>CM035844.1:44351638-44951638 GCA_020510985.1 Pholidichthys leucotaenia | reverse complement strand
ACTCCAAAAGTGATGGCTGATGCCACCACCGTGTCGTAGAATGTCTTCAGCAGCGCCCCTTGTACATCAAAAGACCTGAGCCTCCTCAGTAGGAACAGCCTGCGCTGTCCCTTCTTGTAGAGTGCGTCAGTATTGTGTGACCAGTCTAGTTTATTGTTCAGATGAACACCCAGGTACTTGTAGGATGCCACCATCTCAATGTCTGTTCCCTGTATGTTTACTGGTGCTATGAGGGGTTGTCCTTGCCTGCGGCAGTCCACCACCAGCTCCTTAGTTTTCCTTGCGTTGATCTGGAGGCAGTTCCAATGGCACCAGTCCACAAAGTCCTGGATAAGTCCTCTGTACTCAGCTTCATCTCCGTTGGAGATGAGGCCGATGATCGCAGAGTCGTCAGAGAACTTCTGTAAATGGCAGTGTGTTGTGTTGTGTGAGAAGTCTGCAGTATAAAGGGTGAACAGGAAGGGAGCCAAAACTGTTCCCTGGGGGGCCCCCGTGCTACCGATGATCGTGTCGGACACACAATCCCAGGTTCTCACAACTGTGGCCGGTTAGTGAGGTAGTCCAGAATCCATGATGACAGGTGCTGGTCCACCCCTGCGCACAGCAGCTTGTCCTTCAGGATCATTGGTTGGATGGTGTTGAAAGCACTGGATAAGTCAAAGAACATGATCCTCACCGCATTCCCGGGCTTCTCCAGGTGGGACAGAGAACGATGAAGGAGGAAGATCACTGCATCCTCCACCCCAATGCCATGCTGGTAGGCGAACTGGAGTTGATCCATCGCTGGTCCCACCAGGGGGCGGAGGTGAGCAAGGAGCAGTCTCTCCAGGGTCTTCATCATGTGAGACGTCAGGGCCACTGGTCTGTAGCTGTTCAGGTCTTTGGAGTGGGAAGTCTTTGGTACAGGTACCACACAAGATGTTTTCCACAACTGTGGTACCCTCCCCAGCTTCAGGCTCAGGTTGAAGATGTGCTCCACAATCCCACACAGCTGGTCTGCACAGGACTTGAGGAGTTTCGCGCTGATGCCATCCAGTCCTGAGGCCTTCCTCGCCTTGATCTTCCTCAGCTCCGTCCTCACCTGGGTCTTAGTGAGGGTCAGGTTGGGGGGCTGTGTGCTAGGAGTGGGGGGGTGTTGGTGGAGTGGGGTGTGGACAGCAGGTCTTGATGATTTTAGAGGCAGCAGTGGTTGTTGTGCAGTCGGGGGGAGGGCGGGTGATCAAACCTATTAAAAAACAGGCTCAGATTGTTCGCCCACTCCCTGCCCCCCATGGACTGGGAGGAGGTATTCTGGAGCCCAGAGATGGTTTTAAGGTTTCTCCAGACCCCGCCGATGTCGCTCTGTTGCAGCTTGTCCTCCATCTTCTTCCTGAAGCTGTCCTTGCCTTCTCTGATCTTCCTCCTCAGCTCCCTCTGTACGGACTTCAGCATCTCCCTGTTCCCCGACCTGAAGATCCTCTTCTTCTCTCTCAGAAGTGTTTTTATCTCAGGGTTGATCCAGGGTTTGTTGTTCGAGCAACACCGTATGGTCTTGGTGGGTACGGTGTTGTCCACACTGAAGCTGATGTAGTCCGTGATGGTGTGAGTGAGGCCATCAATGTCCTCACCATGTGGATCGCAGAGCTGCTCCTCGGCAGTGGTTTCAAAACAGTCCTTTAGGGGGTCCATTGCCTCCTCAGACCATAACTTCACTATGCGCATGACCGGAGGTTGTCTGTGTACTAGGGGTTTGTACACCGGCAGGAGATGAACCAAGTTGCCAAATTGATGAACCAAATTTGCAAAAATCTAAAAAAACACAACAACTTATTTCACATTGTCATTATGGGGTATTGTGTATAGAATTTTGAGGGAAAAAATGAATTTAATACCTTTTAGAATAAGGCTGTGACATAATAAAACGTAGAAAAAGTGAAGCGCTGTGAATACTTTCTGGATGCACTGTATATGACTGAACTTTGAGTGAGCCTTTAATAAAACAAATTACTTTTTGTATACTCAGTCAAAATAACTTCATTCATTAAAATAGGCTGTCAAAGTTTGAAAAGTGATTTTATACAAACACTTTAGATGTTAGCATTCCCTAAGACATGAAATGGAATAGTCAAGCTCTGATGAAACAAGGTGTGTTATGTTTGCTTCCTTAAATGTACTGTAGAAGTTTATTATGTGAATTTAATTCCATGTCAGAAGCCAGAAATAACATTGATACTCTGGTGAGCTTTGCTTGTTAGTTTTTAAAAGAACATGTTTTTCTGAATTACCTCCGCCAAGAGGAGGTAATGTTCTCGCCAGCATTGGTTGGGTGGTTGGTTTGTTTGGTTGTCTGTTTGACTTGTAGCAACATAACTCAAAAAGTTATTCTTCGTCTTTTAGATTTGATTGGTGGTTGGCAACCAGCTTACAAGTATGAACATTTTTGATAAAATTTTCGGGAAAGGTGTATAATGGCATGGGGAACAGCTGATTAGATTTTGATGATGATCTGAGAGTGTAGACCTTCACGAAGAGCTTTGTTTGTATTTGTGTAGCAGGATTACACAAAAACTACTGGATGGATTTGGATGAAGTTTTCACCAGAGATGATTCTTGGGCTGCAGAGGAAGCCGTTACATTTTGGTGATGATCTGAGAATGCATATCTCAGCCAAGGCTCTTATCTTCTCACAGTGTGTTTGCAACAATAGAACTAATAGACTTTGATGCAATTTTCACCAGAAGTGGCTTTAGGCCTAAACACAAACCCATTACATTTTGGAGGTGATCCATGAGGGACAGAAGGAGCCTTGGTGGAGGTATGCACTCTCTGAGTGCTTTTCTAGTTGTTTAAAATCTTGCTGCTGTCTTATTAATAATGTAACGTTGGGGCCATTTTAAGGGGGGCAGGGATTTCCCAGCATGCTTTGCCAGTTGAAAACGTTACTGTGTGTGTGTATTAAATGTGTTATTACTGAGTTATACTGCTGTGTCATTATAACTGCGTTATAATGACCCAGCAGTGTTTAGCAGGATTAGGGCAAGATGTATCATGTGTGTGTAACCATGATTGAAACGGAGGTCTGGGAGAATGACCTCCCCTCCTCTCTGTGCTCAGAAGTAAGTTGGGGGTTGGTGGTGTGTAAATAAAGCCTGTTCATCACAATCATCTTGCTCCTCTTTCTTTGTGTGAATCCCGCAAACATCACACTGGTGTCAGAAGTGGGATGGAGCAAATGGAAGCTAGGATCAGAATGGAGATCCAGCAGCTGGAGCAGGCCATTGCTCAGCTGATGATGGACGATGGGACCGAGGCACCACCACCGGGAGCCCGGAGCCGGGACGAACAAAGCGGCGGACGTGACGGGGCCAGCGCACCCCGCCTCCTGTCTTTTTCAAGACAGAGCGGGCAGAACAGAGCAAACATTCCACCCTTCTCAGGACAGGACGGGCTGGCGACCCCACGGCGATCAAGAGTGGCGATCGATCAGGAAACGACCACCCCACCTGTTCGACAGCGGGCCAAGATTCCCCGTTTCAACGGCGAAGCCACATTGGACGACTACCTGGCACAGGTCGAGCTGACCGCGGCGCTGAACGGCTGGTCGCCAGAGGAAACCGCCATACAGGTCGCGCTGGCCTTGGAAGGGAAAGCCCTCTGCACGCTCTCTGATCTCCGGCCCGAGGAGCACCACAGCTGGCCAGCACTACAAGGGGCGCTTCAGAGACGATTTGGGAGAATAGCGGATGCTGAGCACGCCCAAGAACAACTGACCCACCGCCGCCGGAACCACCAGGAAAAACTAGGAGCCTATGCTGCAGACATATGGCTGTTAACCCGGCGCAGCTACCCAGATTTTGCACCGGAGGCAGTAGAGAAGCTCGCCCTCCGGAGTTTCATCCAAGGTCTCCGCCCGGCCCAGCTCCAGAACCACGTACGGCTCCGCGCCGCGAGCGACTGGAGGACTGCAGTGGCAGAAGCAGAGCGGGCAGAGCCGCTAATAAATCGCACAACTGAAGCGCCAATGCACAGCCGAAGAACCTACCAGGCTACAATGGAGAGCGAGGGGGAGGAGGAGGAATTACGGCAGACCACGGCGGCACGACCACGGAGAAGATGGCCTCGGCGGCGCGAGGAAGGGTGCTTCCGCTGCGGAGAGACGGGACACATCGCACGATACTGCCTCGCACCCACCCAACGGCAAACTGGCCCCTTGCCGGCGTTAAACTAGAGCGAGGTGGCGTGAACGGGGACAGGCCACCTCCAGCAGATGTTTCCCCCGAGGAGCCGGCACCGCGCGTGGGCCGAGTTGGATACTCTCCAGGGATGTATCTACAGTGCAGCTTGGGGAAGACGTCGATCCGGGCCCTGGTTGACACCGGCTCTACAATCTCCTTGGTTCGACCCAGTGTGCTGCCGGGCACAAGCAAGATGGCTCCGCGGGGGTGGGAACCCACCGAGCGCTGCGTCACCGCAGCTACCGGTGAGCGCGCCCGACTGAAGGGGCGGAGAGTGCTGGTGGTGGGGGTGGCTGGTCAGAACACGAGACACCCGTTCTGGCTGGCTGACATTCAAGACCCCTGTATTATTGGACTAGACCTGCTCACAGCCTGGCGTGCCAAGATCAACACCGCCGGACCTTCCCTCCAGCTGGGAAACCGGACCATCACGCTCCACAGCAGAACCCAGGGAAGGAACACGGGGGCCCGCGCAATTGAGGGATCGCCAAGACAGACCGGACCAGGCAGGCCACCGCGAGGACTGGACACGATGACGTCACCAGCGCGGACAGAGGGAGCGCGAACGCACACAAGGACAGATCCGGTCTTTTCCCGGGCTCGGCAGGGGCTGGACGCCTGGACGCGGGCCAGCGGCCGCCTGTGAGGTCCTGGCAGCGGTGGGAGTCATGGGACTCCCGCTGCCAGAGGAGGAACTGCGTAGTCCTACCGCCACCCGCAGATGCTTTCCCTTTAGGTGACGTCATGGAGGCCCTCGGCGCAGCAGACGCACAGCAGCGGAGCGAGCAGGACGAAGATCCGGCCATTTTTTTCCAGGCGCGGCAAGGGCTGGACGCATGGACGCGGGCCAGCGGCCGCCTGGGAGACCTGGCAGCGGTGGGAGTCGGCCGGAGCGGGCATGGGACTCCCGCTGCCAGGGAAGGGACTGTGCGTGGTCCTACAGAGGCTGTCAGATGTGTCCATCCGCCCGCTGGTGGCCAAACTGGAACCCTACCCCAACCAGATACTCCGACCGAGACTCAGATGGACACTGGATGGCCCGTGCATGCCGCCCCGGCACCGGGCTGACTCGCGTTGGATTTCTGAAAGTAGACTTTGAATTTTCTGGGAACAGAAACCAGTCCAGGGGAGGGCAGTGTAACGTCGGGGCCATTTTAAGGGGGGCAGGGATTTCCCAGCATGCTTTGCCAGTTGAAAACGTTACTGTGTGTGTGTATTAAATGTGTTATTACTGAGTTATACTGCTGTGTCATTATAACTGCGTTATAATGACCCAGCAGTGTTTAGCAGGATTAGGGCAAGATGTATCATGTGTGTGTAACCATGATTGAAACGGAGGTCTGGGAGAATGACCTCCCCTCCTCTCTGTGCTCAGAAGTAAGTTGGGGGTTGGTGGTGTGTAAATAAAGCCTGTTCATCACAACCATCTTGCTCCTCTTTCTTTGTGTGAATCCCACAAACGTCACAATATAATATAAAAACTTTGATTTTTCTTATAGTGAATCTTTAAAATTTGAATGAACATTATACAGTATATGTATATTTATATACACATATATACACACACATGCATGCACACACATACACACACAGTGGACTAAATAAGTATTGAACACGGGTTGAACATTTTTCTCATTAAACATATTTCTGATGGAGCCAGTGACCTGAGATTTTCACCAGATATCCGGAACAACCTAAGTAATCCATACATACAAAACAATCAAGGCAACTGTGTTCACAAAACAAGTTATTTTTAATAAAGTGGAATGACACAGGGAATAAGTATTGAACACATGAAGAAAAAGAGGGACAAAAAGGCACAGAAAGCCAAGAAACCAGCTGAAATCCATCAGAATTTAGGAAGCCATCCCGTCCACCATCAGTGCAAATTAATTTCCGTTGGTTAAGTCCTGACTGATAGCCTTTAAAAAGGTCTGTGAATATCAGATTGTCACACCACAAAGAACTCATGATGGGTAGAAGTAAAGGCCTTTGCAACCTTGTTGCTGCTAAATATAATGATGGCATTGGTTACAGGTGCATTTCTAAACTGCTGAATGCTCCAGTGAGCACTGTTGGAGCCATCATTCGGAAGTGGAAAGAACATCATTTTACCATAAACTGGCCACAACCAGGAGCTCCTCACAAGATTTCTAACAGATGAGTCAAACAAATTATTAGAAGAGTTATCCAAGAGCCAAAGACCACTCATGGAGAGCTCGAAAAAGACCTGGAGTTAGCAGGTACTGCCGTTTCAAAGAAAACAATAAGTAATGCACTCAACTGACATGGGCTCTGTGCCCGCTCACCTTGCAAGACTCCATTGCTGAAGAAAAAGCATATTGAAGTCAGTTTCAAGTTTGCTGCACAACATTTGGGCAAGCCAGTAAAATACTGGGAGAATATAGTCTGGTCAGTTGAGATCAAAATTTTACTTTTGGATGCCCCAACACACAGTATGTTTGGCCAAGAAATGGCACTGCACATCCCATCATGGTGTGGGGGTGTTTTTAGTGCATGGTACAGGCAGACTTCATCATTCTATAAAAGCAAGAAATCTCTGTGTGTCTGTCTGTCACGCTTCATAGGACGGCCTATGATCTCTGCCTGAACATCATAGGATGTCCTATGAACTCAGGCATCATAGGACACATAGACAAATGTGTCTTTATGATGTCACATAGACCATGTGTCTTTGAACTCAGGCATCATAGGACATATAGACAAATGATCTCCGCCTGAACATCATAGGACGTCCTATAGGACACATAGACAAATGTGCCTTTATGATGTCGTAGACCATGTGTCTTTGAACTCAGGCGTCATAGGACACATCGACACACTCACAATGCATAGACTAATGTGTCTTTATGATGTCATATGGCTCAAAATTGGCAAGGTGAATAAGTCGTTGGTGTCTTCCTGAACATGGTCAAAAGCCTCTTTTTGCTCAGAGCAATTTTCATGATCCTGTCCATGAACTGGAATTACAATGCACCTATCCCTCAACCAGTGGTCTCAACAAAGAAGAAGAAGAAGAAGAAGAAGAAGAAGATCCCTCAGACGGAGAGTAATAGAATAAGGAGAACTGCTGTACATCAGAAAAGATGCCATGAAGATGAAACACCTGAGGTTCCAGCGAAGAAGAGGACCCACCAGATGGAGAGCAATAATTCAATTCAATTCAATTCAACTTTATTTATATAGCACCATTTCACAACAACAGTCATCTCATAGCACTTTCAAATGCAGGGGAAACTCCCACAATTGCAGAAAGACCCCAGCAATCAGCCGATCCCCTGTCAGCAAGCGCTTGGCGATGGTGCAGAGGAAAAACTCCCATTTAACAGGAAGAAACCTCTAGCAGAACCAGGCTCAGGGAGGGGCAGTCATCTGCTGCGACTGGCTGGGGGATGAGGGGATAGAGAAGATGAAAAGAACAGACATGTAGAGAGCAAACATTAAAGGAGTGAAGCCCAGTACATTATTTGATGTCCCCCGGCTGTCTAAATCTATTAGCAGCATAACTAATGGAGGTTCAGAGACACATGATTCCTCCCTAATTGTAGGCTATATCGAAAAGGAAGGTTTTAACCCTATTCTTAAAAACAGCGATCGAATCTGACTCCCAAATCCAGATTGGTAGCTGGTTCCACAGGAGAGGAGCTTGATAACTGAAGGCTCTGCCTCCCATTGTACTTTTGGAGATTCTAGGTATTACAAGTAATCCTGCATTTTGGGAGCGTAAGGATCTGTTAGGATGATAGGGTAGTATCAGATCTTTTAAATAAAATGGGGCTTGATTGTTAAGAGCTTTGTAAGTGAGAAGAAGGATTTTAAACTTAATTCTGAACTCTATGGGAAGCCAATGAAGGGAGGCCAGAACCGGAGAGATATAATCTCTCTTTCTAGTACCTGTTAAAACTCTTGCAGCAGCATTTTGGTTCAACTGAAGACTTTTTAAAGATATTTTAGGACAACCTGATAATAAAGAGTTACAATAATCTAATCTAGATCTAACAAAAGCATGGATCAGTTTCTCAGCATCACTTTGAGACAAGATGCTCCTAATCTTGGCAATATTAAGCAAATGATAGAAGGCAGTCTTAGAAGCAAATTTAATATGTGAATTGAAAAACAGATCTTGATCAAAAATAACTCCAAGGTTCCTCACAGAGCTATTAAGAGAGAGAGTAACCGCATCCAAACTAAAAGTTTGGTTTGGAAAGGTATTTCTAAGGTTTTTTTGGACCAACAAGAATGACTTCAGTCTTATCTGAATTTAATAGCAGGAAATTACGTCATCCAAGCTTTGATTTCCTTAAGACAGGCTTCTAACTTGGCTAATTGATTACTATCATCTGGCTTCATTGACATGTATAATTGTGTGTCATCTGCATAACAATGAAAATGTATACAGTGCTTTCTAATAATGTTGCCTAACGGAAGCATATATAAACTAAAAAGAGTAGGACCTAGCACAGATCCCTGTGGAACTCCGCGACTAAGCTTTGAGTTGCAAGAAAACTCATTGCTGACATGAACAAACTGGAGCCTATCAGACAAATAAGATCTAAACCACTGCAGCAAAGTTCCATTAAGTCCAATATAGTGCTCTAAACTATCAAGTAGAATATTATGGTCGATAGTATCAAAAGCTGCACTAAGGTCTAAAAGGACAAGTACAGAAACAAGTCCATTATCAGATGCGATAAGGAGGTCATTAGTGACCTTCACTAAGGCAGTTTCAGTACTATGATGGATTCTAAACTCAGATTGAAACTCTTCAAATAAACCATTTCCCTGCAAGTAGTCAAATAGTTGTGTAGCAACAACTCTTTCTAAGATTTTTGAAATGAAAGGCAGATTAGAGATTGGTTGATAGTTGGCTAAAACTCCTGGATCCAGTGTTGGCTTTTTGAGTAAGGGTTTAATTACAGCAGTTTTAAAAGCCTGCAGTACGGGGCCTAATGTTAATGAAGAATTGATTATTTGAAGAATAGGGTTACCAATAAATGGGAAGACTTCTTTAAATAACCTGATAGGAATAGGGTCTAAAAGACAAGCTGAAGGCTTGGATGAGGAAATTGTTTTATCTAACTCTAAAAGGTCAATTGGAGTAAACTTATCCAAACAGATATCAATTGAAGGAGTTGTAGTAGTTACTGTATTTAAGTTAACGGTGGGAAGAATCTGACTGATTTTATCTCTCAGAGATGAAATTTTATGGTTAAAAAAGTTCATAAAGTCCTGACTAGTAAGCTCTAAGGGAATGCAAGGATTGACAGAATCCTGACTCTTTGTCAGCCTGGCTACAGTGCTGAAAAGAAACCTGGGATTATTCTTGTTCTCTTCTATTAATGCAGAGTAATAACTTGTTCTAGCTTTTCTACAGTAAGAGATTTTTTATAAATTAAAAGATGACTTCTCCGACTTCCGGTCTGGACGCCATGGTGATAGCAACCTAACGGTGAAACTCCCAGACTCAATCCAAGGAAAACCTCCTCAAAATCAGACCTAACGGATTTTTGGAAGATTAAAATTCAAAAGACAATAACACCATGCCTAACCAAAAGCAGAGGAAACTGACATTCCCCAGATCAGGACGCACAGCAGCCGCGGAATCGGAACCAGAAGACCTCCGTTCAGAAGACGAGTGCCTGGGCCTAGCTAACAAAAGGATTAGCTTGAAATCGCTATTTGACGAATTACGACGATTTCGGGCCGAATTTCTTGAATTCAGAGAGGATCTAAAAAAGGCGAACAGCAGAATGGACCAGGCCGAAAACCAAATCTTGGAAGCTGAAGACAGAATAAAAGTGCTTGAAGATTCTGTACTGGATTTACACAGAAAACAGTCAAGGCTGGAGGCTAAGCTAGCCGACCAAGAAGGAAGACAGAGACGGGACAACATCAGAATTCACGGTCTGAAAGAAGGAGCTGAAGATGGTTTCAACACAGTGGCAGAATGCGTGGAATCCTTATTGAGAGAGAAGTTGGATATTCCACAATCCACCGATTTGAAGATAGAAAAGGCACATCGCACATTAGCCGCAAAGCCAGCCCCGGAAGCGCCCCCACGTTCAGTGTTGGTAAGATTCTCCGACTTCAAAATAAAACAAGAAGTTGTAAGACGGGCTTGGCAGAAGAAAGGATTTATGCATCAAGAAAGAAAAGTCTTCGTGGAACACGATTACGCCCCTGAAGTTCTTAAAAAGCGACGGGAATATAACGACGCCAAAAAGGTTTTAAGGGAAAAGAATCTACGCTTTCAGACGCCATTTCCGGCGAAGCTAAGGGTCTCTTACGGGGAAGAGTCATGTCTCTACAATTCAGCAGAAGAAGCAACAACTGACATGGCAAGAAGAGGACTCCCGGTAACGGTGTTTAAACCCGCAGCGGATCTGAACGAGAAAATCAGAGCTCAAACGTGGTCCACTCAGAGACCTTCAAAATCCACAGGCCAGCAGCGGGAACACCCAGCCCCAGAGCTACAAAGATAAGCTTTCCAGTTCCAGGAAGGAATAGCGACCTTTTTGGGTTTTTTTTTTTTTCTTTCTTTCTCTCTACAGTCACTCTGCACTTCCATCCCCCCTCCTACAAGGTAACAAACATTAAAGAAGATGCAGAATCAGCATGTGGTAAAACCTTTCATGGAGCAGTTTTAACATTAGAAACAAATGTCTTCTTAATTTAAAGGGGGAAAAAAAAAAATCATGTTAAAATAGAAATGTAACAATGACCCACATGTTCTCCCCACACTAACAAATACTGTATTAGAGTGAATGTTTGCTGTGATGGGGGTGGGAGGGTGCACACAAGCTCATAGAGTATAGGCATAAAAAAAAAAAAAAAAAAAAAAAATCATTACAAATTCGGATTGGGATCTGAAATTCACGTTAAAAACATGGGACAACTTACAGGGGTAAGAGAGGGCCCTCAGCACGTAACAGAGTTTGAGGAATTTCCCTCAGAGCCCATACTCCATCAGGGCTCTTACAGGGTCTTTAAAGAGACCCCAGCTCAGGAAGTTTTTTTGACAGTTTTTTGTTTTAAAGTTTCGTTCATTATGTACTTAATGTTTTTTATGTTCTTAATGATCTTTCAGTTTCTGAGTAGCAAAAAAGAGGGCCACCACACTGTTATACTAAATAAGAAAATACAATGGAGAAACAGGGTGTAACCAAAATAGCCTCATATAATGTAAAAGGGATCCTGAATCCAGTTAAAAGATCCAAGATTCTACGCAAAATGAAAAAAGACAAAGCAGAAATAGTATTTTTACAAGAAACCCACCTAACAGACGTGGAACACACTAAACTCAGTAGACAAGGGTTTAAAATGATCTCTTCATCTTCATATAAATCAGGGAGGAGGAGGGGAGTAGCGACATTGATATCAACCAAAATTACATTTGAAAAAAAATCAGAACACAAAGATAAAGAAGGGGGGTACAGTTTGGTAACTGGGCGGCTAGAGGGAGAAGATATCACCCTGCTGAATGTATATGCACCACCAGGGGCTAAATGGAAATTTTATAAAAATGTATTCGACCTAATGATAACTAAAGCCCAAGGTTTAGTGATATGTGGTGGAGACTTCAATCTAAGACTGAATCCATACTGGGATGCAACAGGTAATTCTTCACATCAAAATAACACCCAAAATAGGAATACTCGGATGCTACTAAAAGAAATGGGAATCTGTGACGTATGGAGGGAATTCAACCCCAATGTAAAAGATTATACTTTTTATTCAACGCCACATTCATCTTACTCAAGGATTGATTACTTTTTTATGTTTAATAGAGACATTGGAAGAGTAAAAACATGTAAAATAGGACTGATGGATCTCTCCGACCACAGTCCGATCTATATGGATTTAAACATCCAAAAATACACAAATAATACATTTTCCTGGAGGTTGAATTCAAGTGTCCTCAAAGGACCACTGAAAGATGAATTGGAATCAGATATTCTCAGATATTTGGAAGAAAACGATAATGGAGAAGTATCCCCTTTAATACTGTGGGATGCGTGCAAAGCTGTAATAAGGGGAAAAATTATTGCAAAACTGGCAACCCAAAAGAAACTGAGACAAGAAAAACTAATCACACTAGAGTCAGAGCTCAAGAACCTAGAAAAAGAACACAAAGATAACACTCATTCTAATGGCTCGCTCAAGATCAAAGAAATTAAAAATCAAATAAATGAGATCTACACAATAGAAATCCAGAAGAAACTTACATTTCTGAAACAAAAACACTATGAAGCAGGCAGTAAATCGGCAAAATTACTAGCCTATAAATTGAGGAAACAACAAACGGAAAGAGCAATCTACAAAATCAGAGACCCAGTATCAAAGGAAATAAAATTCAGAATTCAGGATATTCTTAAAAGCTTCGAGAATTACTACAAGAACTTATATTCCCACAAAAAACATAAAAACGCATCCGAGACATTCCTAAACACATTAAACCTTCCCCAACTTACGGAATCACAAAATAAAACCCTACTGTCAGAAATACAACCTAAAGAATTGGAAAAAGCAATTATGAAACTTAAAGCTAACAAATCCCCAGGAGCAGATGGCTATACAGCAGAATGGTACAAAACCTTTAAACAGCAACTATCTCCTCTCCTCCTGAAAACATTTAACTACGTCCTCCACACAGGGGAAATCCCCCCCTCCTGGAGAGAAGGGGTCATTGCAGTCATACCTAAACCTGAAAAGGATAAACTAGAATGCTCCAACTACAGACCAATCAGTGTATTAAATCAGGACTATAAGCTTTTTACCACTATCCTTGCCAAAAGGTTAGAAAACATACTGACAGACTTAATTCACTTAGACCAAACAGGTTTTATAAGACAAAGACAGACACAAGACAACATTCGACGCACTTTACACATAATTCATCATATAAAAAAATATAACTTAAATGCAGTCATATTGGGATTAGATGCTGAAAAAGCATTCGATTCGGTTGACTGGTCTTTCCTCTATAAAATCTTATCCAGTTTCAATTTTCATAACAACTTCATTAGAACTATACAGGCATTATATAAAAAACCAACAGCTAAAATAAGGATTAACGGTAATTTATCATCATCTTTTGAGCTGGAAAGAGGATGTCGTCAAGGCTGCCCCCTGTCTCCACTGCTCTTTGCAATCTTCATAGAACCTCTGAGCCAATGGATAAGACAAAATCAAGAAATTCAAGGTATTACACTTGGTCAGAAAGAACATAAAATAGCACTCTTTGCTGATGACATTTTAATATACCTAGGGCAGCCAGACACTTCTCTACCAGAACTAATCTCAGTTTTTTCAGACTATGGAGATTTATCAGGGTACAAATTAAACATGCATAAAACCCAAGTTTTAACATTCAACTATGACCCAAATCATTTTTCACTAAATGAACTCAAAACTAACTGGGAGTTGGAATCTATGAAATATCTGGGGGTCAATATCCCGAAACAACTCGACAAAATTATAACACTAAACTATGATCCACTGGTGACAAAAATAAAATCTGACCTAGCAAGATGGAATATGATACCATTCTTAGGTACTGCACAAAGAATTGAAGCAGTCAAAATGAATATACTTCCACGTCTTCTATACCTTTTCCAAACAATACCGGTAGAACCTCCCAAAAAAACATGGCAGGAACTGGACAGAAGGATCTCAAGATTCATATGGCAGGGTAAGAGACCTAGAATCAGATATAGAACCCTACAGCTAAACAAAGACAAAGGTGGGCTCGCACTGCCAAATATCAGGGACTATTTTATAGCTGCACAAATTAAAACTTTAGTAGAGATATGTAACCCAGTCTACACTGCACAATGGAAGGAGATGGAATGCCAAATAACAAGTGACATCCCCCTACAGGCGATAATAGGGAACAATGCCTTAACTAAACTCCTGAATAACACTAACCCGTGGATAGAGACCCCGTTAAAAATTTGGTTTAAGATAGTCAGAGAGAATCAAGCTAAAGAGCCCTATCGACTTCTGCAATAGATTGCCTATGATCAAGACTTTACCCCCAATAAAACAGACACTAGATTTAAAGAGTGGAAAGAGAAAGGGCTGATAAAATATTACGATTTTTTTAAGGGGCAAACTTTAAGAAGTTTTGAAGATTTGAAAAAACAAGGTCTAATAAATCAAGATCTTTACAGGTTCTTTCAGCTTAGACACCACATAAACAATATACTTAAAAAGGAGGATTTGGAAAGGGCCCAGTCAGGTGTTCTGAAGGTCTTCTTAATGGCATATAAAGGGATCCCAGGGATCAGATACATTTCTAAAATATACCAAGGTCTTCAAGACTTAAAAGGAGACAACACATCGTATATAAAAGAGAGATGGGAAAAAGAGGGGAATTTCACTTTACAATTGGAAACATGGGAAAAGCTAAATAAACAGCAATGGAAAAGTACCTCATCCCTGCAGTGGAGAGAATTTGGATGGAAAAACTTGGTAAGATTTTTCAGAACACCTGCACAAAACAAATTTACCCATAAGGGGTTTAACTGTTGGGGCTTGTGTGGTGAAAAGACTGCAAATCATTTTCATGTGTTTTGGTCATGCCCAGTTATCCACCAATATTGGTCCAACGTACAGACAATATTGGGGAAAATATTCAAAATAACAGTTCCCTTTTCTTTTGTAACTTTGTATTTGGGTTTATTACCGGACTCACTGGAAAGACGAGGAGATAAATACTTATTCAATGTTTTAATACTGGCAAGTAAAAAAGCCCTAACTAAAAAATGGATGCTGAAGGACTGTCCTACACCTGAAGATTGGATTAACGTGATTCAAGACATTTACTCGATGGAAAAGTTGACATTCGCACTGAGACAGGACATGGATGGGTTCATAATCTTTTGGCAACCCTGGATCGCATATGTGTCTTCCATTAGAACTAATCTTTGACAAATACCATTTCAATAATGGTCCCGCTCTTTGTTCCAACGCTACTCAGTTGCTCTTTTACTTTTAATTACTTAATTTTCTGTTTGTTTGTTTTTTGCTGTTCTGTTTGTTTGTTTATTCATTTGTTTGTTTGTTTTTTATTTAATTCTCCTTAACTTCACTTTTTCTTTCACTTTAAAAAAAAAAGGGGGGGTTGTTGTAATAACTATCCTACCAATGTTGTCAAATAGCAAAAAATAAGGGAACATGTGATGAAAATGTAAACAATGCAATGCTGTAATGACCTGTATACCCTTTACAAAAACTTAAATAAAAAAAAAAAAGATGACTTCTCCAAGCTGAATAGATTTCATCTAAATTAGTGGAACGCCATTTTCTTTCTAATTGACGAGTCTTCTGTTTTAAGCTACGAGTTTTTGTGTTGAACCAAGGGGTTAGAAATTTTTGACTGGATTTTTTTCTTTTTAAAGGGGCCACCATATCTAGAGTCTGATGCAAAGAAGCTGTAACACTATCTATCATGCTATCAATTACAGAAGGAGCAAGCTTTCCATAGCTTATTTCCGTTGTGTTGACACATGGCATAGAGGAGACAATCTGCATAAATTTGGTAACAACATCATCTGAAAGACATCTGCTGTAGTAATATCTCCTCAATATCTC
The DNA here is from genome assembly GCA_020510985.1 of Pholidichthys leucotaenia. Lineage (NCBI taxonomy): Eukaryota > Metazoa > Chordata > Actinopteri > Cichliformes > Pholidichthyidae > Pholidichthys > Pholidichthys leucotaenia. Next base: position 44,935,808 of record CM035844.1, on the reverse strand, counting down.
CTCAATAGAATGAGGAGAGCTGCTGCATGTCAGAAAAGAAGCCATGAAGATGAAACACCTGAGGTTCCAGCAGTACATCGCACACATGACTCTGAACAACACAACCGTCTGAGACAGGAGGAGACCCTTCACCAGAATAGGGTACGACAGACAAGGGATGCACAAACAGACAGGTAACGTGGCAGTGCGCCATGCATGTGCTGAGTCACTTGAAGCCCGAAATGCCCGCAAAGCGAGCAATGCTGCACGCCAGGCAAGGCACAGACAAGCTGAGACCGAGGAGATGTGGAAGAGTCGGCTGGCCTGGGACAGTTAATTCCATGCAAAGCACAGAGAAGCTGAGACCAAGGAGATGCGGAATAGTCAGCTGGCCAGGGACAGTGAATTCCATGCAAGGCACAGAGAAGCTGAGACTGAGTAGATGCGGAATAGTCGGTTGGCCGCCAATGCTGAGAGCAATAGAATGACAACAACTACTGCATGTCAGAAAAGATGCCATGAAGATGAAACATCTGAGGTTCCAGCAGTACATCGCACCCGTCTGAGACAGGACAACACCCTTCACCAGCATAAGGTACAACAGACTTTAAAGCACGTTTCTAGTCTCATTAACAGAGGAGGGCAAGAGTTTGTGGAATGTCACCTCTCCTCTCCTGCCTTCGGTGATCTTCCTCAAAACCTGTACCCACCTCGTCTGTGGTGCATCTCTTTTGACCAGGTGCCAGACATGTGTGAGGGTGCTGCCCGCATCTAACTGTTGCTTCAGCTTTGCCACCATGCTGTCTTCATCTTTATCATCTTCTAGCACCATTCTCAAATAATAAGTTTTGGCTGGTTCTGAGTCATCTAAGGGCACTCTACTGTTGGTCACACGGCTTAGCCAGAGTTTTTTTGCTAACTCATTGTGTGTACTACTTTCCACCACTTCCCAAACACTTTTCAGGTAGTCTACCACAGCTTGATTTGCTTTTGGTGGGGGGACTATTGTGTTTAGAACCTTAATGTCTCTATAGGCCCCTTCTCTTTGCAGTTGTGATACTGTCATAACAGTTGGGTTTGTGCTTTGCAACTTTTCTTTTACCTGCCATGTTTGCCTTTGAGGGGGCTCTTCCTCATCATCATCTGCAGAGACTTCTTCTTCTTCTAACACTTCTTTTGCATGTTTCCTTGCAGCTTTCTTCATTCTTCTCAACATAACATCATGTGTTATTTCAAAGAAAGCTTTTCTAAATGGTTTGGTGAGATTTTTTGCTTTGTCTACTTTAGCATAGGATGGCATCATTAACAGATTTGCCCACTCACCATATGTAGCTGTTACTGGCAGGGTTTTGGATGTATCTTGTTGCTGATCCCAACTTGCTGAGACCTCAAATTCAGCTTGTCCAACTTCTGGCATGTACGCCTTGCGCTGGTGTTTTGTTTCAATGGAGCCAATATTAAGGTCATGGGCAATTTTGGCTGAGACTTTTTCAATATCTACCCGTGGGTCTTCTTTCTTTTCACACCTGCAGCTACCAGCTCTTAAATGCCGCATGGGTCATAGTGGCTGTTCTACGGATAGCACACTTTCGTTGTCACTTTCAGGGTTTTGTTGCTCAAGTTGTTCCTGCTCCCTCTCCAGGGAGTCAGGATCTTCGTCCGAGTCTTCAAGTTGTTATCTCCTGTCCCTTCTGTGTACCTCTTCATCATAATACCTGTCGGGACTGTCCTGAGATTCTTCAGGATAACTTTCTGGACTGTGTTCTGCCCACACCCCGACTTTGTCCTGTCGATGGGGTCTGTCTGTTGCTTTAAATGGCTCTCTACCTCTTGAGACTGATGACCTTACTTGCGGTGAGCAGGTGGTGACTCTTTGGTGTGATGTGTGACCTTCCACCCCACCTTTTCGAGCATTTTCCATCCCTTCACCCATTTGAGCCTGGGTCAGCTGTACTTCTTGGCGGTCAGAGTTCTTCTCCCTCTTCTCCTTACAAGCAGCTTCTTCTCTCAAGCACAGCTCCTTGTCTTGTTCTGGTGAGATTACCATGACTATTTCATTCACCGTGCCCCAGTCTCCTGTCCAGGTCATATAGTCTTTCACTGCTGCTGTTACGGCCTTCTCTGCTTCACCCCAGTGGTGAGAGCCCGTGATCAACCCACGCAGTGCCATCACTACTCTTCTTTGCTCAAGTTGGGAGGCTCAGTTGAAGGTTTCAACTATTCTTGAAGCCATAAGCGTTCGATGAACTTCAACCTTTTTTCCTTTGTTGTATTCTTCAATGGGCACCAGCAGGATCATGTGGTAGGGAAGGTCGCCCCCACTCACCACTTCTATGTCCGTTTCTTCTCGCCTTTCAGCAAACCGATTTTTTCTGACAGTCTGGACTTCTGTTTGATAGTCATCACCAATTCTTATATGCAGTTCTTTTCTGAAGGGGGTATTTCTGATCTTCAGCTCATGGTCAGTGAATACCACTAATGCATCTGCCTACAACCGCCAGGGCCTGGCCACCAACCGATAAGCCCGTGTCTTCCCTTTGGACAGGATCAGATGAGCTTCAGAGGGGAGTGGGGAGAGCGGAGGCTTCAGGGTATCTAAATAAGATGCAACTTTTGTGTGGGGGTTTCTCTCAAATCTTCTGCTTGCGCCGTTATTGGGGACAGGGTTCCGAGCTTGAAGGGGGTGAGGCTTGCTATGAAACTTTGATGGCTGAGCCCCATTTAGTGCTTGTGCGTTTTCCTTACCTCTCACCACTGTCGCTGGTGTACTCAGTGTTGCTGCTAGATACGGCACTGGGCTTGTTGGACCGGGGCACTGCTGTTTTCTGCTCCCTATCAGAGTCTTGAGTCTTACTGTGAGCTCTGGGTCGGGTGCTGACCTTTTCTTCACTGATGTAGGTTGGGGGTTTTGCTCCCCCTGCCAGCCTGCTCTGGACCTTTGCTCCTCTTGTGCCCCTTCCTCCACTCGATGGTGCTGTGAAGTGAGCTGCCTCTTTAGTGCTTCTACTGTGACAGCTAACCGCTCAACTGTTTTTACCAACGACTCTATTTCGCCCTCTTGGCCCACAGAGGCCGCTCTCGGCATCTCCTTCTCTCCTTCGTCACTGTCTGATGGGGATTGTTGGTGTTCTGACTGCTCACTTTCTTCATTCTCCCCTGAGGGGTAGCGTTGGCTCAACCTTACTGAACTTGAATAATGCGTCTCACTGCCGCTGCTGTCAGGCCGTGGGAGAAGTTGTGGTTGTTGGTGTGCCTTACACCTCTCTTCATACTGCCACAGTTTTTCCAAGAGGGCAGCGTAGTCTTCAAACCTTTTCACCACTGGAGTGTCTTCCCTGATGAGACCTGCAGACACTTGCACTTCCCTGGCCACCATTTTGACCAGGGGGTCGAGATCTTGACTAGAGCTGTACAGCTTCACCACTTCATACTGTTCTTCATCTAACTGCTCTAGCCACTTCACCCACCATTCCAGCCACTGCCCGACCTCCTTCTTTTGGGTAGCGACTGGCGGGCACTTCACCACCAGCAGAGGGATGCCCCGATGATTTGTTAACAGGAGATGCTGACCTCTGCTCGTTACTTCTCAGAATCAGAATCAGAATGAACTTTATTGCCAAGCATGTTTACACACACAAGGAATTTGACCTGACATTAGGCGCGCTCGATAAGCGCTTCCTAATGACGCGGCAGCCATACAAGGCGCCTGTCATGCAGTGGGGGGTAAAGAGGGGAAGGGGGAGGGGGAGGGAACACATTGGGCAGAGAGAGAAAAAACAAAGTTTTCAAAATAGTGCTCGAATGAGCAAAATTGTGATCACATAGAAAAAAAACCCTCAGTTGCACAATTAGCAGACAAAATACAGATCACACATTAACAAAGCAAAAGAGAGAGACCAGTGTGTGTAGTCAGTCATGTAATATCAGTATGAGTGCAGTGTGGATGTATCAGTTGCTGGTGCACAACAAAGAAGCCTCTCCTAGGCAACGGATGGATGTTATGTTCATGTATTCTAAACATAGATAAGCATGTCCACAGAGTCCATCTCTCTTCGTGCATGCCAGATGGTAAAGTTCCGTATTAGACGCATGATAATGCTGTCCTTGAAGAGTTCAGTTTGCTGAACAACAGCAATTGTTTGTTAATTGTTTGGGTTAAAGAGAAGCCAAAACTCTCTTCTGCATAATCTCTGCTCCAGGAGGAATGAGTTCCCAAGGATGCCGAATCAAGGCCTGATGAGCACAGTCACTTAGAGCATAGTAATTTCCACTCTCATGCGATTCTGTGCATCACAATTAATTCAATTCAATACACAGGCTTTAAAATCATTCCCTGGAGAGCACCCAGCGACTCAAGATGTTTTCAACCTCCTGATTCAGTTCGACAATCAGTTCACCATTTGCCGCTATCAGTGCACTCCCATGCTGGTCGAATTGTTGAAGGAGCTTCGCCGGGATCCGCATTTTGACCAGCTCTTCCAACTTAAATTTCCGATACACCAGGAAACTCCAGAGCCAAACAGTAGAAATCCTGTGATCATAGCCAAACAACTAGATGTCTTCCGCATCTTCAATCGAATCACACAGACACATGAGTTTCAATTGTCCCATGAGTCACACATTTGGGCTCCCCCGGGCCCGATTTTCTGTTTGAAGGTGGTGTCAATTGCATTTAAAGCCCGAAATTCCATTTTTTCCATTTTTCCGTTTGGATTGAGATCCGCGAGAAGGAGAGCGAGACACAGACACAGACAGGACGCAGCAAGCTGGGATCAGTCAGGGAGGCGGAGGAGGAGAGGAGGAGAAATGCAACTGCTCTCTCTTTTGCGGTGATGTCTTCCCCTAATTTCTCAGGGGTGAAGTGGATGCCAGCTTGGCTGTAGTTGTCGCTCATTTCTTTCAGGACCTTACTGCTCCAGGTGAGCGGGTCACCTGTATGCAGCATAACCCCCACTTTAAAAGGGATTCTTGGAGCTTGCTTCTTCATTGTCGGTTCTTCTCTCACCTTCGACGCTCCCCCTAGGGGCTTCAGCACTTGATCTGCCCCAGAGGGACCCACTTCACTTTCGAATTCCCTGGAGAGCTCTGCTGGCACAGAACCCCCAGGAGCGCCATCTTGTTCACCTTCTTTCTTCTCTTTGTGAGGGTCAGGGTCAGGGCTTCCCCCCCCCCACCGCCCCGCATGCCGAACTCTTCTTCCATCTTCCTTGTATGTCGCCTTGTGTCTTCCCTTCAAAGCTTCCCCTTAGCGCGTCGGGGCACAGGGATGAGGGGAAAGATCCAGGTCACTGCACCTCCTCCCAGACCTCGTCAGGCCTGGCCGAGTCGATGCTCCTAGCCCTGTTAGCTTCTTGGCAGGACTCTGTAGCCTGAAGCACCCACGTTGCCTATCAATTTCTTGATAGGTTGGTACCTGTCGTGGTGTTCCCTCATAGGCTACTACTGTAGCAGGACCCAGGCAGGACGCTGCCTACCTGCGCCTCAGATCAGGGTCTCTTGAGCAGCACAGCAGTCGCTCTTGATTGCTGGACTCTTCTTAGCTGCTCCGGCTCCTCGAACCCAACAGCTTTGTGGACCCCGGTGCTCCTTCGGGGCCCACCCAGGGACACCACCGTGTCGAAGACCCTTTGACCTTGTACCTCAAGACTGAAGTTAGGTTCACCAGCTTGCAGTTCCTAGAGGAATTTTCCTCATAGGAAATTCTGTCACATGTGTGTGTGTGCTTGGTGACTTTTGAGAGTTAACCCAGCTACACTGTCTACTTTCTATCAGGGGACCTCCACTGCCTGTAAACCAGATCTCTGACTGAGTGACCTATCCAGTCAGACACCTGGAATACACCCCTGGTATTGACGACAGCCTCTCATGGTCTTGCATTGCTCTTGGTAATCTGGGTAAATATTTAAGATCAGGAAAATTGATCTATAGGAGGTCTGTTTTAAAAACACCTTAAAGAGTAACCTTTAAAAACTCATAAAAATGTAACACCTCCTGTAGAAAAATACCTTCTTGAAAAATCACCCAAGAAAAGTGGACACTGAATCAGTGATCTCACAAACTCCCATACTGTCTTTTAATATGCTGTAGTATTTATTGAAAGTCTGCAAAGCTCAGACAAAACAGGATATACTTGCATGAAAACAGTCAATTATCTCGAAATGATGAAAATTAAAAATCAAACCAAAAACCCTGATTGAAAAACCTTGATTCAAAAAGCTAAAAGTTGTAAAATCAGTCATCTGATCAAAAACCAAAAGATTTTTAAAAAAAAAAACATAAAAGTTCAAAAATCACCCAATTAAATCAAAATGTAAAAACCATTAAAAATATGAAAAATCTGAAAGAGTCCAAAATAAAAGGAACCCTTTGAATAATAAAACCTGGTAAAAACATCTAATTAATTTGTGGATAAATGTCTAAAAAGCCTTGATGGTTAGATTGGGGAAAAGGGATGATTAATAGCTGGTCTTCTCCGTCGAGGCTCCCCTTTTACGGGGAAAAAGGGAAGAAGCAGGCGAGGCTGGATGGCTGACTCTCGAGGCTTCGTTTTCTGTTCTTCCACCAGCTGGACTCATGGTCTGCGAAGCCGTCTGCCAGGAAGAGGAAGGTGAGATGAGCCCTTGAAGCGGAGACCTCAATCCGGAGAAATTTTGCAGCTCCGGCTTCCCCTCACTCTTCTGCTGGGACCCATGATGTAAGGCTGCAGGCTGGGAGTGCAGCCAGCTGTGGAATCTTCACTTCCCTTTTCTGCTCGCCCAAAGTCCTATTTTCCCTTCTTGCTGCAGAAGATTTATAGATGTTAAAAGTTGAAGAGATGAGATGGTAGTTGATCCATTTCCCTGTGGCGGTCTCCCTATCTTCAATCTTCTGCTGTGGGATGATAGGGGTCTTGGAGTCCGCCAAAAATGAACATTTTGGGGCTTTTGGGCTTGGTCTTTATACTGTTTTAACACTCAGTTGTGATTGGCCCGCAATCTCACCATAGGCTTTCTGGCTCCTGTGATTGGCTTAATGTTAACTTTTATATAACAATTACATCATTCTGCACATGTTTCACCCCCCCATTCCAGTAAAGCCATGTGCTTGTTCATGCGCTCAGCCCATGGCTGTCCGGCTTGCCTATCTCATCATTTTCCATCACCAAAATACCTCAACTTGCTGTTCCAACCAACTTTCACTTCCTCGTTATCACATGCTTTTCCAGTCAACTGGATTTTCCAACATTTCACAATCGGACCCCACATAAACCTTCTGTGCAGTTAAAATGTACATACAATCACACAGTTTGATTACATTCATTACTTCAGTTGATTACATACATCTTAATCAATGAGCATACATTTGCTTTACTGATTACACAGGATATTACATTTCATAGCATATGCTTCCAATATTGCTTCACATTCAGTTCTATGATTCACCAGCTGTGTCTGCTCCCATCTTTTCTGACCACAGGAGTGTGGGCCTTCTGATAATTTCGTGACCCCTGCTGGCCTCCCTATGATGTTTTCTGTATTCTTGGGCTACTTGAAGCAGGATTCCCCATTTTCTTTTCATAGGGGGTATATCAGTATGATTGGGAGGGTCTGCTGCTTTCAGCCTTTTTGCGGTGACTGGGGTCATGTCATGGCGTACTCGAACACTAGGACATCATAGGACTGCCTATGATCTCTGCCTCATCATCATAGCACGTCCTATGAACTCAGGCATCATTGGACGACTCACCATGCCTACATGACAGCAAATGTTTAACCTTGACGAATGCCAGTCTACACTACAAATGTGTAAAATGCCAAGCAAAGCACTGATTTTCTCCGGGTGCTCCAGTTTCTTGGTTTCTACGGGCATGCACGGGCCTTCCTGAACAGGGTCGAAAGCCACTTTTTCAGGATCGGGCCCATGAACTGGAATTACGACGCACCTATCCCTCAATCAGTGGTCTGAATGAAGAAGAAGACCCACCAGATGGAGAGCAATAGAATGAGGAGAATTGCTGCACGTCAGAAAGGATGCCGTGAACATGAAACACCTCAGGTTCCACCAGTACGCCGCAGGCATGACTGTGAACAACACAGCTGTCTGAGACAGGAAGAGACCCTTCAGTGGTCTAAACGAAGAAGAAGACCCACCAGATGATGTCTATATGACGACACATAGACAGAGCACATGACTCCCTTCAAGACATATACTTTATATACTGTATAGATACAGCTGGCCGGCCGGCTGGCTGGCACAGCTATTGACGCCACCGAGGACACAATCCAAGGACGGATAATTTTTTCACTCATAGGGAGTTGTTCAGAACTCCTTATAAGAACTCCTGATACAAAGATATACAGTGATGATATAGAGTAAAGTACGTGGCGGTAATGTACCAGTAAGCTGGTTGCCGACCACCAATCAAATCTAAAAGAAGAAGAAGCAGCAACGTAACACAGAACAGTGAAAGGCAGGAGAAGACGTAATAAGCAGGGGCAAACAGCCCCAGATGGCAGGGCATATTTTGTGTGATTTTTATATTTTGCTGCATACAAAAGCCATCACATGTGATTGCCACTTAGTGCTGTGTTGCTATACCAACTGTCCTGTAACTGGCAAGAATTAAGTTCCAATGCATCCCTTCCACGGGCATGCACGTGTTTCTACAGGCATGCACAGGTATGCACTAGTATAACTGAAGGAAAGATGAATGAACAAATGTACAGAGACATCCTTGATAAGAATCTGTTGCCATCTACCAAGATGCTGAAGATGAAACGAGGGTGGACATTCAGCAAGACAATGATCCCAAACACAGCCAAGGAAACTCTCAACTGGCTCCAGAGAAGGAAAATAAAGCTGCTAGAATGGCCCAGTCAGTCACCTGACCTGAATCCAATAGAAAATCTATGGAGCAAACTGAAGATCAGAGTTCATAGAAGATGCCCACAGAAGCTTCAAAATTTGACAGTTTGTGTGGAAGAATGGGCTAAAATCACTCCTGAGCAATGCCTGCGCCTAGTTCCTCCATACAGGAGGTGTCTGGAAGCTGTTATTACCAGCAAAGGCTTTTCTACTAAATGTTAAATGAATTTCAACAAGCGTGTTCAATATTTATTTATTCCCTGCGTCATTCCACTTTATTAAATATAACTTGTTTTGTGAACACAGTTGCTTTGATTTCTTTGTATGTATGAATTATTTGGGTTGTTACTGATATCTGGTTAAAATCTCAGGTCAATGGCTCCATTAGAATTACAGTATGTTTAATGAGAAAAATGTTGATGTGTTCGATACTTATTTTCCCCACTGTGTGTGTATACAGTACATATATACTGTATGTGTGTGTGTGTGTGTGTGTGTGTGTGTGTGTGTGTGTGTGTGCATCTCAATAAATTAGAATGTCATTGTAAATTTGAGTTATTTCAGTAATTTAATTTTAAAGAATGAAACTCATATATTATATGGATTCATTACACATAGGGTGATATATTCCAAGTGTTTATTTTAATTTTGATTGTTGTGCCTTATAGCTCATGAAAACCCCAAATTCAGTTTCTCAAAAAAATTGAATATTATTTAAAATTTATTTTAAAAATGGATTTTTAATAGAAATGTTGGCCGACTAAAAGTATGTCCATATATGCACTCAATACTTGTTCGGGGCTTCTTTTGCATGAATTACTGCATCAATACAGTGTAGCATAAAGGCAATCAGCCTGTGGCACTGCTGAGGTGTTATGAAGGCCCAGGATGCTTTGATAGAGGCCTTCAGCTCATCTGTATTGTTGGGTCTGGTGTCGCTCATCTTCCTCTTGACAATACCCCAAAGATTCTCTATGGAGTTTAGGTCTGGAGAGTTTGCTGGCCAGTCAAACACAGTGATACCATGGTCATTAAACCAGGTACTGGTACATTTTGCAGTGTAGGCAAGTGCCAAGTCCTGCTGGAAAATGAAATCAGCATCTCCATAAAGCTTGCCAGTAGAGGGAAGCATGAAGTGCTCTAAAATTTCCAGGTAGACAACTGCACTGACTTTGGACTTGATAACACACAGTGGGCTGACACCAGCACACTGCCTCTGCCCCAGGGAGTTCCAGTGAGTTCCAAGCCCCATCTGCAATCACTTGTGCGCTTCTGACTTTGGTCTCCAGAGCTACCTGCCCACCCACAGACAATAGACACACAACAAGAAGTCTTCCTCGGCCCCCGAGAGACAACCATGATGTATGTATGTTTGTATGTACAGTGGTGTGAAAAAGTGTTTGCCCCCTTCCTGATTTCTCATTTTTTTTGTGTGTTTGTAATACTTAAATATTTCAGATCATCAAACAAATATAAATTTTAGACAAAGATAACACAAGTAAACACAAAATGCAGTTTTTAAACAAAGGTGTTTATTATTAAGGGTAAAAAAAAATCCAAACCTACATGGCCCTGTGTGAAAATGTGATTGCTCCCGAAATCTAATAACTGGTTGGGCCACCCTTAGCAGCAGCAACTGCAATCAAGCGTTTGCGATAACTGGCAATGAGTCTTTTACAGCGCTGTGGAAGAATTTTGGCCCACTCATCTTTGCAGAATCATTGTAATTCAGCCACATTGGAGGGTTTTTGAGCATGAACTGCCTTTTAAAGGTCATACCACAGCATCTATGCAGGACATACCCTATGCATACCCTATACTCTATGCAGGACATACTGAATGCACTGAGGAGCTCATTTAGCAGCAGACTACATCATCCTAGGTGCACAACCGAGAAGTTTCGCAGGTCCTTCCTACCTACAGCTGTCAGACTGTACAACCTAAGCAGGGCTGCTCGCAGAGATAGCAAAAAGACATGACAACCTAATAGTATTGAATGCAAAAGACGCAATAGACTTACACAATGGTCCCCTCCGGTATACAACTAGGAAAATACCGGTCGCTATGGAGGGTGAGAATATGTATGGGTACATAATCATACCATGTAGGATAACTAAGTAGACGGTTGTGCTGTTTCATTCCATCTAGCTACAATGCTCCGCACTGTGTGTGTTTACATATTTATATATTTATTCCATCTAGCAACAATGCTCCACGCTGTGTGTTTATATATTTACATATTTATTCCATCTAGCTACAATGCTCCGCACTGTGTGTTTATATATTTACATATTTATTCCATCTAGCTACAATGCTCCGCACTGTGTGTTTATATATATATATTTATTCCATCTAGTGTAGAGGATGCATTCAAGAATGAGGCTGAGTTTATTTCTCAGAGTCAACTTTATTGAGTGAACACATGCTCTATCAATCTCTATGCAGGAAAAGAGGCTGAGCAATCGAATACCACGTTCTTATACTCTGCTGGGGCCACAACCCACAGTCACATGTTACATAAGCAAACATATAATTACATGGCACATAGTCTCAGTCACAATGCAGTCTTTCATGTCTCACTATTGTCTCTTGTTCTACGGTGTTCCGGGAATCTTCCTGGGACATCCTCTCAGAGACAAAGGTCAAGACTCACACCTACTCGTCATCTCCTGTAGATCTCTGCAGGTCCAGACCTCTTTTGTCCCACCAGACGTGGAGTCACCAATACACATACAGTCACATATTTGTGGGGAGATATGAGCTCAATATCTTCGCCACACTAGCAACAATGCTCCACACTGTGTGTGTTTATATATTTACATATTTTTTCCATCTAGCTACAATGCTCCGCACTGTGTGTGTTTATATATTTACATATTTATTCCATCTAGCTACAATGCTCCGCACTGTGTTTATATATTCATATATTTATTCCATCTAGCTACAATGCTCCGCACTGTGTGTGTTTATATATCTACATATTATTCCATCTAGCTACAATGCTCCGCACTGTGTGTGTTTATATATTTACATATTTATTCCATCTAGCTACAATGCTCCGCACTGTGTGTGTTTATATATCTACATATTTATTCCATCTCGCTACAATGCTCTGCACTGTGTGTTTATATATTCACATATTCATTCCATCTAGCTACAATACTCCGCACTGTGTGTTTATATACTCATATATTTATTCCATCCAGCTACAATGCTCCGCATTGTGTTTATATATTTATATACCTATCCCATCTAGCTACAATGCTCCGCACTGTGTCTGTATATATATATATATATATACTGTATATATATATATATATGTGTGTGTGTGTGTGTATGTATGTATGTATGTGTATGTGTATATATATATATATATATATATATATATATATATATATATATATATATATATATATATATATATATATATATATATATATATATATATATATATATATATATATATATATATTTATATTTATATGTACATATGTATACTCGCTGTGAGTGTTGCAATCCCCGTGCTGTTGCAATCCTGGAATTTCCCCATTGTGGGACTAATAAAGGCTTATCTTATCTTATCTTATCTTATCTCAATCGGATTCAGGTCAGGACTTTGACTAGGCCACTCCAAAGTCTTCATTTTGTTTTACCTAAGCCATTCAGAGGTGGACTTGCTGATGTGTTTTGGATCATTGTCCTACTGCAGAACTCAAGTGCACTTCAGCTTGAGGTCACAAACAGATGGCCGGACATTCTCCTTCAGGATTTTTTGGTTTTTACACCGGATGTAATGAGACACACACCTTCCAAAAAGTTCAACTTTTGTCTCGTCAGTCTACAGCGTATTTTCCCAAAAGTCTTGGGGATCATCAAGATGTTTTCTGGCAAAACTGAGATGAGCCTTTATGTCCTTTTTGCTCAGCAGTGATTTTCGCCTTGAAACTCTGCCATGCAGGCCATTTTTGCCCAGTCTCTTTCTTACGGTGGAGTCATGAACACTGACCTTAACTGAGGAAAGTGAGGCCTGCAGTTCTTTGGATGTTGTTGTGGGGTCTTTTGTGACCTCTTGGATAAGTCGTTGCTGCACTCTTGGGGTAATTTTGGTCGGCCGGCCGCTCCTGGGAAGATTCAGCACTGTTCCATGTTTTCGCCATTTGTGGATAATGGCTCTCACTGTGGTTCGCTGGGGTCCCAAAGCTTTAAAAATGGCTTTCTAACCTTTTCCAGACTGATAGATCTCAGGTACTTTGTTTCTCATTTGTTCCTGAATTTCTTTGGCTCACAGCATGATGTCTAGCTTTTGACGATCTTTTGGTCTACTTCACTTTGTCAGGCAGGTCCTATTTAAGTGATTTCTTGATTGAGAAAAGATGTGGCAGTAATCAGGCTTGGGTGTGGCTAGAGAAATTGAACTCAGCTTTCCAAAGATACGATAAACCACAGTTAATTTATGCTTTAACAGGGGGGCAATCACTTTTTCACACAAGGCCAAGTAGGTTTGGATTTTTTTTTCCTTAATAATAAACACCTTCATTTAAAAACTGCATTTTGTGTTTACTTGTGTTATCTTTGTCTAATATTTAAATTTGTTTGATGATCTGAAACATTTAAATGTGGCAAACATACAAAAAAAAAGAGAAATCAGGAAGGGGGCAAACACTTTTTCACACCATTGTATACTGCAAGTGGGAACATATTAGGTTAAAGTGACCACAAAATTGAGTTTTTCTCTTGTTAACATTGTTTCGTCCGTAATCAGTAACCCAATGACAAGGCCGGAGGTGCAATAGAACTTGACTTCATTGTGCGACTCACAGACACCAGGTGCTCCTGTACAGGTAGAGGCAAAGGTCAAAAGAGACCGTGCCTCTTCTGCATCAGCCTTTTATACTCAGGGTAGTGGCGGAACCGAAAAGATGGAGCCACCACCCTCATCACACAATAATAAATCATATTAATATATACTGTAACACCCCCCCCTTTAGAAAAGTCTAAAACACATACACACTGATTACACCCTCCCACATTTAATACCCGAGTCACGCTCTAATGACAAACAAATAAAATAGGCCTATTCATGCGCACAAACAACTAAAACTAGAAGGGGACAGGTGGACTACCGTGCCACCTCCACACGCCCAGATGGCTTATTCTGCCATTCCTAATAGTGAAAGTCCATAAAATAAAATAATGCCGTGTTCCTATTATAATACAAAATAACCCCATAAACTGATGTACATAAGGGTGAAAATTCAATGTAACAAACAAACAACCAATCAGTTAACATGCACATTCATGCACCGTTATAACATTCCCAATTATACCACCCCAACCTGGGTAAACCTCACAGTAAAACACACCCCAAAACATGGTGACACACACATTACATGGGTATTTTTTTTCCGCATGGGCACCTGTTATAGCAGCCTATTATGAGAAACATATTAACTATGTAGCCTGGGCAATTCACATTTAATCCGACCCATCTCCCCTTGCTACCGTACAGCCTTGATGGAGAAGCCACAACCCGGGGGATTTGTCTGCCAGGCCCCACCCAGAGCTCCTTCATCTCTTTGACCCTGGAGATGAGCCACGTCGGGGCCCCAACACCTCCTTCTCTTCGATAATGCGTCACAGTTCATTGGGGTGTCTCCATGAGTCATCTGACAGCCAAAGGTATCCGTCCTCCTGAACAGCCACCACCTTCAGCTGCCCCTGGTCCTCCCGCCGCTTCCTCTTTCTGTGGACACCTCTCAGCCGAGCCTCCTCTCTGGGTCAAACCACTTCACCGACTCCCAAAGGCGCTCAACTCGACTTCCCATGTCCACAATGTCTCAACCAGGCCTCTACACTGGGTCGCGCCACACCAGCAACCCTCCGCGAAGCCCGACTCAACCTGCAGTGTTTCTGTGTGGCACGTCTGTTTCCCGTGCCAGCCGGTCCTGCCCCGCTCTCTTTCATTTTGAATGCTGGCGTAGCCGTTGCAGTCCCATGCTTCTCAGTATCTCCAGGCCAAACCCCGGAAGCAGAGGGGGTCGTCTTCACAGCCTCACCCGCCATTACAGGTATTCCACCATGCCGCCCAGTTCCCTCACCTAGGGTAGCGTGGGCCCTGGCACCGGAACCCTGCCCTGATGGCCCTGGGTGGTAACCGTCCTGTCCATCTCCCAGAATATTAGGCCATGTAATGTCCCAAACCGCATCGTGGACCACTCGTGGAACCGGCCGGTCCCATAAACCACAGCCCGACCATTCCTCTCCGCTGCTGCTGGTAATTGAGAAGCCCAGTCCATAAAACAGATCGCAGCCCATCACATTCGACCCACTTGAGGTGACCACGAACTGTATGTTGGACACCACCGCTGTCTAGTACCTCACCGTCAGCTCCAGCGAACCCACAATGGAGAGCCTATTACCGCCATACCCACATAATGGCGTCGACAGACCTCTCACAAGATGGTAGGGGAAAAAACTCATCACAGTAGGCCAGTTCAACACGGACCTCACCGCGCCTGTGTCCACCAACAACGGCACGTTCTCGTCGTCCAGCGTAACTGTTAAATATGTACGGCCTTCTGTGCTCGGGGATACAGTGTGAATAACCGTAGGAGTTGTGGCGGGGAAATCCACTTCATGTCATTGTTTCCCTCGCTCAAACTTTTTACAGACCCTGGCAAAATGATTTAGGAGTCCACACTTGCCACAGCGTTTACCTTTTGCCGGACGCTCTCTTGTCTTGTACTGGTGCTTGGTAGACCCTCAGCCAAAACACTTTGGTGATCCCGGGCGGACCAAATTTTTATAGCGATAACGTATTCTTCTCTGTCTTCCACGTTGTCATTGCTATCCGGGTCTACAGCCTGTGCCACTGATTGTGAGTTGGGTTGCCCCAATGCTGTTCTCTCACCAAGGTCCCATGACAGTTTATCTGCTGCTTCAAACTGTTGGGCATTCTCCACCGATTTGGCCAACGTCAGTTCACCAGAATGGGTAAGGAGTCTTGACCATGCTGCTGCACACAACGTGTGCTCCGCCAACTGATCGCAGACCATCTCTTCCTCTAAAGTTCCAAACTGGCAACACCCAGCCAGTTGGTGCAGGTCAGCAACATACCACTGCACCAACTCTCTAGCCTGCTGGCGGGGCTGTCGGAACTGGGTCCTCCGGACTATGACATTCTCAGGGGCGCGAAAGTAGTGTGCCATTAGCCCAACCCCATTCTCAAAACTGTCGCTCACTCCCAATGTGCTAAGAATGCGCTGTCCCTCCATGCCAAGATTATGGACCAATATTGCCCATGAACGCAATTTCTCCAACTCACCGAGGCTCAATGCCACCAGATAATTCTCAAATGCGGCAAACCACCTCTCGAAGGGCACTGGCAGCTTGCCAGGAAGCTCCAGAAATGGCCGAATGCCCGAAATACCTTTATCCATACTTTTATCCTCGTTGCCAAATGTTATGTCCATAACCAATGTCACAATAACCAGGCTGGAGGTGCAATAGAACTTGACTTTACTGTGCAACTTACAGACAACAGGCATTCCTGTACAGGCCGAGGCAAAGGTGAAAAGAGACTGTGCCTCTTCAGCATCAGCTTTTTATACTCAGGGTGGTGGCGGAACCGGAAAGGTGGAGCCACCACCCTCATCACGCAATAATACATCATATTAATATATAACAAACATGTCTGTAACATGTCGCATGCCTCTGGGGTTTTTTGGGGTTTTTTTTTTGGTTTTTTTGCTTTAAATTTTCATTTGTCTTGCCCCCTGAAAAAAGATGAGTTTCGACTGAGCATTTTTGGTGACAACTATGCACGCCACTGGCACGTTTGTAGTGTTGAGCCAGTCAGGACTATCTGGTCTAATTGAAGTTATCCTCCAGGCTTGTTAGAATTTTTTAACCAGCTGCTTTGAAAACTTGACCGATAGGTTTTACCATCAAACTGCACTGTCGTACAGTGGTTAGCACTGCTAGAAGGTTCCAGGTTCGAATTCCCAGGCTAGCAGGGGTAAGAACCTTTCTGTGTGGAGCTTGTATGTTCTCCCTGTGCTGTGTGGGTTTACTTTGGAAGCTCTGGTTTCCTCCCACAATCCAAAAACATGCATGTTAGGTTATTTGATCATTCTAAATTGTCCCTATATCTGTCGCCTATAGGCCCTTGGAATGGAGGGTTAGTACTAGGGAAGTGTTTTGAGTGGTCTTTGAGACTAGAAAAGCAATATATAAGTACAGGTCATTATGCTTTTAAGGGCCGATGCAGTTTCAGTTATGATCGTGGGCCACCGTACATACAACTGGGCATGTCCTTCAACCAGTGAGTCTTTTAATCACAGGATTTATTCTGGTAATGTAGTGCAAGCCACTATTAGCCTTGTGGGATGCGGGGGGTCTAGTAATCACAGATCCTGGTGTTTGAAGGAGGGGGGGAGGGAAAAGATTTTGACATGAAACTGAAAGACTGTAGAGGGTGTAAGAGAAGGATGTGGAGGCGAGGCACAAGCGTAGATCGACACAGGTTCTTTATTGACCCTCTAACATAAATACAGCCGGTGGACCCCAACATTGCCCGCTGGGGTCGGGTGTCTGGTAGGACAGTTTTCTCAACTCTCTCTGCATTCTCTTAAATAGCCCCAGTGGTATGCACAAAGAGCTGGGCTAGTGCATTATGCTTGTGTGTGACACATTAACATAACACATGCTACATTCCTGTACAAAGAGAATGTGTGACACATTAACATAACTCTTGCTACCTTCATGACCATGCCTTCACCCCCCTGCCCTCATTGTCTGTCAAGTTACTCCTTGGGGGACTACCCCCTTCAGTCCATTGTTCTGCCCCTCTTCCTGCTTCTGGGTGTGAGAGGAATGTCCACCCGCTGTGTCTACTGTCACCACACAGCCCCCCCCCCTTCCCCGAGCGCCCAGAAAGGGCTGTGACCCCCCCCCCCCATTGTTTGGGCTCAAGTCGACACCAAAGGAGGCTGCAGCAGGGGGTTGCCGCTCCAGTTGAACTGTCTGCTGGTAAGGAGTGTCGGAGGGCATGTAAATCTGTGGGGGGAAAGGGGGAGGGATAAAAAACACTGTTTGCTCCGCTCCAAGTTCCAACACGTGACGGCCATTTTCCGTGGCCACACAGGGTCCAGTGCATGTCGTGCGTAATGGAACAAACCGGCGATCGGCCGGCTTTAGGGAGTGAGGTGCGGGAAGAACGATGTGGAGGAGGAGGGGGAGGTGGATGGGAATAAGTGAGTGCCAGCCCGGTACGTCAAAAGTGTCTGGGCCGCGCAAAAATTGTGTGTGGATCCGCCGTGGTGAGGGACATTTCCGGTAAACCTGGCAGGCTAATGTGGAGAAAAAGGAATCCACAGCACGGCGAAAGGGAGAGATAGTCCATTTCACATCGGGTCACCAATGTAGAGGGTGTAAGAGAAGGATGTGGAGGTGAGGCACGGGCGTAGGTCGACACAGGTTCTTTATTGACCCTCTAACATAAATACAGCCGGTCAACCCCAGCATTGCCCGCTGGGGCCGGGTGTCTGGTAGGACAGTTTTCTCAACTCTCCCTGCATTCTCTTAAATAGCCCCAATGGTATGCACAAAGAGCTGGGCTAGTGCATTATGCTTGTGTGTGACACATTAACATAACACTTGCTACCTTCCTGACCATACCTTCACCCCCCTGCCCTCAGTGAAGAATTTATCACTGCCCGCAAATATCCAAAAGTTGTTCCAAACAAGGGAGAAACGATATCACTTCAGAGGAACATGTATATTTCAAAAGCCTACAGTGAGAACAACCACCAAGCAACACTGTATTTCAGTGCAAGGAGTCAGATTATGGAACGATTTTGGACCTGAATTAAAATCATGTACAACTCTTGGACAATTTAAACAAAAACTAAAGGAAGAAATACTCCAAACATATTTACAAGACGACATGTAAACTCACATAAGGATTGACATATCCAGCCTGTGTTGTGTTGTAGCTTAGTTTTTTTTCTTTTTTTTCTTTTTTTCTCTGTGACATTTTGTCTTAGATTTGTTTTGAATAGTAACCGCTTAACTTAGCTTAGCTTAGTTTTCTTTTTTTTTTTTCTCTCAGTCACATTTTGTCTTAGCTTTGTTTTAAATTGTAATCGCTCTTGTCTTGTTATCTCTTTTTTCTCTTTTGAATTCTTGGATGGAATATGGGTGGGCAATATAAGCTGCGGCTTCAGCCATCACCCATTTCGGATAACTCACGTGGAATTGTATAGAAGAAGGAGTCTTTGTCTAATTTGACCTTGTTGTTATATTATACAGTTTCTTTTAACCTGTACTGTACTACTATCCGAAATAAATAAATTCATTCATTCATTCATTCATTCATTCATTGTCTGTCAAGTTACTCCTTGGGGGGCTACCCCCTTCAGTCCATTGTTCTGCCCCTCTTCCTGCTTCTGGGTGTGAGAGGAATGTCCACCCACTGTGTCTAGTGTCACCACAAGACATTCATTCATTCATCTTCTTCCGCTTAATCCTTTTTGGGTCGCGGGGGGGGCTGGAGCCTATCCCAGCATCTTTGGGCGAGAAGCAGGGTACACCCTGGACAGATCGCCAGTCCATCGCAGGGCCAACACAGAGAGGCAGACAACCATTCACTCTCACAGTCATACCTAAGGACAATTTAGAATCCCCAGTTTTGATGCCAATTAACCTAACTTGCAAGCTTTTGGCATGTGGGAGGAAACCGGAGAAATCCCGGAGTAAACCCACACAGACACGGGGAGAACATGCAAACTCCACACAGATCACTGTTGGTCGGGGGCTGGGATCGAACCCAGGATTCCCCGGCCAAGGGTGAGTTGCTGTGCTGCCGCAGTGCTAACCAGTCCGCCACCACAAGACAATGAAAGGTTTTGTTAGTAGAAAAAGGGCATAACATACCATTTTCGACAATGTATATTTGTTTTTATAGGGGATTTATACCTCTATCTGCCAAGAATGTGTCGCTAGTCCAGCAAAAGCTAGCGGTACTCAAATGCTTTGCAAGCAGTTTCATGAAATGGTCAGTCAGAGAGCAACTCATACCGGCTCGGACATCGCCCGGGTTAACAAGGTCAGGAGTTCCTGGCAGCTTAAGGCGAATTACAGAGCTGCGTGGAGGAATCTGATCAGACCTAAATGAAACAGTCATTGTCGCCCCCGAAAGACTGCTATGATGATGATGATGATATCCACTGGAAATAAAAAGTTCATTGTAGTCAAATTTGACCAAATGCGGTTAATTTTTCAACCGCAGAGAGCCAAGCACTGCAACACCGATGGAAGAAGTGTGTGGATCAAAGGGGAGACTGTTGAAAAATAAATCGCATTTCAAGTGGTTCATAGTGGTCAAATTTGACCACTTTTCAGCCTATGAATTTTTCAGCCCCCCCTCAAATGGGTGAGAGAGTGACTGGGTCAAAATAATCATGATTAATCATGATTATGCTCACCACTAATTTGTTTATATTCTTTTTTACTGCTTTAGTATGCTTTTTTTACTGTTTTAGTATGGTGTTGTTTTTTGTTGTTTTTTGGGTTTTTTTTTTTTTTACTGTTTTTGGTATGTTTTTTAAAGTTATTTGTTATCATTTGCATTTCTGAATTTAATATTTTTCCATAAAGTTTTTCTCTCCACCTTCAATCCATCTTCTACCACTTCTCCAGGGGTCCAGGTCGTGGAAGCAGTAGTCCAAACAGAGCAGCCCACATTACCATCTGGCTCACATAGCACAATGATCTCCATGATCCCTCCTGCAGGTGGTGAACCCACTGGAGGTCAGACCCATGTGTAGCTCCTTTGCACTGGGTCTTTGTTGTAACTTTTTACATGGGGATATGCTGGACCACCCTTAGTCTGGCCCTTCACCCAAGACCAGTTTTTCTTGGGAGACCCTACCAGGAGAAAGTTGCCTCTGACAACATAGCTTAGATCATTAGTGCACCCAAAGCCCTCCATCAAGATAAGGCTTTGATCCTGGAGGGGATAAAGTTTTTCAAAAAGATGCATTTGTCTGGCTGAGTTTGGGTACTTGTAGGGTGATATGACTACAAGCATGTTTGAGCCACGTAATAATATTATAAAGTCCATATTTCTTTTGGATTATCTCAATTTATTCATTATTTTTTGCCATTCAGTGAACAATATTGTGTGTTAGGTGTCAATAAATGAAATTTCATAAGACAAGACTGATTAGTAAGTTATTTTACCACAGTAAGAAACTTTATGACAATCTTTTTAGAGGGGAGCAACAGTTTTTCTGTGTAGAAAAATAATTTCTCTCAAATACTGCTTTTCTCAATATGGAATTATTATTATGGTTTTGGATAAAGAGAATATACCGTACCAAAAGCCAGTTTAGAAAGATTGGGATCAGTCCGCCAAGGTCTCCGCCTTTGACTGCCACCTAATCCACATAGCACCGGACTTCCATGATCCCTCCTGCAGGTGGTGAACCTACTGGAGGGCGGACCCATGTAACTCCTTCGGGCTGAGCCCGGCCGGGTCCCATGGGTGGACGAGATTCGCCCCGAGTACCTCAAGGCCCTGGATGTTGTTGGGTTGTCATGGTTGACACGCCTCTGCAACATTGCGTGGAGGTCGGGGGCAGTGCCTTTGGCATGGCAAACCGGGGTGGTGGTTCCTCTCTTCAAAAAAGGGGACCGGAGGGTGTGCTCCAACTTTAGAGGGATCACACTCCTCAGCCTCCCTGGGAAGGTCTATGCCAAGGTACTGGAGAGGAGAGTCCGGCCGTTGGTCGAACCTCGGATTCAGGAGGAGCAATGTGGTTTTCGTCCTGGCCGTGGCACATCGGACCAGCTCTTTACCCTCTCGAGAATTCTTGAGGGTTCGTGGGAGTTTGCCCAACCAGTTTACATGTGTTTTGTGGACTTGGAGAAGGCATTTGACCGCGTCCCTCGTGGATTTTTGTGGGGGGTGCTTCAGGAGTATGGGGTATCGGGCTTGTTGTTACGAGCTATTCGGTCTCTGTACGACCGTTGTGAGAGTTTAGTTCGTATCGCCAACACTCGGCCGGAGTCATTCCCAGTGAGAGTTGGACTCCGCCAGGGCTGCCCTTTGTCACCGGTCCTGTTCATAATTTTTATGGACAGGATTTCTAGGCGCAGCCAGGGAATGGAGGGTGTCATGCTTGGTGACCACAGGATCTCATCTCTGTTGTTTGCAGATGATGTTGTCCTGTTGGCTTCATCCAGCAATGACCTACAGCTCTTGCTGGGACGGTTTGCCGCTGAGTGTGAAGCGGCTGGGATGAGAATCAGCACCTCCAAGTCCGAGTCCATGGTCCTCAGCCGGAAAAAGGTGGATTGTCCTCTCCGGGTTGGGGACAGGCTCCTGCCCCAAGTGGAGGAGTTTAAGTATCTTGGGGTCTTGTTCACGAGTGAGGGGAAAATGGAGCGAGAGATCGACAGACGGATTGGAGCAGCATCTGCAGTGATGCGGACGTTGTACCGGTCTGTTGTGGTGAAGAGGGAGCTTAGTTCTAAGGCAAAGCTGTCAATTTACCAGTCAATCTACGTTCCTACTCTCACCTATGGTCACGAGCTTTGGGTAATGACCGAAAGAACGAGATCGCGGATACAAGCGGCTGAAATGAGCTTTCTCCGTAGGATTGCTGGACTCACCCTCAGAGATAGGGTGAGGAGCTCAGTCATCCGGGAGAGGCTCAGAGTAGAACCGCTGCTCCTCCACATTGAAAGGAGTCAGTTGAGGTGGTATGGGCATCTGATTAGGATGCCTCCTGGACGCCTCCCACTTGAGGTGTTTCAGGCACGTCCCACTGGGAGGAGACCCCGGGGCAGACCCAGGACTCGGTGGAGAGACTATGTCTCCCAGCTAGTCTGGGAACGCCTTGGTATCCCCTCTGAAGAGCTGGAGCAGGTGGCTGGGGAGAGGGAAGTCTGGGCTTCTCTGCTTGAACTGCTGCCTCCGCGACCCGGACCTCCGGAAAAGCGGTAGAAGATGGATGGATGGATGGATGGATGGATAAAGAGAATATTATATAGAAGATCTTCAACTAATCACAGATAGCTTCGCTTCACTAGGTCTAATCTGCGGTAAGTTTAACTAATTGTACTACCTGTGTTTTTATTTTCAGCTTGACAAAATAAAGGTATTTATTTGCACTTCTTGACGTGAGCTAATTTACTGTACCTGTCTGTGCTTAGCTGTCAGTCATCTGACATTAAAACAAAAATAAGTAAGGAAATAGTTCAGGAATATAACTGTTGTATCCATTTCTCTTAGGTAGAATTATTATCTTCTTATATTTATGACCACATTTGTATACTTCCTGTACTTTTGTACTTCCTGTACTTTGTGTTACAGATATGTACATTGTACATTATACTAATATTTAATATTGGCTTGAACAGTGACCTGCTTCATCCATAATTCTACAGAACTGAATTGTCAAATGCAAAGAATACTTAGTTTTCCAAGAATATCTAATACTAATAAAAGCAAATATAAAAAAACTCATAAAATTTTTATTTTAATCTTGACATCCCCACCCAACAAGTTTTAGTGCTATTTTAATGACTCTAGATAATAAAAGGTGTGCTTGTCTTTAAACATTAAAAGTCTCACCAGAAAAAAAAAATAAAAGGTGGGAGGATCAGAGAGGTTATTGACAGTGACCGATTATGAGTAGCCCATAGTGAGAAGAAAAACTACCAGCGATTACCAAACTGTGTCTTACATTATATCATACACACAGAACACCACAGGGAAAATACGCTCTGGTAAATAAGAATCATTGTCAGGTAAGCTCTTTGTTTTATTAAAGACAAGAAGTACATTAATAGTGAATCCATAGAACACTGGCACTCTGTTACTACTTAAAAAAGACAAAATTATCATTGTAATGGGATGCATTTTTAATTCCACACCTTTTGTAAATTTAACATTCCAGATTTATGTAAAAATGTGAACAATGTCAAAATAATTGTTTTTATAATTTTTATATACAGAATTCGTATAACTTCACCCAGTATGGCTATATGTTGATTTAATAACTTGTGAGTTCAATGTCTGTCTTTAAACAATTTCTGATTTTTTTTTTAGAATCAGATTTCAATGTTATTTTCTTACAGATCTTAAGTCAAATCTTAAGTCAACAGGGTCTGTACAAACATTGAAATGACACAAACATTTTATCACCTTAAGTGTTGAAGTTTATTTGATATTTAGATAACATAATGACAGTGGGGTATATACATATTTATATTGTTTTTTCTGCAATCAGGCACTCTGAAATCCTTATCAGTATTTTTTATCAGTGCAAATTCTTGCTTAGCACTGAAAAACTCCAGCATCTAATGTGTTAGGCATATACTGCATGTACCATAACAAAGTAAAAAAAAATATATAATATAGCAAAAATGCATTATTTTCTTACTATTGCTACAACTTGATCAGGATTACTGATGAAAAAAAATCTCTTTTTTTTTCTTATATAAGCTCTTGTCTGTCTCTTGTCTTCAGGCTCATCAAAAAAACAGAAAATGAAGCCGATCTTCACAACTTCTATCTTCTATTTGTTCCTGAGCTGTATAAGCCAGACTTTAGGTAAGGTAATCTCTTTGGAAAGTGTGAACAATTTGACTTCTCTCCATTTTATAAAGTCAAAATCTTCACCACATTACTCAGTCTGTCAATGATAATAAAGCCTACTCTTCTTCTCCTTTTGTCAGGCATTCATATTCAATCTGACCCAAGCTTTGATGGTGATGATGTTATACAAACGGAGTTAAATCAGTCTGTCTCTCTAGTTTGTGTATTTAATGACACCAATGAAGAGCTGGTCTGGTACAGGAATGGTGCTTTGGTCATGCTAAAGGACGAAAACAAGAAGGGACGTAGCAGTATCTGCATTACACCTGTCATCACTGAAGATAATGATGCCACCTTCACCTGCCAGCTGCATGAAAATCCCACTGTGAAGACATCTGTCACTCTCAATGTCACATGTGAGTCCTTTTAAAGAAATATTTAAATGATTTTAATTGTTTAAAAAAACGTTATCAATTATTTTAGCCTCATTAGTCTTAGAGTTTCAGAAGAAATGTCCAATCACTAGAATTCAGAAAATGACAAAATGAGGTTTTCACCCCAACCTGCTTGTTTTTACTACAAGGACATTTCTATAACTTGAAGACTTGATAACTTGAAGTCACTCTAACATATTCTCTAAACAAACAAACAAACAAAAAAAATGTTATCTGTTTCTACTACATGAAATAAAATGTAGGAGTTCCATTTTTAAACAACACTATGTAAGATTTTCACCTTAAAATAATGTTTCCAAAATTATGTTGATGGTACTGTTATGTCTGAGAAAGAGGCATGGACTGCAGGTATGAACTGCACTCTCTTTTATTCAATACAACTGAACTATATAGAGAAGGGTGGTGCTGTATCGCGCCACGGCCAATTCGCCACATGATGAGATCACCTACGGCGAGCCACCATGTCCAAACACCAAATTTACCACCCCTTCCTTGAAAAACCCAAAGAACTATGTACAGCTACTTGGGCACCCGGGTGGACTACCGGTATGCTCACATGACCAAGTGGGTTATTCTGCTACTGTTATCGGTCGCGTCCTAACTACAGCCCATTATTTAGTTACAAAGTCCCTAAGGTAGCAGGGTCTCTGTTGAACCTGGGTCGAGCGGCGTTCAGGTTGCACCACCGTTGCTGGCTCCAGTGGACATTCATCAGGGGTTGTGGGTCTTGCATCGTCAAAGTCCCAGCCTGGTCTTGCCGTGTCCGCGGCTGTCTCCTGGTCCAGGGCCGAAGTCAGTGTCACTTTTCTGAGGCGTCTGGTGTGCCACCGTGACCCATCAGCGAGATGAAAAGTGGTTGGACCCAACTGCACTGTGATTTGCATTGGTGTTGTCCAAAACAACTGCATCTTGTGGGCACAGTTGGGACGTCTGATCCGAACCCATTCCAGCACTGCGAGTCCGTATTCCCTCGCCCTGCGCTTCTTGTCGAACCTTTGCTTCATCCGTTGTTGTTGTTCCACCACCCTCCCTCCAGGTGAAGGCATCTCTGGCGGTGTAGCAGCTGCTGGGGGGCATAGTCGGTCCAGAGGAAGACTCATCTCGTTTCCCAGCATCAGTAATGCTGGGAAGCTGCCCATTGTGGAGTGAGGTGCTGCTCTATAATGTAGTAGGGTGCTCTGTAGTGTGGCTGAAAATGGGAGCCCATCCTCTAGATGTGCCCTGAGACCATTCTTGAGGGTCTGGTTCATTCTCTCTACCCCCACACCCCCTCCCCCATTTGCCTGAGTGTGTTAGAAGGCAGTTTATATATGTTTGATGCCGCTTTCTTTCACGAAGGCCTTGAAATCCACCAAAGTGAACTGCGGTCTGTTGTTCATTGTGATTGCGTTCGGTACACCCCAGCAAGCAAAAAGGAAAGTGAGGAAGTCGGTGACTATGTCGGTGGTGACTCAGCCAGAGGGCCGCACCTCAGGCCATTTTGAGTGGAGGTCGTAGGCCACTAATAGAAAGCACAGGTGTTGGTCGGTGCTATGCAGTTCACCGCATACAGTGGTGTGAAAAAGTGTTTGCCCCCTTCCTGATTTCTCATTGTCACACATTGTCATATGTTTGTCGCACTTAAATATTTCAGATCATCAAACAAATTTAAATATTAGACAAAGATAACACAAGTAAACACAAAATGCAGTTTTTAAATGAAGGTGTTTATTATTAAGGGTAAAAAATATCCAAACCTACATGACCCTGTGTGAAAAAGTGATTCCCCCCCCCGAAAAAAAAAATCATAAATTAACTGTGGTTCATCACATCTTTGGAAAGCTGAGTTCAATTTCTCTAGCCACACCCAGGCCTGAGTATTGCCACATCTGGTCTCAATCAAGAAATCACTTAAATAGGACCTGCCTGACAAAGTGAAGTAGACCAAAAGATCCTCAAAAGCTCGACATCATGCTAAGATCCAAAGAAATTCAGGAACAAATGAGAAACAAAGTAAATGAGATCTATCAGTCTGGAAAACGTTAGAAAGCCATTTCTAAAGCTTTTGGACTCCAGAGAACCACAGTGACAGTCATTGTCCACAAATGGCGAAAACATGGAACAGTGCTGAACCTTCTCAGGAGTGGCCAGCCAACCAAAATTACTCCAAGAGCACAGCAACGACTCATCCATGACGTCACAAAAGACCCCACAACAGCATCCAAAGAACTGCAGGCCTCACTTGCCTCAGTTAAGGTCAGTGTTCATGACTCCACCATAAGAAAGAGACTGGGCAAAAATGGCCTGCATGGCAGAGTTCCAAGACAAAAACCACTGCTGAGCAAAAAGAACATAAAGGCTCATCTCAGTTTTGCCAGAAAACATCTTGATAATTCCCAAGACTTTTGGGAAAATACTCTGTGGACTGACAAGACAAAAGTTGAACTTTTTGTAAGGTGTGTGTCCCATTACATCTGGTGTAAAAGTAACACAGCATGTCAGAAAAGGAACATCATACCAGCAGTAAAATATGGTGGAGGTAGTGTGATGGTTTGTGGCTGTTTCGCTGCTTGAGGACCTGGAAGACTTGCTGTGGTAAATGGAACCATGAATTCTGCTGTCTACCAAAAAATCCTGAAGGAGAATGTCCGGCCATCTGTTCGTGACCTCAGACTGAAGCGCACTTGGGTTTTGCAGCAGGACAATGATCTAAAACATACCAGCAAGTCCACCTCTGAATGGCTTAAGAAAAACAAAATGAAGACTTTGGAGTGGCCTAGTCAAAGTCCTGACCTGAATCTGATTGAGATGCTATGGCATGACCTTAAAAAGGCGGTTCATGCTCAAAAACCCTCCAATGTGGCTGAATTACAATGATTCTGCTAAGATGAGTGGGCCAAAATTCCTCCACAGCGCTGTAAAAGACTCACTGCCAGTTATCGCAAACGCTTGATTGCAGTTGTTGCTGCTGAGGGTGGCCCAACCAGTTATTAGGTTTAGGAGGCAATCACTTTTTCACACAGGGCCATGTAGGTTTGGATTTTTTTTTACCCTTAATAATAAACATCTTGATTTAAAAACTGTATTTTGTGTTTACTTGTGTTATCCATCCATCCATCCATCTTCTACCGCTTTTCCGGAGGTCCGGGTTACGGAGGCAGCAGTTCAAGCACAGAAGCCCAGATTTCCCTCTCCCCAGCCACCTGCTCCAGCTCTTCAGAGAGGACACCAAGGCATTCCCAGACCAGCTGGGAGACATAGTCTCTCCAGCGAGTCCTGGGTCTGCCCCGAGGTCTCCTCCCAGTGGGATGTGCCCGAAACACCTCAAGTGGGAGGCATCCTGATCAGATGCCCATACCACCTCAACTGGCTCCTTTCAATGTGGAGGAGCAGCAGTTCTACTCTGAGCCTCTCCCGGATGACTGAGCTCGTCACCCTATCTCTGAGGGTGAGTCCAGCAATCCTACGGAGAAAGCTCATTTCAGCCGTTTGTATCTGCGATCTCGTTCTTTCGGTCATTACCCAAAGCTCGTGGCCACAGGTGAGAGTAGTGTTATGTCTGTAAATGGGCTGGTATTAGTAAGATGGCAGCCGGGTTGGTTATGAGATTGACCGGGGTGGCTACTACCGGTTTCCAGCGGTGACGCCGACCAGGGTATAAAAGAGTGGGTGGAAGAGGCTCTGCCTCTTTCGTCGTGAAGTCACCTGGGCCAGCAGGAGAGTGCCATAAGCCTCTGTATATACACTACCGTTCAAAAGTTTGGGGTCACTTAGAAATTTCCTTATTTTTGAAAGAAAAGCATTGTTTTTTTCAACGAAGATAACTTTAAACTAATCAGAAATACACTCTAATAGCTAATATGCATTGCTAATGTGGTAAATGACTATTCTAGCTGCAAATGCCTGGTTTTTGGTGCAATATCTACATAGGTGTATAGAGGCCCATTTCCAGCAACTATCACTCCAGTGTTCTAATGGTACAATGTGTTTGCTCATTGCATCAGAAGGCTAATGGATGATTAGAAAACCCTTGTGCAATCATGTTAGCACAGCTGAAAACAGTTTAGCTGGTTAGAGAAGCTATAAAACTGACCTTCCTTTGAGCAGGTTGAGTATCTGGAAAAAAGTATTATTTCAAATACAAATCATTATTTCTATCCTTGTCAATGTCTTGACTATATTTTCTATTCATTTTACAACTCATGGTGGTAAATAAGTGTGACTTTTCATGGAAAACACAAAATAATTGCCTGGGTGACCCCAAACTTTTGAACGGTAGTGTAGTTGTACATTATCCTGAACAAACCCCTGTTAACCGAGGTGAGACTCACTCGTCATTCCTACATTATGGACGCAACAAGTAGGAACATAGATTGACTGGTAAACCAACAGCTTTGCCTTAGAACTCAGCTCCCTCTTCACCACATCAGACCAGTACAATGTCCACATCACTGCAGATGTTGCTCCGATCCGTCTGTCGATCCCTCGCTCCATTCTCCCCTCACTCGTGAATAAGACCCCAAGATACTTAAACTCCTCCACTTGGGGCAGGAGCCTGTCCCCAACCCGGAGAGGACAAGCCACCTTTTTCCGGCTGAGGACCATGGACTCGGACTTGGAGGTGCTGATTCTCATCCCAGCCGCTTCAAACTCAGTGGCAAACCATCCCAGCAAGAACTGTAGGTCATTGCTGGATGAAGCCAACAGGACAACATCATCTGCAAACAACAGAGATGAGATCCTGTGGTCACCAAGCATGACACCCTCCGTTCCCTGGCTGCACCTAGAAACCCTGTCCATAAAAATTATGAACAGGATCGGTGACAAAGGGCAGCCCTGGCGGAGTCCAACTCTCACTGGGAATGAGTCCGATCGAGTGTTGGTAATACGAACCAAACTCTCACAACGGTCGTACAGAGACTGAAGAGCTCGCAACAACAAGCCCGATACCCCATACTCCCGAAGCACCCCCCACAAAAAACCACGAGGGACGCGATCAAATGCCTTCTCCAAGTCCACAAAACACATGTAAACTGGTTGGGCAAACTCCCACGAACCCTTGAGAAATCTCAAGAGGGTAAAGAGCTGGTCCGATGTGCCACGGCCAGGATGAAAACCACATTGCTCCTCCTGAATCCGAGGTTCGACCAACGGCCGGACTCTCCTCTCCAGTACCTTGGTATAGACCTTCCCAGCGAGGCTGAGGATTATGATCCCTCTAAAGTTGGAGCACACCCTCCGGTCACCTTTTTTGAAGAGAGGAACCACCACCCCAGTTGCCATTCCAAAGGCACTGCCCCCGACCTCCACGCAATGTTGCAGAGGCGTGTCAACCATGACAGCCCTACAACATCCAGGGCCTTGAGATACTCAGGGCGAATCTTGTCCACCCCCGGGGCTCGGCCACCAAAGAGATCGTTAACCACCTTGGCGACCTCAGCCCCTGTGATAGGAGAGTCGTCCCCCTCGTCCACAAGCTCTGCTTCCTCTGTGGAAGGCATATCAGTGGGATTGAGGAGATTGTCAAAGTATTCCTTCCACCGCCCAATGATATCCCCAGTCGAAGTCAACAGCACCCCATCTGCACCATACACAATGTGGACAGGGAGCTGCTTCCCCCTCCTGAGCCGCCGGACAGTTTGCCAGAATCTCTTCGAGGCCGACCGAAAGTCTTGTTCCATGGCCTCACTGAACTCCTCTCATACCCGAGTTTTTGCTTCAGCAACCACCCGAGCTGCACTCCACTTGGCCTGCCAGTACACCTCAACTGCTTTGGGAGTCCCACAAGCCAACCAAGCCTGATAGGACTCCTTCTTCAGCTTAATGGCCCCACCACTAGTGTTCACCACTTGGTTCAGGGGTTGCCACCACAAGATGCCCCGACGACCTTGTGGCCGCTGCTTCAACAATAGAGGTGGAGAACATGGCCCATTCAGACTCCATGTCTCCAGACTCCCTCGGAATGTGGTTGAAGTTCTTCTGGAGGTGGGAGTTGAAGACCTCCTGGACAGGTGCCTCAGCCAGATGTTCCCAGCACACCCTCACTATATGTTTGGGTCTACCAGGTCTGAATGGCATCCTCCCCTGCCATCGGATCCAACTCACCACCAGGTGGTGATCAGTTGACAGCTCTGCACCTCTCTTTACCCGAGTGTCCAAGACATATGGTCGCAGGTCTGATGACGCGATAACAAAATCGATCATCGACCTGCGACCTAGGGTGTCCTGGTGCCAGGTGCACATATGGACACCCTTATGCTTGAACATGGTGTTCGTTATGGACAAACTGTGGTTAGCACAGAAGTCCAATAACTGAACACCACTCGGGTTCAGATCGGGCAGGCCGTTCCTCCCAATCACCCCCCTCCAGGTTTCACTGTCGTTGCCCACATGTGCATTGAAGTCCCCCAGTAGGACAATGGAGTCTCCAAGAGGAGCACCCTCCAGCACCCCAGTCAGAGACTCCAAAAAGGGTGGGTAATCTGAAACATCATTTGGTACATAGGCACAAATGATGGTCAGGACCTGTTTCCCAACCTGAAGGCACAGGGAAGCAACCCTTTCATCCACCAGGGAAAACTCCAATATAGAGGCAGCAAGGTGGGGGGATACAAGAATACCCACCCCTGCTCATCGCCTCTCGCCCGGGGCAACTCCAGAGAAGGCCAAGCTCCAGCCCCTCTCCAGGAGACTGGTTCCGGAACCGGAGCTGTGTGTTGAGGTGAGGCCGACTATATCTAGCCGGTATCTCTCAACCTCATGCACCAGCTCAGGCTACTTCCCCACCAGAGAGGTGACATTCAACATACCAAAAGCCAGTTTAGAAAGCTTGGGATCAGTCCGCCAAGATCTCCGCCTTTGACCGCCACCTGATCCACATAGCACCGGACCCCCATGATCCCTCCTGCAGGTGGTGAGCCCACTGGAGGGCGGACCCATGTAAGTCCTTCGGGCTGAGTCCAGTCGGGTCCCATGGGCAGAAATCCGGCCACCAGACGTTAGCCATCGAGCCCCTCCCCCAGGCCTGTCTCCAGGATGAGGCCCCGGTAACCCCATACTGGGCGGGGTACATTGAATCCCTGTTCTAGTATTTATCATGAGAGTCTGTTGGATCGCTCTTAGTCTGGCCCTTCACCCAGGACCATTTTGTCTTGGGTGACCCTATCAGAGGCAAATTGCCCCAGACAACATAGCTCCTGGGATCAGTGGGGCACGCAACGCCCCCCACCACGATAAGGTGATGATCCATGAGGGGATCTTGTGTTATCTTTGTCTAAAATTTAAATATGCTTGATGATCTGAAACATTTAAGCATGACAAACATACAAAAAAATGAGAAATCAGGAAGGGGCAAACACTTTTTCACAGATGGTAGCCATGATCTTTTGAAAACAGCTCGGGCAGAGCTAAGATCAAAGGGCATGCGGGTTTACCTGAATACTCCCATGTGGGTGATGAAGGCTGTCAGGTTGTGGCTGTCTGGGTGAAGGGGAACCTGTAGGTAGCCTTGACGGAGGTCAAGTTTGGAAAAAAAAAACTTCCAGCCATGGAACGCTGCTGTCAGCTCCTCTGTCATGGGCAGGGGATACGGTATCTGTTGGGGATCACTGATTTGTTTACCATTCTGAGGTCAATACACGGCCATAGGCTGCCCGTTTTCTTCATTGCTACCACCAGGTTTGAGATCCAGGGAGATGCGTTGATTCACTTGATAATACCGGCGTCCAACAGCTTCTGCAACTCTGTCATGACATCGTCCCATAGTGCAAGGGGTAGCCGGTGCAGAGGCTGAACTTTTGGGGGCACCGTCATGTCAATAAACAGTCGGTGGTTGAAAGAGGTGAGGCAGCCCAGCCAAGTGAAAAGCGTTGGCCAGCGGTGTTGCCAGGATGATGTGTCTGCCAGAATGGTGGCGCCCATTGGGTCAGTGATGGAGAAACTCAGATCACTGATCACATCGATGCCCATCAGGTCGGCCCCTGGCACGTCACTTGGAAAGCGAATGATGGAACGGCCTTGGGGCTGTACTGCACAGAAAACATGACCATCCAATGTTTCCTCTGGAAATATTTCTGGGTGGCGGCCCGCCACTCCTGAAAAATTTCCACCACTCTTATGAGGAAACATAAATTTTAAAAAAATATATGAAACAATGACGATCCACAAGCGCGCACACAAACAACGTGTGTGACCGTCATCCGCATGGAGTTCAGAAGCGCCCCACGCACGTGAGCGTTCCAGTGGCCAAGCAGTGTGTCGCTAGCATGACTGTCCTAGAGAAACAGAAGTTTATTAAAGTACTTTAAACGTGGAAAAAAGCAGAAGAGGTATGTAAGCACTGGAGGGATTTACTTGTAATGGGAGCAATAATGGAAGAGTCGCTTAGCTAACAGATGTGGTTAGAATTCATATGCAGCCGGCTTCATATGAAGGGAAAGGCAAGGGGGACTGATGAATTGCTAAGGATATATTTCACCAGCCACGACAGTATTAAGTTATGTTCCCTATTATGTACCTGGCAAGTTAACATGACCAAAATTCACCAAGTCAATGACTTTAATCCGTCAGCAGCCTTCAGACAAACTAAATGTGCCAACATTTGGATTTCAAAATAAGGGAGGTTTTTCCTGCTGTCTGGGTGGTGAGGAGATTTCTAAAAAAAAAAAAAAAAAAGCAACCTATAAATATATAGAAATATTATAACAGAAATAACTGCATCCTTGGTCATTTAAGTTAATTTATTTCATTGAATACAATTTTATTAATTTTTTTTTCTTTGTAATCATAGTTAAATTATTCATCTGTTCTGACTCTGCAAAGTTATGGTCAAAAATGTAAATTGTTAGAAGAAAAAAAAAGTCAGTCTGTTTTCAATTTATTTAGAAAACAGTAGTTTTATTTTTTAAAAAAGACAAAAATAACCCATAAAATAATCCACAAGTTTATAATAAAGTTTCAAATGTACAAGGAAAGTCCATTTTACAAGGGGAAATTACAAATTTGATGAAAATGGTTTCATATTTAGATAAATTTACAGAGAAAAGTAGAAAACTAAGAAAATTGTTATAAATTTGGGAGAAAAACCTCAAACCTTCAAGACTGAAGTCATTAGTCAAGTTTTTACGTGGGTCCTCTTTGTATCCTTAACTCAACTAGAAATTTTTGATTTTCTACCTTTAATTATTAATTTCATAGCACTGCTTTTACATGAGTAGAATTTCTGGCTACTTTAGCCATCTCTGGTAATATAATTTAAGTATGCATGAGTAAATTACTAAATTTTTACTAAATTACTATGTTTTTTAACTTGTCTTTCCTTCTTTTTCTCAATGGAAAAAAACCCTAGAATAAAAATACAAAAAAAATACATATTTTGTCATTTATGTAAACCATGGCAAAAAAAAAATCCTGCAGGACAAAACAAGACACTTGATATTTTCTTACCTGTTTGTATACCACCAAATACAGAGAGAGAACGTGAAGTAGACAGGGCTTAGAGAGGAAAAGAAGAGGAGTCAAGAAGAGGGAGGTGTTCAGACAGAGGGTCCAGGAGAGGTGAGAGCAGAGGGAGGAGAAAAGGATGCCAATAAAAAGTCCAAGCACAGGACGTCTGGAGTGTGGGTGCTCACCTTCATTGTCCCACTTCCTACTCTTTTTCTTTCACTTGCAGCGGGGAGGTGTGGGGCTGGGGTGCTAGATGGTGATGGTAGCGACCTGTGTTCGCAAGGTCGACCGAGGCACTTGTTAGCTAGGCGGCATTAGCTGTGATAATAGCTTGTCCTCTGCCTCCATCTGGGATGCCCATTTCACAGTCTTGTCCAGTGTTAGCTTGCCTGCTGTTGAAAACAGCCTACACCGCAGCCCCCTGTTGTTAGTACTCTCCTCTAGCTTATCGTGTACTATCTGTTACATCCTCCCTCTGAAATCACAGGCACTTGCTAGCTCCCGGAGATCTGTTACATACTGCCAGACTAACTCACCCTCACTCTGGCAGCACTGGACGAAGATCATTCTCCATGCCATTATGTTGTTATAGGCAGCATAAAACATGTCCATCGCTGCCACATAGTCTTTGTATGTGTCCCTAGGGCCCAGAGAGTCAAGCACATGTTGTCCTTCGGCACCAAGATAGCAGGTTAGCGTCCCCCTTAGCCTCTCGTCGTTAGCATCGTTCAAGCTGGTAGCAATGACAAAATTCAGAAACCTCTTATGCCAGTAGGGCCAGGGAAACGGCGGCTCACCTGCTAGAGTGAGGAATGGTTGTGGGGGATCAGTGCACACTTCCATGACAGAGTTATTAGGGTTTATCCTTGTCGCCATTTGTTATGTCTGAGAATGAGGCACGGACAGCGGGCATGAACTACACTCTCCTTTATTCAATACACAACTGAACTATATACAGAAGGGTTGCACCGTATCGCACCACGGCCAGTTCACCACGTGATGACATCACCTATGGCGAGCCACCACGTCCAAACACCACAGGTACATTAACCTTTGACTGGGTGAATGTCACCTTCCCCATACCCTGAGTGGGCCCACATTGTCTGAAACAGCTCTGTTTTTGCTCGGAACACTGAAAGAACTACAACTATGGTGACTATGACCTCAGTCCCAACAACTAATCCCAGGGCACAACTGTAGCCACTAACAACTAAACCCCCTGTGATTTGCTGTTGGGACTGAGGTCATAGACACCATAGTTGTAGTCCTTTCAGTATTCCTACCCCGAACGAGAAAGTCACATAGTCTTGCTTTTCACTGAAAATTTGTGTTTTTATAGGTTTTAACCTTCTGAAATGTGTTTATTGGCCATGTGATTATCGAAAAATATCAAAACGCTCACTTCTCTTAAGAAAAAAACAAAAACAACACAGCCTTTATATCTTATTTGTGTCCTACTAGCCATTTTAAGGCTTCTGGGTTTTTCTTCTGCATGAAGAAAAAGTAAGTCCAGCCTTGATACATGCTGCAGCTCGATTGTTGGCGAGAATAGCTGTCTGACTGCAAATGTAGATGAGTGGGGAGGCCAGCTAAGGCATTAATTTCAGAGCTAACATTGCTACAAAGAAGTTGGCTGACCAGGTGCATCGACAGTCTGCCTAGCGTTAGCTTAACTGTTGATCCATCTGGTTTTGATCGCTGTTTTCTATAAATCCTATTCAGCCCAATGGAATCCTTGCTCATGTACAACATTTGACCATATACATCATTCTTAGATGCTATTTTAACTTGTTTTCTTGTAGTATTATAATCCCAACCCTCTGGGACTAAAGGCAGCTAGCTGAACCTAGCAATTTAGCCACTCATTCATGAATGTTTTTGTGCTTATTATAGTCCAGGTACTGGTCATATCCTATCAACCACTGAAACCACACACCCTTGTCCACCAGTGATGCATTCTTTTATTCCTTCTTTGAGACAAATTTACGTTAGTTGGCTCAGGCTCACTTCCCAGCTTTAAGCTAGCAACACTGACGTAAGAGGGAGAGTGGAGTTAAAGTTGACCTAGACAGTATTTTCTTGAAAACAAATACATCAACAAAATATTTAGAAAGGTGCAGAATTAAAGTCTTTATATCCCCCCCCCAAAAAAAACAAAAACAATATATGATAACATACTTCAAAAAATTTTTTACCTGTATGAAATAATTATAATATTTACATCGGAGTAGTCGATGACTCCACTAAGACTTTGATAAGTAAGCTACATACTGTATATGAAACATGACTAGCCTGATGGCAACCCAAGTCCTATCAAGTGTTTATATATATATCGAATATACACTCACCGGCCACTTTATTAGGTACACCATGCTAGTAACGGGTTGGACCCCCTTTTGCCTTCAGAACTGCCTCAATTCTTCGTGGCATAGATTCAACAAGGTGCTGGAAGCATTCCTCAGAGAGTTTGGTCCATATTGACATGATGGCATCACACAGTTGGCGCAGATTTGTCGGCTGCACATCCATGATGCGAATCTCCCGTTCCACCACATCCCAAAGATGCTCTATTGGATTGAGATCTGGTGACTGTGGAGGCCATTTGAGTACAGTGAACTCATTGTCATGTTCAAGAAACCAGTCTGAGATGATTCCAGCTTTATGACATGGCGCATTATCCTGCTGAAAGTAGCCATCACAAGTTGGATACATTGTGGTCATAAAGGGATGGACATGGTCAGCAACAATACTCAGGTAGGCTGTAGCGTTGCAACGATGCTCAATTGGTACCAAGGGGCCCAAAGAGTGGCAAGAAAATATTCCCCACACCATTACACCACCACCACCAGCCTGAACCATTGATACAAGGCAGGATGGATCCATGCTTTCATGTTGTTGACGCCAAATTCTGACCCTACCATCCGAATGTCGCAGCAGAAATCGAGACTCATCAGACCAGGCAACGTTTTTCCAATCTTCTATTGTCCAATTTCGATGAGCTTGTGCAAATTGTAGCCTCAGTTTCCTGTTCTTAGCTGACAGGAGTGGCACCCTGCGTGGTCTTCTGCTGCTGTAGCCCATCTGCCTCAAAGTTCGACGTACTGTGCGTTCAGAGATGCTCTTCTGCCTACCTTGGTTGTAACGGGTGGTTATTTGAGTCACTGTTGCCTTTCTATCAGCTCGAACCAGTCTGGCCATTCTCCTCTGACCTCTGGCATCAACAAGGCATTTCCGCCCACAGAACTTCCGCTCACTGGATATTTTTTCTTTTTCGGACCATTCTCTGTAAACCCTAGAGATGGTTGTGCGTGAAAATCCCAGTAGATCAGCAGTTTCTGAAATACTCAGACCAGCCCTTCTGGCACCAACAACCATGCCACGTTCAAAGTCACTCAAATCACCTTTCTTCCCCATACTGATGCTCGGTTTGAACTGCAGGAGATTGTCTTGACCATGTCTACATGCCTAAATGCACTGAGTTGCCGCCATGTGATTGGCTGATTAGAAATTAAGTGTTAACGAGCAGTTGGACAGGTGTACCTAATAAAGTGGCCGGTGAGTGTATATCACTGCAAACTGGATGCGGCACTGCCTGGCTTCAGCCAATATGTGAACTGCAGTACAAGGGGGAAAAATATTTTGGACAGATGCTATGGGAACGTCAAAAATGCCTATATAGCAAGGGTTAACCCCCCCCCCCCGGGGTCCTCAGACCATAATGCGGTTCATTTGATTCCTACTTACAAGTCTTTGCTTAAAAGCAGCAAACCACAGACAAAGACAGTCTTCATATGGGACAATGAAGGCATAGAAACTATGAGAGGTTGTTTTTCTTGTACCGACTGGGGACTCTTCCATAACTTGGAGTTGGAGGAGGCCACAGATACCATAACTGAGTACATAAAATTCTGTAAAGAAAATGTTTTACCTCAGAATGTAATCACTATGTACCCCAATAATAAGTCTTATATTTCCAAGGAATTAAAACGGTGCATAGTACAGAAAAAGATTGCTTTTAAGAATGGGGACATGTTAGGTATGAAAAATATACAGAAAGAAATTAATTACAAACTAAGAACAGCTAGAGATGAGACGAGGAAGAAATTTGAATCTGAATGCCTAGGGAAAAAGTTCTAGGAAACTGTGGGACTCAGTTAAAGTAATGACAAAGATGACTCCATCCAAAAGCTGCATTAATGTAATGAATGAGGAAGAAAAGGCAAACGAGTTGAATAATTTCTTTTGCAGATTTGAAACTAGAGATTTTTCTCATGAACAAAAAGCTGCTCTGGACGCTATATCAGTTTCAGGCTCTGCAAAAATTATAGTTGACCAGCAAGTTGTGGAAAGATTTTTCTCACGTATGTGCCCCAGGAAGGCATCTGGACCTGACGGGATCTCTGGGGGCTTACTGAAGTCATGTAGTGAGGAGCTAGCAGAAGCCTGGAGTCCCATCTACCAGAAGTCTTTAGATACGTGTTCTGTCCCAGTAATTTGGAAAAGCTCTATTATAATTCCTGTACCAAAAAAAGCAAGCTGTAAAGAGAATAATGACTATCGTCCTGTTGCACTGACCTCACTGGTAATGAAGTGCCTCGAGAAGATTGTCATTGACATTCTGAAAAATGATTTTGGAGGACTTTTGGATCCTCTGCAGTTTGCTTATAAAAAATAATAGAAGTACAGAGGATGCCATTTTAACCTTAACTCATTCTGTGTTTAAACATTTGGAGGAGACAACCTCATATGCATGTCTTTTATTGGTTGATTTTAATTCAGCTTTTAACACACTGCAGCCACACCTTTTAATTAAGAGGTTAAATGATTTTAAAGTGCATCCTGTCATTATTAAATGGTACCACTCATTTTTAACTTATCGTAAACAGCAAGTTAGTGTAAATGGAACTTTATCTACACTACCGTTCAAAAGTTTGGGGTCACCCAGACAATTATTTTGTGTTTTCCATGAAAAGTCACACTTATTTACCACCATGAGTTGTAAAATGAATAGAAAATATAGTCAAGACATTGACAAGGTTAGAAATAATGATTTGTATTTGAAATAATAATTTTTTCCTTCAAACTTCACTTTCGTCAAAGAATCTTCCATTTGCAGCAATTACAGCATTGCAGACCTAACATGATTGCACAAGGGTTTTCTAATCATCCATTAGCCTTCTGACGCAATGAGCAAACACATTGTACCATTAGAACACTGGAGTGATAGTTGCTGGAAATGGGCCTCTATACACCTATCTAAATATTGCACCAAAAACCAGACATTTGCAGCTAGAATAGTCATTTACCACATTAGCAATGTATAGAGTGTATTTCTGATTAGTTTAAAGTTATCTTCATTGAAAAAAAGTGCTTTTTTTTTCAAAAATAAGGAAATTTCTAAATGACCCCAAACTTTTGAACGGTAGTGTAAATCCAGAACCCTCAGCACAGGAGCTCCCCAAGGCTGTGTTAGTTCACCATTTTTGTTCACCTTGTACACTGATGAGTGCAGAAGTGTCTATCCAGGCAATCAAATTATTAAATTTTCTGATGACACTGCTATTTTATCACTACTTCAAAAGACTCATGATCTGTCAAGCTATTTTATAGAAATTCAGAGGTTTGTCAATTGATGTGATGACAGTCATCTCATTTTGAATACTGATAAAACAAAGGAGATGGTGTTTGACCCTCGGGGAGTTGGTGACCACAGGCCTGTGGTCATCCACAACCACACTATAACACAGGTTAGTTCCTATAAATATTTGGGAGTATTTATTGACAATTCATTAACCTGGAGCACACATATTGATTACCTCTGCAGTAGACTACAACAGTGGCTGCATTTCTTGCGTAGATTAAGAATACATGGTGTTGATAAAAGGATTATGCTAATATTTTACCAGGCTGTGTTGGAGAGCTGTATTAGATACAGCATTACAGCTTGGTTTGGCAACCTCTCTGTGAAACTTAAGAACAGAGTGT
The DNA here is from genome assembly GCA_020510985.1 of Pholidichthys leucotaenia. Lineage (NCBI taxonomy): Eukaryota > Metazoa > Chordata > Actinopteri > Cichliformes > Pholidichthyidae > Pholidichthys > Pholidichthys leucotaenia. Next base: position 44,895,515 of record CM035844.1, on the reverse strand, counting down.
TGCGTTTAATTCATACAGCAAGGAAAATTATTGGAGTTAAAGAGTATTTACCCATGCAGATCTTACACGACCAGGCAGCCTGTAGACAAGCTCAAAAAATAATCAGTGACATGAGCCATGTACTAAACAATGAATATGTGCGGCTGCCCTCAGGGAGGAGATACAGAGTCCCCAAGTGCAGGTTCAATAGATACAAGAACTCATTTATCCCGACGTCAGTAAAACTTTTAAACTCAGATAAATAGGTCAGGGACACTTATAACTCCTGTTCTTAATGACTGTTGTTATATATTTATGTATGTATGTACTTGTATTATTTATTGGGTTTTATTTCATTCATTATGTACTACATCCATTGTGTATGTGTGGATTGTGTGGTTGCAGCATGGGTGACAAGCCCAAGACAAATTTCCCCTTGAGGGACAATAAAGTTTATCTTATCTTATCTTATCTTATTTTATCTTATCTTATCTTATCTTATCTCACATATTTGTGGCCGGTAAAGATGTCACAGCCAATAGCATAACTAGGTTGATGTCACATGTCTCTACCAAGCAGTTGGGGCAAGAGTAAGTTCAACACCTACGGCCCAGGTCAGAATGTTGTCTCTGTCACCGTTAAACGTGGCTCTTAGGGAATTTAGAGAAACATGCACTGAAACCAGCAAGACTGCAAAAGAAGATTCACAATGATGCTGCAAAAATTAAATATTTAAAGACAATCTGACCAAAAATATGTCTCAAACATTTCATTAAGACCTGTGGGAGCAGTCAAAATGTGGGAATAATGCAGTGAATCAGATATTTAATGTAACAACATGCATTTTTAAATATGGCCACTAGAGGTCCCTTAACTTTAGGGCTAGAGTATATTAGAAATAGAGTACATGACTGCAAAAAGTCTGTAACAGGATATGACATAATGATGAAAATTGTTCTCTTGTATACAAAGTACTGGTATAAGGGCACATGTGCACCTAGGTCATTCGACCCCTTTGGCCGAAGACCAAAGGGGGATTGTCACAGGGCGGTCCATCTGTCTGTCCCACTTTTGTGAAATCAAGTTCTCCTACAGTTTTGTTCCGATTGTTTTGAAAGTTGGTACCAGGGTTTGATATACACTGATGATGTGCAAATTGCAGTTTGGCTCAGATTGGATGATTTTTGCAGTTTTGGTGCAAAAGGTCAAATGTGAAGGTTGCCATTCCCTATGCGCTGAGCCAACAAACTTAAATTTGCCTTAAAGAATGAATTAAATAAAGCACAACTGGTAGACCGGGGTATGTGGTTTCAGTTGATTGGATATGACCAGTCCCTAGAGTAAAATAAGCACAGAACTATTCACGGATGAGTGAATGGCTAAACTGCTAGCATGTTTTGAGTCTCTGTTAGAGAAAATAAACAACAGTAACACAATATAAGCAAAAATAACATCTAAGAATGGCATACAATACTGTATATGTATGGTCAAGTGTCTGTAAATGAATAGGTTTCCAGTGATGGTGAATAGAATTTATAGAAAATAGTAATCAAAACCAACCGGATCGACAGTTAAGCTGACGCCAAGCAGCCTGTCTGTCAGCCTCTCCCCTCTGAGGTAATCTCTAATGCAGTTAGACAGACTGACTCTGACCACCTAGCTAAGCTAATGCAGTTTGAAGTAGCATCATGGTGAAAATTCAAGCAAGTAAACCAGAATGACATTAGATATATTATCAGCTGCAGATTAGCCAACCAGAAGGAAACCGAGATGTTGATTAGGGTGACTGAAATGGTAGGCTAACTCACTAGTAACAATGTTAGCTCTGAAGCTAACGGCTGGGTTCTCCACTCATGTGGGGATTGACTGGATCGTTGCAGCCAACATGTCAGGCATTTGTCAGGGATATAGGGGAGAAGATCCTTGAAGAGAAACTTGGCTTCTGAATGTTCTGCCAACATGCTAAAATATACTGCTCAAAAAAATAAAGGGAACACTTTGAAAACACATCAGATTTTAATGGGAAAAAATAGGCTGGATATCGAAATTGTGGCATGTGGTCTATATTTATCATATATTCCATAACCTACATATGTTGAAGCATGAGAGAATGTTTGGTGATTACATATGTAAGGCGACTTCACACCTCAGAACAGGACAAAGAGATCTCAACCGCCAGTGAGGATCAAAGAGTTTCCCAGGCACTGCGGTGGAGACCGGAGGAGCTGCCCTGACCCCCCAGGGCCATAAGGAGGGGTACAAAGACAATGGGGGGATTAAGATAAGGAGGGATGTCAGCTTTGGATTTGCATGTCTTTTGTTATGTGCAAGTATAAGTATAAGTTCTGAGAGCCGGAGGTGTTCGGTCTCTTCTTCCTTCTTCTGCTGCTGCACTAGGATGAGACTTGTTAGAGGAGCTGATAATAAACTTTGGTTTATATATCACATCGCCTCGTTCTTCCAAGCTCTTCTACACTGGTGACCCTGACGCGAGGATGGACCAGAGGCGTTCCCCCGCGATCGACTCATCTGTGGCGACCCAGGCAGACGCCGGCGCCCACGCAGACAGGGGAACAGATGGACGACGTTCCCCCACGGCAGAAGTGATAGAGAGGGCTCAACCGAGCACCAGCGCCGCTGTGAGAGCCGAAGCAAGGCACTCTCACCCTGCGAACACAGCAGTGACGGTCTACACAAACGCCGTCACCGTCAACCTGCCGGACTTCTGGCAGGAAGACCCCGCCTCGTGGTTTCTGCAAGCTGAAGCCCAGTTTGCACTTGCGGGCATCACGGCTGACGATACAAAGTTCTATCACATCGTCGCCAAACTCAACGCCGCCACTTCGAGATGTGCGCGGAGCATAATCCAACGGCCGCCGGCCCAGGACAAATATGAAGAACTGAAAGCGACCATCGTGGCAAATTACGTCCCCTCAGCCGAGGAGAGAGCCGAGAGGATCCTGGCGGTTTACGGCCACAGAGGAGGCAGACCCAAGGCCCTCATGGAGGACTTGCTGCAACTTAAAGAAGAGGACAATGACAACTTCCTCTTCCATTTCATATTCCTCAGTACGCTGCCGCCACACATGAGAGGGACACTGGCCAACATGCGATGCAGCACCCAGCAAGACTTCCGCACGCTAGCTCACGAAGCTCAACGGCTCGTCAACGCCTGCAAGGAGCAGACACCCGCAGCAGCATCCGCAGACCTCAACGCTGATGTCCGGTGCCACGAGGAGCCACAAATCACCGAGCAGAATCAGCCCACGGTGACAGCGACACGGCCAGGACGCAACAGACGGAGCGACGTTTGTTATTACCACCGCCGCTTCGCCGAGAAGGCTTACAAATGCGTTCCCCCCTGCAAATTCACAATTTCCGGAAAACGCCGAAGCCGAGAGCCGTTAACAGCGGCGGTTCTCGGCGAAAAAAGCAAGCTTTTATATGTGACGGACGGACACACCGGCAAGCGGTTCCTTATCGACACGGGAGCTCAACTAAGTTTTGTCATGCCCTCCCAAGCAGATCGGGCCATGGGCCCCCGGGGCAATGGAGCGGTGGCAGCCAACGGCTCCACCATCAACACTTTTGGCGAAAAGAGCCTGCACCTCTGCATCCACGGCCGCAACTACAGATGGACATTTGTTGTAGCGGCAGTGAGTTTTAACTTGTTGGGCGCTGATTTTTTGTGTGCACATGGATTATTAGTTGATCTAGCGAACAGGCGCTTGGTTAATGCACTGTCCTTTGCTTCTATTCCCTGCTCAGCTCGAATTTCTCCACCACCCGTGCAGGCTAGCGTCACCACAGCAGGAGGTAAGTTTGATCAACTCCTCACCCAATTTCCAGCACTCACAATTCCCAAATTCTCAGCCACAGTGGCTAAACACGGGGTTGAACATTTTATTCCCACAACGGGCCCACCCGTATTTGCCAAAGCTCGGCGCTTAGACGCAGCCAAGCTCGCCATAGCTCGGGACGAGTTTACCACCCTTGAAAAATTAGGCATTATTAGACGCTCGAAAAGCCCCTGGGCCTCACCACTTCACATGGTTCCGAAATCCGACGGTTCTTGGAGACCATGCGGCGATTACCGCAGATTAAACAATGTGACAGCGCATGACCGCTACCCAATTCCTCACATTCAGGATTTTTCACTGCATCTGGCGGGTGCGCGCATTTTTTCAAAAATAGACCTGGTCCACGGTTATCATCAAGTCCCAGTTCAAGCAGAGGACATTCCTAAAACAGCTGTAATAACCCCTTTCGGCCTTTTTGAATTTTTGCGAATGCCTTTCGGCCTCAAAGGCGCTGCTCAAACCTTTCAGCGGATGATGGATGCAGTATTACGCGACCTCCCTTTCGTTTTTGTCTACCTCGACGATATGCTGGTAGCCAGCCCGTCTGAGGAAGAACACGAGCGGCATCTCACTATGGTTTTTCAGAGGCTGGAAGAGCACGGGTTAATAATCAATCCAGCCAAATGCAAATTCGGCGTGTCACAAATTGACTTTTTAGGACACAGAGTTTCTCCGAAGGGGGCAGTCCCACTTCCAGACAAAGTTCACGCGATAAAAAGTTTCCCACGGCCACAAACGGTCAAATTGCTGCAGGAATTTTTGGGAAGGGTTAATTTTTACAACCGTTTCCTCCCCCACGCAGCTCAGCTCATGCAGCCCCTATATGACGCGCTCAGAAAACAAAAAGCTTCCAACGCGGTCGAATGGACCCCGGAGCGCGAACGCGCCTTCGCGGAAGTAAAAAGCGCCCTAGCTAATGCCACATTGTTGGTTCACCCCGATCCCTCGGCCCGCATTGCGCTAACCACAGACGCTTCGGACCTAGCTATAGGGGCAGTTGTAGAACATGTCAGCGGAATCTGGCAACCTTTGGCATTCTTCAGCAAATCGCTAAACCAAACCGAGCATAAATACAGCACTTTTGACAGGGAGCTGCTAGCGCTTCATTTATCCATCCGCCACTTCCAGTTCTGGTTAGAAGGGCGGAGTTTCACGGCTTTTGTAGACCACAAACCGCTCACCTTTGCTATGGCTAAAATTTCCGAACCGTGGTCAGGCAGGCAACAAAGACAGCTGGCTGCGATTTCAGAGTTCACCACAGACATTCGACATGTGGCAGGCAAACTTAACATGGTAGCAGACTGCCTCTCTCGCGCTGTGACATCGCCAGAGCGCGAGGAGACAGATTATACTACCTCAGCCGCGGAACTCTTCACCAACGCGGACACATACGCGGCCCCAATCCATGCAGGGATAGATTATGCAGCCATGGCAGAGGAACAAAGTAGTGATGCGGACGTGCGCGCACTCTTGTCTGGACCAACAGGGTTAAGGCTGGAGGAAAGGGATTTACGCGACGGCGTGCCCCCCCTAATATGCGATATCTCAACCGGCCGACCTCGCCCGTTAGTCCCAGCTGCATGGCGCCGCCGTATTTTCGACTCAATTCACTCCCTCGCGCACCCAGGTGTGCGCACCTCGGTTAAAATGGTCGCCGAAAAGTTTGTATGGCCTGGCCTGCGCAAAAACGTAAAAGAATGGGCAAAAACTTGCATTTCTTGTCAGCGCGCCAAAATACACAAACACACAAAAGCCCTTCTGGAGCCTTTTCCAATCCCTGCTAGAAGGTTCGACCACGTTCATGTCGACCTCGTGGGGCCACTACCTTCCTCCCAAGGTTTCACACACCTGTTAACAATGATAGACCGCACCACGCGCTGGCCAGAGGCAGTCCCTCTGGCGTCAACCACAGCGGAGGAAGTCGCTCGCATTTTTTTGACAAACTGGGTGGCACGTTTTGGCGTCCCATCAGACATCACGTCCGATAGGGGGCCTCGATTTGTCTCGGAGCTTTGGTCAGCCATGGCCAGCAGCTTAGGAGCGACAATTCACCGCACCACCGCTTATCACCCTCAGGCTAATGGGTTATGCGAGCGTTTTCACAGATCTTTAAAGGCCGCCCTCAGAGCCTCACTAATGGATACAAATTGGGTAAATAAACTTCCTTGGGTTTTATTGGGGTTGCGTGCTGCACCCAAAGAGGATCTAGACGCCTCTCCAGCAGAATTAGTTTTTGCACAACCTCTCAGGCTCCCAGGTGAATTTTTACCAGAGAACCCAGAGCCAGGGCATCTTCCAGCCCCGAGGTTTTTAGGCAGCAACAGATCGGACTCTCTCCCCGGTCCGGCTCATCACTCTTTTCCACAGGTTTTTGTTCCACAAGCTTTAAAGAACGCTGAATTCGTTTTTGTTAGGCATGAAGCTTTAAAACCAACTTTCCGCCCACCATACGATGGGCCATTCAGAGTGCTGGAACCTGGTGATAAACACTTTGTGCTTGATTTTGGGGATAGAAAAGAAACAGTCAGCATTGACAGACTTAAACCTGCCTTCTTGTTGAAAGACGAGCCTGCACGGTTGGCGAGAGCACCTCGGAGGGGTAGACCCCCCCAAGAGAAAAGACTCAGCCCCCCTGCAGGGAACAAATAATCACTCTCCTCCCCAAGCTGCAGATTCCTTACAGGAAGGTCCCAGCAGGACGCCCAAGCGGACCCACAGCAGTTTCGGGAGAAGATTAAAACCCAGACGGCACAGAGACTGATGCAAACTACTCAACAGTTGTTCACTAATTGTGCTGTAACAGTTTAGGACTGACTTGTGATTTTACTATGCTGTTATGATTACCACTGAACTCTCTTAGGGGCATGGCTGCTAGAAAGTTTCTTCTGTGGCAAGAGGTGTAGCAGTTAGTATGTCATAATAATTATCTTAAACTGTGAATTTTTCTATTGTCCTTTTCTTAGTCGTTTGGGGGGGGGGGGCTGTGGTCTATATTTATCATATATTCCATAACCTACATATGTTGAAGCATGAGAGAATGTTTGGTGATTACATATGTAAGGTGACTTCACACCTCAGAACAGGACAAAGAGATCTCAACCGCCAGTGAGGATCAGTTTCCCAGGCACTGCGGTGGAGACCGGAGGAGCTGCCCTGACCCCCCAGGGCCATGAGGAGGGGTACAAAGACAATGGGGGGATTAAGATAAGGAGGGATGTCAGCTTTGGATTTGCATGTCTTTTGTTATGTGCAAGTATAAGTTCTGAGAGCCGGAGGTGTTCGGTCTCTTCTTCCTTCTTCTGCTGCTGCACTAGGATGAGACTTGTTAGAGGAGCTGATAATAAACTTTGGTTTATATATCACATCGCCTCGTTCTTCCAAGCTCTTCTACAGCAGGCTAGTCCAGTTTACTCAGATTAAAAAGTGTTCTTTCAACACTGGCAACGAGGTAACACGTCCTCACGTCGTGTTTGTTGTTTTCTTAGTGACAAGTCAGTATAGTGCGGGCAGACAGCGCAACTTCGTTTTGACCACCGACTGCTAACTGTTACATTGCTAACCACTAACCACAGCTGTAGGTGGCTGCAGATGTGTGTGTTGATACTTGGAGCAGAGAGACTGAGCAGCTACTGTGGGGGGAGTCTCGCGGTGAAAAGTGGATGCAGAAATGGGAAAAAAAGAACAGTAAGAGAATGCTAATATTGCTGGAAAATGGCTGGACTGGTCAGAAGTATAGGACCATTTGATGAAAATAGTGAACAATGGAGTTCATACACAGAAAGATTTGAGTACTTTGTGCTCGCAAACGCAATAAAAGATGTTTTAGTGCCAACGTTCCTAAGTGTCATGAGAGGAAAACTTTCAATCTACTGCGCAGCCTGGTGCAACCTGAAAACTGGGCGATAAGTCCTATGATGAGATTGTGAACATACTAGGAAATCACTTCTCACCCAAGCCATTGATGTGGAAAGGTTCAGATTTCACCAAAGAAATCAAGAAGAAGGTGAATCTGTTTCCAAATTTGTAGCTGTACTCAAACAGTTATCTGAACACTGTGATTTTGGGGATTCTTTAAATGGCACCATACATAACAGACTAGTCTGTGGTCTCCGTAGTGGGGCTATACAGAAATGGTTACTTATCGAGGCTAATCTGACTCTGAAAAAGGCCATAGAAATCAGTATGTCTATGGAGATGGCTGCCCGAGAAGCACAACAGCTCAGTGCCTCAACCCACCTACACAAGTTGTCCACTAAACTTAAGAATAATACATCAACCAAGCCATGTTACCGGTGTGGAAAAGCTGGACTTCAAGCCACAGAATGCTGCTGCAAAGACTTGGACTGCAGAAAGTGTGGTAAGAAAGGCCACATTGAATGTGCATGTAAAAGTAAAATGACACAAGCATGCAAACCATTCCCAGACATGAAAACAAGTAACCCCCACAAAAACAAAAAGAAACAAGTCAATAACACTGAACAAGACAAGAATGAAAAGAGTGATTGTGAGTCTGATGACAAAGACACTGTTCATGTTTTATCTGTTACAGACTGTGATGATGGTTACTGGGTCACTCCAATGTTAGAGAACAAAGCAGTGAGAATGCAAGTTGACACTGGTGCACGTGTGTCCATGGTATCAGAAACTGTATACAGAGAGAAATTGCATCATCTGGTGCTGCAAAAGACCAAACTGAAATTAAGGACCTACATGGGTGAACCAGTCCCTGTGTTAGGAGTTGTGGATGTCACAGTGGAACACAACAAACAAAAAGAGACCCTTCCACTGTTTATCATTGCAGGAAACCACCCAGCCCTACTCGGGCACGGGTAGCTAAAGAAACTCAAATTGAACTGGCAAGAAGTGTTTCTGCTTAAAGATAGAGACAGAAATTCATTGCAGGAGATTTTACAAAAGCAGTCCAGAGTTTTTGTTGATGAACTTGACAGCATGAAGGACATTGTAGCAAAACTGCTGGTGAAACCAGGAAGCACACCAAAGTGTTTGAAAGCTAGGTCTGTCCCATACACCATTAAACCCAAAGTGGAAGCAGAACTGGACAGGTTAGTGAAAATCGGGGTGCTAGAGCCTGTTACCACAAGCAAATGGGCAACGCCGATTGTTCCCGTCATAAAAAAGGACGGGACCCCAAAAATCTGTGGCAACTTTAAAGTCACCATGAACCCAGTCCTGACTGTAGAACAGTACCCATTGGCCCTGATCGATGACCTCTTTTTAGGCCTTGCTGGAGGTCAGAAGTTCAGTAAGATAGATTTATGCCAGGCACACCTCCCAATGCACATGACTACAGAGTCACAAGAGCTGCTAACTATTGTAACACATAAGGGTCTGTATAGGTATTGACAGCTCCCTTTTGGGATTACCTCAGCCCCTGCTCTTTTCCAGAAAGCAATGGACCAAATTCTGAGCAGACTACAGGGGGTCCAGTGTTATCTGGACGATTTGCTTGTCACAGGACCAGATGAGCAATCACACCTAAGAAACTTGGATGCAACATTGCAAAGACTAGAAGACTATGGTCTGAGAGTACAAAAAGACAAGTGTGAATTTTTCAAGCCTGCTGTCGAGTATTTGGGACACGTGATAGACAGCAATGGATTCCACAAAGCACCATCAAGGTAAAAGCAATAGTGGAAGCTCCATCCCCAGCAAATGTGAGCAAACTGAGATCATTCCTTGGTTTGTTGACATTGTAACCCAGCTGAGAAAATGACCCTTTTTCTCAGATGTAAATTCTGTTGATGCAATTGTGTGATTTTGTTTTGGGGACCGGTTCTCTTGGGGAGGAGGAGGTGTGATCCTCGTGGTCCAGTTTTGAGACTTCCGTTTTATGGTCGCGTTGGGTGGTCTGGGTTTTCCCATTCGTTGGGAGTGATGTTGGCCCCGCCTTCCGGGCCGAGTGCCGAGGCGCGCACCCGGGGCTCGTTCTTTTCACGATCTGCGAGCGGAGGAGAGAAGCTGTGGGACAATCTTTCTTTCTTTCAAAGGTCTTTTTATTATTATTAATTGAAGTATCAATACAATACAAAGTATTAAAAATTTTCATTTTTGTTTTAACCAAACAGTGAAAAACTAGAATTTAAAGCTAACAAATGTAAATGCTTCAAAGCACAAAAACCTTTAAATAAACAATAATTTAAAAAAAATACAAAGAAAAATTGTGTGTGTGAAGTGGGGGTGGGGTAAAGGGGATATGAGCTACTCAGAAACTATAATCGTGGGTCTTTCAAAGAAGTCAAGAAACGGGCGCCATAATTTATAGAATTTGTTTTCAGAGCCACAGACTGTATATCTGATTTTTTCTAAATCCAAACAGGACATTATATCTTTTATCCACTGTAAATGTGAAGGGGGCGAAGAGTCTTTCCACTTCAGTAATACAGCACGTCTGGCCAATAATAATGAAAATTTAAATACTTTTAATTTGGAATTTGGCAAGACAAGTTCTGGAGCCACACCAAAAATGGCACATAATGGATCAGGTTTAATTTGATATTGCAGGACTTCAGACATAGTGATAAAAACAGAATGCCAAAAATTCATCAATGCAGGGCAGGACCAATACATGTGAAGCAAAGTGCCAGGAGCGCTACCACACTTTTCACAAGTTGGGTCTACAGTATATCCGAGTAAATACATGCTAACTTAACCTTGGACAGGTGCATCCGGTGTACAATCTTAAATTGAATAAGAGCGTGACGAGCACACATTGATACAGTGTGAACCTGGCCAAGAATAGAGTCCCACAGTTCATCAGTAAAAGTAAAATTAAGATCTTGTTCCCAATTCAATTTGATAGCGGCCAGAGAAGAAGATTGTAAATTTGAAATTAAATTATATAAAACTGACATTACCCCCTTAGAAGTTGGTTTAACTAATAAAAAATCATCTAGAGGATTATCAGAAGGTTTTTGAGGGAATTGTTTTGTCATGGTTTGCACATAATGTCTGACCTGGAGGAAGCGAAAAAAATGTGTAGAAGTGATGTCGAATTTAGTGGAAAGTTGAGAAAAACTTGCAAATTGACCATCAAAATATAAATCCGCAAAAGATTTTAAACCTTTTCTGTGCCATATATGAAATGCGCTATCAATAGTTGATGGGGTAAATAAATGATTTGCGGCAATTGGACTTCTAATGGAGAAAAACTGAAGACCGAAGTTTTTCCTGAATTGAGACCAAATTCTAAGAGACTGACGAACTACTTTATTATTACCCAGTGTAGACAAAGCAAGGGGAAGTGGTGAACCTAAAATTGCCGGTAGGGAGGTTTGATTGTCCACATGTGACTCCATAAGGATCCAAATTGGTGATTTGGGTTCCAGATAAAAATGTTTCCAATATAACATGCACCTGATATTTGCTGCCCAGTAGTAATATTGAAAGTTAGGCAGAGCCATGCCACCCACTGATTTGGGTCTTTGAAGAAAAACTTTCCTCAATCTCGGATGTTTACCATTCCAAATAAATGAGGTAATCAGAGAGTCCAAAGACTTAAAAAAGGATTTAGGAATAAAAATGGGGAGACATTGAAACAAATATAAAAACTTTGGAAGTAACATCATTTTTACAGAATTGATTCTGCCAATTAAAGACAAGGATAATGGGGACCATTTGGAAAGTATTAACTTGCACTGGTCAAGTAAGGGGAGAAAATTATTTTTAAACAAGTAATTAAATTGTTTAGTGACACATATCCCAAGATAATTAAAATGATCAATAACAACCTTGAAAGGAAAATTTTCAAAATCCTGAACTTGAATCTTTTCATTAATCAGAAACAGTTCACTCTTATTAAGATTAATTTTATAACCAGAAAACCTACTAAAACTATCCAAAATGTTGAGTATAGCGGGTAATGAGGTAAGTGGGTTGGAGAGAAATAGTAAAAGATCGTCAGCATAGAGTGAAACCCTATGCTCAATGCCACCCCTACGAATGCCTAGAAAGTCCCGGCTTCCGCGGATTGCAATAGCTAACGGCTCAACTGCCAAGGCAAAGAGCAACGGGCTCAAAGGACAGCCTTGCCTCGTACCACGGTAAAGTCTAAAATAGTCAGAATAGCGACAATTAGTTAACACTGAAGCTAAAGGACTAGCATAGAGAAGTTTAATCCAGGAACAGAAGGAAGGACCAAAACCGAACCTCTCCAAAGTAAAAAACAAATACTCCCACTCAACCCTATCGAATGCCTTTTCAGCATCCAAACTAATAAGACATTCAGGTATGGTGTGGTGAGGAGTATAAATAATATTAAACAACCGCCGCAAGTTAAAAAAAAGAATGGCGATTTTTAATGAAACCGGTTTGGTCCTGTGAAATTATAAAAGGAAGAATCTTTTCCAACCTAGAAGCTAACAACTTTGACAAAATTTTAACATCGGTATTTAACAAGGAAATAGGCCTGTAAGAAGCACAATCAACAGGATCCTTATCTTTTTTAAGCAACACAGTGATACAGGCCTGATAGCATGAAGGAGGAAGTGTACCGGAGTCAAGCGACTCTGTAAAAACTTGACAAAGGAAAGGGGCGAGGTCGTCAGAGAATTTTTTGAAAAAATCAGCGGAAAACCCATCAGGTCCTGGAGATTTTCCTGATTGCATGGATGATATTGCCAGCTGAATTTCTTCTTTTGTGATGGGAGCTTCTAAAATTTGCTGAGATTCTGAAGAAATCGAAGGAATATCAATAGAATTAAAAAAAAATTTCCAAATCCTTTAAGTTTGTTGTATATTCTGAGGTATATAATTTGGAATAAAATGACCTGAAAATATCATTAATCACTTGTTGGTCTGATGTCACCTCTCCTTTATCTGTCCTAACTCCAGTAATAATTTGCTTAGCTCTAATACCACGCAGTTGATTAGCTAGAAGTTTACTGTTTTTTTCGCCATGTTCATAAAATTCACTCTTGTTCCTTATTAAACAACCTTCAATTTGTCGAGTAGAAAGTAAATTAAGTTTAGTTTGTAATATCATACGTTCCTTGTACAGAGCGGGTGATGGAGATTGAGCATATTGTCTGTCAATGTCCAGGATTTGATCTAAAATAGCCTTCTGTTCCTGTATTAAGGATCGTCTTTTAAATGCTGCCAATGAAATAAATTCCCCCCTAAGAAATGCCTTCATGGCCTCCCATATCGTTTTATTTGGCATACCAGGAGTTTTATTTTCTTTCAAAAAAAAATTAATTTTAGAAGAAATATTCGCAACCAATTTTTCATCTGTAAGTAATAATGGATCCAATCTCCAATGCTTTCTCATGGAGTCACATCCATGGAGGATCATTTTAAGTACAAGAGGGGCATGATCAGAAACCGAGATGCTATCATAACTGCAAGAGCAAAGGTTATTAATTAATAAATTGTCAACAAAAAAATAATCTATTCTGGTATAAGTATGGTGTACGTGAGAGAAAAAAGAATAGTCCCTGCCGTTAGGATGTAAAAAACGCCAAGGATCTGTAAGGCTATATTCCTCAAGAAAAGACTTAACATAAGTTGCAGATTTATTAAGACTAGCAGGTTTTGAGGATGAGCGGTCTAAGATCGGATCCATATACAAATTAAAGTCACCCCCAAGAATTAGAGAATGAGTATTTAAATCCAGAAGTTGCGAAAAAAGGTTGCGAAAAAAGTGCACATCATCAAAATTCGGTGCATACAGATTAGCCAAGGTGACATGTTTATTGCCAAGTTTACCTGATACTATTACAAATCGTCCATTTTTATCTAATACAACATTAGAGGGAATAAATGGGATATTTCGATCAATAAGAATAGCAGCGCCCCTGGCCTTAGCTTTAAAATTTGAATGAAAAAATTGTCCTGACCAACATTTTGACAAACACAAGTGGTCGGAATCCTGCAAATGGGTTTCCTGCAAAAACAGTACCCCAGGCTTAAACTGCTTTAGACGTGACATGACTCTCTTTCGTTTAATTGGATGGTTCAACCCCTTCACATTCCAGCTTACCAAAGTAAGATTACTATTCATTCAAAGAGTAAAATTTATATATTATGTTGTGTAGCCCAAAGAAGAGTAAAGGGAGGTACGGGTAAAAAAAAAAAAAAAAAAAAAAAGGAGGGGGTAAGGGGGGTGTAAATAAATCCATAACAAAAAACAAAACAAAAAAAAAATAAAAAATAAAAAAATAAAAAAAATAAAAAAATCCAACAACCAAACCTATAACAACACTCCAGCCGGTTGCAAAAAAACAGCAACCGCTCCATCTCCTGCTCTATTTTCATCCTAATAGAATGCTCCCATACAACTGGCTTCAATCCTGCATAATATGAACGTTTTACCCTAAAAAAAAAAATAAAATTAAATAAAATTAAAAAAGAATTAAGTAAACAACAACGTATAGGGAGCCAATTTTACCTTGTTTTTGAACATCTAAAAATGCATCAATGTCCAGTCAGTGCAGCTTCAATGAAGTTACAATCAAGCAGTCCAGCGCGGCAGCTGGTCAACCCAGAAATGTCCAGTTCAAGGCGAAAATTGCTGGTTTCTCTCCCTGGTTTGCATGAAGCGGGTGGCCTCTGAGACGGACGCCAACCACTGGTTTTGGCCGTCTGGAAGAGTTATCCGGAGCCTGGCGGGGAAAAGAAGAGAAGGACGAAAACCTCTCTTGTACAACTCGGACATAACCTCCTTATATTCGGCTCGTTGCTTCTGAACGTCGGCGTTATAATCCTCGTAGAACTGAAGTTTATGTCCACGATATTCCAAAGTCCCACGGCGTCTCCGCGCTTCTCTCATCACCAAGTCTTTGGTCCGAAACCGGTGGAAACAAATAATGACAGCGCGCGGCTTCCCATTCGGACTCGGCTTGGGCATGAGGCTGCGGTGGGCTCTATCCAGCTCTGGGGGAGATGGCAAAGTTTGTGTGCCAAAGACGTCCACCAACAGCCGAGAAAAAAATTCAGATGGCCGTGGACCCACATCAAAGGACTCCGGCAGACCCACCAGACGAATATTCAGCCTCCTGCTTCTTCCCTCCAGGTCAGAAAGTTTGTTTTTCAAAAGTTTGTTCTCCTCCTGCATTGACTCACATGTAACTTCAAGCGCCACTAGGCGCTGGCTGACGTCCTCCGCGTTGTTTTCAAGGTCGCCAATGCGTTGCTCCTGGTTCGCCACATCTGCTTGAATCTTGTCCAGCTTACCATTAATAAGCTCAAATGAAGCTTTGAAGTCAGCAGCTATGGACATTCTGTGTTGCTCTAGCAAGGCAACAAGTGCAGGGTTAAGGCTGATATTAGCATCCTCAGCTAAGCTGGTGTTAGTATTGTTCCCTGCTGCCTCCTTTTCAGTCTGCTTTCTTGTTTTGGACATATTTCACAACTCAAAACAAATTCTGCGCGTATTAAATGTCCAAAACATTAACAGCTTACAGCAAAATAGGGTTTAAAAAGTAAGGAAAAAAAATATAGCAGGAGCCAGCAACGCACACACCTACTCCATTGCCAGCACACCTGATGCCAATCCTACAATGAGCTGTGGGACAATCTGTCCTCACGTTGACGCCTTTTCTTGGTGGGCTAATTCGGATGGATGCTGTGGATGGATCTGGGCACTCTCCCAGCGCTGGTTTGCAGCCTTTATTGTCCTGAGTTGATGGGAGCACGAGCTTGAGAGGCTGTGAGGTTGTGACTTCTGCTATGTTCATCCTGGATCTCATCTTTGGTGAGTGAGATGCATGCTAACATTGGCGCTGTGCTGGTGCTGGTCGCGAGTGGATTTTTTTCTGTTTGGGAGCAATGGGGGGGGGGGGGCTGTCTTTGTGTCTGTGTGGTTTTCCTAGATGTGGTTTCGGTTCCCAGCAGTGTGCTGAAGTGCTTTTGGTTCCTGTGCACTGTTTCTGTCGAGTGAGATGTGTGGGTTGGTGCTGGAAGCACATGGTGTTGAGTCCCCTGTGTGGAGGCATGGGTTGTGCTGGACCCAGTGGCTCGGACCGGGTTTTTTCTGATTTTTGAGAGGGAATGTTGGAAGTTGTGGGACGGTGTGTTCCCTGGTTGTGTGATGGATTGGTTGTATTTCATTTCATGATTTACAAAGACAAGGTTAGAAAGGATTAATCATAATTTCATGGTTAACTGATGTAGAGATAAGAAGAGGGATTCATTTAAGTGGTTACATGAAAAAAGGGGTATTTCATGTGCCGCTAGAGAGATTGTGAGAAAAGAAAAAAAAGAACACATGCATGTAAGATGCAAGATGTGAGATGTAAGGTATTACTATATTGCTGGATTGTGATAATAGTAATATGAGAGAAGAATTTAAACACTAAGCTATGGTGTTATATAAGAAGAGATTGGAAGACGAATTACTCTAGCTGTAAACAATAATACCATTATTGTTGTGCAGGCTAGGTTTTTTTGGTTGCTGATCAAGAACCTTCTGGAACCTGGATTCTCTCCAAATGGAGATGGCGATCCTGACCCGAGACTGAACCAAGATTGGACTGAGATCTAACCAAGATCTCGAGTGAAGAGCATCCTTCCCCTCTCCAGTGCCCAGGATTGGAAACCTGAGTCTGGCGATACGAGATAACCTGACTGGTCAAATGACTAACCCGAATGGGCAATCAAACACTGAGCTCAGTGGGACACCTTGGGGTTTTATTTCATGCCGGCCGTTGTTATATTTGTACAGTTGTAAATTATCTGTATATTTTGCTCACTTTATCACTGTAAATAACAACCATTATTGCTCATTTCTTGCCTCCAGCTATTTCATTCCACACTCACTTTAATTCCCTATTGTAACCCTTACGAACCTAGCAACTGGTCTACACTTAATTATTTCCCTTACCTAATTAACATCAGGCAAGGGTTACAACATACTTTGCTAAATTCATGCCTAACCTTGCTAACAGACTGAAGCCACTGCTCGAGATGCTGAACAAATCAAATACGTGGAAATGGACAGACGAATGTGAAAGCCTTCAAAGATGTGAAAATGGCTCTTTCACAATCTGAGGTTCTTACCCATTTTGACCCCACATTGCCACTTCAGCTAGCATGTAATGCCTCACCTTACGGGGTAGGTGTGGTGGTGTCGCATATCATGCCATCAGATGAAGAGAGGCCTATCACCTTCGCATCATGAACTTTGAGTAAGGCTGAAAGTAATTATGTGCAGATTGAGCGTGAAGCACTGTCAATTGTATTTGGTGTGAAGAAATTTCATCAGTATCTTTTTGGCAGAAAATTCACGCTACTGACAGATCATTGACCTCTGACCACTATTTTTGTCCTCAAACAGGCATCCCTTCACTTGCAGCCAGTCGTATGCAGCAATGGGCTCTGCTGTTGTCAGCCCACCAATATGACAAAGTATAGGAGATCAGAACAGCATGGAAATGCTGACGGACTTTCTAGGCTCCCGTTACCAGTAAAAGCCCCTGAGCTAACTCAAGCAGAAATTTTCTACTTTAAGGAAGTTTCTGTTGTTCCATTAACTTCGGTAGATGTGAAGAAGTACACACGAACAGATCCAGTCATGTCTGAAGTTATGGACATTGTCACTCGTGGAAGGTGGGGAGAAATGACAGTCAACTTAAAACCTTGTATGGTGAGAAGAAATGAGCTTTCGGTTCAAGCCAGGTGCCTACTGTGGGGCTACCATGTAATTATTCCACCACCACTAAGAGAAAAAGTGCTGAACAAGCTCCATTCTGGACATTGTGGTGTGGTCCAGATGAAAGAGATCGCACTCAGCTATTTCTCGTGGCCGGGCTTTGATGCAGTTATAGAGGAGAAAGCAAAGTCATGCTCTGCCTGCCAGAAATTGAAGAACCACAATTGGCTCCATTACATCCATGGGACTGGCCAGAAGAACCATGGCAAAGAGTTCATATTGACTTTGCTGTGCCAATGGAGAACCATATGTTCTTGGTAGTAGTTGACACTCACAGCAAATGACCTGAGGTTGCTGTGATGAAAAGCACTTCCTCTGACAGAACTACTGAAGACCTTAGTGTGGTGTACCAAGATGGCGGTTTGTATACCCTGGGTGTAGTGGGGGGTGACTGCCCGCCTTTCCAGTTCCGCCGTCACCAGGGTTATAAAGGGCCAAGCCAGAAGAGCACGGTCTCTTTCGTCATTGACCCCTTGACCTGTACGGAGCACCTGTTGTTGTTGTGATCCCTACAATAAAGTACGTTCAACTATATTCTTCAGCCTCATCCTTGAATGCCCAAGTTATGGACATGACATTTGGTGATGAGGAGAAAAAAGGTATGGAGAGAGCTGCCACCGCATTTCGGCCATTTTTGGAGGTTCCGGGCGAGCCACTCGTCCCCTGGACTAGGTGATTCGCAGCTTTCCAGAACTACTGTATCTGGTGGCCCTGGACCTCGGGGAGCTCGAGAAGCTGTGTGCGAGGGCTATTTTAGTCCATAATCTTGGCATGGAGGGTCAGGGTCAGAGAATCCTCGGTATATTAGGAGGAGCTGATACCTTTGAAGACGTGGTCAGGCTAATGGCGCGCTATTTTTGCGCTCCAGAAAACGTCATAGTCCGGAGGATTCAGTTTCGGCAGCGCCGCCAGCGGGCAGGAGAGTCAGTGCAACGCTATGTTGCGGGTCGAACATCATGGGGTGTGATATGTTCTATGGCCTGGGGTTCACCATCACCAGTGGCATCGGAGAGGAGTGGTCAGGCTGCAGATTGTGGGACCGACCCGCTCCGCATATGGAGGATGACGCGGTTTGGGACAGTAACTGGCCTGATATCATGGGAGGTGTGCAGGACCGACATTGTGGAGCGCCATCTCGGGAAGGTTCCGATGCCAGTGTCCAAGTTGCCCTGGATGTGGGAACTGGACGGCACAGAGGAACACCCGGGATGGCTGAAGGAGCCAAGATGCCAGCTCCCTCGACTTCCAGAGTGTGTCCCAGTGATACCGTGAAGCGAGGAGCTGCGAGGGCTGTGCCAGCGTTGGAAATGAAAGACAGCGGGGCGAGACCGACCGGTGCGATTCCAACACGTGCCAAGCAATGACACTGGAGTCCCAGGAGGACTCTAGATTGGGTCGGTGATGAGGTTTGACCCAGGGCGAGGGCCCGGTTACAACGTGATGGTCATCGGAAGCCCAATCGAGCTCCTCTGCACATCGGTGAAGAGGTCTGGCCCAGGGTAGACGCTCGGGTGAGAGGTGTGCACGTGAAAAGGAAGCGACAAGATGACCAGGGGCAGCTGGGGGAGATGGCTGCCCAGGAGGACAGCTACCTGAGGCTGTCTGATGAATTGTGGAGACACCCTAACAAGCTGCAGCGGGTAGATAAAAAGAGACGCCAGCGTGGCTCATCCCCAGAGGAGAAGAGGCGCAGGCACTCTGGGAGGGATCCGCCTGATGGAAATCCTAGGGTGGGTCTCCCACTGTGACTGTAAGGGGGGGGGGGGCTATTAGCATGGTGTGGTGATGTTGTTGATATGCCAGTTTACCCTAAAGTCACATAGTTAGTATGTACTGGTTGCTTTTGTCCTGTGTTAGTTTAAAAAAAAAAAAAATCAACATTGTTTGTACTATGTTTGATATATGATTTGTTGTGTGAGTGAATTGCCCAGGTTGTGGGGTGGGTGTCTTGGGGTAGGGACTGGCAACATGCTTTAGGTGTACATATTAACTGTTTGTGTTCTATTATGAAAGTTCTGATTGTGTACATATGTTTAGGGGATTGTTTTAGTTTTAGGAACACGGCCATTTTGTTTTTCTGGACTCTTTTATTTCAAAGACGGCAGAATAACCCGTCTAGCCATGTCAAGGTGGGTCGGCAGTCTACCTGGCCCCCTCTAGTTTATGTTGTGTGTTTGGATAGGGTATATATAATTTTTGTACATAAGTGTTATTTTTAGTAGCGCGTGAATTGGGTTTAAATTTGGGAGGGCCTAATTGGTGTGTCTGGCATTTGTCTACAGGGGAGGGAAAATGTGGTGTACCAAGATGGCGGCATGTATACCCTGGGTGTAGTGGAGGGTGACGGCCCTCCTTTCCGGTTCCGCCGTCACCACTGGTATAAAGGGCCAGGCCGGAAGAGCATGGTCTCTTTCATTGTTGACCCCTTGGCCTGTAAGGAACACCTGTTGTTGTTGTTGTGGTTCCTACAATAAAGTACGTTCAACTATATAGTTCAGCCTCTTCCTTGAATGCCCAAGTTATGGACATAACACTTAAGTCGATCAGTTGTCATTTTGGTCTACCACAACAACTTGTCAGTGATAACAGTCCACAACTAGTGTCTGAAGAGTTCAACACATTCATGGAGGAGATTGGTATTCAGTACATCAAGTCATCAGTGTTCATCAAGTCTGCGCCTTATCACCCCGCAGCAAATGTGCTCACCGAGAGATTTATACAGACTATGAAACAAGCTCTCGCATCCTGCCGAGGTACACAGTTTCTTAACAGACTTCTCAATGCTTTTCTGCTGTCATATCGAAACACACCTCACGCAACCACCAAGGTGTCTCCAGCTTCAGCTATGTTTCAGAGACAGCTTTGCACTCGAGTCGATCTGTTGAGACCCCAAAAGACAAAGGAGACTGTTGATCAACAATTACACGTTGATCAATTACTCCACTCGTCAGGGTTGCAGAAGCCCTCACCTGAACTGATATCACCTGGTCCACTGCAGGAGACACATTCAGAACTGTGCTCAACACCAAAGAGCCACCAAAACATTCTACAGGAAGCGACATGGTCACAGGGACTTCTGAGCCTGCACAGGTGCCGACACTGAGCATCGCTTCTCCCAGACCTGAACATTTTCAGTCTTCATGTAAAGACAATGCTACTGACTTTGCTGCAGGTCGTACCTGTTAGATATTAATATTGTGTATATAGCTGGGGAATACTAATATGGCAATGCCCTGGGTGTAGTGGGAGGTGACGCTCCACCTTTCCGGTGGTGGCGTCACGGGGAGTATAAGAAGCCACAGCGGAGGACTGATAATTTTTTCACACATATAGAGTTGTTCAGAACTCCTTATACAAAGATATAGAGTGATGATAATCAAGCCAGTGGCGGTAATACACCTGTAAGCTGGTTGCCAACTGCCAATCAAATCTAAAAGAAGAAGAAGAAGACTTTGTCTCTTTGCTGTGGACACTCGACCTGTATGGAGTGACTCCTGTTCTGTTCCTGTTCTTCTAATAAAAAAGACATAAACTGTCACCGCACCTCCTCCTCATTTCCCGACGTAACAGTACCTATCCCAGAAGAAACAAATGACCTCCAGATAGACTGTCCTTGTAGTTAGGAACTGACCAGTGACAATGAGGCAGAATAATCCCCAGGGAACAGTCGGGAGAGAGGCAGGCTACCCTCTCTTTTCCCTAGTGTAGATAGATAGATAGATAGATAGATAGATAAATAGATAGATAGATAGATAGATAGATAGATAGATAGATAGATAGATAGATAGATAGATAGATAGATAGATAGATAGATGTACTTTATTGATCCCAAACTGGGAAATTACAGTGTAACAGCAGCATGACAGTTGACAGCCAAACAACAGAAACACACACATGACAGACAAAGGGATTACCCATGGAAAGTAAAAACTAACACGACTATAGAACCTATATACATCATAGCTTAATATATGATGACCCGTATAAACACATAAATCATCCCATTGCAGAAAGAAGGACTATCAGGACCAGAGTGAAAAGTGATGTACCAGTTAGTCTGTAAGATGCAGTGTGGCAGCATAGCTATGACCAGAATACAACATCATAGTGAGTTATTGTACAGTGAAATTGCATGTGGCAGGAAAGATTTCCTGTACCTGGCCGTTCGACAACGAAGCTGTAGTAGTCTACTGGAGAAAGTGCTTCGCTGTCTATCTAGTGTGTGGTGGAGGGGGTGATCAGGATTGTCCATGATGGATTGCAGTTTATTTAGTGTTCTCCTCTCCACCACTGTCTCAAAGGTCTCCGGTCTGAGACCAATTACAGAGCCAGCCCTCTTGACAATCTTGTCAAGTCTGTTGGTATCTCTGACCCTGATACTGCTACCCCAACAGACCACAGCAAAGAAGATGGAGCTGGCGACAACGGTCTGGTAGAAAAGCTCCAGCATCCTGCTGCACACGTTGAAGGATCTCAGCTTTCTCAGGAAGTAGAGTCTGCTCATCCCCTTCTTGAGCGCAGCATCGGTGTTGGATCTCCAGTCCAACCCGCTGCTGATCCTGACACCCAGATATTTGTAGTCCTCAACCACTCCCACATCCTCCCCCCTAATCTGCAGTGGCTGAAAAGGAGCCTTCCTCTTCCTGAAGTCAATCACCATCTCCCTGGTCTTGCTGACATTCAACTTCAGGTGATTCTGCTCCGTCCACTCCACAAATCTGTCTACCAGTGCCCTGTACTCCCCCTCCTCTCCTCCTCTTATACACCCCACAACAGCTGAGTCGTCAGAGAATTTTTGCAGGTGGCATGACTCAGTGTTGTACTGAAAGTCAGTGGTGTATAAGGTAAAAAGAAAAGGAGAGAGCACAGTCCCCTGTGGCGCTCCCGTATCGCTAGCCACCACTCCAGACAAGACACTGCCCAGCCTGACAAACTGTGGCCTGCCTGTCAGGTAGTCAGTAATCCAGGAGATCACAGAGCTGTCAACCTCCATCACCCGCAGCTTCTCGCCCAGCAGCAGTGGCTGGATGGTGTTAAAAGCACTGGAGAAATCAAAAAAAGTGGTTCTCACAGTATCTCCTCCACCATCCAGGTGCAGATGGGCTCGTTGCAGCAGGTAGATGACAGCATCTTCAACTCCTAAATGGGGCTGATATGCAAACTGCAGAGGGTCCAGCCACGTCTTCACCTGTGGCCTCAGGTGGGCTAAGACCTGAGTGACCTGAGACCTAGTGTATGCAAAGTTGTTGAAGTTCTTCTTGCATAACATTTGTTAGAGACTTAGGAATGTACAAGCTAAGTTGCTAGCATCAAAAATGTTTACTTTTTCAGAAGGACATCAAAAGTAAAGGGGAAGGGCTATGTTTTGTATTGACAGTTCGCGTTTGTCCCTTCAGGGCTACCGTAATGTTTACATCCTTCTCCTACGTTATGTGCGTAAGCTATGTAAATTCTCTGTCCTGTGTTACGACAAGAAACTGAATACAGCCATGCCGGTACTCTGGTCTCCCGTCTCATTATGCTTAGTTATTACCCTCAAAGCTGAGTGAGTATATAACAAACCCAAAAGGGAGCAGCTGAAAAATAAATTAAATATATTTTTAATGTACATAATTCAGAAATTTTCCGTAAAACTTGAATGCAGATATGAAGTTTTCATCTATGTCAAATTATATTATAAGAACAAAAGGAAAGCGTCCACTGTGAGAAATGTATTAAGGAAACAAATGCATGTATAACAAGGAGATGGCACTCAAAGAGTGCATACCTTGACTAAGACTGGATGTCCACTGACTAAAATGTGATCAATAAAACTGCAAGCTACAGGGGGTGCACAAGCCAGTGTACTCCTAGTCCCAGTCCCAAGCCTCGGGTAAATGGAGAGAGTTTTGTCAGGAAGGGCATCCAACATAAAACCTTTTCCAAATCAAACATGCAGATCATGATGACACTTTCATACCGGTTGGGTCGAGGCCTGGGTTAACAACGACTGCCACCGGTGCTGTCAACCGGCAGGGTGCTGATGGAAATTGGGCTACCGTTGGTTGAACACTGAGGAGGAGGAGAGGGGGAAGGTGCGTTAGGAGGGAGAGAGAGAGAAAAGGAAAGGTAGAAGTGTGGAGGTGAGAGTAGGGACTTTAAATGTAGAGACGATGACCGGTAAAGGCAGAGAGTTGGTTGATTTGATGGAGAGAAGAAAGGTAAATGTACTGTGTGTTCAAGAAACCAAATGGAAGGGTAGCAAAGCTAGGAGCATTAGAGGTGGATTTAAACTGTTCTACCATGGTATAGATCGGAAAAGAAATGTAGTAGTGTGGAGAGAGCAATAAACAGGCCAGGCGTTCATAGCAGATGATCTTTATTCACTTTCTCACATCTCTCAGTCTCAGAAACAACAGTGACCTCATGCCACAGGGTCTCTCCTTTATATCACCACACTCGAGCGCCTGATGATGCCCAACCTTTCCAAGCTGGCAAACTCCTCACGCACTATGGCCAGTTTAGCTGTGTCCAGGCGCCGAGGTCGTGCGAAAGCGGGCAGCCCAGTGGTGGTAATAAAGTGCTCCACCCCGTGTTTAGTGAAGGCCGCCGAAAACGTCGGAACCGTGAGTGCTGGGAACTGAGGGAGCAGTGTGTGGTACTTACCACCTGGAGCTGTGACGTTGGCTAGCGTTGTTGGCCCGGCTCCTCAAGCTGTACAGGGGAAGGAATCAAAAGACATTGCATTGATCAGGTGTCTGTTAGCAACATCGACTAGCAGCCCATGTGCACACAAAAAATCAGCGCCAAAGATTGGGAAACTGCATGCCGCTGTGACAAATGTCCACTCGTACATACGGCCGTGTAGGGATACAGTCAGTGTCTTTTCACCAAAAGTCTTAATGTCCGAGCCGTTTGCGGCCGTCAGCTCGGGGCCGCTAGCACCCGCTAGCCGGTCGGCGTAAGACGGTAGGATGAGGCTCTTTTGGGAGCCGGAGTCAACGAGGAACTGTCTCCCTGAGTGCAAGTCTTTCACGTAGAGCAGCTTGCTTTCTTCACCGGCGGTCACGGCTGCTACCGACTGCCGGTCTTGGCGTTTTCCCGAACGTTTGAATTGGCACGGTGGCACGCATCGGCGTGCGTCCTCTCCAAAACGGCAGTGGTAGGAGCAGAGCACATCTCTCTGGCGCTTCCTGGCCCCCGCTGCCGCTACCATCACTGGCTCCTCGCTTCCGCTGGCTGTCTCACTGGATTCCGACTCCGCTGCGTTCACTGTGAGGGCCCTGGTGGTGATGATGATCCGATCTGCCTCCTGGGCTAGCGTACGGTAGTCACACGCGGCCAGCAACGGCGAGTTGGCGAGGACCGCTCTGGCCACCATTGGGAGGTTCCGGAGGAAAAGGTGGGCAAACAGAAAATGCCCATCGTCCGTGCCCATCAATGCCAACATCTTCTCCATCAGTTCGACCGCCGACCCGTCTCCTAACTTGGGGCATGTCAGGAGCTTCTCTGCTCTCTCGCAGTCCAAGAGCGT
The DNA here is from genome assembly GCA_020510985.1 of Pholidichthys leucotaenia. NCBI lineage: Eukaryota > Metazoa > Chordata > Actinopteri > Cichliformes > Pholidichthyidae > Pholidichthys > Pholidichthys leucotaenia. Next base: position 44,870,497 of record CM035844.1, on the reverse strand, counting down.
GTAGCGCCGGGTCAGCGCAGCTTTGAGAGCCCCGTATTTGTTGCGGGCTGGGGGCTGTTGGAGCAGGCTTGCTACTTGCTGAATCGTGCGAGCGTCCAGCGCTGCGACCACATAGTAATATCTGGTGTCATCTGCCGTTATTCCCCGGAGCGCGAACTGGGCCTCGGTGTGGAGGAACCAAGACTTCGAGTCGTGCATCCAAAAGTCTGGTAGTTTGACCAAAATAGCACACGCGTTGCTGGGGCTTCCCATCTGGGCCGTCTCCGGGGTGTTTGCCTCGTGTTCCATTATTCGTCAAGGGTCACCAGTGTGGAGAGAGCAATAAACAGGCCAGGCGTTCATAGCAGACGATCTTTATTCACTCTCTCACATCTCTCAGTCTCAGAAACAACATCGACCTCATGCCACAGGGTCTCTCCTTTATATCGCCACACTCACTCCCCCTGCTGCCTGAGGTTCTGCATCACAATACATTTATACATCACAACTCCTATTGTCCCCACAGCTGCTCACTCCTGCTGCCTGGGGTCTTACATCACAATACCTTCTCCCATCACAATTCCTATTGTTCTCAGTTGCTTAATCCCCCACGCTCTTCCGGCAGAGGAATTTACTGCCTCTCCTTTGCTTCCAGTCTGAGATGAATATCCCAGCGTGGATTCCCCACAGTAGGAGTAATCTTGAAGGAAGGAACAACTTATTGATCACCTTGAAAGTAACAATCTTCTACACCCCAAACAATTTGGATTTAGATCAAGGTATTCAACAGAGTTGGCAAATTGTTACATTACTGAAATGATAAAACAGTCACTTGGTGAAAGCAAAGTAGTGGGGGCAGTATTTTTGGACTTAAAAAAAGCCTTTGATACTGTTAATCATGAAATTATTCTAAATAAACTGCAAAGATTTAACATGTCAAATAGGTTGATAACTTGGTTTAGATCATATCTTGAGCACAGAAAGTTAAGTTTGTTAAAATGTACTTGACTCAGTCATCTGTTCAGACATACAGAATGGGGATTCCACAAGGTTCAATTTTAGGTCCTTTACTGTTCAATTTATATACAGTACAAATGATTTATCTGACAGCTGCACACGGGTTAACTGCCAGATGTATGCAGATGATATGGTTATATACTTGTCTGCAAAAACCCCTGAGATGGCAGCAGAGATACTGTCAAAAGAAATGTCTAGTGTGTCATATTGGCGCCAACATAATCATCAGACTTTGAACTTTAACAAGATGATCTCGATGTGTTTTTCAATAAAAAGAAAAGTTGATTACAATTCAGAGTAAGGTTTGATGAGAAGGAAATAAAATAGGTCAAAGAATTTAAATTTTTTTAGCGTTGTTGTAGATTTGTAACTTAAATTTGACAGTCATGTTAATAAAGTTTGCAAAACTGAACAAACTTGGATAAGACAAGATAAGATAAGATAAGATAAGATAAGCCTTTATTAGTTCCACAATGGGGAAATTCCAGGATTACAGCAGCAAAGGGATAGCAGCACTCACAACAACAGTAAATAAGAAAATAAGAACTGGTTAGCCAAAGCAGTAAATGAATATACATATGTACACAGATATACACTACTCACAAAAAGTTAGGGATATTCAGCTTCTGGATGAAATTTCAGGATGCACCTAAAATGCACTATAACCTTTACAGGTGAAGTTAATTTGACCTTCTCTAACCTTTTGAATGCACATGTCCTGCTGTTCAATATTTCAGTACTTTTTGCGTAACTTGCTTTTCTATAAAAAGATGCTTAACAGCAAAGTTCACAACAAGTGTTTGATCCATGAATCAACCAATAATTTTTCTGGTTCAATTAGAATTGGTATTTAAACAGTCCTCTTCATCAAGCTGTTCACATTTTGACATCATGAGACCAAGACGACACCTAACAACTAATCAACAGTACCTCGCCATTGCAAGGCTTCAAACAGGATGTTCTCACATGAAAGTGGCCACTGAGCTTAGAATGTCACACAGTGTCATCAGCAGGTTGCAACAGAGATACAGAGAGACTGGAAGAGTCACAAAAACGCATAGAAGTGGATGTCCTTTGGCCACATCCCACTCTGATGACAGCTTCATTGTGAACAGTGCCCTGTAGAACCAGATGATGAAAGCCACTCAACTCCACGCACATTTAAGGGAGGTGAGAGGCGCCCAAGGGTCACATCAGACCATTCAAAACATTTACATCAGCATGGTCTGTGTGCTAGACAGTCTGCAAGGATACCTGATCACACCACCAGGCACAGGCATCATCATCTTGCATGATCAAGGGAGCATTTACGCTGGACAAGGGACCAGTGGGCTTCAGTGCTGTTCTTTGATGAAAGTCAATTCCTGTTGAGCAGAAATGATGGCCGCCAACAATATTGGAGACGTTAAGGAGAGTGCTATGCATCAGCCACTGTTGTCACCATGTTACAGTCTAGGGAGGTGTGTTTACTCAATATAGAAATGCCCTACACCTTGTGAATGGTACAGTGACAAGCCAATACTACCTGAATAACATCCTTAATCGAGTCATTGTGCCCCTGCATGAACAACACAGGCCTAACTTCATCTTCATGGTGGACAATGCTCCAGCTCATCAACATCACATCATTAGGGAATGGCTTCTGGAGACTGGAGTACCTCAAATGGAGTGGCCTGCACTTTCTTCAGACCTGATTCCCATAGAAAACCTATGGGATCAGCTGAGTTGCCATGTAGAGGCTCATAACCCTGTACCCCACAATCTCAATGACCTGAGGGCCACCCTTCAAGAAGAGTGGAATGTCATGCCTCAGCAGAAAATAAGTCGACTTGTGAACAGCATGAGACATCTTTGTCAATCTGGAATTGATGCTCAAGGGCACATGACAAGCTATTGAGACACTGACATTTTTGTTGTGGTATACCCACCACTTTTGTTGACTTTTGTTTCAATAAATTGTTTGAGATGAGGAAATCACCATTGCATGCTTCTACTTAAATACCCTACTTCATGATATAATATCTCTGTAGCATGAACTTTTTACATTTTCCATAAATTTCACCCAAAAGCCAAATATCCCTAACTTTTTGTGAGTAGCGTAAATATACACAGTGCAGGAGCATTGCAGCTAGATGGAATAAACAGCATTACGGTTTGTTAAATTACCCTGCAGAATATGAATACCAAGACAGTATATTTTTCATTTAAATCAACAGTGTTGTTGCCACCCTCAATAATAATTGTATTGCCTAGTTGTGTATTGGAGGGGACGATCTCTATTGTGCAAAGTTGTTATGTTTAGTACATTTAATATAACCTCTACAAGCAGCCCTGCTTAGGTTATAAAGTCTGACAGCTGTAGGTAGGAAGGACCTGTGGAACCTCTCCGTCGTGCACCTAGGATGACACAGCCTACCACTAAATGAGCTCCTCAGTGCGTTCAGCGTGTCCTACATGGGGTGGGACTTGGACTCCAACAAAGATGACACCTTAGCCACCATTCTCCTCTCACCTAACTCCTCCACTGGGTTGAGGCGTCACCCCAGTACAGAGCTAGCTTTTTTGATCAGCTTGTTCAGTCTCTTCCTGTCGGTTGCCGTGATGCCACTGCCCCAGCAGACCACTCCAAATGTGATAGTTGATTCCACCACCGAATCGTAGAAAGTCTTCAGGAGTGCCCCTTGCACTCCAAAAGACCTGAGCCTCCTCAGGAGGAACAGCTTGCATTGCCCCTTCTTGTAGAGCACTTTGGTGTTGTGTAATCAGTCCAGTTTATTGTTCACGTGAACACCCAGGTACTTGTAAAATGTCACCATCTCAATGTCTGTTCCCTGGATGTTTGCTGGTGCTGTGGGGATGTTGTTCTTGCCTGTAGCAGTCCATCACCAGTTCCTTAGTTTTCCTCACATTGATCTGGAGGCAGTTCTGTAGGCACCAGTCCACGAAGTCCTGGATAAGTCCTCTGTACTCCGCATCATCCCAATCAGAGATGAAACCGATGATCACAGAGTCATCAGAAAACTTCTGTAGATGGCAGTGTGGTGTGTTGTGTGAAAATTCAGCAGTGTAGAGGGTGAACAGAAAGGGAGCCAGAGCTGTTCCCTCAGTTGGGGCCCCTGTACTGCAGATGATGGTGTCAGACAAACAGTCTTGGGTTCTCACAAACTGTGGTCAGTTTGTGAGATAGTCCAGGATCCACGATGACAGGTGCTGGTCTACCCCTGCGCTCAGCAGTTTGTCCCTCAGGATCACTGGTTGGATGGTGTTGAAAGCACTGGAGAAATCAAAGAACATGATCCTCATGGTGCTCCTAGGCTTCTCCAGGTGGGACAGGGAACATTGTAGGAGGAAGATCACTGCATCCTCTACCCCGACCTCCAACCTTGCCATGCTGGTAGGAGAACTGAAGTGGCTCCATCGCTGGTTCCACCAAGGGACGGAGGTGGACAAGGAGCAGAGTCTCCAGGGTTTTCATTAGGTGTGATGTGAGGGCCACTGGTCTGTAGCTGTTCAGGTGCTTGGGGTGAGGGGTCTTCAGTACAAGTACCACGCAGGATGTTTTCCACAGCAGTGTTACCATCCCCAGCTTCAGGCTCAGGCTGAAGATGTGCTCACGATCCCGCACAGCTGGTCTGCACAGGACTTGAGGAGCCTCGAACTGATGCCATCCGGACCTGCAGTCTTCCTTGCCTTGATCTTCCTCAGCTCAGCTCTCACTTGGGTCTTAGTGATGGTCAGGTTGGGGCAGGGGGGCTGTGTGCTGGGAGGGGGGTCTGTGGGGGGGAAAACAGCAGGGATGTATGAGGGGCAGTGGGGGGAGGGCCGTGGATAGTGGGACTAGATGAAGATGGGGGCAGCAGTGGTTGGTGGGCAGGCAGAGAAGAGGGTGGTTGGTCAAACCTGTTAAAAACAGGTTCAGGTTGTTCACCCACTTCCAACCCCATGGCCTGGGAGGAGGTATTCTGGTGCCCAGAGATGGTTTTGAGGCTTCTCCAGACACCGCTGATGTCACTCTGTTGTAGCTTGTCCTCCATCTTCCTGTAGCTGTCCTTCCCCTCTCTGATCTTCCTCATTAGCTCCCCCTGTACGGACTTCAGCTCCTCCTTGTTTCCCAACCTGAAGATCCTTTTCTTCTCCCTCAGCAGTGACTTTATCTTAGGGCTGATCCAGGGTTTGTTGTTTGGGAAACAGCATATGGTCTTGGTGGGTACAGTGTTCTCTACACAGAAGTTGATGTAGTCTGTGATAGTGTGTGTGAGGCCGTTGATGTCCTCACCATGTGGATCACAAAGCTGCTCCCACACAGTGGATTCAAAACAGTCCTTCAGAGCGTCCCCCACCTCCTTAGACCATATCTTCACTGTGTGGGAAATAGGAAGTTGTCTGTGTATCAGGGGTTTGTACACAGGCAGGAGGTGAACCAAGTTGTGGTCCGATCTTCGGGGGGGGGGGGGGGGGGGAGTGGGGATGAGGTGTAAGCCTCGTTGGTGTTTGCATAAAATAAGTCCAGTGTTTTATTGTCTCTGGTGTGGCATGTGACATACTGGGTGAAAGTGGGTAGAATGGAGGACAGTGAAGTGTGGTTAAAATCACCAGAGATGAGGAGGAGAGCATTTGGGTGCTGGGTCTGCAACCTGCTAGTAACTGAGTGGATGACATTTACATGCTGCCTCAGCACTCGCAGATGGGGGTACATAAATAACATGCTGATGACATGTGTGAATTCTCTGAGGAGGTATGCTGGCCGCATGCTAACAGCTAGCAACTCAGTGTCCTTGCTGCAGTGTTCTTTAATCTTGATGTGCTCAGGATTACACCATTTGTTGTTCACAAACATTATCAGCCCCCCGCCTCTGCTCTTCCCACTATCTGATGTCCGATCTGTCCTTACTACGAGGATGCCCTCCAGACTGATGTTAACATCTGTTGCCAGTTCTGTTAGCCACGTTTCAGTAAACAACATAATACTAATCTCTCTGAAGATGCTCTCATACCGCGACACAGCCACCAGTTCATCCATCTTGTTAAGCAGCAATCTCACATTTCCCATAATAACAGATGGAAAGACAGGTCTGTACCTTGTTTTCCTCACACGTCGCTTCACTCCAGCTCGACATCCCCATCACCTGATTTCTCATGGGATATTGGGTCTTTGCATTAGTACTGCGGAGCAGCACAATGCTAACACCTGGCTCCTACTGTAAACAATAGCTCCTCCACTCACTGGGTCAGTAGTCATGGGCGAAATGAGCAGAAGGATGGCTAATATCCATGCCAGTGCGGTGATATATGTGTCCTTGCTGTCTGTGATGGATGCGAGATAACAGGATCAGAAAGTTGTGGCAAGAAAAAAACGGATAGTAAATAAAAAACGAGAAAGAAACTCAGAATTGAGCCGCTGCTGGAAAAAGGCAGCCGACTCGTGTGGCGCCGGAAGTGGGGGGGGTTGGAATGATAATGATAGGAATATTGTGAGCACGTTTGAAGTGATTTTGTTGGACTGGCTTGGGATGGTACATAAAAGTGTAAAACATGTCACTTCCCTGTTCTCAGTGGGCAGGGTTATGACAATGACAGAATATTGACATGTTGATGTTGTCATCACATGTTAATTTTGGTATAGAATGTGTGTGTTATTGGCAAAAATCTATTTTAAAAAAGCCCTTGTGCAAAATGTTTAAAAAAAAGTGATGCAGAATTCACATACAGTATATAGAACTATGACTCGTACAGTAATTGTGTTACTTTGTTTTATATGTAGATCTACTACTCACGTTGTAATTCTGTTACTTTATTTTATGTGTTTCAGATGCCATCATCATTAGTTGATTAATAAAGAGATTCTCAAACAATCAACTAAAGAGTTATACTCATCGATGATGATGGCATCTTTGTCACGGACTCTGTTTTTGTGGTTGGATTCGAAGTGATTTCTGCTTGTCAGTCTGCTCACCCCCACCATCTTGGACTGCTGGAATTTCAGGCAGTTGAATGCCTTGACATGTGTGGCAACAACAGCATCGCTCTCAATCCTGCCAAATTCTCATTCACCAAAACAACAGTAGAATTTGCCAGCTTTGAGGTCACACCAACCACCATACGCCCCTGCTCCCAATACCTTTAGGCGATCCAAAACTTCCCCACCCCTCACAACATTACAGGCATTCGCAATTGGTTTGGCCTCACCAACCAAGTACCGTACACCTTCGCATCGACTGAGCGCATGAAGCCCTTCCGTATGCTCCTCAAACCCGACACTCCCTTCCAGTGGACGGACCGGCTTACCCACCTGTTTGAGGAATCGAAATCCATCATCATCAGCAAAATCCATAAAAGAGTAGAGATCTTTGACAAAAGCAAACCAACCTGCCTTTCAATGGACTGGAGCAAAGACGGCATTGGGTTTTGGCTTTTCCAAAAGCACTGTACCTGCCTATCCACTAAACCCTTCTGTTGCAGGACCGGCTGGGAGATCACCCTTGTCAGAAGTTGCTTTACCTCAGGTGCAGAGTTTCGCTATGCCCCAGTGGAAGGGAAAGCACTCGTAGTTGTAGATGCACTGGACAAGGCACATCACTTCATCCTCGGCTGTTCCAACCTTATCATCGCAGTGGATCACAAACCCCTCCTAAAGGTGTTTGGCAACCGATCACTTGATGACATGCCAAACCCAAGACTCCTCAACCTTAAGGAGAAGTCATTCCGGTATCTTTTCCACATGGTCCACATCCCGCAAGTTGTCATGCTGTGGCTGAGAGAGTATCTACACACCCCGTTGGAGAGGCTGCACAGCTTCATCTCCCTGATAATGTTGCACCTGTCAGTATACTCAACAACTTCTGCCAGCCACCTGAACTTCTACATGATATCCTCGCTGCCATCTGCACCCATGTCTTGGATACTGCCCAAGTCTGCAGTCAGCCAGCCTCCCCCCCATAGAGGTAATCAAATCAGTCATATGGGATGATGTTTGCATTGCCACGTCCAGTGACCCAACCATGTGCAGATTAGCTGAGCTAATTCAACAGGGCTTCCCCGACCTCCCCAGTGAAATGCCCCATGACCTCTGTCCATATCACCAATTTTGAGAGAACCTCACTGAATTCAATGGGGTATGCCTCTTCAAGGACCACATCATCATCCCCCCATCAGGTACTCCGGACACTACATTCAGCCCACCAAAGCTTCACTATAATGTGCTCATGAGCAGAGTCTTCATTCTTCTGGCCAGGCATGACTCCCGCCATCACTGAGATATGGGCCCACTGCTCATCCTGCAATCGTATGGCACCTTCACAGCCAAGCTCACCACCCACTCCTCCTGCCCTGTCCAAGTATCCATTTCAGTGCATTGCCACAGATTACTTCACTTATTGTGGCCAGAACTGCTTGGTCGTGGTGGATAGGTACAGTAACTGGCCGCTAACGGTGCCAAAGGACTAATTGCCACTCTACGCCATATCTTTGTAACCTACAGCATCGGTGACGAACTGACATCAGATGGTGGGCCTGAATTTACAGTGAGTGCCACCCACAATTTCCTACATGACTGGGGTGTACATCATCGCATTTCATCTGTCGCCTTCCCCCACAGCAATCAGAAGTGGGTGTTAAGACCGTGAAATGCCTCCTCACTGACAACACTGACGCTGAGGGCTCACTTGACACTGATGCCTTTCAACGTGCGATACTCGAGTACCATAACCCCCCTGATCACGACACTCTCGTCTTCCGTGCCACGTGTGTTTTTAGATGCCCAATCTGCAACTTCACACCAGTTTATCCTGGAAAGTACCAACCACACAGCACATGGTGCGAGACATTCATATCTAGAGAAGAAGCCTTACGTAACCAAAACATGCATGCCTCTGAGTGCCTCTCCGAACACACTCGTCCTCTTCCCCTATTGGTCATCAGAGACTGTGTCAGAATCCAGAACCAAACTGTTCCCAACCCCACAAAATGGGACAAGACTAGAATTGTTGTAGAAGTGAGGCAGTTTGATCAATACGTCATGAGAATTGATGGCTCCGGCAGATTCACTTTACGTAACCGGAAGTTCCTGCGAAAATACATCCCAGTTATCAAATGAGCACCCCTCTTGATGGCAACTGGCCCATCAACCCTCCCAACACCGCCCTTATTCAATGCAGGCCAAAAACCTAACCCTCCTACCAGAGCAGGTGGCACAGCACCAACTGATATCTTTGCTACCCCATCACCCGAGTCCAAGTCAACCATACCCATCCCACTTCCTACGCAGGCTTGCTCAGCTCCGTCACCAGAACCCCCTACTGCAGCCAAGGAAATGCCACCGACAGCTGCCCTGCTGTGACCTGAGAAACCAGTGGCCAAGAACAAAGTCCCCTGGGCCCTTCACATCCTCATGCCTCATAATGCTCCAGGTCTGAAGGAACAACAGGCCCCTCCATTGAACCAAACCTTGCCCAACTGTCACTCACACCCTTCTGCCACATGGCACTTGACATGACAATCAAGACCACCGGTTTGGTTCCAAGATGACTTTTAAACCCTGATCTTTTACGGACTCAGTTGCATATAATTACATGTATCACACATTCACTTTAACCTGTGCATGAGAAATTTCATTTTATTTTATTTGAGCTTTATTGCAGTTACAGTGGTGTGAAAAAGTGTTTGCCCTCTTCCTGATTTCTCATTTTTTTTGTATGTTTGTCACACTTATATGTTTCAGATCATCTAACAGATTTAAATATTAGACAAAGATAACACAAGCAAACACAAAATGCAGTTTTTAAATGAAGGTGTTTATTATTAAGGGTAAAAAAATGTAAACTGTATATATGTACTCAGGGGAGGGGGGCATATTGAATTATGACTTCATACAGTACTTGTGATACTTTGTTTTATATGTAGATCTACTGTGTTTGGACTTTTTACTGGTGTCATCCTTCTCTCCTTCCTCTGCTCTCACCTCTCCTGGAACCTCTGCCTGAACACTTCCCTCTCATTGGCTCCTCTCTTCTGTCTCATCTTTCCCTCTCTGAGCTCTGTCTGCTTCATTTTCTCTCTCTGTCTATGGTGGTATACAAACAGGTTAGAAAATATCAAGTGTCACGTTTTGTCCTGCAGGATTTTTTTATTTTTTTTTATTTTTTGTCATGGTTTACATAAATGACAAAAAATATGTTTTGTTTTGTTTTTGTATTTTTATTCTGGTGTTTTTTTTTTCCATTGAGAAAAAGTAAAGAGAAGGAAAAAAATATTCATAATAATAATTTACTCATGAATACTTTAGTTATATGTTCAGAGGTGGGTATAGTAGCCAGAAATTCTACTTATGTAAAAGCAGTGCTATGAAATTAATAATTAAAAGTAGGCAACCAAAAATTTCTAGTCAAGTTAAGGGTACAAAGAGCACCCACTTAAAAACCTGAGTAATGGCTTCAGCCTTGAAGGTTTGAGGTTTTTCTCGGATGTTTGTAGCAGTTTTCTTGTAGTTTTCTGCTTTTGTGAATTTGTCTAGATTTGGAACCATTTTCCTCAAATTTGTGATTTCCTCTTGTGGAATTGACTTTTCTTGTACATTTGAAACTTTATTATAAATTTGTGGATTATTTTGCCAGTCGGTGCATCGTGACATGCACTACACAAAGAGCAGAGATAAACAAACCTATCATCTGGTCAGTCACTGCAACAGATACTGGAGTCAGTTTGTCTTGGCCTGTCCTTGCCACTGATAATACCTCTATCTGCCAAGAATGTGCCACTAGTCCAGCAAAAGCTAGCAGTACTCAAATACTTTGCAAGCAGTTTCATGAAATGGTCAGTGAGAAAGCATTTCATACCGGCTCAGATGTCGCCCGGGTTAACAAGGTCAGGAGTTCCTGGCAGCGGAGGGCGAAGGACAGAGCTGTGTGGAGGAATCTGATCAGACCTAAATGAAATAGTCATTGTCGCCCCTGACAGACTGCTATGATGATGTTGATGATGACTCATGTTATAATTCTGTTACTTTATTTTATGTGTTTCAGATGCCATCATCATTAGTTGATTAATAAAGACATTCTGAAACGATTGGCTAAAGAGTTATACTCATCAAACATACAGATCCAAATCTGCTCTAAACCTATGGGTTCATCCTTGAAATTTCATTAAAATGTTGTTTTTGTGTAGTCCTGCTACCAGACAAATATACTGCAAGAATTATTCCTTGGTGGTGATAATAAAAGACTCAGTTTTGCTAAAAGTCTTTGAAAACCAAAAAAATCATATTTTGAACCCTACCTAACTGCATTTTCTCCTACCTACATAGTAAAGATTAATATGTTAAAAATTACTACAATATGAATCTAGGTTTTTACATTCATTCATTCATTCATCTTCAACTGCTTAATCCTTTTCTGGTCATGGGGAGCTGGAGCTTATCCCAGCATCTTTGGACGAGAGGCCAAAGACGTCCACCCTGGACAGATCATCAGTCCATCCCAGATCTAGGTTTTTACTTAAACTGAATTTGTTGTGGTGATTTGGTGCTTTAAAAGTATAGCATTACTAAACAAAAACAAAACAAAACATAGAGATTAAAAGAAGAAACAAAAATAAAGCAATTCATTATGTGCTGACATATGAAATATTACAAAGTTATTGCTAAATATTGATTTATATCACTTAGAAAAACATGTGCGTGTATGAGATTATAAATAATTCAGTGTGTGATGTGTTTATTATCCAGTAGTGGACACAATTAACTTTGCTCAGGAGGCAATGTGATTGTGGCGTTTGTTTGTCTGATTGTTTATTAGCAGGATTACACAGAAACTACTAGATGGAGTTTGGTGAAATTTTCACCAGATGTGGCCTTTGGACTACGAATGAACCCATTGGATTTTGGGGGAGATCTGAGAGAACATACCTCCACCAAGGCCCTATCTCACAATCTTAAAGTGAAAGATTGATCTGGAATCTGTATCCTGGCCCGGATCATCTCCAAAATCTAATGTGTTCATTCACAGCCCAAGGACCACTTTGGCTGAAAATTTCATCAAAATTTATCCAGTAGTTTTTGCATTATCCTGCTCAAAGACAAGCAGACAGACAGACCGACTGAAAGATAGAGAGGTCAGCACTTTCTGAGTGCCCTAGTTTCCTTTACACTATAATGAAGAGAGAGGTTCAACTAGCTTGCTATGGTTTTGAACAGCTTTATGAAATTAACTTTTGTGAAGTCAGATTTTAAAAATGTGGCACCTAGTATACAATTCTTATAAAGTCATTCCTTTCTAGTAATATATTCTGCTGTAGGAAATTATGTTCTCTTCATTGATCTGTTTACTAATTCCTGCCGTATTTCTCTAATTATATATATATATATATATACGTATATATATATATATATATGATTTAAAAAATCCACTTAAATTCTGAAAATACTGTCTACTGTGTCATGCTGCTGTTACACTGTAATTTCCCAGTTTGGGATCAATAAAGTACATCTATCTATCTGTCTATCTGTCTATCTATCTATCTATCTTAGTAATGACTGGCCTGGTTGAAAATCTCATATCTTGGTATAATTTAGAGAAAAGGCCATATACTCTATCATACAATGTAATTCCAACCGAGAAAAAAATGTCATGTTAAAAAAAACACTGTACCTTCTTCGTATGTCTGACACATTTCTAGTCTTTTAATAATGTTTGTGTATAAAATTTTATTATTTTATTAGTCTGTTACTTGCCAATAATTAGCAGATATGTGTCTTCACTTTACACCAGTTTAGATTATGGATGTCATTTGCAAATCAAGCTTAGTGTAGTGATAGATCAGCTGGTAAATTGTCATATTTATTCTTTGAAAAACTCAGAAAGCATAAACATTTCTTTGATTGTCTTTAGATCCCCCAGAATTGTCTGGTTTACAGAAAGTGACTGTTGAGGAGGAGGCAGAGCTCGTCCTGTCCTGTAACATCGCAGCCAATCCACTAATCACATCTATGGTATGGGTACTAAACGGAACCATGGTGGACCTGTTAGCAGGCGGTTTCACCATCACCAGTGATGGCTCAACAAGTAAGCTAAAAACCAGCGATGTGGAAAGAAGCCTGCATGAGGGCACATATCAGTGCACAACCTACTCTCCCATGTATGGAAAACATTACAAGATTTTTCAAGTCACAGTAAAAGGTCAGTTCACACATTGTACCATAATACTGTGGTCAGATTTCAATGTGTTTGAAATACAATTGTTTGTATGCATTCAGCACATTAAATGATAAATAAGTGATATGAATAATGTTAATCACCTTAATCCTCATTTGTAGATAAGACTCTGAAGTTCCCACTGGTGCCTATAATAGTAGGACTGGTGGTGGTGGGCCTCACTATAATTCTTGCAGTTGTTGCAAGATGGAGAAAAATTGCAAAGGTAAAAGCACAAACATACAAATAAAAATTTTTTTAAAAAATCTGATTACAGTCTGCACCATATAATGCTTCAGTTAAGCCATATTACATGGCTGAAGATATTATAGCAGTGCTGTATTCATGATCCACACAACCTTGAGTGTGTATTGCTTTTATACAACTAGTATATACCCATGCATGCCCATAGAAACCAAGTATAAGAAAGTATTTCTGCATGCCCCGTAGAAAGCAGGTGTAAGCAAGCGCGTCAGCACTCATTCAGTAATGCCTGCCTTTGGTCTTTGATGGTGTCTTAGTGAGTTCTATGATCTATGATGATGTCATAGCAAGTGCTCTGATTGTGAATCATGCCTGCGTTTGATCTTTGAAGATGTCCTATATCCTATGATCTTTGATGATGGCATAGAGATGATGTACTGCTTCGAATGGGTGTAAGATTTCCAGATTTACACATAAACTGACAGAGATTTCTTGAATTTAGCAAGTGATTTTTTTTAAAGATTTCCAGATTTACTGCTTTGAATGGGTGTGGTTTAAAGTGCTGTGTCCTATTGTGTATATGACGGCATGGTCCTTTTGTCTATATGACGGCATCGCGAGTCCTGATGTTCACTGTATATGACATCATAAAGACATCAAGAACAGCATCATATCATACGCTGTCAGGCAGGCATCACTGTATATGACATCATTAAGACGTGAAGGCAGGCTTGATGTCCTATGATGCAGACATCATAGGCTCTCCTATGACGCAGACATCATAGGGACATCATAGGCTCTCCTATGATGTAGACATCATAGGGACATCATAGGCACATTATAGGACATCCTATGATGTCCTATGATTGTGACACACAGACAGAGATTTCTTGAATTTATAGAGTGATAGAGTGATGAGTCCACAATGTGATTTATAGGTTATAGTAATAAGTGGTAATACATGACAGTAGCTTATGATTTGTTTATTTAATCAGTATGTTTCTCCTCCAAGACACAGTTCTGAAACTTCTACTCCTGAATGTTACTAGTATAAATAAATACTGTGTTCAAAATGTCTACTCATTCACTGCATAGTGCCTTATGTCGTGAATCAGCAACTTTGTAGTGTTGTTAAAAATTGTAACTAAAAATTTCATTCATATATGTAAATATATTTATATAAATAAATCAGACTAAACTTTTCCTGTTTTAGATCAATTGGGATTACCAAAATTATTTCTATTTGCTAAATAATTTTTATATTTGCAAAATCATTTTTTTGAGAATTTTTTATTACTTTCTTCTTCTAGTCTGATTTTAAAGTCAGACCGTGAGGGGAAAAAAGGTTATGTGTCTTTTTATACAGTGTATGTAAACATCTGGTTTCAACTGTATATATTAGTGCAGGGAATCATTTAAAATTTTTTCATCAGAAGCCATCTTCACCACATGGAGCAACGTGCCCACTAGCCTCTTGGAAACACTCATATCAAACATGTCTAAGCAAATTTTGAAGTGATCAACAAGAATGGTGGGCTACCCACTACTGAGATCTTTTTTGACACTTTTAGTTCTGTTTTGGTTAATGTACAGTTGAAACCATAGCTTACATACACTGTATACAGTGACATATAACTTTTTTTTGCTCCCTCTTACAGTCTGACATTAAATCAGACTAAACTTTTCCTGTTTGAGGTCAGTTAGGCTTACCAAGATTATTTCTGTTTGCTAAATAATTTTTTCAAGAATTTTTTATTACTTTCTTCAGAGTCAGAAGTTTACATACATTTCCTTAGTGTTTGATAGCATTGCCTTTAAATTGTATAACTTGACTCAAATATTTTGGTATCCTTCCACAAGCTTCTCACAATAGTTTGCTGGAATTTTGGCCCATTCCTCCTGACAGAACTGGTGTAACTGAGTCAGGTTTGTAGGCCATCTTGCTCGCAGAGATTTTTTCAGCTCAGCCTACAAATTTTCGATGGGATTAAGATCAGGGCTTTGTGATGATCACTGCAAAACATTGACTTTGTTGTCCTTAAGCAACTTTGTAACTAATTTGGCAGTGTGCTTAGGGTCATTGTCCAGTTGGAAGACCCATTTACACCCAAGCATTAACTTCCTGGCTGATCTGTTGCTGATTCTGTTGCTTCAATATTTCCACGTCATGTTCTTTCCTCATGATGTCATCTATTTTGTGAAGTGCACCAGTCCCTCCTGCAGCAAAACACCCCCACAACATGATGCTGCCACCCCCATACTTCAGAGTTGGGATGGTGTTCTCGGGGTTGCAAGCTTCCCCCTTTCTCCTCCAAATGTAACCATGGTCATTATGGCCAAACAGTTCAATTTTAGTTTCATCAGACCATAGGACATGTCTCCAGAAATTAAGGAATTTGTCCTCATGTGAATTTGCAAACTGTAATCTGACTTTTTTATGTTGCTTTTGGAGTAATGGCTTCTTCAAAGAGTCAAGATTCAAAGATTTTATTTGTCAATACTACTATACATACAGGACATAAAGGAGAAATGAAATGGTGTTTCTGTCTCTCTTCAGTGGTGTACATAATATAAAAAAGAAAATGGAATAAGGCTGGAAAAAAAAGAAAAAGCAAACAGCAACAACAACAGCAGTCTATGTACAGTAATGCAACCCGTCATGCAAATGGCAACAAAAGATAGACCCAGACCTCCCATAGTGCAAACAGAGATAAATGATTAACGATGATAAAACACAGCAATCCTGTATACAGACAACTAGAGATGTAATACCCGTAGTTGCAGTTCAATGTGGTAGTATAGGTGCAGATAGTAACAGATAGGACTGCACATGATCAGTATTGCAATGACAGACAGACAGCAGCAGATATGGCATTTGTGCAAATGGTTGCAGTTAAAGTGCAGAGACATACAGCAGCAAATGTATTACTGTTTGTGTGCCAGTCTTTCTGTGCCAACAGTTGAGGTAGTTATTGTGCAGGTGAGTGCGTTACGGACCGGCGGGCGGGGGGGGGGGGGGGTGTTCAGGGTCTTGATGGCCTGATGAATGAAGCTGTTAAGCAGTCTTGTGGAGTGGGTCCGGAGGCTTCGGTACCTTTTCTCCAAGGACAGGGGGCTGAAGAGGGAGTGCGAGGGGTGGGAGGTGTCGCCTGTGATGTTGATGGCTTTGTAGGTTAGGCAGGTGAGGTAGATGTCTGGGGGGGGGGGGGGGTGGACAGAGGGGCACCGATGTTCTTGCTGGCTGCTTTCACTGTGCATTGTAGTGTCTTCCGGCAGGAGGCAGTGCAGCTTCCATACCACACCGTGATTCTTCCTCACTGAGGGGCCTTTCAGCCCATGTCAGTCCAGGACTCATTTCACTGTGAATAATGACACTCTTTTACCAGCTTCAGCCAGCATTTTCACAATGTCTTTTGCCTTTTTTCTGGGGTTGATACACACATTTCCTACCAAAACACATTCATCTCTGGGGCACAGAACCTGTTTGCTTCCTGAGCAGTATGATGGCTGAAGATTCTTATGGTGTGTATACTTGCCTATAATTATTTGAACAGATGAACGTAGCACCTTCAGGCATCTGGAAATTGTACCCAAGGATGAACCAGACTTGTGGAGGTCCACAGTTCTCCTCCTGATATCTTGCCTGATTTCTTTTGGTTTTCCCGTGATATCACACAAGGAAGCAGTGTGTTTGAGCTGTGCCTTAAAATACATCCACAGGTGTGCCTCCAGTTAACTTAAATGATGTTAATTAAGAAGCTTCCAAAGCCATGAGATCATCATCTGGGTGTTCCCAAATTGTTTAAAGGCATAGTAATCTTAGTGTACATAAACTTCTGACTTTAAGGAAAGTAATAAAAAATTCTCTAAAAATTATCAAAAAAAATCTGAAATAATTTTGGGAATCCTAACTGACCTGACAAACAAACTTTTGTTTGGTTTAATGTGAGAGAGTGAGAAAAAAAGTGTATTTTTATACTGTGTATATAAATATCTAGTTTCAACTGTCTCTGTGTGTGTGTGTGTGTGTGTGTGTGTGTGTGTGTGTGTGTGTGTGTGTGTGTGTGTGTGTGTGTGTGTGTTGCACTCAAAATATCCCACAGTGCATTAGTTGATGATAACTACATCTCATAATATGTGCAGCCAGTGGAGCTGTGAGAATAGAGCTTTGCATCACAACATAAACTGCCTCAAAGAATTGGATTTATTAATATGGTAAAACAGATTTTATATGATGAATGATTACTACAAAATATACATATACAGTCATGTGGAAAAAATTAGGATACCCTGTATAAGCCTGTGTGTGGTTTTTTGACATATTTTGACATATGTAATATCAGTGTTTAAAATACTGGGAGATTCATGTATTACAACTAAACAATTAAAAATGAATTAAAGACTTTTTACAAATTTTCTGTAAAATATAATTCTAAACAAATAGTGAGGAATAAGTTTGGATACCCCCCATCTTTTTTTAGGACACCCCCACATTCATTCCCACTTAAAATGGCTAAAATAAATGTTAAAAATGCAAATTAAACACAAAAACAAAGTTAGACACAGATATGTGAACATTTCTTAATAAAGAACTGAATATTTAATGGAGTGTCCTAATTTTTTTGCATGACTGTAGGTATTCATAGATGACTTGCTCAATAGCTGTTTAATAGATTACTGGGGGAAGCTGCAATTCTGTTATCATCATGAAGCTATTCTGGGTGGCCAGTTGGGATAATAAATCTATCTTCAACTCATCTATTTTATTTTCAAGGGACTTGATATTTGGAAGAGCCTGGAGGGCAGTGATCTGTCTGTGGGGGCCCATTTTAGCCGACCTAGCCGTTTTGGCTAATCCTTGCTTTTTTTGTGTGTTATCTTATTCTCAGCATCTTCAGATGAAGTAAAGAGTCAGGAACATGCTTTGAGGCTTTTACAATATGTATAGGGCAATTCAAAAGTAAGCAAGCTAACTCTTAGCATGAATCTGGAAGTGGTCCCATCCAGTTTTTTGAAGATCGTCTCTTTTCAAACAGCTCCCCATTGTTTAAAAGAAGGTACACTAACACCAACTAACTGAACACCAGTTAACGTGTCTAAGGAACACATGAAGCAGAGTGGCATATATCCAGCTAAACATATTAGTACAGTTATTTTGAAATACAGTATACGTACACACTTCCCAAGTGCCTATTATCCAATCAAATTGCTCAGTCCAAACTAATTGCTGTTTAATTTTCTTTTTACAGTGCTGCAAGTGAGAAAAGAAACTCCCTTTTACACACTGGAGGATGTGACAGTTATTTTGGGCAGGCTTTGATTAGCCATTTATTTTTGCAATGTTTGTAATCTACCTTCTTTTTGAAGTGATGCTTTAACATTTTTGGAAATGTATTCACTTGCATTTTTGCTAAAATTTTTGACAAATGCCATGTTGATACGTATGTGTCTGATAAATATGAAGCCATGGCAAAATTTTATTTTCAGAAGCTATTGAGGAACTTAAGATGTGTGTATTATTTTTGTAATTTTTTTTTTTTAATAAAACAGAGGTAGTTGTTTTCCTTAAGAGTTTTTGCTATGCTAGGCTATATCTAACCTGGTGTTAATAGTTCCAAATACACCATACACATAAAGTAAACTCTGCAAATCTGGCAAAATGTATTGTGAATAGGAATTGCTCTGAATTTGGTATTTAAATGATGACTGATTTTAATAAGAGGATTTTTCAGAAGTCTGCATTATGCCATATTTCATGTAACATATAATTTCTTATTAAATAAACCAGATCTAAGAGATTACAAACTTTGAAAGGATATGGTTCTTTTGTGGATGTTGGAAAATAAATGCTGGAAGATGTATTTAATATTTTAGAGTTCTTGTTTAAAAGTAGTCTTTCAGGCTGCAAAGGAAAATCAAAAATCTGACATGAATTTATTCATGTTGTAGCTACTACTATTTTGACTCATTCTTCTTTCGGCTGCTCCCTTTAGGGGTCGCCACAGCGGATCATCTGCCTCCATCTCACCCTGTCCCTTCATCTTCCTCTCTAACACCAACCCTCTCCATGTCCCCCTTCACTACATCCATGAATCTTCTCTGTGGTCTTCCTCTTTTCCTCCTGCCTGGCAGCTCCAGCTTTAACATCTTTTGTTCAGTATATCCACTACTCCTCCTCTGCACATGTCCAAACCATCTCAGCCTTGCCTCTCTTACTTTGTCTCCCAACTGTTCAACCTGAGCTGTCCCTCTGATATACTCATTTCTAATCCTGTCCCGCTTAGTAGCTTCCAATGAGAATCTTAGCATCCTCAATTCTGCCACCTCCAGCGCCACCTCCTGTCTTTTTGTCAGTGCCACCCTCTCCAAACCATACATCATAGCAGGTCTCACTACCATCTTGTAAATCTTCCCTTTCACTGTAGCTGCTATCCTTCTGTCACAAATCACCCCTGACACGCATCTCCACCCACTTCACCCTGGCCTGCACTCTCTTCTTCACCTCTTGTGCACTGTCCATTGCTTTGGTTAGTTAATCCAAGTATTTAAACTCATCCACTTTCATTACCTCTACTCCTTGCATCTTCACCGTTACATCATTTTGAATAATCTGTGATTATTTCTGCTTTCAGATATTTTTTAGAACAATCTTTATAGAGCATACATTAATAGAACTAGACCATATTATGAGTGTTTCTTTACTGCATAGATTAAACTTTTTTAAAATACAGATCAATGTTGTTTACATGTTATGTAGAGATCAGATTATAAGTATCTGATTCATCATTCTGTCTTGTGAAGACAAAAAGAGACAAAATACCTAATGAGTTTGTAGTACACTACCGTTCAAAAGTTTGGGGTCACCCAGACAATTATTTTGTGTTTTCCATGAAAAGTCACACTTATTTACCACCATGAGTTGTAAAATGAATAGAAAATATAGTCAAGACATTGACAAGGTTAGAAATAATGATTTGTATTTGAAATAATAATTTTTTCCAGATACTCAACCTGCTCAAAGGAAGGTCAGTTTTATAGCTTCTCTAACCAGCTAAACTGTTTTCAGCTGTGCTAACATGATTGCACAAGGGTTTTCTAATCATCCATTAGCCTTCTGATGCAATGAGCAAACACATTATACCATTAGAACACTGGAGTGATAGTTGCTGGAAATGGGCCTCTATACACCTATGTAGATATTGCACCAAAAACCAGACATTTGCAGCTAGAATAGTCATTTACCACATTAGCAATGTATATTAGATATTAGAGTGTATTTCTGATTAGTTTAAAGTTATCTTCATTGAAAAAAACAGTGCTTTTCTTTTAAAAATAAGGAAATTTCTAAGTGACTCCAAACTTTTGAACGGTAGTGTATGTCATAAACTAAAAGCTAACTTTGAAAAAACAGCCTTGCTGAATCAAAATCTTGGAATTCACATTTGTTTTCCACATTTCCAGTGGACTTTAGCTCTTGACTCAGCAGTACAGTCAAAGCTTGTTAAAATCTTGTTATACATTGACTTTTAATGAGACAAAAGAATAGTAACTATATTAAAAGGAGGGCCAAGGTCGTTATGTTCTTTCCAGTAAAAAACAAAACTGTAAACGAGTGTACATAAAATGACAGAATATTGAACAATAATGGCAAAAAGCAGTGTCATTACTATAGTGGGTCATCAAACATACAATATAAAAACTGACTTGTTTTCTGAGTTGAGGTTATTTGGTGAAAATGTGTTTTACTGCAATGAATGAAGTTGAATCCAAATTAAAACAGTGCTTATGCATATGCTCTGTATGTTGGCCCTAACATCAAGAAGAATATATATAGATTTTTTTAAAATAAAATGTAATTAAAAGACTAATGTAAGTTGGAAAGCTGTCCTTCCGTTTCTTATTTGGTAAGTTCATAAACTGGTTAATGATAATTCATATTGTGCAACTGAAATGTCCAAAAGTCTGGAAGGGCAACTAGGGTTTAAAAAAACACAGCTGGGACATGTTAATACCTATCAGCTGTCTAGAAAACAAGCAGCTCAAAGTATTTAATATCCAGGTTTATATTGGCATCTGCTGGTGACCTTACTTTAAAACTCTTATCAGTGACTTAAATGTGTTTAAGATGCATAAAAATACCATATTAATGTAAGGAAATTACATACCTACCCCTGCGTAGTAAGTAAATAAATAATAATAAAAAAAGTTTTTATTGATTTGTTATTGTGTTTTTGCGGTCAAACTGAACAATCATGCATATATTAATAAATTCATTTTCTCAATAAAAAATATTTTCAGTCTTCCAACAGTCTTTTCTTTAACTGCAGTGTGACCTTCAACTTTATTGAAGTACAGTACAGTTACAAATCTAACTGCAAAGAAATACAAATATCTCTCAACATAAAATATTGCAATAAAACAATGCCAATGAATTTTTATAAACCTCACAAGATAAGCTTTATTACTTAACACATTTCTTTGGATTAGTCATTTCATTGTAGTTTAAATGACTTTATTATGTGTCATGGCTATAAACCATCCATCCATCCATCTTTTTCCGCTTAATCCTTTTCGGGTTACGGGGGGGGGGGCGGTTGGGGGGGCGGGGCTGGAACCTATCCCAGCATCTTTTTGGGCGAGAGGCAGGGTACACCCTGGACAGATTGCCAGTCTGATCCTAAACTGTATAGCTGATCGTTAAGAATGTTGTGTGGTGGTCGTTATCTCTTATAACAAGAGGAGTACAATACATGTGCAGTGAGGAATCTTTTAAGAGGTATTTTCAGTTATTCACATTTTCCTGAATATTAACTGTTCATTTTACTATGTTACAAAATATGATATGTCATTCTGAGACTAAAGCTTTTAAAAAATAATTAAATAATACAAACCCATAAAGAATAAAATAAGGGAAAATAATCAAAGGGAGAAAGAACCTTGATAATAACATTTGGATTCAGTGAAAATACATTTTGAAATTATTGCTGTGTCATTAAAATGCATTTAAGATATACACAAACCCTTATCAAAGTAACAGATCAATATTTAAAACAGTTTTGAAGGACAAAAACCACATTGCTCCTCCTGAATCCGAGGTTTGACCAGCGGCCAGACTCTCCTCTCCAGTACCTTGGCATAGACCTTCCCAGGGAGGCTGAGGAGTGTGATCCCTCTAAAGATGAAGGACACCCTCTGGTCCCCTTTCTTAAAGAGAGAAACCACCACCCCGGTTTGCCATGCCAAGGCACTGTCCCCGACTTCCACGCAAAGGAATACTTTGAGGATTTCCTCAATCCCACTGGCATGACTTCCACATAGGAAGCAGGGCTTGTGGACGAGGGAAACGACTTGCCCATCACAGGGGCTGAGGTCGCCAAGGTGGTTAAAAAGCTCCTTGGTGGCCGGGCCCTGTGGGTGGACGAGATTTGCCCCGAGTACCTCAAGTCCCTGGATGTTGTAGGGCAGTCATGGTTGACACACCTCTGCAACATTGCATGAATGTTGAGGATAGCGCCTTTGGCATGGCAAACTGGGGTGGTGGTTCCTCTCTTCAAGAAAGGGGACTGGAGGGTGTGCTCCAACTTTAAAGGGATCCTACTTCTCAGCCTCTCTGGGAAGGTCTATGCCAAGTACTGGAGAGGAGAGTCTGGCCATTGGTCCAACCTCGGATTCAGGAGGAGCAATGTGGTTTTCGTCCTGGCCATGGCACATTGGACTAACCCTCTCGAGAATCCTCTAGGGTTCATGGGAATTTGCCCAACCAGTTTATTGTGTTTTGTGGACTTATAGAAGGCATTTGATTGCGTCCCTCGTGGTTTTTTTTGTGTGTGTGTGGGGGGGGGGGGTGCTTTGGGAGTATGGGGTATCGGGCTTGTTGTTACGAGCTATCCGGTCTCTATATGACCATTGTGAGAGTTTGGTTCATATTGCCAGCACTCGGTTGGACTCATTCCCAGTGAGAGTTGGATTCCGCCAGGGCTGCCCTTTGTCACCGATCCTGTTCATAATTTTTATGGACAGGATTTCTAGGCACAGCCAGGGAATGGTGGATGTCATGCCTGGTGACCACAGGATCTCATTTCTGTTATTTGCAGATGATGTTGTCCTGTTGGCTTCATCCAGCAATGACCTACAGGTCTTACTGGGACGGTTTGCCGCTGAGTGTGATGCAGCTGAGATGAGAATCAGCTCCTCCAAGTCCGAGTCCATGGTCCTCAGCCGGAAAAAGGTGGATTGTCCTCTCTGGGTTGGGGACAAGCTCCTGCCCCATGTGGGGGAGTTTAAGTATCTCAGGGTCTTATTCACGAGTGAGGGGAGAATGGAGCAAGAGATTGACAGACGGATCGGGGCAGCATCTGCAATGATGTGGACTTTGTACCAATCCGTTGTGGTGAAGAGGGAGCTAAGCTCTAAGGCAAAGCTGTCGATTTACCAGTCAATCTACGTTCCTACCCTTACTTATGGTCACGAGCTTTGGGTAATGACTGAAAGAATGAGACTGCGGACACAAGTGGGTGAAATGAGCTTTCTTCATAGGATTGCTGGTCTCACCCTCAGAGATGGGGTGAGGAGCTCAGTCATCCGGGAGAGGCTCAGAGCAGAACCGCTGCTCCTCCACATTGAAAGGATCCAGTTGAGGCGGTTTGGGCATCTGACCAGGATGCCTCCTGGATGCCTCCCACTTGAGGTGTTTCGGGTACGTCCCACTGGGAGGAGACCCCGGGGCAGACCCAGGACTCACTGGAGAGACTACGTCTCCCAGTTTGTCTGGCAATGCCTTGGTATCCTCTCTGAAGAGCTGGAGCAGATGGCTGGGGAGAGGGAAGTCTGGGCTTCTCTGCTTGAACTGCTGCCTCTGTGACCTGGACCTCCGGAAAAGCGGTAGAAGATGGATGGATGGATGGATGGATAATTTAGAAGTGTTTGAAACTCTAATTCCATTAAATACTTACATTTTACCATGAAGTACAACAGAAATACAAATATGTGTAATAGAGAAATGGGGGATTTGAGCCTAAAATAAATAAAAATAAAAGTGAATTACATTTTAGAATATATATTAATTGCTGCTAGGCTTTTTTTATATTTGTGGATTTTAGAAACGTGGAATAATTTATAATAAACTTGTTATTACTGTTAATAATTTGGGCTTTGAGAATATGAAATTTACTTAGGAGAATTAAAAAGGTTTACAACAGTGCAATGTTTGCCAACTTTGCAGTTAATAAAGTACTTAAATTATAATATTCTGTGTTATTTGTTAAACTTTTGCCACACAGGTACACGATGTTACTGTATATTCATAGATGCAAATTTACAAATGCACAAAATAAAAATACAACATATCTAATACATTATTCACAGAAAAATACATGTGCGAAAACGATTTTTTAAAAGTAAATAAATAAAATGCACTTATTATTTTGAAGTTTGGCAATATTTAATTAAACTTCAATTTCCGTTTGTTTGTTGTTAAAAATTGGCGTGCGTCAGTACGCAGCGGCTTATGTCATTGAGCTTTGCGTAAAGGGCGTGGTGACGTCTGTCTATGGGTCCACCGCCAAATTCAAACAAAAGAAAACAGAAAAGAAAGAGGAGCAGCGGACGGCTGAAGAAAAGGGGAGCGACGGTTCACGGAGGCTAACTTTTCGGGTAAGTTATCCTTGCAGCGTTTAATGGGATTGACGTGCTTTGTTTCATTTTATCCAGCCGTTGACGCAAACATTTTCAGCGTAAAACGAGAAATAGATATTCGGGGGGGGCGGGGGTTCTAGCAAGCGTTGCATTTGACAGCACCTCACCTCTTTTGGTGAATATGTTATTACTGGCTGATTGTTTTCAATGCGACCACTGACGAAAGCAACATTATGTCAAATGTAATGTTCTATTACCATGTATTCCTGTTTGACGTACAAAATGAGGACGTGTTTTGGATGGAGTCGTCTGCAGTGAGGTCAGACAAGGCTGGAGCTGGAGACAATAGTCACGGAGCTTTCTCTAATACGATTATTGCCGCCTGGCTGAAGGGGTTGTCACGAGTCATTTTCGATGTTCAGCATTTTTATTCTGTGAAAAAACCAACAGATTACAAAAAGAGGGAAAGATAGCAATATAACTACTAGAAACATTTCCTTTCATCCACAACATATCCACCTGAGGGGGAAAACTGTACCTTCAACATATTTTAAAGAATCATGAATCAGTTGCCAAAAGGTCATTACTATCCCAGAGTAAACTCAATCTCTTCATATTCAAGAAAGTGTCATTAATCCACAAGGAATGTTTATAGGATAATATTCTTCTAGCAAAGATTAACACAAATGGCAGTCATGTCAAACTTTGAAAAGCTGAACTACACAAATGAAAAGCCCTGAAAAGTCCAAAACTCGCCAGAAATTGACAGACTTCCACTTAAACATTTAAACCATGATTTATTTTATTAAATGTATACAATTTAAGGCTAATGCAAGACCACAGCAGGTGAAAGGGGTATAAGGGCCTCAAACAATAATCACACGGGATCGATTTTAAACACTTGAATTTTATAGGCTCAATATTGACATGAGATGTTTATATATATATATATACTGTATATAAAGATGTTTCATTGTCTTAAATTAAGCTTGCCTTGTCTGACCATCAGAAAACATCTAAACTGTGGTTGTTCTTGCCTTGCCAATTAATGATGTGATTTTACTAAGAATGTACTCTATAAAGCACTTGAAACTTTTCTTT
Organism: Pholidichthys leucotaenia; assembly: GCA_020510985.1. Taxonomy (NCBI): domain Eukaryota; kingdom Metazoa; phylum Chordata; class Actinopteri; order Cichliformes; family Pholidichthyidae; genus Pholidichthys; species Pholidichthys leucotaenia. Next base: position 44,844,380 of record CM035844.1, on the reverse strand, counting down.
TCAAGTCTGATTTTGAAAATATTGCTTTGCTCTTTCCACAGCTGTGTCAGCGTGACTTCTTTGGTGATGGATAGTTTTGGTAAAGCTGTTGTTGGAGTCTGGAGAGCACACACTGTCCTGGATGAGTCCGACGGAGCAGAGAGCTCACCAGAAGCCCCCGACCATTTCCGCAAACTCCGATCCTCATCCTCGTTGAACTCTCTACGGATGTCTTTGCGTAAGCGGCTTCCTCTTCGCTCAGTTCAGGCCAACTCCCTTCCAGAGAATCCAACTTGGGAAAGTCAGAAGGAACAAACAAAACCCAGCACAGTGGGCAAACTAACCCGCAGTGCAAGGAACTCCATTAGTGGAGTTTATCAGGTAAGTAAAGTGATGGATGTTCATGCTAAGTGAGGTATTTTCTTGGATTATGTAGATGTTTGATCCCAAATGGATTAACATCAAAAACAACTGTCAGTGTTTTGATTCACCGTCATTATTTCCCTTCTCTGTGTGTCACCCAGAGGTTGCAGAGAACCAGGGAATTTGCACGTGAGCAGTGTTTGGTGGTGACCCCGGGCCGTGATGGAGAAAATGCAGCTGCATCCGCATCTTACACCCCAAGGCATACACCCAGCCGAGCTTCAACACCCAGATGCACCCCCAGACCAGCAGCCACACCAGGGCGTACTTCTGGCTCCAGAGTACGGAAGACTCCTGAGGCGTCTGTTCGTGGTGTGAAGACGGGAAGAGGCAGGAGGCACCTGGTCCGTATGGCTGCTTTACAAAGTCCGTTTGCCTCCCCCAACACACAGAACCAAAATCAGTGAGTTCCATAGTGGTGTAACTTTTTAGAACGTTTGCTTTTTTGTTATTTGTGTGCTTTAATTTTCTCTCTCCTGATCGTCTCCTCTGCTGTAACAGAAAATTTGATCATGAATTGGAGTCGGTCTCAAGGGGACTCAGGAGGCTCAAACATCTGTCCAAAGCTTTTGATGACCTCATTGGCAGAGACAACAGGTGAATACACTTGAATTTAACAATAAGCATTAATCATTTTATTTCTGGCTGTCCTATATTGTATTTTCTCAACTTGTGGTAGATACTTTATGTTTTGCAATTTCGCCATCATTTGATTTTTAGAATTTAGCCAATTAAGCTTTTAAATGACTGGATAACTTATTTCTCCATAGGCTTGACTGAAAGTGTGTGTTCACTGTTGATGGTTGAGAGTAATGTGTGTGACAACACCATTTGTCACCGCCTTTGCATAATCTGCATAGAGGATACCATAATGTGTCCCTCCTGCTTAGATTGGTCCCTGAACACCCTCCCACCCAAAGAATCCCAGCTTGTGGATCCCAAGACTTCCTTCCCCCTCCCCCCCCCCCCCCCGACATTCTTCCCGCCTCAGTTTGAAACTGGGTCTGTGCTTCTGGTATTTGGATGAGGAGGGAGTGAGAGGGAAAGGGATGGATTGGGCTGGGCATGGGAACTGAAGCCAGATGACATGAGAACAATGTGCTTTAGATAGTGAAGACTGACTTTATGCACCATTTCCTGTACTGACTTTTAAAATATTAGACTACTGCTGCACCCGTGGACAATGACATACACTGTGAAGCAGAGAGGCTCATGGACAGTGACATCTTCTGTTATTTGTGCTTTTTACTTGCACCCAAGTGATTCTTTGTGTATAAAAGATATTCTGGAAAGTTTAAAACTCATTTTTATTTCACCTACAACAGGGAGTTCAGCTATTCCCAAATGGTGGAGTAGAACAGAAGGTAAACTGATATCTGTAAAATAATCCAACTAAAAACCAAGTGTTGTGGAAAGTCTAACCAATTGTTCAGTATAAACGGCATGATGCAAGCTGGCATGGTGCATGTGAGAATGTGCAAGTCCTAATGCACTCAAGTTGTGATTTTTTATTTATTTTTTTTTTTGACAAGTGATGAATGTATTGCATTGTCTATGGGGAGGATTCTCATGCCTTTCCTGACTATGGCACTTGCTTTATATACGGCTGTGAGGAAAAAATTAGGACACCCCATTTAATATTCAGTTCTTTATTAAGAAACATTCACATATTGCTGTCTAATCTTGTTTTTATTTATCTCTGGAAAAGAATGTGCTTTAATTGCAGGTAAATAACAAAAATTAACCTTGTTTTACTCATTAAACAAAATATATCAACAAAAATGCATATTCTAACTGAGGAAAAAGTTAGGACACCCTACCGCCTAATAGCTAGTGTTGCCCCCTTTGGCTGAAATAACTTCAGTAAGACTCTTCTTGTAGCCATCTACCAGTCTCTGACATTGGTCTGAGGAAAGTTTACCCCACTCCTCAATGCAGAATTCTTTCAGCTGTGCGATGTTTGAGGGGTTTCTTGCATGTACAGCCCGTTTCAAGTCACCCCACAGCATCTCAATGAGATAAAGATCTGGTCTTTGACTCGGCCATTCCAGGACTCTCCATTTCTTAGTTTTTAGCCAGTCCTTGGTGGATTTACTGGTATATTTTAGGTCATTGTCATGTTGCAGGGTCCAGTTCCACTTCAGCTTTAATTTTATTTACAGATGGTCTCACATGGTCCTCAAGCACTCTCTGATACACGGTAGAATTCATGGTGGATTCTATGATGGTGAGCTGGCCAGGTCCTGCTGCAGCAAAGCATCCCCAAACCATGACACTTCCACCTCCATGCTTCACAGTTGGTATGGGGTTCTTCTCCTGGAATGCTGTATTTGGTCAACGCCAAACATGTCCTCTGTTCTGGTGTCCAAATAATTCAATTTTAGACTCATCTGTCCAAAGAACATTATTCCAAAAGTCCTGGTCTTTGTCTACGTTCTCTCTGGCAAACTTCAGTCTGGCCTTCATGTTTCTCTTAAGAGAGCAAAGGTTTCCTCCTTGCACGCCTCCCATGGAAGTTATACTTGTGCAGTCTCTTTCTGATTGTAGAGGCATGCACTTTCACATCAACAGTAGCAAGAGCCTGGTGTTGGTCCCATGATGACATTTTAGGGTTTTTGGAGACTTCTTTTAGCATCTTGCGGGCTGCTCTCGGGGTGAACTTGCTTGGATGGCCAGACCTGGGCATGTTGGCAGTTGTTTTGAATGTCCTCCACTTGTAGACTATTTTCTGGACAGTGGAATGGCTAATTTCAAATTCTTTTGAGATCATTTTAAATTCCTTACCAGACTCATAAGCTGCTACAATCTTCTTTCTGAAGGCCTCAGACAGCTCTTTCGATCTCACCATGGTGTTCACCCTCACTTCAACAGTCAGGAGCACAAACTAAATGTCTGAGGTTTAAATGGGACAAGCCTCCTTCAAAATGCTGAGCAACGATGTTCTAATCATGTGCACCTCATGTGATACACCTGTGTGTGGTTTTAGCCATTTTAAGTGGGGAATAAATGTGAGGGTGTCCTAATTTATTCCTCACCAGAAATTGCATGTTTTTAGAATTACATTTTACAAAAAAATTTTAAAAAGTCTTTTCTTCAGTTTTAATTTAGTTATATTACTTGAATCTCCCAGTATTGTTAAGTGATATTAAATATCCATATATTCAAATATGTTTAAAAAAAAAACCACACAGGCTTTCATCAGGTGTCCTAATTTTTTCCATGACTGTATATATTAAGATAAGATAAGATAAGATAAGATAAGCCTTTATTAGTCCCACAATGGGGAAATTCCAGGATTGCAACAGCACAGGGATAGCAACACTCAGAGCAACAATCAGAAGGCAAGAAAAAAAAGAAAAAGAAAAAAAAAAAAAACAAGCAAGCAAGAGCAGCTAATATACATATGTACATATTACTATAAAATATATATATACACACACAGACACACAGTGCAGAGCATTGTAGCTGGATGGAATAAATATATGAATATATGAACACACAGTGCAGAGCATTGTAGCTAGATGGAATAAATATGTAAATATATAAACACCCACAGTACGGAGCATTGCAGCTAGGTGGAATAAATATGCAAGTATATAAACACACACAGTGCGGAGCAATGTAGCTAGATGGAATAATATGTAGATATATAAAAACACAGTGCGGAGCATTGTAGCTAGATGGAATAAATATATAGATATATAAATATAAACACACCCAGTGCAGAGCATTGTAGCTAGATGGAATAAATATGTAAATATATAAACACACACAGTGCAGAGCATTGTTGCTAGGTGGGATGAAACAGCATAACCGTCTATTTAGTTATCCTACATGGTATGATTATGTGCCCATACATATTCTCACCCTCCATAGCGACCGGTATGTTCCTAGTTGTATGCCGGAGAGGACCATTGTGTAAGTCTATTGCATCTTTTGCATTCAAAAAAAAAAAAAAAACTATTAGTTTGTTACGTCTTTTTGCTATCTCTGCGAGCAGCCCTGCTTAGGTTGTACAGTCTGACAGCCGTTGGTAGGAAGGACCTACGAAACCTCTCGGTTGTGCACCTGGGATGATGTAGTCTGCTGCTAAATGAGCTCCTCAGTGCATCCAGTATGTCCTGCATAGGGTGGAACTCGGACTCCAGCAGAGATGACAGTTTAGCCACCGTCCTTCTCTCTCCTATCTCCTCCATCGGATCAAGGCGTTGCCCCAGGACAGAGCTAGCTTTCTTAATCAGTTTGTTCAGTCTCTTCCTATCGGCTGCAGTAATGCCACTGCCCCAGCAGACCACTCCAAAAGTGATGGCTGATGCCACCACCGTGTCATAGAATGACTTAACTCTATCTTTTTGATCTCGTTGGCTCTAATACTTTTACCAGTATGGCTGAAAATCTATCAAAGTATTGTGTCCAAATTTACAGTAATGAGAGGGCCTGTTTACTGAAATTGTTGCATTTGTTCTAGTTTTAAGGTCCCATATTATGCAAGATGTTGTTTTTGACGGTTTTAACTTTACAAAATATAAACATGGTTCATATGTATGCCATTATTAAAACTCACTTTACAGAAATACACACTGCCTTTATTTAGTAAAGCTCTTAAAGATAAGAGTGGATTTTATAAATTGAGGGTTTTATGACCTCATGAAACACCAACCCCACTCAAGTTCTCTGAATTAGAACAACAAATGCACTTTAGCAGCCTCCTTACTTGTGATTGGTCCACTCAAAAACCTTTACCCAGTCAAATTAAGAGATCATTAATATTGAGTAGACTCATTCAGACAGAACTTTTACAGTCATCTTTTTGATGAGCTGTAGCGACACAAATAAGTTTTGGGTTTTGTTTTGGTTTTTTTTTGTTTTGTTTTTTTTTTTTTTTGTCTTTGATACTACCTGTGTGCAGTGCTGTGAAAAAGTATTTGCCCCTTTCTGATTTCTTATATTTTTGCATATTTGTAACACTTAAACAAATTTTAACATTAGACAAAAATAATCCGAATAAATACAAAATTCAATTTTTAAATAAATGATGACTTCATTTATTAAGGGAAAAAAGCTATCCAAACCTAATTGGCCCCATGTGAAAAAATAATTGCCCCTTGTTATATCATGAATTAACTGTAACTGACCAAATTTTTGGAATGCTGAGTTCAATTTCACTAGCCACACCCAGGCCTGATTACTGCCAGACCTGTTGAATCAACAAATCACTTAAATCGAGCCTGTCTGGAAAAAATGAAATGGGCTGAAAGATCTCAGAAATCAGCAGATCAGGCCATGAAATAAATTCAAGAACAAATGAGAAACAAAACACCAGACCAACATCTAAAGAACTGCAGGCCTCACTTGCCTCAGTTTGGACACTGGTCCATGTTTCAACAATAAGAAAGAGACTGGGCAAAAATGGCATCTGTGGGAGAGTTCCAAGGCCAAAACCACTGTTGATTAAAAAGAACACAAAGGCTTGCCTTATATTTGCCGAAAAACATCTTGATAATCCCCAAGACTTTTGGGAAAATATTCTGTGGACTGACTAGTCAAAAGTTGAAGTTTTTTGGAAGGTGTGCATCCCATTACATCTGGTGCAAAACTAACACAGTATTTCATAAAAAGAACATCATATCAACAGTCAAACATGGTGGTGGTAGTGTGATGGTCTGGGGCTGCTTTGCTGCTTCAGGACCTGGATGACTTACCGTAATTGGTGGAACCAAGAATTCTGCTCTCTACTAGAAAATCTTGAAGGAGAATATCAGTTTGTGACCTCAAGCTCAAGCCCTCCAATGTGGTTGAATTAAAACAATTCTGCAAAGAAGAGTGGGCCAAAATTCCTCAACAGTGATGTAAAAGACTCACTGTCAGTTACTGTATTGCAAACGCTTGATTGCAGTTGTTGCCACTAAGGGTGGCATAACCACTAATTAGGTTTAGGGGCAATTATTTTTTCACATAGGACCAGGTAGGTTTGGATAGCTTTTTGCTCTTAACAAGTGAAATCATCATTTAAAAATGGCATTTTGTATTTACTAGGGTTATCTCAGGTTCAGGTTACTTTATTTGTACCCGTAGGTAGATTTGTTTTGCAGTCAGGTGACATCCATATTTACAAACCACAATTACATTCAACATAAACACAAACACAGGCACACATGAAGCTGACTATAAACATGATAAAAATACTCAAGGCTCCATCAATCAGGACATAAGACAAAGAGATGAGAGAAAAAAACAAAGAGATAAGAGAGAAGGGTCATATTAAAAAGTTAAAGACTAGTCAAAGAGGTTAAAAACTCAAAAGTCTAAAGCCCAATAAAAGATTTAGAACCCAAATAAAAACCCTACAAAAATAAGTAAATATAAAATAAAATTAATAAATAGGTAACTAAATTATGTGCAATATATTGTTACAACTTGTTCAACTCTTTGACAGCAGCAGGAACAAAGCTGTTTTTGTAGCGCTGGGTTTTACTTTTTGGGACAGCAAACTTCCGTCTGGAGGGAAGAAGATGAAAGTTGCAGTGCAAAGGGTGGGAGTCATCATTTAAAATGGCGGTAGCAATCCTCTGTACCTGTCTGGTGTACAGGGATGTCGGGCTCAGCTGTGACTCACCAAGCAAACGACTGGACCATCTGACTACCTGATCCAAGGATTTCCTCTGTTTCATTTTTATCTGACCAAACCATGACACTAAAGAAAAGGATAAAACAGATTCAATAAAAGCCCGATAAAACATTGTCATTATGGTTCGGTCAATTTGGAAGCGTGCAAGTTTCCTTAAACAATGCAAATGTTGCTGACCCTTTTTGCACACCCTTTCACAGTTCTCTTCAAAGTTTAAATTACTATCAATAATCGTCCCAAGATATTTGTAGGATTGTACACATTCAGTGGTCTGGCCTTTTAGTACAGTGACTTCGTGCCTGGGAGTTTTCCTCCTAAAGTCAATAATCATATCTTTAGTTTTTGTCATATTCAGCTGCAGGTAGGAATCCTCACACCAGTGAACAAAATCATCAACTACTGGGCTGTGGCCACTCTCACCATCCTGGAGGAGACTGACAACAACTGAATCATCAGCATACTTTATAATGTGTCTGTTGTCATGTCTGCTCCGACACATGTTTGTGTACAGGATGAAGAGTAGTGGTGACAACACACACCCCTGAGGAGAGCAAGTAGAAGAGCACTTTTGGTCAGACAATGTACCATTGGCCCTTACTCTCTGCGTCTTGTTGGTTAAAAAAATCCAGAATCCAACCCACCAGATTATTGCTCAAATCAAATTGTTGCAGGAGCCTTTCAACTAAAATATGAGGTTGGATTGTATTAAAGGCAGAAGAAAAGTCCACAAATAAAAGCCTGGCATTTATCTAATATCTTTATCTAATATTAAAATTTGTTTGATGAGCTGAAAGTGTGAGAAATATGTAAAAATATAAGAAATCAGGAATAGGGGCAAATAATTTTTCACAACACTGTATGTCCTTAAGGATGTCCAAACTTAAAATTGATCAATGGAAAATGTACAATATGGTCTGGGGGGGGGGGATTAGACCTTGTACCTCAATGCATTTTGTTTGCCTGTATCTTGCAAAAATTTGTTCTTTTTTTTTTTTTCATCTCCCGTGTCTTATTATTGCGGTCTTACACCTTCGGACACTGTCTGTCTCCTTTTGTTCACCATGTGTTTGCAGTAACTGTTGTTCTCATTCGACAGACCTACTACTAAGGAACGTTCTGGAGAAGCGATGATGAGAAAGTTGGATCCCAACGGTAAACTCAGCCGCTCAAACCTCACACGACGAGCCACAGACTTCTCCAACACTCTGGGAGGCTGGGCCCACACGGCTGTCAACACTATTCGCAAACCCAATTGAGCTACATGCCTGCATGTTGATGTGTGTGAAGCACAGGACTTTAGCGGCCATGTTTTCCATTTATTGATGTTTTGGTGTCACTGTTACGTGTACATGTTAATATTGTCATGATGGGGGGCTAGAGCGTGGCAGTGTGTTTTCCTTTATCTGTACTCCGCTTAATTTTGATCATCTTTGCAACTCTTACATGTTTACAGCCATCTAGTTTGCCATTTGTGGCTTAAATATCACTGTAGCTGCCAATGGGATTTCTATATTGTGTGTCTGCTATGGCTGTTACAACCAAAAGTCTTGTTACATTATCAAAATATTTTTTTTTTTTTTTTTATTTCTGTTCTCTAGCTAAGTTGTGCACATTACTGAAATGTTACCTAAGACACAACCAAAATTATATCTAGCACTAACACTAAACTTGCTGACAGAGTAGGGGTGCATTTTCCTCAACTTTATATGCAATAATGTTACTACTAACATTTGTTTTTCCATCTTTAATGATGTTTGGTTATAACAGACCATAAAGTGTATTTTCAGTGAAGGGAGACATTTATTTTTATATCTTCTCTGATATTTAAATGTGACTGTTCCTTGAGGTGGTGGTTGTCACTCGTAATGGCCTGTGGATGATTCATGCACTGATACTGTACACATAAATCATCTGATAATGTGACGTGGAAGATTTAGTGGCTCATTACCCGATGACGGCAATGATGATGATGTTATAAAGAAAGATCCAGTAAATTATTAGTGTAGGGTCAGTCAAGCCAACCGCTTCAAATGAGGCAAAACAGTTCTAAGGTTTTTTGTATTGGTACCTCCTCTTTCTGCATTAATGATGAATTGTTTAGAAATTGAGCTGAAATGTGAAAACAATAAAACTTCAGGTTTTTATACTTTTATGCTTTGTCTTTTGCATGTATGAATGAATTGAATGAATGAATTTATTTATTTCGGATAGTACAGTACAGGTTAAAAGAAACTGAATAATATAACAACAAGGTCAAATTAGACAAAGACTCCTCTGATTATACAGTTCCACGTAAGTTATCTGAAATGGGTAATGGCTGAAGCCGCAGCTTATATTGCCCACCCATATTCCATCCAGGAATTCAAAATAGAGAAAAGAGAAAACAGTCAAGAGCGATTACAATTCAAAACAAAGCTAAGACAAAATGTGACTGAGAGAAAAAAAGAAAACTAAGCTAGGCTAAGTTAAGCGGTTACTATTCAAAAACAAATCTAAGACAAAATGTGACAGAGAAAAAAAAATAAGCTACAACACAACACAGGCTGCATATGTCAATCCTTATGTGAGTTTACATGTCGTCTTGTAAATATGTTTGGAGTATTTCTTCCTTTAGTTTTTGTTTAAATTGTCCAAGCGTACATGATTTTAATTCAGGTCCAAAATCGTTCCATAATCTGACTCCTTGCACTGAAATACAGTGTTGCTTGGAGGTTGTTCTCACTGTAGGCTTTTGAAATATACATGTTCCTCTGAAGTGATATCGTTTCTCCCTTGTTTGGAACAACTTTTGGATATTTGCGGGCAGTGATAAATTCTTCACTTTGAACATTATTATTGCAGTTTTAAAGTCAACCAGATCTTTCAACTTGAGAGTTTTTTGTTTAAGAAAAAGTGGGTTTGTTGGTTCCCTGTAAGCTGCTTTGTTTATTATTCTAATAGCTCTCTTTTGAAGCATAAAGAGTGGATATATGTTTGTTTTATATGTATTTCCCCATACTTCATTACAATATGTCATGTATGGGAGTATTAATGAATGATACAAGGTGTATAGTGTGGGTTGATTCAGCAAATATTTCACTCTGTGTAATATTGCAATTGATTTGGATACTTTACCTTTAATATAATTAATATGTGACTTCCAACACAGTTTGTTATCAATTATTACTCCAAGAAATTTAGTTTCAGATACCCTTTCATTCTCTACACCATTTACACTGAGTTTAGGTACTGGGTTGTTGTGATGGTTGTTAAAGACTATAAATTTTGTCTTACTTAAATTGAGCGTTAATTTGTTTGAATCAAACCACAGTTTAAGCTTTCCTAATTCCTTTCCGAGTGTATCCAGAAGTTGTTCCAAATTGTTTCCACTGCATAACAGATTAGTGTCATCGGCAAACAATATTAAGTCCATTTTTTCTGAAACTTTACATATATCGTTTATATACATATTGAATAATAATGGTCCCAAAACTGAACCCTGTGGGACTCCACAGGTGACCTTCAGTAACTGTGAGTTTTTGTTGCTAACACATACAAACTGATATCTATTCTTTAAGTAACTACTTAACCAGGACAGTGCTACCCCTCTAATACCACAATTTTGTAGTTTCTTTAATAATAAATTGTGATCTACTGTATCAAATGCTTTTTTAGATCCAGGAATACTCCAACTGAATACTCTTTATTTTCAATGGCTGTTGATATTTTTTCTGTAAATTCCATTAGGGCATGTGCAGTTGTCCTCTTGTGTCTGAACCCATATTGCTGCTCACACAATAAATCATTCTTCAGTATGAAGTTGTCAATTCTCTCATAGAATATTTTTTCAAGTATCTTGGAAAATTGCGGTAATAGTGAAATTGGTCTGTAATTTAAGCTGGTATTTTATTGTCTGTGTTGTTTTGTACTGAAGATCCAAGCAAAATCTGAAAATGGCAAAAGTTAAGCCTGATTGTCTGTATCAAAGCTCCATGTGGAAACATGGTCAGTAACAGAAAACGGTTCAAATTTGGTTTAAAAAGAAAATTAACAATTTCACTTCCAATTCTAATTTGGTAATTTGAAATTAAAGAATACTTTATGTTCCAGTTGGTGATGATTTAGATTGTGGCCCTCACTTAGTGTAACTTCAAACTAAACTATCTACTGTATCAGTCTATGGAAGTTCATTTTCAGACACCCAGGTGTCAGATAAGCTTTCAAAAAGGAGTTTTATTTTTGAAAAAAAAAAACACTGGACTAAAAACTAATTAAAGTTCAAGATGTTTCAGTGTTCGTCCGAACATCATCAGTTGTTCGTGGGGTGGGCAATATAAGCTGCGGCTTCAGCCATCACCCATTTCGGATAACTCACGTGGAATTGTATAGTAGAAGGAGTCTTTGTCTAATTTGACCTTGTTGTTATATTATACAGTTTCTTTTAACCTGTAATGTACTATCCGAAATAAATTCATTCATTCATTCATTCGTTGTGAAACTACAGCAGGAAGTGTCTGGCCAATAAATAACTGACAAGGAAGTCACATGACAAAAGGACATAAAGTCACATGACTTGTTTTTTCCCCTCTGGTGACACCACGGACTACGGCTCCCACAAGTCATGTGACTTCCTTGTAGATTATTTATTGGCCAGAGGCACTTCCTGCTGCAGGCTTACAACTGATGATGGTGTTCGAATGAGCATTTAAAAGTCTTGAATTTTAATTAGTTTTTTAGTCCAGTGTTTTTTAAATAAAACTTTTTGAAAGTTTATCTACTGTATGTTTTGGTCCAGTAGATAAACTTTCAAAAAAAAGTTTTATTAAAAAAAAAAAACCCTGGACTAAAAAAAAAAAAACCTGTATGTTTTGGTCCGGGCAGCGCGGTGATGGAGTGGGCAGCACAGCAACTCACCCTTGGCCTGGGGATCCTGGGTTCGATCCCAGCCCCCGACCAACAGTGATCTGTGTGGAGTTTGCATGTTCTCCCCGTGTCTGCGTGGGTTTACTCCGGGATTTCTCCGGTTTCCTCTCAAAAACATGCAGGTTAGGTTAATTGGCATCAAACTGGGGATTCTAAATTGTCCTTAGGTATGAATGTGAGAGTTAATGGTTGTCTGTCTCTCTGTGTTGGACTGGCAATCTGTCCAGGGTGTACCCTGCCTCTCGCCCAAAGATGCTGGGATAGGCTCCAGCCCCCCCCCCCCCCATGACCCTAAAAAAAGGATTAAGCGGAAGAAGATGGATGGATGGATGTTTTGGTCCATTTTTTCAATGTCTGACCTGCAGAAGTGGATAGAGAAGTCAGAAATTCTACCATTGAAAATGTAGCATTAGCTTGTAAAATACGTGAGTATAAATTACTAGAGAAGTCACCAAAGAAATTGAGTTAAAGAAGTAACTAGCATAAAAGCAATTTGAGTTTCAATTTTACCCTTGCCACAAAGTCAAATATAAGCTACCCTAAAGTGCCTTCTAATATTCCAAATTACATTAAAAAACACTAAACATGCAGTAAAACTACTCAGGAAAGTGCATTATTGTGAGAAAAAAAATACTCAACTACATGTACTTAAGAAGGTGTAATTCTTTACTACTCACTTCCAGTGACCTGTAATGTGTTTGTGGATATTATCCCAGCTGCTGCGTGGCTGTTATACTCTGAATGGTGCACCTGTCCACACACTATCTCGTTCACATCTGTGTACATTTTAGAATCACCATTACTAGAGCATGGCTTTGGAATGAGGGGAGCCAGAGCATCTGGAGTCTTTTCAAATAATCACACATCTTACCAACTGATATTCATTATAACAAGCAGATGCTGGGAAATCAAGCAATGAAAGAGGGCATCTATATGTAATGAGCAGTGTTGTAACTGTAATGCCTCTACTTTTGCAGCAACATGCTGTGTAATGAAATTACTGTTTAAAAATTCAGTAATGCGTTACAGTTACTGAAATTTGATCAGATGCATTACTCATGTTACTCGGTTTATTAATATGGATAGATATTTTTAGTGCAAATAAACTGACCCTACCATAGCTGGCACAGCCGTCAGTCTTCGCGGGTCGGTTTCCTGTCCTGTCCCAGTTCACACCGCAACCCGGTGGCAACTTCTCATATCAACCCCTGATCACCTGTTGTCTGAGCGGTAAGTAGCCCCTTTCAGCTCCTACCTCTGTGGTCAAACATAAGTATTTTTTGAGCAAGAAGCTCACATTTAATGTCTGCATTAAATGCATTTAAAGTTTTACGCACAGAGAAAAAGTGACTGTGATTTGTTGCAGTAAAGTATCCTGGAATTTCCCCACTGTGGGACTAATAAAGGCTTATCTTAAAGAACAGCTTCTTCTAAGCGGTTGTGGTGGCACGGATGGGGGATTCTCCACCCAGAGAAGACAGCTGAGATAAAGGGGAACAGTGGACCGGAGCAGTGGCGCCGGCGTTATGATGTTAATGTGCCACACAGGGCTTTGTTCCAAACAGTGTATTATGGTCGGAGGTTCTGGGTCTCATTGCATGGGATTAAAGGTATAAAAGAGGAATGCACAGAGACCCGGGAGCTCTTTTTACTGTACTGTATGTTGGAGATGGAATAAAGTTCACGTGTCGTTCAGCTCGTTGCCTCGCCTACTTCCTTTCTCCGCATTGGTGACCCTAAGATGTGCCACGTAAAGTGAGCCGAGCACCGTCCTGGACACTACCTTGAGGGAGAGCACCAGCGCCGCGTGCGCTGTCTCAGTCAAGCTCCCAGACTTCTGGCTTCACAACCCAACTGTGTGGTTCTTGCACATAGAAGCCCAGTTTGTACTCCGCAGGATAACAATGGACGATACCAAGTATTACTACATGGTCACGGCTCTGGATGCATGTGCCACGCAAAAGGTGACAAGCCTGCTCCAGGAGCCACTGGTCCAAGGAAAATATGAAGCTCTCAAGAGGATGCTGCTCCAGCGCTATACCCTTTCTGACAGTGAGAGGGCAGAGAGACTCCTAATGTGTTCAGAGTTCAGTGACAGATCAGCAGTGGAGCTCATGGAGAGCATGTTGGCGCTGAGGGGGAAGGACGATGAATCTTTCCTGTTTGCCCACTTGTTCCTCAGGAACCTACCGGCTACAGTGAGGGCGATCCTGACTAACTCACCACGGCTGGTTGCTAAGGACTACCGCGCTCTGGCACAGGAAGCGGACCGCATCATTTTGGCGACCAGAACGCTCAGCGTGCAGGCAGTGGCACCGGCATCCATGAGGGACTCCAGCGAGGTCGAGGAGCCATTGATGGTAGCTGAGACAGACACCAGGCGATGAAGGAACAGGGCAACCTGTTTTTATCATCGCCGTTTCAGCTCAAATACCCAACGCTGCCTGTCGCCATGCCAATTCAAGAAGCCGGGAAGATGGCACGTTCAGAATTCAGTTGCCGCTGCAACCGATGGCAACAGGAACAAACTGCTTTATGTCACAGACACACATTCCGGGAGACGGTTTTTGGTGGACTCCGGCTCCCAGAAGAGCCTCATCCTGCCGGTCAATGCAGACAGGGTGGCAGGAGGCAGCCTGTCCTGAGCTTACAGCCACTAACAGATCCACCATCAGGACATTTGGTGAGCAGACACTGACAATATGCTTACACGGACGCAACTTTCAGTGGGACTTTGTGGTAGCTGCATGTTCTGCCCCCATTTTAGGTGCAGATTTTTTATGTGCTTATGGGTTGTTAGTCGATGTTGCCAACAGGAGATAAGTGGATGCTGTCTCTTTTACCTCACTGCCCTGTACAGCTCGGGGAGCTGGGTCGACAACACTGGCTAACGTTATAGCTCCAGAGGGTAAGTACCAACATTTGCTCACACAGTTCCCAGCACTCATGGTCCCGACTTTTTCGGCTGCGGTAACGAAACACGGGGTTGAACACTTCAGAACGACAAAAGGCCCACCAGTGTTCGCGCGACCTCGGCGCTTGGACGTAGCTAAACTGGCCAGCACGTGAGAGGAGTTTGCCAACTTAGAGCAGCTGGGCATCGTCGGGCACTCCAACAGCCCATGGGCATCCCCGCTATGCATGGTGCCTAAAGCCAATGGGTTGTGGCGACCGTGCGGTGATTTCTGCAGCTTGAATAATGCCACGGAGCACAATTGTTATCCCATTCCGCACATCCAGGATTTTTCCGTGCACCTGGCCGGGCCGTGTATTTTTTGAATGTGGATCTGGTCCGTGGATACCATCAGGTCCCAGTGCGCACCGAAGATGTTCCAAAAACAGCAGTAATAACTCCTTTCGGCCTTTTCAAGTTTTTACACATGCCGTTCAGATTAAAAGGTGTGGTGCAGACTTTCCAGAGGATGATGGACACAGTTCTTCACGATTTGTACTTCATTTTTGTCTACTTTGACAACATTCTGGTCGCTCGAGTGTCCGAGGAGGAGCACATCGCCCATCTCAAGACAGTTTTCCAGAGGTTGGAAGTGCACAGGCTTATAGTGAACCCAGCGAAGTGCCAGTTCAGTGTGCCAGTGATTGATTATTTTGGGCCACCACATCTCGCCGGAGGGCGCGATTCTGCTACCGGATAAGATGCGCGTCATGTCAGATTTTCCGCATCCGCAGACCATGAGGGCCCTGCAGGAGTTTTTGGGGATGGTCAGTTTTTATAACCGTTTCCTTCCCAGGGCAGCCAAGCTGATGCAGCCGTTGTATGCCGCGCTGAAAAAAAAGAATTCCGCAGAAAATGTCGACTGGACTCCCGAGTTAGTCCAGGCTTTCATGAATGCCAAAACAGCGCTTGTGGATGCTACGTTTCTAGATCATCCAGATCCGTCAGCACGGATAGCGCTCACTATGGACACGTCTGATGTTGCCATAGGAGCAGTGGTAGAGCAGTACGTCTCCGGTTCGTGGCAGCCGCTTGCATTTTTCAGTCAGACTTTGCACGACAGCGAACGCAAATACAACACATTCGACAGGGAGTTGTTGGCTCCATATTCATACATAACACTTGGCAACGAGGATAAAAGTGGATTACAACAAGATATTGAAGCGTGCGGATTTGAAATTCGGCCAGTTTTGGAGCTCCCCAGTGCCCCACCGGTTCTATGGCTGGGGTGGTGCGCCGTTTTCCGGACGTGCAGGGTGGCACTGGACCTTTGGAAGCTGGGAAAGTGGAAGGCATGTGAGTCATTGGTGCTTAATTTTGCAGTGAAGGAACAGTGTGTTCTAAGCACACTGGGTGACTGTGATAGTTTTGATAAAGGGATTGAGCTAATGGCGCACTATTTTTGCACCCTGGAAAACATCATGGTTGGCACGATTCAGTTTCGACAGTGCAGCTATCGGGTAGGTGGGTCTATTCAGTGGTTCATGACAGACTTGGAGCTGTTGGTCAGCGGGTGCCGGCTTGGACTATTTGAGAAAGGGATGATTTGCGACCAGTTTGCAGATTATAACAATGGTGCTACGATTGGGTCGAAGCTGCTTACGTTTTCGGGTGAATTTGTGCTACCCACTACCATTGAGTTAGCTCAACGGCTGGAAGCTGCGGACGAACTGTTACTGGAGCTGAGTGAGAGCTTGTCACACCAACATCTGGGATCACCGTTGATCGCATATGCAGTGGACCTGGTCAGCGTGGGAAGCGTGAAGGATGACCCCAGCGCTATGAATGTGAGGTCCGCCCCGGGAAAGCCCAAAGGTGAGGGCTGTGGGTCCACGAAGCACCGTTTCAAGGCTAAGAGTTGTTCGGCAAGAGCAGAGCGCTGCGGCACGTGTGGCTACATGCTTCATGTCACCAGGGCATGCCACAGATCCAAGCGAGGAGGTCCGTGGCACCAAGTGGACTCTCGCACCCTCACAGCTGTTCATGCTGTGTCTCCGAGCACCAACGGTCACATAGACTGTATGATGGAGTTGGACGGGTGATCCTGAGCGTGGCAGAAGGTGTAGTGTGGGATGAAGAACTGCCTGGCACCCTGGACAGTGAGCAAGACCAATACCATCCAGGGCCATTACAGGAGGGTTCCAGTGCCAGAGCCCAAGTAGCCCTAGATGAGGGAACTGGGCGTCACGATGGGACACCTGTGACAGCGGGTGGCACCAAGTGGCTGGCTCCATCTGTTCCCAGATTTCGGCTGAAAGGTACCGGTGAACAGGGGGTCACAACGGCGATGGCGGTGGCGAAATTAAGAGGTCGGGGCAGGACCGATTGGCACTGAGGGAGCGAGTGCCAAGCAGAGACACTGCAAGCCGAACAGAACCCCTCTGGGAGCCCGCTGACTTCACAAGACTCCATTGCTGAAGAAAAAGGATGTTGAAACTGATTTAGAGTTTGCTGTACAACATTTGGGCAAACCAGTAAAATACTGGGAGAATATAGTCTTGTCAGATGAGACCAAAATTGAACTTTTTGGATGCCACAAGACAGAGCATGTTTGGAGGAGAATTGGCACTGCACATCCCATCATGGTGTGCGTGTGTGTGTGGGGGGGGGGGGGGGTTAACACATGGTACAGGCAAACTTCATATAATTGAAGGAAAGATGAATGGACAAATGTACAGAGACATCCTTGATAAGAATCTGTTGCCATCTGCCAAGATGCTGAAAATGAAACAAGGGTAGACATTTCAGCAAGACGATGATCCCAAGCACACAGTCAAGGAAACTCTCAACTGGTTCAAGAAAAAGAAAATAAGGCTGCAGGAATGGGCAGTCAGTCACCTGACCTGAATCCAATTGAAAATCGATGAAACAAACTGAAGAGCAGAGTTCATAGAAGACATCCACGGAACCTTCAGGATTTGAATACAGTTTGTGTGGAAGAATGGGCTAAAATCACTCCTGAGCAATGCCTGCACCTAGTTTCTCCATACAGGAGGCATCTGGAAGCTATTATTACCAACAAAGCTTTTCTACTAAATATTAAATGAATTTAACCAAATGTGTTCAATATTTATTCCCTGTGTCATTCCACTTTATTGAATATAACTTGTTTTGTGAACACCAAGGCCTACGTGTGGTATGCGGCTCCACGGCTGAAAACAGGAAGGATGTGCAGAGGGTCATCAACACCGCCCAAAAAATTATTGGCAGCCCTCTGCCCTCCCTGGAAGACATCTCCAGATCCTCCTGTCTCAGAAGGACCAAGGCCATCACAGGAGACCCCTCACATCCCGCCCACCACCTGTTTGACCTGCTTCCCTCTAGATGACGGTTCAGATCAGTCAGGTTCCACACCTCCAGACTGACAAACAGTTTCTTCCCCTGGGCCATCCGGACTGCAAACAGTCAGAGCCCCCCCTCTGAGCACTCACATGCACAAAACTGAGGACCTTTTAATTATCACTATAACTCACCTGTCTTTGCACTCCTCACTTTCATGTATATTGACCTATCTGTGAAATCACTACTGTACATATTTTCCATAATCCTTGGGCCATTTTACTCTATTATGTGTTCTGCACTCCGCACTCTTATGTACATAGTTCCACCTGTGATGCCGTGAACTGTACCTGTGTATACACCTATGGGCTATTTTTACTTTTATGTTTATTTTTATTTCAATCGTATGTTTAATCGTGTGTTCTGTAACTGTGTTTTATTCAATTCTTCTCTCTTACTTTATTGCACAGTAGCCTGGTGGAGCATCCTCAATTTCGTGGTGCTGTGCAACTGTACAATGACAATGAAGCCAATTCTATTCTATTCTATTCTATTTTATTCTATTCTATTCTATTTCTTTGTATGTATGGATTACTTGGGGTGTTGCTGACATCTGGTGAAAATCTCAGGTCAGTGGCTCCATCAGAAATATGTTTAGTGAGAAAAATGTTGACGTGTTCAATACTTATTTTCCCCACTGTATATATTTCAGGATGTCCAAGCTTAAATTTAATGCCTAGAAAATGCAAAATATTGAACCTTTTGAGATCCATTTATTTCTGTCAGGCAGGTTATTTAATCATATTAAATCGTTATTCAGAATTTTGCTTTGTTTATTATTATTATTATTATTATTATTATTATTAAGTCAAAAACATCCTATTTTCCCTTTTTTCTTAAATCGTCATGGTGCTGTAAACTTTAAACTTTAGCCAATACTTCCCCCGTGTGGCAGATTGTGGTCATCGCTGCATGAAACGCTTGGCCTGTTTTGCCCCTCTCTTCTCGCCGTCGTTAGCTCATCGCTGGTGAAGTCGCTTCACTGCACTCTCTTCATCTTTGTACCCAGAGCTGAAACCACGCCGTGGCTTCCTCCTCAAGGATACCGAGGCTGTTAAACATCATAAAATGGCTCTCCACGTCCCCAAAGCTCCGGGGTTTGCCCAGATGTTAAAGGATGGCGCCAAGGTGGGAATACATTATCAGTTTTAGCTCCGTACTATTCATTTTGACTGTGAAGTTTAAGCCAGCACGCTAGCTAATGCTAGCCCCAGAGGTAGCATGCTCATTCACTGTCATGTGGGAGAGTTCTAGAAACCAGCAGGGCCGCTCACAGCTGCTGATGAGGGAGCCGTTATTAATTTCTTGAACGTTTTCTGTGTCCTATCAGCGCATAAACTTGACGTGTATGTTTTAGTCAGTTGTAGCTATCGGACTGCTGTCACTCCTAATTAGCATTTAGGCATCTATCAGTAAAGAGAATGTGTCATTAGATGTGCATCATGATGCTGATGTCTCTTTCTGTTTTTAGTAAGCTCAATTAACGTTAATAAGCTCAGCTTATTAATGTTATTAATATCTGTTTTAGTTTTTAGCAATGCTTGGTTTTAGTTTCTTTAATCAATGTTTGGTTTTAGTTTTTTTATTAATGCTTACATGTAGTTTTAGCAAATGTCTGCTTTTATTAATGCTAACACCAGCCTGCCCAGGGACTACAGGTGGAAATTAGCACTTGTGCTATAACCTGGTACAATGCATCTTTCCTCTTTAAGGTCAATGTACTGTATATTGTGCATGTCCCTGCATAAATAAATAAATAAAAATAAATAAGTTCCCTTTGTTCATCAGTTTTACAGTACCTTCCCAAACTATTAAGACCAGTGCACAGTCTGGGCAGTGAGTTTGTTGTAGATTTGTTTTTAAATAGAAAAATGTCGATTTTGTCCATCAAGCTATACTTGGTAACTCAAAGATTAAGTACGAGTATGTTTTTAGAAATTTATGCAAACTAGTGCATGCCCGTAGAACGCAAGTGTTCTGTCTGAAACGGGTTTCCCTATCAGGCTTTGCAGGCCCAAATGTAGGCTGTGTTTGAAAGTGGAATACAAAGAGATGTCGGCAATCACGTGTTAGACTTTGACAAATATTAAAGGGAGTAAATGGCACTAAGATTTATTTGATAGTGTGAATATTAATTACAGAATGCCTAAATATTGTAAATGCATGGGACTTATATTCAAGATAAGAGTGTATCTTGCACTTTTGGGAATGGGAGTTGTTCAGTCATTAAAATTATTTTAGTTTATTATCACTGTTTAGTGATGGAGTTCAGTGTAATATTGAATTTCTTCTGTGTATCATTAATAAACTCATGCAGTACTACAACAGGACACATTTCCAAATATTTAAGACCCATTGTAGTGCATCAGTTTATATTTTATCAATATTTTGTTATTAAAAGGTTTTTAAAACTGTAATCAACTGAATTAACTACAAAACACCCAACATTATTATACAGCAGAAGGACCCGTTTGGCTGCAACCGTTGCATCAGTGTTGCCCATTTGTCAGTAAATATTTAACTAAAAATGATTTATTTCGTTATGTGGGCATTTTTATGTTCTGCGTTTGGTCATTAAGTCATTCCAGCCATTCTGCTGCACAATCATGGTGGTATTATTATTAAGTTTTTAATTTTGCGGATGGGGGGACTCGCGATCCTGCAAAGTACAGGGGTACCACATTGATGAAGCGGAAGCAGGGACTCCCGTCTACCACTGACCGGGCAGGCTGGGCGTGCCTCCCTGTGAAGGACCGTGGTCTGCCAGGTCAGACCACTGCTTCTTCCGGCGTGTTCTGTGTTGGATACACCAGTGTTCTTTGTCAGACCTGGGTCCCCGCCTCCACTCCACATATGCCAAATTATCCTTTAGACCTACGCAATCACGGCAACTTTATGGTAAAAAATTTTTAAGCATTAAATCTTGAATATTATCTTTTTCTAGTCAAATGTCACTTTTTGCGTCTTTGTTTTGCTCATGGTGTGCTCTGGTTACTGATGCCGTGATGTTGCGTATTATCCAATCAGTACGGAGTCGGTGCAAAACCCCGCCCACACCTCTAGAAGCCAGAGCATGAGGAGAGAACGATGACTAAACTTTTATCGATAAAAATTACATTTTTGACTGAACAACACCATACTCTGGGATGCACACCCTCATAACCTCAGCAAAACAAATATAAAATCTTAGGTCAGTCTGACGAATAGTTCAAGAGGTATTGTGTGGAACAGACACACAGATACTGTGCATTTATAGATAGATGCGATGGACTGGTGATCTGTCCAGGGTGTACCCTGCTTCTCGCCTGAAGATGCTGTGATTGGCTCCAGCCTGTGAATGAATGACTTAACCAAAATTATCCATTTAAGTAAACCTTTATATCCTTACTTTAGTACTTTAAGATGCCCCATTGGCAGCAAAAAGCTTGGAATTTTCTGGACTAGACTTTGATGAAGATGGCAGTTCACTGTTGCACTCTGCCAGAACTGGAGTGAATCTGATGGGTAGAGTGGTGTGAACTGCCACAATCCAAGGACTTTTACACCTGGATTGTGGCAGAAGATTTGTAGCTGTAATTCCCACCAAAGCTACTTTTACAGCACTGAAAACGCTTAAATGATTATTTGGAGTTTTCACTTTTGAATTTTGATCGGTTGTCTTTCTTTTCTTTTTTTGTAATGTGTTAATGAGTGCAAACTGATGTGGAAAAGATTTTTTTCCCCCAATTTATGATAAAATCCACACTAAAGTGTGTAAACTGTGAAGGGTTATTCATAATTTCTGAAGCCACTGCTTATGTAGATACATTCACACATATCGAATAAAATACATTTATTGCTGCGATGGATATTACAGAATTTAAATGCTCCAGTCTTGAATGTTAACCTTAATATTTTTCCCTTAATGCAGCACTATTCTGGGCTGGAAGAGGCAGTGTTTCGTAATATCAGAGCATGCAAGGAGCTTTCTCAAACCACACGCACAGCATATGGGCCCAACGGTAAGCACACCACTCCAATAAAGTCTTTAATTGTTCATTTTTAAAATCTATGTATTTAAAATGGCACCAGTTTAACTGTGGCCTTGTTATCTTTCAGGTATGAATAAAATGGTCATTAACCACTTGGAAAAGCTGTTTGTTACCAATGATGCAGCAACAATTCTCAGAGAGCTTGAGGTGAGGTGGAGTTTGTGTGCAACAACTTAAATTTGAGTTGAAATATTAATCCCTTGAATTTAATGGCATCCTCACTGTTAATGTTTAACAGGTGCAGCATCCAGCAGCTAAGATGATTGTGATGGCCTCCCACATGCAAGAGCAGGAGGTTGGAGATGGCACCAACTTTGTTCTGGTGTTTGCTGGAGCGCTGCTGGAACTGGCTGAAGAGCTACTCAGAATGGGCCTGTCCGTGTCGGAGGTAAACAGATACATATGATGGAAAATATCCTGCTTGTGCTGCAGTTTATATAAAAGAATGTACACTCGGGATTTAATAATGCACCATTACATTTATTTGTAAATTCACTGGTGTAGCTTCTGTTGTATGCAAATGACCACTCATATCAAAATCTCCCTCTTACTCAAATAACAGACCCTTTTCACAATTTTTAAGCCATAAAATTGTAAAAATGTATAATTCTTTTTCAGGAATCGGGTATCACCATAAAACCCTTCACCTCTCATCTGCTTTATCCCAGGCGTTCTCAACTGGTCTCACCCTGGGACCCACATTTTCCTATGGTCATTAACCCACGACCCACTTATATAGAATTCAACGCATGCAAATTTATTTTTCAAAGATAGCCTTTGAAAACATGTACGTCTTTTTTTTAACATTAACACACATTTATATGTGCAAAGTGCATTTCAGAGCACATTGTTAAGAAACTGTGGACTAACAGACTAAGACAACTGCCTTGGTGAATAAAATAAAATTGAATATCAAACTGCACAAAATAAATAAGGCTACAAATTAGATATTTCACTTCTTTGGTTATCTCTGCATCCAGAACACAAACTGAGGAGGAACATGACAACTGTATGTATAAAAGGTGAATAAAATAAATTTCAAAACTGCACAAAATCAAAAAGGCCCACAACATGCAATGTTTTTACCTAACCAGTCATTGATGGAAGCCAATGAGACAATTGGGCATGTGCTTTACTCTTGATCAGAGTTTCAGAGTCTGGGGTGACAGTGGAGAGACAGCAACTCTCAGATCATGCTCAGTGTCCAGTCTGTTTCTCTGCTTAGACTTGAGCTGGACCAAAGTAGAGAAGCCACTTTTCACACAAATACAGCGGGGCAAAAAAGTATTTAGTCAGCCACCAACTGTGCAAGTTCTCCCACTTAAAAGATGAGAGAGGTCTCCAATTTTCATCATAGGTATACCTCAACTATGAGAGACAAAATGAGGGGAAAAAAATCCAGAAAATCACATTGAAGGATTTTTAATGAATTAATTGTTAAATTCCTCAGTAAAATAAGTATTTTGTCAATAACAAAAGTTAATCTCAATACTTTATCTACCCTTTGTTGGCAAT
This sequence comes from Pholidichthys leucotaenia, assembly GCA_020510985.1. Lineage (NCBI taxonomy): Eukaryota > Metazoa > Chordata > Actinopteri > Cichliformes > Pholidichthyidae > Pholidichthys > Pholidichthys leucotaenia. Next base: position 44,820,610 of record CM035844.1, on the reverse strand, counting down.
GACAGAGGTCAAACGTTTTCTGTAAGTCTTCACAAGGTTTTCACACACTGTTGCTGGTATTTTGGCCCATTCCTCCATGCAGATCTCCTCTAGAGCAGTGATGTTTTGGGGCTGTCGCTGGGCAACACAGACTTTCAACTCCCTTCAAAGATTTTCTATGGGGTTGAGATCTGGAGACTGGCTAGGCCACTCCAGGACCTTGAAATGCTTCTTACGAAGCCACTCCTTCATTGCCCGGGCGATGTGTTTGGGATCATTGTCGTGCTGAAAGACCCAGCCACGTTTCATCTTCAATGCCCTTGGTGATGGAAGAAGGTTTTCATTCAAAATCTCACGATACATGGCCCCATTCATTCTTTCCTTTACACGGATCAGTCGTCCTGGTCCCTTTGCAGAAAAACAGCCCCAAAGCATGATGTTTCCACCCCCATGCTTCACAGTAGGTATGGTGTTCTTTCTCCTCCAAACACGACAAGTTGAGTTTTTACCAAAAAATTCTATTTTGGTTTCATCTGACCATATGACATTCTCCCAATCCTCTTCTGGATCATCCAAATGCTCTCTAGCAAACTTCAGACGGGCCTGGACATGTACTGGCTTAAGCAGGGGGACACGTCTGGCACTGCAGGATTTGAGTCCCTGGCGGCGTAGTGTGTTACTGATGGTAGCCTTTGTTACTTTGGTCCCAGCTCTCTGCAGGTCATTCACTAGGTCCCCCGGTGTGGTTCTGGGACTTTTGCTCACCGTTGTCGTGATCATTTTGACCCCATGGGATCTTGCGTGGAGCCCCAGATCGAGGGAGATTATCAGTGGTCTTGTATGTCTTCCATTTTCTAATAATTGCTCCCACAGTTGATTTCTTCACACCAAGCTGCTTACCTATTGCAGATTCAGTCTTCCCAGCCTGGTGCAGGTCTACACTTTTGTTTCTGGTGTCCTTTGACAGCTCTTTGGTCTTGGCCATAGTGGAGTTTGGAGTCTGACTGTTTGAGGTTGTGGACAGGTGTCTTTTATACTGATAACGAGTTCAAACAGGTGCCATTAATACAGGTAACGAGTGGAGGACAGACGAGCCTCTTAAAGAAGAAGTTACAGGTCTGTGAGAGCCAGAAATCTTGTTTGTTTGTAGGTGACCAAATACTTATTTTACCGAGGAATTTACCAATTAATTCATTAAAAATCCTTCAATGTGATTTACTGGATTTTTTTTTTCTCATTTTGTCTCTCATAGTTGAGGTATACCTATGATGAAAATTGGAGACCTCTCTCATCTTTTAAGTGGGAGAACTTGCACAATTGGTGGCTGACTAAATACTTTATTGCCCCACTGTAGGTCATGCTGAATGGTAGCATTATTTTGACTGCATGAATAACAAAAGATGGATACTCAACCATTACATCACTGCACCAAAAGGGGGAAGGCCAAAAAAACCAAAAGTATCCCTGCACAGAAGTCACCACCTCCTCCTGGCGACCAGGTGATTACACTGTCCCCAGACAGCGTGAGGCAATCTCTTAGTAGGATCAATGCATGCAAAGCTCCAGGTCCTGACAACATACAGTATCTCACAAAAGTGAGTACACCCCTCACGTTTTTGTAAATATTTTATATCTTTTCATGGGACAACACTGAAGATATGAAACTTTGATACAATGTAAAGTAGTCAGTGTACAGCTTGTATAACAGTGTAAATTTGCTGTCCCCTCAAAATAACTCAACACACAGCCATTAATGTCTAAACTGCTGGCAACAAAAGTAAGTACACCCCTAAGTGAAAATGTCCAAATTGTGCCCAGAGTGTCAATGTTTTGTGTGGCCACCATTATTTTCCAGCACTGCCTGTTATATCAGTAATAAGGAGCCAAGGACGAGGCCAGGTGGTGGCAGAACTGGAAGGTGGAGCCGCCACCTGTGCCACTCGATAACTCGATAGCCGCAGATAGCGTCAGTTCGCCCGAGAACGTAAGCAGTTTCGACCTAATAGCGGGGCAGCTGGTATGTTCCGCCAACTGGCTGCAAACCATTGCCTCCTCCAGTGGTCCGAACTGACACTCTGTGGCCAACAGTCTCAGGTCTGCCACGAACCGCTGCACAGACTTGCCAACCCATTGGTGGCACTGTCGAAACTGGATTCTGCGGACAATGACGTTTTCCGGGGCGCGAAAATGGCACGCCATTAGCTCAACCACTTCTTCAAAGCTATCACAGTCGCCCATCATGCTTAAAATTTGCTGTCCCTCCATTCCGACATTATGGACCAGCAACGCTCATGCCCTCAATTTCTCCAGCCTCCCAAGGTTTAGCGCCACCATGTACGTCTGAAACGTGGCGAACCTCCTCGACCAAGGAATGGGTGGCTCATCGGGAAGCTCCAAAAAACAGCCGAATATGTGAAACATACTCGTCTATACCTGCTTTTATCCTCGTCGCCAAATGTTATGTCGGTAATGAGCCAAGGACGAGACTAGGTGTCGAGCTAAACACATGTTTATTGATAGGCACTCTACAGTACACAGGCACAGCCGTCAGGCAGAGAGGTGGCAAAGAGACCGCCCCTCCTGCCCACTGCCCTCTTATAGCTGCGGGTGTTTGCAGAACTGGAAGGTGGAGCCGCCACCCATACCACTCAAATAAAAGCCCAAACACGAACACAACATAACCCTCTTGGGCATGGAGTTCACTAGAGCTTCACAGGTTGCCACTGGAATCCTCTTCCACTCCTCCATGTTGACATCACTAAGCTGGTGGATGTTGGAGACCTTGCGCTCCTCCATCTTCCGTTTGAGGATGCCCCACAGATGCTCAATAGGGTTTAGGTCTGGAGACGTGCTTGGCCAGTCCATGACCTTTACCCTCAGTTTCTTTAGCAAGGTAGTGGTCGTCTTGGAGGTGTGTTTGGAGTCGTTATCATGTTGGAATACTGCCCTGCAGCCCTGTTTCTGAAGGGAGGGGATCATGCTCTGCTTCAGTATGTCACAGTACATGTTGGCATTCATGGTTCTCTCAATGAACTGCAGCTCCCCAGTGCCGGCAGCACTCATGCAGCCAAAAACCATGACACTCTCACCACCATGCTTGACTGTAGGCAAGACACGCTTGTCTTTGTACTCCTCACCTGGTTGTTGCCACACACGCTTGACACCATCTGAATCAAATAGTTTATGTTGGTCTCATCAGACCACAGGATATGGTTCCAGTAATCCATGACCTTAGTCTGCTTGTCTTCAGCAAACTGTTTGCGGGCTTTCTTGTGCATCATCTTTAAAAGGGGCTTCCTTCTGGGATGACAGCCATGCAGACCAATTTGATGCAGTGTGCGGCGTATGGTCTGAGCACTGATGGTCTGAGCACTGACAGGCTGACCCCCCACCCTTTGAACTTCTGCAGCAATGCTGGCAGCACTCATATGTCTATTTTCAAAAGACAACCTCTGGATATGACACTGAGCATGTGTCAACTTCTTTGGTCGACCATGGCGAAGCCTGTTCTGAGTGGAATGTGTGCTGTTAAACCGCTATATGGTCTTGACCACTGTGCTGTAGCTCAGTTTCAGGCTGTTGGCAATCTTCTTATAGCCTAGGCCATCTTTATGTAGAGTAACAATTCTTTTTTTCAGATCCTCAGAGAGTTCTTTGCCATGAGGTGCCATGTTGAACTTCCAGTGACCAGTATGAGTGTGAGAGCGATAACACCAAATTTAACACACCTGCTCCCCATTCACACCTGAGACCTTTTAACACTGAGTCACATGACACCGGGGAGGGAAAATGGCTAATTGGGCACAATTTGGACATTTTCACTTAGGGGTGTACTCACTTTTGTTGCCAGCAGTTTAGACATTAATGGCTGTGTTGAGTTATTTTGAGGGGGCAGCAAATTTACAGTTATACAAGCTGTACACTGACTACATTGTATCAAAGTGTCATATCTTCAGTGTTGTCCCATGAAAAGATATAATAAAATGCAAAAATGTGAGAGATGTACTCACTTTTGTGAGATACTGTAGCTGGTCGTGTACTGAGAGCCTGTGTGCAGAGGAACTCACAGGTGTCTTCAGACATCTTGAACATCTCACTGAGACAGGCTGTTGTACCCACGTGTTTCAAAGTCACCACAGTCATTCCAGCCCCCAAGAAGTCATCTCCCTCTTGCTACAATGACTACTGTCCGGTTGCACTCACTTCCATCATCATGAAGTGCTTCAAGCGGGTGGTCATGCAGCACATCAGGTCTGCCCTGCTCCCCTCCCTGAACCTATTACAGTTTGCATACCAGTCCAGTCGCTTGACTAATAATGTAATCTCTACTGCCCTCCACTCAGCCCACACACACCTGGACACAGAGGACTCCAACGTCAAAATGCAGTTCACAGACTTTATTGTGCATCCAGAAAGTATTCACAGCACTTCACTTTTTCCACATTTTGTTATGTTGCAGCCTTATTCCAAAATGGATTAAATTCACTTTTTTCCTCAGAATTGTACACACAATACCCTATAATGTCTATGTGAAAAAAGATTTTTGCAAATTTATTAAAAATAAACTAAGAAATCACATGTACATAAGTATTCACAGCCTTTGCCATGAAGCTCAAAATTGAGTTCAGGTGCATCCTGTTTCCACTGATCCTTGAGATGTTTCTACAGCTTAATTGAAGTCCACCTGTGGTAAATTCAGTTGATTGGACATGATTTGGAAAGGCACACACCTGTCTATATAAGGTCCCACAGTTGACAATGCATGTTAGAACACAAACCAAGCATGAAGTCAAAGGAATTGTCTGTAGACCTCCGAGACAGGATTGTCTCGAGTCACAAATCTGAAGAAGGGTACAGAAAAAATTTCTGCTGCTTTGAAGGTCCCACTGAACAGAGTAACCTCCATTATCCATAAACGGAAGAAGTTCAGAACCACCATGACTTTTTTTAAAGAGCTGGTCGGCCGTCTAAACTGAGCGATTGAGGGAGAAGGGCTTTAGTCAGGGAGGTGACCAAGAACCCAGTGGTTACTCTGTCAGAGCCCCAGCGTTCCTCTGTGAGGAGAATCTTCCAGAAGGACAACCATCTCTGCAGCAATCCACCAATCAGGCCTGTATGGTAGTGTGGCCAGACAGAAGCCACTCCTTAGTAAAAGACACATGGCAGCCCGCCTGGAATTTGCCAAAAAGCACCTGAAGGACTCTCAGACCATGAGAAACAAAATTCTCTGGTTTGATGAGACAAAGCTTGAACTCTTTCGCTTAAATGCCAGGCGTCATATTTGGAGGAAACCAGACACCGCTCATAACCATGGCAATGGGGATGGCAGCATCATGCTGTGGGGATGTTTTTCAGCGACAGGAACTGGGAGACTAGTCAGGATAGAAGGAAAGATGAATGCAGCAATGTGCAGAGACATCTTGGATGAAAACTTGCTCCAAAGCACTCTTAACCTCAGACTGGGGCGAGGGTTCATCTTTCAGCAGAACAATGACCCTAAGCACACAGCCAAGATATCAAAGAAGTGGCTTCAGGACAACTCTGAGAATGTTCTTGAGTGGCCCAGCCAGAGCCCAGACTTGAATCCAATTGAACATCTCTGGAGGGACCTGAAAATGGCTGTGCACCGACGCTTCCCAGCCAACTGAGGGAGATTGAGAGGTCCTGCAAAGAGGAATGGGCAAAACTGCCCAAAGATAGGTGTGCCAAGCTTGTAGCATCATATTCAAAAAAATTTGAGGCTGTAATTGCTGCCAAAGGTGCATCAACAAAATTTTGCATAAAGGCTGTGAAATACTTATGTACATGTGATTTCTTTGTTTTTTATTTTTAATAAATTTGCAAAAATTTCAAAAAAAAAAACTTTTTCTTGTTGTCATTATGGGGTATTGTGTGTAGAATTTTGAGGGAAAAAATTAATTTAATCCCTTTTGGAATAAGGCTGTAACATAACAAAATGTGGAAAAAGTGAAGCGCTGTGAATACTTTCCAGATGCACTGTAGTTCAACATTCAACACAATCATCCCCCAAAAGCTCATTCACAAACTGGACCAGCTGGCGCTCAACACTTCACTGTGTCACTGGCTGTTGGACTTCCTGTTGGGGAGACTGCAGGCAGTACAGGTTGCAGTAACACATCCAGCACCATCACTCTGAACACACGAGCACCCCAAGGATGTGTGCTGAGCCCCCTCCTCTTCACTCTGCTGACCCATGACTGTACACCGATGCACAACTCCAACCTCTTCATCAAGTTTGCGGACGACACTATTGTGGTGGGTCTCATCAACAACAGAGACGAGACAAACTACAGGAGCGAGGTGAGCCGCCTGGCCATGTGGTGCAGAGACAACAATCTCTCTCTGAACATGGTGAAGACGAAGGAGATTAGTGTGGCCTTCAGAAGAGCGCACACCCAGCATGCTCCCCTCACCATCAATGGTGCTGCTGTGGAGAGGGTGAGCAGCACCAAGTTCCTGGGTATGCACATTACAGAGGACCTCTCCTGGACCACCAACACTGTATCACTGATCAAGGAAGCTCAGTACTGTTTTTTTGTGTGTGTTGGGGGGGGGGGGGGGGGGCTTCTGCCCCTCACACACAAATCCTGGTCTCTGACTCCCCTCTTCCCCTTCCTTCAGCAACTGAACTCTGCCATCCCCAGGTACTGTTCACTCACACACCCACTGATTTCAGGCGCTTCAAAAACTGAACTGTCATCCAGGAACTGTTCACTCCAACACACACTGATCTCAGGGATGCACCAGTCACTTGCTGCAGCAATAGACTGCTCTCTTTGCACTACATGCCACTTTAACCCTCTGTGTGCCCTGATATGTGCCTTAAGTCACTACATGCTGTCTTAATTTTTAATTGTATTGTGGAGAAAGGATGCAGGTGAAGCAACGAGCTGAACGACACAAACTTTATTCTTTCTCCATCATCATGTATAGCAAACGGCTATCAAAGAATCAAAGAGGAACTCCCTCGGTTGCTGTGCATTCGCCTTTTATAGCTTTATTCCCGTGCTTAGCGGCCGAAGCTTCTGACATTATACATTGTTGCATGGACAAAGAGAATGTGTGGCACATTAGCATAAAATACACAGGCACCGCTTTGACACCTTTATTCTCTCTGCGGCTCCTGGTTAATCTTCCTGTCCCGGGGGATGCATAGATGTAACTGTCCCATTTGATACCCCCCGGAGACGCTTTCTCCTTCAGTCCATTATTCTCCCCTTCCAACAGCCCCCCTCCCCCCCAAACACCCAGAAGGGGCACTAACTCCCCTGTCCTTTGGGCTTGAGCTGGTGTCCATAGCGGCTGTAGCGGGGGGTTGCCGGTCCAGTCAAACCACCCTGCTGGCGAGGTGTGCAGACGGGTGCATCAGTCTGTGGAGGGAAAAAAAGGGAGGGGTGGGGGGACACCTTATGCTTTGCCCCAGGTTCCAGCACGTTGAACAGTCCATAGTACAGGGGCGCATAGGGTCCGGTGCGCATCATGCTTGACGGAAACAAAGCTGGCAATCGGCAGGCTTTTTGGGACGGAGGTGCAGGGAAAGCAATGGTGGGCTGGCGCGGTACGTTAAAAGCCTCCGGGCTGTGCAAAAATTGCTTGGGCGATCAACCCCAAGTGCGGGATTATCCGGTAAACATTCTCCAGGGATCCGCCACAGCAGAGAAAAAAACACTTTCTGCCAAATCCTCCTTAGGTGTGGAGCGCAGTCTTAAAAGGGTCCGGGGACGGCAGTTGGCCCAAGAAGTTCTGTCTGGGGGCTGCCAAATCTTCTTTAGGTGCGGAGCACAGCCCTAAAGGGATCCGGGGAAGGCAGTCGGCCCAATTCCCCGAGGATGCACAGCGGCTGAGGAAAAAAAATTGTAAGTTGTGTCGGGGAGGCTGTCAGATCTTCTTTAGGTGCGGAGCGCAGCCCTAAAGGAACTCTGGTAAAACTCTCCGGGGATCCGTTGCGGCTGAGAGACAAAAACAAGTTCTGCGGGGGAGGCTGCCAAATGTTTAGGTGTGGAGTGCAGCCCTAAAGGAACTCTGGACAGGCAGTTGACCCAATTTTGTCCGTGGGCGACATGTCCTGATGGTGGACCCGTTGGCAGCCATAAGCTCGGGACCGCTGCCTGCTGCCACACTGCTGCCTTGACCGGCAGGATGCTCTTCTGGGTGTGGAAGTCCACCGGGAAACATCTCCCCAAACGTGTGTCTGTAACACAAAACAGCTTGTTTCTTTCGCCAGCTGTCGCAGCTGCTAATGGCTGCTGGCCGTGCCGTTTCCCAATTTCTTGAACGGGCGTGGCGGCGTGCGTCGTTGGGAGTTTGAGCTGGGTGGTGGATCCATTTCCTGTGCCAGTGCGCAGTAGTCCTTAGTCACTCGCAACGGCGAGTTGGCCAGGTTTGCTCCCGCTGCGGCCGGTCGAGTCCAACTTCAGATATAACTGAACTTCTGAATATTATTTATTTTTTGACCTGCTGTCCGCGACCCACTTAAAACTGGACCTACTATTTGAGAATCACTGCTTTACACGATGAGTGGTTACTGATGTGGGATGTGTAGAGCATTAAAATGCATTAAACGTCATTAATTCAGATTTGCTGTAGAGTTCCCTTCTATCTTTTTCCTCAGGTGATTGAGGGTTATGAAAAGGCGTGTAAGAAAGCTCTGGAGATCCTGCCAGACTGCGTGTGTTCCTCAGCCAAGAACCTTCATGACGTTCAGGAGGCCACGTCTCTCATCCGGACAGCAGTCATGAGCAAACAGTATGGCAACGAAGACTTCCTCGCCAAACTCATTGCCCAGGCCTGCGGTGAGTCAGCAGTCTAGACTACCAAAAACCATGCCATGCCGATGAGATTACATTGTAGATAAGAGAAACGTAATTTCGTTCTACTGTACATGATTGGCTGTATGGATTGAATAACAATAAAGTTGGCTTTACCTTTTTTTTACCTTTACCAAAATCTACAGGATCTGTTCATCTTCTAGAAGAGCAGTACCTCAGTTTGAAGTTTATTTTTTTTTAATTTGTCTGGCTTCTTTCTTTTTTTAATTTGTTGTTGCTACAGTGTCCATTTTCCCAGAATCCGGCAATTTCAATGTCGATAATGTCAGAGTTTGCAAAATTTTGGTAAGCATCACTATCCATTGTGTTTATTACATGTTGTCTGTGTGCAGTGTTTTTCCTCCGAGTGATTTTCTGTGATGTTTTCAGGGTTGTGGAGTGACTGCGTCTTCCATGCTACATGGCATGGTTTTTAAAAAGGAAGCAGAGGGCGACATCACATCAGTTAAAGATGCAAAGATCGCAGTCTTCTCCTGTCCCTTTGACTGCACGGTGACAGAAACAAAGGTAGAAGCTAATTTATAAACCTCCATGTCAGGCTCCAGCGGATGGTGACAGGGCTTAATGGATGTGCTCATGGTCATTTCCGCTGTTTGTGTTGCTAATTATATTCTTGTTTCATAGGGCACAGTCTTGATAAATAACGCACAGGAGCTGATGAACTTCAGTAAGGGCGAGGAGGACATGATGGAGGCTCAAGTGAAGGCCATTAAGGAGGCCGGTGCCAACGTGGTGGTAACGGGGGGAAAAGTAGCTGACATGGCACTGCATTATGCCAACAAGTACAAGCTCATGGTGGTCAGGTAAGATTGATGTGAGGTCAAGAAATAGAGACAGGAATAGTCATCAATTCTTAAGTAAAACTATTAGAGAATTGCTCTCAGGCTCCCCCTAAAATTGTGAAGCGTTATTGTCTGTTATCATTATAAATACTTGTTGTACTGTGATCCATATGCATTTTTTTACAAGCAGACAGAAGTAACCGGCAAATTCAGATGCCTTTCCCTCATTTGGAAACAGTGAAAACATAGAGCAGTGTTTTTCAACTTTTTTATTTTTATTACCCCCGCCGGTTGAAGCCCAAAGGGGTCAAAGACCGAAGGGGGATTATGTTATGGGTCAGTCCGTCTGTCCCACTCTTGTGAAATCAACTCCTCCTACAGTTTTGGTTCGATTGTTTTGAAACGTGGTACCGTGGTTTGATATGCACTGAGGATGTGCATATTGTAATTTAGTTCTGATGATTTTTGCGGGAATTGTAGCCCCTGACCTATGACCTCCTGTTTCACCTCACTTCATAGACAGTAACTGTTTTGTGAAATCAACTCTTCCTACAGTTTTATTCCGATTGCTTTGAAACTTGGTACGTTTGATATACTCTGATGATGCGTATATTACAATTTCACTCTCATCGGTTGATCTTGAGGTGAGAGATCAGATTTTTCCCTAAATCTCGTAAACACAATACCTACTGAAAGAAATGATGTCATCATCATCATAGCAGTCTGTGGGGGCGACAATGACCATTTCACTTAGGTCCGACCAGACCCCTCCATGCAGCTCTGTCCCCCGCCCTCCGCTGCCAGGAGCTCCCGGCTCCGCCAACCCGGGTGACGTCTAAGCCAGCATGAGCCGCCCTCTGACTGACTATTTCATGAAACTGCTTGCAAAGTATTTGAGTACCGCTAGCTTTTGCTGGACTAGCAATTCTTGGCAGATAGAGGTATTATCAGTGGCAAGGGCAGGCCAAGACAAACTGACTCCAGTATCTGTTGCAGTGACTGACCAGATGATAGGTTTGTTTATCTCTGCTCTTTGTGTAGTGCATGTCACGATGCACCGACTGGCAAAAGTCCACCACAGATCTCGCAACAGATTTGCTTATCTGCCAGGATGTCCAGTCTCACCCCGTGTAACTGGGAGTGGTCCACCACAGACCTGTGACAGATATTGTTTTTAGTTCTGCCAGGATGCCCATTTTCACCCTCCACACCCTGGGAAGGGCAGGGTTGCCGGTTGAGTTGCCGACGGCCCAACCCATGAGACAGGTAGTACCGGTTTTCATGGTTATCCGGTAGCAAGCAAACCAATGCCTGACCTGACATGGAAAAGAAGAAATGATGTAGGCTTTTTAAATCGATACTGTAGTGGTATCTAATCAGGGATGGCAATTTTCCACCAATCCGTGGATTTCCGCCGATTTATTTTCAAATTGATCATTTCTGTGACTCGTCTAAATCCGTTGAGAAAATTTTAGGGGGGTTAAGGTACCTTATTGTTACCGATTTTAGCGAAAATCAACATGATTACATAAGCGCTCGGCGCTTCCCCTGGTCAAGTGTCCCGCGATAACCCGGATGTGTTGTGTTCAAGCTACTGCTGTATTGTAAACAGCCCTGCGATTGGATAGTTGCAAACGATTGGACCAATCAAATGACTCGTTGTATGCTTTGTCAAAAATTCATGGCGGCGTGTTCGTCAGGGATGTGATTTTTCAGCTAATTCGCAGAATTCCGTTTTTTTTTTATCTTCCAGGAAGATAAAGTACGTTAAGTACGTTAGCGGCTTGTGGTCCACGAACGCAGTGAAGGTGCGCCCTTTCAGCCAGAACTGGAAGTGGCGTATGGCCAGGTGGAGAGCCATTAACTCTCTGTCGAACACGCTGTATTTACGCTCACTGTCGTGCAAAGACCTGCTAAAAAAGGTGAGCGGCTGCCAAGAACCGGCAACGCATTGCTCCACGACGGCCACTATGCCCATGTCCGAGGCGTCGGTAGTGAGCGCTATCCGAGCTGCCGGGTCTGGGTGCGCCAGTAGTGCAGCGTTCGCCAGAGCTGTTTTAACGTCAGAACGCCTGCTCCCGCTCAGGAGTCCAGTTGACTCTGTCCGCCGGTTTCCATTTCTAGAGTGCGGCGTACAACGGCTGTATGAGCTGGGCTGCGCGGGGAGGAAACGGTTCTAAAAGTTAAGCATCCTCCAAAACTCCTGCAGCGCCCTGACATTGATGTTGAAGAGAAAAAAATAGCAAAACAATTTAGTTACATTACTTTTATGATTCCAAACAGTTTGAAATTGACAGTGCACAGTGGACATTGACTCATAACTTTTGAATATTTCTAAGACATGGCTACATCAGTGATTGTGCAAAATGAACTGCTCAAGACTCAATGGAGATTGAAACTGGTGATCTGAAATGAATGCTGAAATTATAAAAAGTAATGATATGAATGAATTTTATTTCTATTATGGAATAGATAAAATTAACTGATTTTGATTTGATCAAGTGTTAAAGCATGTGATGGATAATGCTTGTTGGAATCTTTATTACCTCCGCCAAAGGGGGAGTTATGTGATCATCGGCGTTGGTTTGGCTGTTTGTTTGTTTGTTTGTCTGTTAGCAAGATAACTCAAGAAGTTATGGACGGATTTTCATGAAATTTTCACAGATTGTCAGAAATGGGGTATCCTACAGATGATTACATTTTGGTGGTGATCCGGATCACCGTCCACAAGAAAACCGCCATTACGCAAAATGCCATTTTCCTGAATAACTACTGAACCATTAATCCTATCATTGTCAATCCAATTGCTAGTCATATGTTTTCAGGGCCAAGGAATCTGAAAACGTACACACAAACACTGTATGGGGGGAACTGTGGCCGCCATTACCGAAAAGGCCATTTTCAAGAAAAACTACTGAACCACTAATCCTATCATTGTCAATCCAATTGCTAGTCATATGTTTTCATGGTCAAGGAATCTGAAAACGTACACACAAACACTGTATGGGGGGAACTGTAGCGATAAACCGCCATTACGCAAAATGACATTTTCCTCAATAACTACTGAACCACTAATCTTATCATTGTCAATCCAATTGCTTGTCATATGTTTTCATGGTCAAGGAATCTCAAAACGTACACACAAACACTGTATGGGGGGAACTGTAGCGCTAAACCGCCATTACGGAAAATGCCATTTTCCTCAATAACTTCTCAACCACTAATCCTATCATTGTGAATCCAATTGCTTGTCATATGTTTTCAGGGTCAAGGAATCTGAAAACGTACACACAAACACTGTATGGGGGGAACTGTGGCCGCCATTACGGAAAATCCCATTTTCGTGAATAACTACTGAACCACTAATCCTATCATTGTCAATCCAATTGCTACTCATATGTTTTCATGGCCAAGGAATCTGAAAACGTACACACAAACACTGTATGGGAGGAACTGTGGCCGCCATTACGGAAAATGCCATTTTCCTTAATAACTACTGAACCACTGCTTCTCATATGTTTTCATGATCAAGGAATCTCAAGACTGTATGGGCGGAACTGCGGCGCTTGGCGGAGGTCTGCGCTGTCCGAGTGCTTTTCTAGTTTAGGAATGCTATCTTCTTGGAACATAAGTCAATATTATACAGTAATAAGTGGCATTCAGCTGTTTGTTTTATGTCATTTAAGCACAGTTCTGATACTTAAAAATCATAAAAACCCAGGAGGCTTCGCCCCCCTTGCCCCCCCCCCCCCCCAACACACACACGGCTCTGCCCCAGACCCCGCTGGGGGACATAGTCCCCCAGACCCCCTGCTAAATTTTCAGATAATTTCCCCAACCCCAAATCACATCCCTGAAATGTAAACATCGGGATGTATTTCAGTCTGTAAAACCTTACACATTTGATGATGATTTTATTTATAAGACTGTGTCTGTCCTAATAAAAACATTTTATAGGTGCCAGTTAAGAGCACTTTTTTAAAAACCTAATCTTAACTATAAACGCATTTTGACTTGGATCAGAGTTGTTCCATGCTGACTAACTGAAATCTGTTAAGTTGTGTTTTGATGTCGCTGTTCCGCGGCATCCTTGTCCACATGGAGGTGGTACAGGTACCCCAGCAAATAGATTACACTCTGGAGTTGAATTTCAAACTTTTATACTTGGACACCTTTGAAATCCTGGCATCGTATGGACAAATGGCCAAATTGTTAAAATAGGTCATAAGTTTGGAGTAAAAACATTGTTGTGTGTTTGGCCCCTTACTCGTCCAAGAGCAGTAAGGCCAGGTCACCATCAGTCTTTTATCCTGTTTTTCGCTCTCACTAACAAGTGCATCCCGGTCCCATGTACACTCTGGTCTGGGCTTTTACCTGGTCAGTCTCTCTTAATTTTCTTCATTTCCTCCAACATGATCCTCTTTGTTTCTTCACTGGCTTTGCAGTTACATCCATTCTGAAAATACCAGCCTAAGCAGCGTCATTATAGAGCTCCAGAAAAAAATTAAGAGACCAAAGGGACCACTGCAAAACTGAAACTTTATCTGTTTTTACGATTTATTTGTACAGTATCGGCTTGTCACTGTATTATTCACAAGGTGTAGGGCAGTTCTGTATTGACTAGACACACCTGCCCAGACAGTTATACCACCACCACCACCAAAGACTTGTCTGGTGACAACAGTGGCTGATGTGCAGTGGGGCAAAAAAGTATTTAGTCAGCCACCAATTGTGCAAGTTCTCCCAGTTAAAAGATGAGAGAGGTCTCCAATTTTCATCATGATATTTAAAGAATTTGTTTCATCATGATATTTAAAGAAGTCTGATATTTAAAGAATTTATTGGCAAGTTATGGTGGAAAATAAGTATTTGGTCACCAACAAACAAATAAGATTTCTGGCTCTCACAGACCTGTAACTACTTCTTTAAGAGGCTCCTCTGTCCTCCACTCGTTACCTGTATTAACCTGTTGAATTCTGTTCAGCTTCCCTAAAAACACCTAAAAATAACATGCCCAAAGTAAATCAAAAGCTGTTCTTCAACCCTTTGCAGCATCTTCATGGGGTTAGCAGGGATGAGAATCCTCCGCGGTTCTGCGGAATTCCTCGGATTTGATCATGTCTAGGGTCATTCTCGTGAATCGTCTAAATTCGAGGAGAAAATTTTAGGGGGGGGGGGTTGGAGGTATGTTATGAGCGGCGAGTCGTATTTTCGATCGGCTGCTAAAATCCACCGCGCAGAACGCGTTACCCAGCGAGATCAGTAATGTAATGTAACAAGGCCACTGATTGGTTGCTTCAATAAGTATCAGCCAATTGGCGATTTTGTTATTCCTTTGTCATATCCAACACGCGGAGCGAATGCAAATGGCGGACAGTTCAATCAACTGAGTTTTCCCGATTTCGTGAAAATGGTGAACCTAAAACTCACGAAAAACAACAAAGCAAGAATTTTAGAAATCGACAAAGGGATAAGGAACAAGTTTTGTTGGGAATGGCTTGAAAAAACTGTGTCAATGACTGTAAAGATGGGTAAAAATACCGAAGTTGTGGTTGAAAAAATGGCCGACTTCATAGCGAAATGCGAAGTACCAGGGAAAGCCCAGTGTGTTTATTGCAACGATTTCTTGAGTTATGGATCTCGTGGTTGTGTTACCTTAGTTGAACACTGTTCAAAACAGAAACATCTCAAAATTGTGGCTACAAGGAGATCGAACTACTCGCTCGTGCTGCATTCAAAACGATCGATGGGCACGGTCAAATTCAGATGCCAGTTGATCAAAGTTCATCACAATCAGCCCCGATTACAGCAATTAGTGATCGGAAGACACATTCCGAGGTAAGATTTTTTTCTCGTTATAAGTAATGTACTTGAGAATTTTCGCGTAATGAATTTGCTATGAAATAGCATGTGTAAGTTGTGACGTCATGCCTGTTTTGAAACACTAATTGCATTTGAGTGCTGATGATCGATTGTGAAGAGATAAATGTGATTACATTTTCTCACAATTTGAAATGCAATCTAAGAATTTTGAATATAATTTATCATTTTTTGTTTCACTAGGAGGAGTTACATAATGCATGTGTAAGTTTTTTTGTCATGGGTGGTGATGGGTTGCCTTTCCTAAGATATCTTTGCTTTTATTAGTAAACATAGTTTCTTTATGGTCATTGCATAAAAATATTAAACATCTTTTAGGTTTTACTTACTTTCTTAGATTATCTTTCAAATATTAAAATATACTAATATGCAACTTTTTTTATATTCCTTGTAACAATAACAAATGCACACATTAATAAATCAAAATGTTTGCAGAATGTCAGTATATTTTAATAAATGGGTGATGGACTTGGTGATGGAATTTTGTTAATATTTATAATTTATTTTACTTGGTTAAATTATTTTGTCTGTTCTAGAACTATGTAAATGTAATTCTGTGTCAGTTCTAAACATATTAAATAGTAGTAAAATATAATTTAGTATTATTACATCAACATACCATTCAGATATCATAAATTTGCACATGTGATGCAGCAGCAGATTCAAAAGGTAAACTATAAATGCATTTGTACTTACTTCTGACTTTAAATATAAGACCACATTTGAGCATTCTAAAACACCAGATTTCGCCTGCGTCCCCCCAAGACCCCCGGCTTAGTTTCCTCTTTTTGTCCCAAACCCCATTCTCATCCCTGGGTTAGTCTCATTTAAAAGAAAACACTGAATTTTTTGGCAAAACAGTCATAATCTCTCTAAGTGCTCCAGCCACTGAGTAACAAGAAAGTTCACTTGGGTGTTTTTTTTAGATACAAATGCTTGCAAATAACATACAGCTGTCAGATACTGGCTGGAAAACACAACAGAAATGTAGAACCAAGTGTTTTCAAGCTCAGGTCAAAATTTTGTAAAAATACCACAAAAAATGAATATATTACACAGCTTTTTTCTCAGGTTGTAACAAGGCTGTGTCTGTACTGGAAGACCGGAAATACAGCTTTTTTTTTTTCAGTGCGCACTGAGACGCACTAAGATGCAGAGACGTGACTGCCCGCGGAATTCACAGAGTTCAAGGGGTTAATGACTCCAAACTCCACTATGGCCAAGACCAAAAAGCTGTCAAAGGACACCAGAAACAAAAGTGTAGACCTGCACCAGGCTGGGAAGACTGAGTCTGCAATAGGTAAGCAGCTTGGTGTGAAGAAATCAACTGTGGGAGCAATTATTAGAAAATGGAAGACATACAAGACCACTGATAATCTCCCTCGATCTGGGGCTCCATGCAAGATCTCACCCCGTGGGGTCAAAATGATCACGAGAACAGTGAGCAAAAATCCCAGAACCACACGGGGGGACCTAGTGAATGACCTGCAGAGAGCTGGGACCAAAGTAACAAAGGCTACCATCAGTAACACACTACGCCGCCAGGGACTCAAATCCTGCAGTTGCCAGACGTGTCCCCCTGCTTAAGCCAGTACATGTCCAGGCCCATCTGAAGTTTGCTAGAGAGCATTTGGATGATCTCAAAGAGGATTGGGAGAATGTCATATGGTCAGATGAAACCAAAATAGAACTTTTTGGTAAAAACTCAACTTGTGTTTGGAGGAGAAAGAATGCTGAGTTGCATCCAAAGAACACCATACCTACTGTGAAGCATGGGGGTGGAAACATCATACTTTGGGGCTGTTTTTCTGCAAAGGGACCAGGACGACTGATCAGTGTAAAGGAAAGAATGAATGGGGCCGTATATCGTGAGATTTTGAGTGAAAACCTCCTTCCATCAGCAAGTGCATTGAAGATGAAACATGGCTGGGTCTTTCAGCATGACAGTGAGCCCAAACACATCGCCCGGGCAACGAAGGAGTGGCTTCGTAAGAAGCATTTCAAGGTCCTGGAGTGGCCTAGCCAGTCTCCAGATCTCAACCCCATAGAAAATCTTTGGAGGGAGTTGAAAGTCCGTGTTGCCCAGCGACAGCCCCAAAACATCACTGCTCTAGAGGAGATCTGCATGGAGGAATGGGCCAAAATGCCAGCAACAGTGTGTGAAAACCTTGTGAAGACTTACAGAAAACGTTTGACCTCTGTCATTGCCAACAAAGGGTATATAACACAGTATTGAGATGAACTTTTGTTATTGACCAAATACTTATTTTCCACCATAATTTGCAAATAAATTCTTTAAACATCAGACACTGTGATTTTCTGGATTTTTTTTTTTTTTTCTCTTTTTGTCTCTCGTAGTTGAGGTATACCTATGATGAAAACTGGAGACCTCTCTCATCTTTTAAGTGGGAGAACTTGCACAATTGGTGGCTGACTAAATACTTTTTGCCCCACTGTATAACGCTCTCCTTGATGTCTCCAACATTGTTGGCAGCCATCATTTCTGCTCAGCATGAATCGGCTTTCATCAGAGAACAGCACTGAGGCTCACTGGTCTCTTGTCCAGCATAAATGCTCCCTGGCACATGCAAAAGATGATGCCTGTGCCTGGTGGTGTGGTCAGGTACCCTTCCAGGTCGTCTAACACGCAGACCACACTGATGTAAACAGTTTTGAATGGTCTGATATGACACTTGGGTGCCTGGAATTGAGTGGCATTCATCATTCGGTCGGTGTCCCGTCCGAGGGCGGTGCAGTGGAGCAGTGGTTAGCACTGCGCCAGCACAGCAACTCACCCTTGGCCATGGGATCCCTGGTTCGATCCCAGCCCCTGACCAACAGTGATCTGTGAGGAGTTTGCATGTTCTCCCCGTATCTGCGTGGGTTTACTCCGGGATTTCTCCGGTTTCCTCCCACAGGCCAAAAACATGCAGATTAGGTTAATTGGAGACTCTAAAGTGGCCCTAGGTGTGAATGTGTGTGTGAATGGTTAAGGGATAGCGCCGTACCGTGGCTGCTTCATCCATCCAGGTGGATGCCCTCAATTTCCCCTCTGGGGATCAATAAAGTATACAAAATTTAAAAAAAAAAAAAAAATCCAGTTCTGCAAGGCACTGTTCACAATGAAGTAGTCACCAGTGTGGGATGTGGCCAGAGGACCTTCACTTCTGTGCCTTTCTGTGACTCTCCCAGTCTCTCTGTATCTCTGTTGCAACCTGCTGATGACACTCTGTGACACTAAGCTCAGTGGCCACTTCCCTCTGAGAACATCCTGTTTGAAGCCTCGCATTGGCGAGGTAGTGTTGATCAATTGTTAGGTGTCGTCTTGGTCTCATGATGTCAAAATGTGAACAGCATGATGAAGAGGACTGTTTAAATGCCAATTCTAATTGAACCAAAAAATTTATTGGTCGATTCATGGATCAGACACCTTCTGTGAATTTTACCTTTAAGCACCTTGTTAGAGAACAGCAAATTATGCATAAAGTACTCAGACATTGAACAGTTTTGGACATGTGCATTCAAAAGGTTAGAGAAGGTTAAATTAAGTTCACCTGTCAAGATTATAGTGCATTTTAGGTGCATCCTGAAATTTCACCCGAAGGCCAAATATCCCTAACATTTTGTGAGTAGTGTATGTGTTTGAGTTAGGGATGTTAATGATTAATTGACTTTCGATTAATTCTCGATAAGAACTTGGTCGACTAAATTAATTATTTTCATTAAATATAGTCCTGGTGTGGGGGCTATAGGCTAATCTCTACCACACCTGACGTACTTCACTCGAGAAAATGAAGCGGTCTAAGCGGAGTGCAGTGTGGGATCATTTTAAACTGGTAAATGCTAACAATGAAGCTAAATGTACTGGCACTACATTGAAATACAACAGCTCAACCAGTTCGCTAAGTTACCACCTAAATCACCACCAAAGTGGTGGCTCAGTTGGTAGAGCATCCACCCCACACCCGGGAGGCAGGGGTTCAAATCCCAGCCGGGTCATGCCAAAGACCATATAAAAGTGGAACTTCCTGCCGTCCAGCTTGGTGCTCAGCAGTAATGGAATGGAGGAGGGAAATCTGTGGCAGCGCCTTGCATGGCAGCGGCCCTCTGATTCTGCACTTGGGGTGTGTGTGATTAACACTGTAGATAGGTAAAACACAATCTCGTTCTACTGTACATGATTGGTTGTACAGTTGAATGACAATAAAGGGTGATTTAATTTAATTTAAAGAACTCACATTCAGCCGTGCTGCAAGGAGCGACTAGTTTGGCTTCATCACAACTGACACCACAGTCTTGGGGAGGCAGATATGTGACAAGAGGAAGACGGAGGATTTGCAACAATTGAAAAAGACATGATGCCAATAAGTACTGTTGAAGGAGAGGGCTTTCGTGAGCTGATAAACTTTATGGAGCCAGGGTATAATATAGGAACAATAACTACCCGCTTGTAAGCATGCTACAAGGAGGGAAAAAAAAAAAAAGCTGACCTGAAAACACAGCTAGCCACTGAAAATGTGGCACTGACAAGATTGTTGGACTGCGCTAACTACAGAAAGCTACATTAGTCATTTGCCACTATATTGATAATGAGTGGCCTGTAAAATCAGCAGTTCTTCTCACAGAGAACATGTCCGATTTTATGTAGTTTTTAATATTATGTGGACTAAGTCTACATTTTTTTATTCAGAATTTATATTGCTCAAGTTTAATATCAGCCAGCGCACACATCTTTGTTATGGTAGCCTTAATATTTACTTTTCTGAGTTTATTTTGTTGTTAACGTTTAACATACAGCAGATTACCTTACATAAATAAATCAAATCCTTGAGGAATATGACTTGCATTTTTTTATTCAGTATATCAAACAATAATTGGCTTTTTATGTTATAGACCATAATGTACGAAGGGAATTTCAAATTCTCAGGAAAAACACCGCTATCAATTAATTGTTAATCAATTGACAAGGTGAATCAGTTAATAATTAATGAATTAACTGATAACTTGCATCCCTAGTTTGAGTAAAATGAACAGTTTTGTTTTATTCTCAAACCTACTGAAAACAACTCACCCAGATTCCAAGTCAAAATATCATTTAGGGCATTTATGTACAGAAAATGACAACTGGCCAAAACAGCAAAGATGTTGCTTGTAGATGCGCTTTTAGATTAAATAATGCAAAGAAAACAAGTTCACATTCATTCTTAAACATTACAGTACTTAAGTTTTAACTTTGGAAGAACTCAAATCTGCAATTATGTAATAACTGTTTTTTTTTAAATTCAGTTTTCATCTGTCTTACCATCCTTAGATGATGTAAGTAGTACCTCCTAAAGTAGATTGAGGTGTCCTTGCATTGGAATTCAGCAGATACTCAAATTGAATGGCTGCCATGCATGTAGAGATGGTAATTTAGGAAAGATTTTGCAGTGGTCTCTTAATTTTTTCCAGAGCTGTATATATAGCAGGTGTCTTAAAAGTGGGTTTATGCTCCTTTCTACGTTTGGGACAAGGCTGGCACACATGCGGCTGTATATGTGCTTCATTTTTTTGCATCTACCTGGCAAAGCATCATTTTGAACGTTATGTTGGATATTGCGCATACGTAGTTAGTGCGCACAGGGAATGTGGCCACAAAATTTGGGCTGCACATGCTCAGCCACGGAGGGCCCCCACGGCTGTAGATGATGAAATTTATATCACACAAGCCTCTCACTCAACCAGATGCACAAAGCGGAGGTGGAGAATAAATGCACCTTAACATAACACCCTGTGATTGGCTGGTGAGATGTAAAGCGTACTAGTTGTAATGTTTTCAGTGTTCCAACTTGAACATCAAATTACGTAGTACTGTTGCTAGTCATGCGGCCTACTCGGGATATGCTAAAATTGACATGCATTATCAGAGGTTGATCTACCATTAAAATTATTTTGGAGACGTTATATTCAGGTGAAAATCTTAACATTGTGTTGCTTTAAAGTTTGTCGCCCGTCATATTCTTAAAATGCAGTGGTGTGAAAAAAGTGTTTGCCCCATTCCCGATTTCTCATGTTTTTTGTATGTTTGTCACACTGGTTTCAGATCATCAAACAAATTTAAATATTAGACAAAGATAACACAAGTAAATACAAAATGCAGTTTTTAAATGAAGGTGTTTATTATTAAGGGTAAAAAAAAAAAAAAAAAACCCTACATGGCCCTGTGTGAAAAAGTGATTGCCCCCTAAACCTAGTAACTGGTTGGGCCACCCTTAGTAGCAACAACTGCAATCAAGCGTTTGCGATAACTGGCAATGAGTCTTTTATAGCGCTGTGGAAGAATTTTGTCCGACTCATCTTTGCAGAATTGTTGTAATTCAGCCACATTGAAGGGTTTTCAAGCATCAACCGTCTTTTTAAGGTCATGCCACAGCATCTCAATTGGATTTAGGTTAGGATTTTGACTAGGCCACTCCAAAGTCTTCATTTTGTTTTTCTTAAGCCATTCAGAGGTGGATTTGCTGGTGTGTTTTGGATCATTGTCCTGCTGCAGAACCCAAGTGCACTTCAGCTTGAGGTCACGAAGAGATGGCCAGACATTCTCCTTCAGGATTTTTTGGTAGACAATAGAATTCATGGTTCCATTTACCACAGCAAGTCTTCCAGGTCCCAAAGCAGCAAAACAGCCCCAGACCACCACACTAGGACCACCATATTTTACTGTTGGTATGATGTTCCTTTTCTGAAATGCTGCGTTACTTTTACGCCGGATGTAATGGGACACACACTTTCCAAAAAGTTCATCTTTTGTCTCGTCAGTCCATACAGATGAGCCTTTGTGTTCTTTTTGCTCAGCAGTGGTTTTCATCTTGGAACTCTACCATGCAGGCCATTTTTGCCCAGTCTGTTTCTTTTGGTGGAGTCATGAACACTGACCTTAACTGAGGCAAGTGAGGTCTGCAATTCTTTGGATGATGTTGTGGGGTCTTTTGTGACTTCTTGGATGAGTCCTCCCTGTGCTCTTGGGGTAGGTTTGGTCGGCTGGCCGCTCCTGGGAAGGTTCACCACTGTTACATGTTTTCGCCATTTGTGGATAATGGCTCTCACTGTGGTTTGCTGGTGTCCCAAAGTCTTAGAAATGGCTTTATAATCTTTTCCATACTGATAGATCACAATTACTTTGTTTCTCATTTGTTCCTGAATTTCTTTAGATCGCAGCATGATGCAGTGTTTCCTCTGGCTTAAAGACCTTGGCATGGTGGCATTATACGGGGGGGGGCAGTAAACATACAGGAATATGTTAATTTTATACTATTTATTTCTTTTTAAAATTTTACACAGTAACGTTGCATATGGAACTTCCCATTTGAAATATTGTACAACTGAGGCTTGAATATTGGGCCAGTTGGGGTCCCACCTAGACATCCTGTGTTGAGACTTTTTAGTGGTGTTATCCTTCTCTCCTTCCTCTGCCTGAACACTTTGCTCTCCTTGGCTCCTCTCTTCTATCTCATCTTGCCCTCTCTGAGTTCTGTCAAATTCAGGTTCTCTCTGTCTGTGGTGGTATATAAACAGGTTAGAAAATATCAAGTGTCATGTTTTGTCCTGTAGAATTTTTTTTGTCATGGTTTACATAGATGACAAAAATGTGTATTTTTTGTATTTTTATTCTAGTGTTTCTTTTTTTTCCATTGGGAGAGTAGGGAAGGGAAAGAAACATTCATAATAGTAATGTACTCAAGCATACTTAAATTATATGATCAGGTGGGTATAGTAACCAGAAATTCTACTCATGTAAAAGCAGTGCTTTGAAATTAATAATTAAAAGTAGACAACCAAAAATTTCTACTTGAGTTAAGGGTACAAAGAGCACCTACTTAAAAACTTGAGTAATGACTTGTCTTGAAGGTATGAGGTTTTTCTCCAAAATTTATAACAATTTTTGAATAGTTTTCTACTTTTCTCTGTAAATCTATCTAAAGTTGAAACCGTGTTCCTCAAATTTGTAATTTCCTCTTGTAAAATTGACTTCTTGTACATCCATCCATCCATCCATCTTCTACCGCTTTTCCGGAGGTCCGGGTCGCGGAGGCAGCAGTTCAAGCAGAGAAGCCCAGACTTCCCTCTCCCCAGCCACCTGCTCCAGCTCTTCAGAGGGGATACCAAGGCGTTCCCAGACTAGCTGGGAGACATAGTCTCTCCACCGAGTCCTGGGTCTGCCCCGGGGTCTCCTCCCAGTGGGACGTGCCTGAAACACCTCAAGTGGGAGGCGTCCAGGAGGCATCCTAATCAGATGCCCATACCACCTCAACTGACTCCTTTCAATGTGGAGGAGCAGCGGTTCTACTCTGAGCCTCTCCCGGATGACTGAGCTCCTCACCCTATCTCTGAGGGTGAGTCCAGCAATCCTACGGAGAAAGCTCATTTCAGCCGCTTGTATCCGCGATCTCGTTCTTTCGGTCATTACCCAAAGCTCGTGACCATAGGTGAGAGTAGGAACGTAGATTGACTGGTAAATCGACAGCTTTGCCTTAGAACTAAGCTCCCTCTTCACCACAACAGACCGGTACAACGTCCGCATCACTGCAGATGCTGCTCCAATCCGTCTGTCGATCTCTCGCTCCATTTTCCCCTCACTCGTGAACAAGACCCCAAGATACTTAAACTCCTCCACTTGGGGCAGGAGCCTGTCCCCAACCCGGAGAGGACAATCCACCTTTTTCCGGCTGAGGACCATGGACTCGGACTTGGAGGTGCTGATTCTCATCCCAGCCGCTTCACACTCAGCGGCAAACCGTCCCAGCAAGAGCTGTAGGTCATTGCTGGATGAAGCCAACAGGACAACATCATCTGCAAACAACAGAGATGAGATCCTGTGGTCACCAAGCATGACACCCTCCATTCCCTGGCTGCGCCTAGAAATCCTGTCCATAAAAATTATGAACAGGACCGGTGACAAAGGGCAGCCCTGGCGGAGTCCAACTCTCACTGGGAATGACTCCGACCGAGTGTTGGCAATGCGAACTAAACTCTCACAACGGTCGTACAGAGACCGAATAGCTCGTAACAACAAGCCCGATACCCCATACTCCCGAAGCACCCCCCACAAAAATCCACGAGGGACGCGGTCAAATGCCTTCTCCAAGTCCACAAAACACATGTAAACTGGTTGGGCAAACTCCCACGAACCCTCAAGAATTCTCGAGAGGGTGAAGAGCTGGTCCGATGTGCCACGGCCAGGACGAAAACCACATTGCTCCTCCTGAATCCGAGGTTCGACCAACGGCCGGACTCTCCTCTCCAGTACCTTGGCATAGACCTTCCCAGGGAGGCTGAGGAGTGTGATCCCTCTAAAGTTGGAGCACACCCTCCGGTCCCCTTTTTTGAAGAGAGGAACCACCACCCCGGTTTGCCATGCCAAAGGCACTGCCCCCGACCTCCACGCAATGTTGCACTTCTTGTACATTTGAAACTTCATTATAAATTTGTGGGTTATTTTATGACTAATTTTTGTCTGTTTTTTAAAATAAAATTACTGTTTTTTTAAGATAAATTTGAAACAGATTGTGGTAATTTTTTTTTTTTTTTACTTTTTCCTTATAACAATATATATTTTTGACCATAATTTTGCAGTCAGAACAGAACAATGATTTAACTCTGATTACAAAGAAAAAAATTAATAAAATTGTATTTAATGAAATAAATTAACTTAACCCTTTAACTGTCCACATTTTATGGACGGGTCACCGCCCCCCCCCCCCCCAATGACACAGCACAGCAACTGCACGTGTCAACTTATTGACATCCCCTGGCTATACTGAGAATTTGTATTAATCTGTATTGATCTGACAGTTTAGAACGTGGCAGACACGCGCCGAAAGAATCATGGCTGACATGGTATATAGCAAAGAAGAAGAAATCCTCATTATTATTCTTCCTTTTTCCGCTTTGAGCTCACGCACCAATGTGGATACCAATATGTTTGATCATCGCAGTAGCGATGATGACTGAAACTGCATGAAACGGGAAAAATAGTGGTGTAATACAAACAAAATTCACGTGGGATAATCATAAGTTTGTAGATGTGGAACCGGGTGTAAATTACTCAGTAAACGTGAAACATCGGCCACGATGGACGAAAAACTGAGCTCCCATTACCAAGATGGTGGTGGCTGGATTCCCACAGGAAAAATGCACCAAACAGAAAAAGTAGCTGTGTAATACAAACAAAATTCACGTGGGATAATCATAAGGGTTTGTAGATGTGTAAGCGGGTGTAAATTACTAAGTAAACACAAAACATCAGCGAGCCCCTCCACCCGGCAACAGGTAAGAGAAATGTTTTTTTTGTTGTTTTTTTTTTTTTACATTTTATTGATTTTCTGGTTCATATACTTTGAAGATTATATAAAAATATACCCCTGTAGACAAATTGGCATAAAAAAAAAAACTGGACCATTCTTTATGTAAATGTGTCCAGAGTCCACTTTTGACTGAGTTATCTAATTTATATAGCTGCCGCGACATTATGCAAATTAGATGCTTAAATTTATTCCTGTATGAAACTTTGGATCATATTCTACAGCTTTCTAATTGACAGTGAGCCATTATCTCTTGTAACTTTCAAGTTATAGCCTTGGAAATCTGAACTATTTTATTGACAAAAAAATTTTACCACTCTTGACCACTGGGGGGGAGCCTTGAGTTGCCTTGCGTTTCCCCAGGTGCCACACGGCACCTAGGGCAATTAGAGGGTTAAGTGACCAAGGATGCCATTATTTCTGTTCTAATATTTCTTTATATATATACAGTATATACAGTATACTGTATATATATAATATTTTTTTTTTTTTTTTTTTAGAAATCTCCTCACCACCCAGACAGCAGGAAAAATCTCCCTTATTTTGAAATCAAATGTTGACACATTTAGTTTGTCTGAAGGCTGCTGACGGATTAAAGTCATTGACTTGGTGAATTTCGGTAATCTTAACCTGCCAGGTACATAATAGGGAACTGTAGCGGACTCTAAAGACATAATTCACCACAATTTGTGTTCATGTACAGAATGATCTGTTTAGGCAGTTATAATTGTGCTCTCAGGCTTTCTCATCAGGCACCTCTCTAGGCAGCCGCTGAAGGACCTCAGTTTAGTGTGAAAAGAGAGCTAGCGTTTTTAGCTGTTGCTTTTTGACACAGCCGCTGGAGAATAAAAATGGCACGCCTGCTCGTGCGAGAAAAGAGAGAAATTGCCAGTCTCTTCATTCCTGCAATTCCTACAGAACATAACTTAATATTGTAGAGGCTGGTGAAATATATCCTCAGCAATTCATCAGTCCCCCTTGCCTTTCCCTTCATATGAAGCCAGCTGCATATGAATTCTAACCATATCTCTTAGCTAAGTGACTCTTCCATTATTGCTCCTGGTTCCAGCGGGCTAAAACCATGATAAACGCCTCCAGTGCTTGCATACCTCTTATGATTTTTTTCCGCGTTTAAAGTACTTTAATAAGCTCATGTCTCTGTCGGACAGTCGCGCTTAGCGAGACACTGCTGACTGACTGGAAAACTCGTGTGAGCAGGGCACTTCTAAACTCCGCGCGGATGATGGCCATGCGTGTTGTTCGTGTGCGCGCTAGCGGAAAGTCATTGGTTCATATATTTTTCTTAATAAATTCATATCTCCTTGGCAAGGCGGTAAAATTTCTGGCGAGGCGTCCCGCCACCGAGAAATGTTACCAGAGGAAACTCTGATGGTGTCTAGCTTTTTGAGGATTGTTTGGTGTGCTTTGTCAGGCAGGTCCTATTTGTGATTTCTTGATTGAGAGCAGGTGTGGCAGTAATCAGGCCAGGGTGTGGCTAGAGACATTGAACTCAGCTTTCCAAAGATGTGATAAACCATGGTTAATTTATGTTTTAACTGGAGGGCAATCACTTTTTCACACAGAGCCATGTAGGTTTGGATTTTTTTTTTTACCCTTAATAATAAACATCATTTAAAACTGCATTTTGTGTCTACTTGTGTTATCTTTGTCTAATATTTTAATTTGTTTGATGATCTGAAACATTTAAGTGTGACAAACATACAAAAAAAAAAGAGAAACCGGGAGGGGGGCAAACACTTTTTCACACCACTACGTATTTACTGGAACCGTTTTGTTTTGGGTTTTTTTAATTATGTATTTGATGTTGACATTTTATTATTAGTCTCCATTTTTAATCATTTATCACTTGTTTTTTTTTTTTCACAATATCTTTATTGAACCTTTTTTTTTTTTAACAAACATGATACAAACAATCAAACACTAACACTAAAGTACTACAAAAAAAAAAATGCACTAAAAACGCCAACAACCACCAACAAAATCAAGTCTTCAACAATGCTCCTCTGTTTAGTCTAGACAATCCAATTCATAAGTATACTGTACATATTATGTTCACCAGTTTGGAATTTACAAGGTCCACACACATCATTCACCTTCTTCTTCAAGAGTTATGTTTAAATTTTTTACATAATCAATAAAAGGTCTCCATATATTCTCAAACACAATTTCCTTTGATTTCAGTATATATGTTATTCTTTCTAATGGAAGGTTTGTTAACATCTGTCTTAACCACTGAGTCACATCTGGTCTATGAGTCTTTTTCCATAATAGTGCAATACATTTTTTGGCATTAAGCAAACTGAGGTCTATGAATGTTCTTTCACTTTTATTAAAATTATGCTTTTCTGGGTACAGACCCAACAAAAACAGTTTAGGATTCAATATGATTTGTTTGGAGATTATTTTTTCAATTGTTACCCTCACCTCTTCCCAAAACATTCTTATTAATCTACATTCCCATAAACAATGAAATAGGGTTCCTTTACTTTCCATGCATTTTGTGCATGTATCTGGTATATTTTTGTTATATCTATTTAACTCCTCTGGTGTAACATACATCCGCATTAACCATTTGAAATGTATCAATTTAAGGCGTGCATTTATTGATTTGGTTTGAGCTTCTGTACAAGCCAATTCCCATTGTTCCTCTGAAATTTCAATTTGCAGATCTTCTTTCCAGTAGTTTAATCTTTTCAGTGAATTTTCACTTGAAGATAGTGTCAATGAGTTATAAAACTCTGAAATAATACCCTTTCTTTTACTATCTTTCATCATCATTTTTTCCAAGGATGAATAAATAGGTCGAGTGAGAGCTTTATTTTGATTTGATCGAATAAAGTTTCTAAGTTGAAGATATTTAAAAAAATGTGTTCTATTGAGATTAAATTTGATCCTCAGCTCTTCAAAAGACATTATGTTGTCTGCACATGGCAAATATAAATCCTGAATCTTTTGTATCCCTTTTAAATTCCATACTTTAAATACAGCGTCCGCTCTCCCTGGTTTAAAATATTGATTACCCCATATTGGACTAAATTGTGACAATAACTGTGGTTCTTTTAAATAGTTTTTAGCTTCACACCATATTTTGATCATATGCTTTACAAATGGATTTTTAACTTGTTTTTGTAATTTTTTTGCCGAATCTGAGTATATGAATATGGAAAGAGGTAAAGGTAAATTGTATGATTCCATTTCAGTCCAGTGAGGGAGATCATTTGATGAAAAATAATATGTCATAGACCTCAGTTGTGCCGACCAATAATACAACATAAAATTTGGACATTTCAGACCTCCACGATCAAATGGTAAATATAATAAAGACAAACGTAATCTAGCCCTCCTGTTGTTCCATATAAATTCCACTAACTTTTTTTTTATTCTTGAGAATAGATCTAAAGGTGGTGATAAGGGAATGTATTGAAATAAATAAAGTATTTTAGGTAAAATATTACTTTTAAGTATATTGATTCTCCCGATCATCGACATTGGTAGTGACATCCATCTCTGAGTTAACTCATTGATATCTGACATTAAGGCTTCATAGTTGACACTGGCGACTGATTCTAGCTTAGGCATAATTTGGATTCCTAAATATTTAAACTGATTTACAACATTGAATTGATTTACCTCAGGGGCTGGGTAATTTCTCTGGGTCTCATTTAGCATTAATATTGAAGATTTAGTTTTATTTATTTTATATCCTGATATTTCCCCAAAATTCTTTATTAAATTCAACAAGGTTGGAATTGATTTTTTTAGATTCGACATAAACAAAATTATATCATCGGCGTACAGGGAGATTTTATGTTCTGTTGGTCCAACTTTAATTCCATATATTTGTGAATGTAAACGTATCGCTATCGCTAAAGGTTCAATTGCCATAGTAAACAGTAAAGGTGAAAGTGGACAGCCTTGTCGACATCCTCTATTGATTTTTATTGGTTTTGAAATATTGTTATTTGTTAGGATTTCTGCTGTAGCATTATTGTATATTATTTGAACCCATTTTATGAAATTATTTCCAAGTCCAAACCTTTGTAGGACTTCAAAAAGAAAGGGCCATTCAACTCTATCAAAGGCCTTTTCGGCGTCCAATGATAGGAGAGCTGTATCCGGTGCTTCTTTATTAAAATAAATAATATTAAATAGTCTTCTTACATTATGGAAGCCTTGTCTACCCTTTATAAAGCCATTCTGATCTCGATTAATAATATTTGGTAAAATTTCTTGTATTCGTCTTGCTAAAATTTTACAGATTATCTTAAGGTCGGCGTTTAATAGGCTTATTGGTCTCATATTTTCACATTTATTAGAGGGCTTACCTGGTTTTGGCAGCAGTATAATTAAGGCATTATTTATGTATGATGGTAAATTATTATTTTGAAATGCTTCTAAAACCATTTCCAAAAAAGGTTTTATTAATTTATTCTTAAATTTTTTATAAAGGTCAACTGGAAGACCATCTGGTCCTGCACTTTTTCCTGATTTCATATTATCAATGGCTAGCCCAACTTCTTCTTGACTAATTTTAGACTCCAATATCTCCCTGTTTTCATTTGGAATACACGGTATAGATAGTTCGTTCAAAAACCCATTTAGTTTTGTTAAATCAGGTTCATTTTTGGTATCATATAATTTTTCATAGTAATCTCTAAAGGCTCTATTAATTTCTAAAGGATCTATAACTACCTGTCCGTTACTTATAATACTGGTAATTGGTGTTTTAATTTCCAATTGTTTAATCTGCCATGCTAATAATTTTCCTGATTTTTCACCTTGTTCATAAAAAGATTGTTTCAATCTTAGAAGACTCGAGGCAGCTCTATTCGCTGATTTTTTGTCGTATTCAGCTCTCAAAATCAGTAATTCATTCTCCAACCTTGGGTCACTTCCTGCATACACTTTTTCCTGAAGACTTTTTATTTTATGTTCCAATTTAGCTCTCTCCTCTCGAGTCTTCTTAGATTTTGATCCTGTATAACTAATAATATGTCCCCTAATAAAAGCTTTGAAAGCCTCCCACTTTACACATGCTGATGTTTGTGTAGTATTGATGTCAAAGAACTCGTCTATCTGTTTTTCTATATACTTGACAAATTCCTCATCCTGAAGCCATTTATGCTGAAATTGCCATCTACCTGATTCCTTTGTCAATTTTTTATCTACATATATTAGACAACAGGGTGCATGATCAGAGATCACGATGTTATCATAAAAGCAGTTTTGAATCTTGGACCTTAATTCTGTGGAAATCAAAAAATAATCAATACGTGAGAATGTCTTGTAGGTACTGGAATAACAAGAATAGGCTTTAACTTGTGGTTTCATTTCTCTCCATATATCTAACAATCTCAATTCTTTCATAAAATGATTAATAGTCATCCTACATCCAATGTGCGTACAATCCAGTCCTGTTGATCTATCCACACCTGGATTCAATGTACAATTAAAATCCCCTGCTATTATATGTTGCCCTGTAAGTGATGATAAGATGAGAAATAAATTAGCAAAGAACTTCTGATCATCTATATTGGGACCATATAAGTTCACAAGATTTATATTTTCTAATAGCAAAGAACCTTGAATGATTACATATCTTCCAAATTTGTCTCCAATTACATTTTTCACTTGAAAAGGAACTGATTTATGTATGAGAGTCATAACTCCCCTGGCTCGGGATGAAAATGAAGAGGTGAATACACTTCCCTGCCATCTACTCCTAATTCTTTTAACATCC
This sequence comes from Pholidichthys leucotaenia, assembly GCA_020510985.1. Lineage (NCBI taxonomy): Eukaryota > Metazoa > Chordata > Actinopteri > Cichliformes > Pholidichthyidae > Pholidichthys > Pholidichthys leucotaenia. The sequence goes on along the minus strand of CM035844.1, from coordinate 44,789,019 downwards.
TCCTCTATCAGATGAGTTTCTTGTAAAAACACAATTCTTGAACCCATGTCCTTTATTTTATTCATAACTTGTTTAAGTTTTTTTAAATTTTGTAGACCTCTGCAATTCCATGAAGTTAAATTAAGATTAACACTTTGGTCCATGATCAATAGAGAGTTTGGGATTACCTTGCAGTGTAAACATGCTCATACAGAGAAGCAAAAACATGAGTGGTTGAACATTCATCCTACAAACTACACACAAACAAATTTCCCCTTCCCACACTTGTGGCAAACCCCCCAAAATCAAAAGAAAAATTCTGTCTCCCGATACAGCCATCGACCGTTCCACACCCACGGGGAACAGCCTAAGCCACTCCTTCTTCATCCTCCCAATCACCCTAACTCTACTGCTTTTAATGACGTAACATTAACTCTCCTCTGTAGTTTTCCAACTTAACTCCAAAATTTTTAACAACTTTGTACATCATAGTTTTTTTTTGTTTGTTTTGTTTTTGTTTTGTTTTTTTAATATATAATACAATCTATATTTTGTAAACTTACTATTTACTTCAAGTCAGTCAGATGCCTGTGCAAATGCTTAATTATTCTACCTTATATTTTGTTCATGCTTAGCTCCCACCAGTCTCTTCTTCTTCTTTGATCTTCTTGATGAACTCCTGCGCCTCCTCTGGGGTCTTGAAGATGTGGGTTCTGCCCTCATACGTGGTCAGCAGTCTCGCAGGATAGATTACACCATGACGAATCCCAAGGTTGCGCAGCTCCTTACGTACGGGATCAAACTGCTTCCTCAATTGCTGGATTCCTGTGGCCAAATCTGGGTAGAACCGCACCTGCTGGTCCTGGTGTTTAATCTCTCCTTTAGCACGTGCAGCGTTGAAGATCTTCATCCTGTCTCTGTTGCTAAGAAACTTCATAATTAAGGTCCTCGGCGGTCCCTTATCTCTCCGTGGGCCAATACGATGTGCTTTTTCCAGAACCACTGCTGATTGCAACTCCTCGCTGCCCAGCACCTCCGGAATCCACTTTTCCAGAAAGGAACATACGTCCCGACCTTCTGATTCCTCTGGAAGACCCACCAGCCTCAAATTATTCTGTCTCGACCGAGATTCCAAATCCAAAATATTATCTTCCAGAGATTTATTTTTTTTTTCCAAAGTGCGCACCTTTAATTGAAGACGGGTGACGTCATCTTCAGCACTAGCGAGACGGAGCTCCATCTGCGCCGTTCGTTCTACACAGTCACCCAATTCCTTTCTTATTCCTTCCAACGCTGTCATAATCCCATCAAATCTAGAGGAAAAGTCCGCTCTCATTGAACTCATGGCAGCCATCAGCGCATCTGCGCCATTCCCCGCAGATATCGCACCGTTGCCAGCCTCCTCCGCCATATATGGAGTTTTGTTTGCTGCGTCACAGACCTGAAAGTCCGTTAATTTGGACTGTTTCGGCGGCTCGCTTTTTCCTTTTCCTGGTTTTCCAGCCTTAGGCTTCGCCGACATATCCTCGCCCAAATGCTGGGATACGTTCTGTCCCAAATGAGAGAGTTATTTGCCGATTTTTTTTCTCCAGGAGCAGAGCAGAGCGAGACACGTCCGTCCTACGTGGCAGCCATAACCGGAAGTCATTTATCACTTGTTGTTTCAATGTTAAAAGTAGTTTTCTCTCATCAGGCTTAACTCTAAGTGGGACCTGAGAAGGTTATGCAAGACAGTGGGAGCTGTAGCTCTGCCCAGGATGGTGAGTGATGTCTTATCTGTCCAGACTGTGCATTTTAAATGAACCACTTGGGGATCTATAAAGACTTTTCCCCCCTGCATTGTTAGACTTCTCCAACACCAGAGGAGATGGGTCACTGTGACAGTGTCTACCTGACTGAGGTGGGGGATACTCAGGTGGTGGTTTTCAAACATGGTAAATAAGTGTGCTCCACTGTTATAATTCTTGAAGCGATACAAAATAGTGTACATGAGTTTTACTTTTCTGGTGTTTCGTGATTGCATATTACATTTTGAGTGTGGTCATTTTAAACAGAGAAGGAAGATGGCGCCATCTCAACAGTGGTGATCAGAGGCTCCACTGACAACCTGATGGATGACATTGAGAGGGCCGTGGATGATGGAGTCAACACATTCAAAGTTCTCATCAGAGTAAGGCCGTACTGCAAACCAAACTAGTCTATGTCTGCACTCATTGGCTACTTTAATAAGCACACCTGTTCAACTGGCTATTAATGCAAATGTCTAATTAGTTAATCACATGGCAACAACTTGGTGCATTGGGCTATGTTATATAGACATGGGCAAGATGAGCTACTGAAGTTCAAACACCCCCTCAACTACCAAAACCATCATCTCAAGGGTTTCCAGAGATGGGTCTGAAAAAGGGAAAATATCCAGTGAGCTGCAGTTCTCTTGACCCAAATGCCTTGTTGGTGCCAGAAGTCTGAGGAGAATGGCTAGAATGGGGGGGTGGGGGGTGTAGTCTGATTTTGCTGCAGCATCCAGATGGTAGGGTCAGAATTTGGCGTAAGCAACAGGAAAAAATAAATACATTCATGGAGCATTGTAGCTCTACAGCCAACAAATCTGCAGCAACTATGTGATGCTAGCATATTAACATGGACCAATATAGCCTGTTTTCCACTAGCCCAGCACACCTCGGTACGGCTCGATTCACTTCAGTACGGCTCGGAATGCTTCTGTCTCCATTAGCACGGTGTTGTGCTTGTGCTGTGATGGTTTGTGTTAGGAGGTTTTAGAAGCGGGGCGGCGGCAGATTCCCAGCGAGGTGGGGCCACACTCCCGTGACGTTATGCACCCGACTGAGTCCTTATTTACACGAGACAAAAAATGGAGGATCCAAGGATTATTGCCTTGCTCGCTCTGTGGTTTTATCTCACAGTTAATTTTATCTCATAATTAAGCTGCAACAACACAAGTCACTTTTGTTTTGAATTAACTGCCAAATGACCTAGAAATAATGAGCTGAAACTTGTTTTTATTCGTATTAAATAATGAGACAGTGGCACACTGGCCAACACCAAATTGTATTATTTTTTACATCCTAGGGCATTTTGGATGTACTGAATAAAAAAAATTCATGTTTTTCACCTTCAGGTCAACGTTTGGAACAACAGTATTATTATTTTCCGTTTAGATGATGCTACACTCCTTCTAAAGTATTGTAATTCTCTGAATTTGAAATGCCGATAGAACATTCAATTTACATATACTTGTACCTACTTTGAATTGGTGCTAATTTTTTATATTTCAATAAAAAGAACAGAAAGCTTACAAAAACATTTGTTTTTTGGTCTAGTTAAAAATTACATTACCTTTACAATGGTTGACCCCTGACAGGATGATCAGCATCATTTTCATCAGACTAGGCAATGGAATTTCTATGTAATTATACTGTTTTATAATTCAGTGTTAGACAAACCACACTTTCCAAAACAATTCCATTTTATTATATACAAAATATTAAAATAAAAAAAAAACTTTGCAACACAACATGAAGGTTAATCGACATTTTATACACGCCGACCACTGAGTGCCTCTACACCAGCTTCCCAAACTGGGTCAGCAAAGCTCGGTTGAATGAAGCCGTCTCTGCCTGCTCTGGTTCAGGAAGGCTCGGTTGAATTAATCTGGACGGGCTGTCGCGGCGGACGCGTGGGATGATTCTACAAGGAAAATGCACACAATAAAATACAGCACGAAAGTGCAAGATATACAGAAAAGACAATAGTTTTTAACAAGATTACATAAGCTTATTTCAGCGTATTGTTCACACGAATAATTAAAATAAAAGCTTTAGTCCGCAGTGTGCTGCAATAAAGCAGCGATCATCATCCACAAATGAACAGCATTTTTATTGCATAAATAAACTGAGCGTCTTACCGAATATATTTGCGAAAAAACGCACAATAAAAAAAAATTAAAACTCACCGTTAAAGGACTCCGATGTCGAGACCTCCCAGTATATTTTTTCATTCCGGGCGGCTCCGTCTAACTCGCGCTGGATACGTTCGTCTGACAATGCAGTGAGCAGACACTGCACCTCCTTATTGGTCCATGGAACACCCTTATTACGCGAAGCCATTTTTGATAGAGAATAAATGAAAATAGCACAGCAATACACTGAAAAGAAACCACCAACAATGGTTGCGTGCTGAGTAATGGCAGTCGTGAAGATTCTTTTTTTTTTTTTTTCAAAAACTTTATTGAGAAGGTCGTGAAGATTCGGTAGAAGAGGAGGAGGAGAGGGGCGGTTACAACCTGACCAATCAGCGCCGGTTACGACCTGACCAATCAGCGGCGACCAGTCTGTTAACGTCACAACACGGCACAGCTCAGCACTGCTGTACCCTGCCCTGGAGCGGGGCTGAGAATCGCGGCTGTTAAACCGTGTTGGGGCTTGTGGAAAAGCGTACAAAGCGTGCTGAGCCGTCCCGTGTCGCGCTAAAGTGTGCTAGTGGAAAAGGCCCTTTTGTCTTTTCAGCACCTTATTGAATCTATGCTTTGAACATTAAGGCAGCAGTTGAAGGCGGTAGAGATCCAACCCAATAGTAAGTGCACCTCTCAAAGTGGTGGGTCGATGTATGTATATAACAGACAGCATAAAGTTAGATGATGTGGAAGCTCTCCAAAAGCAAAGCCTGTGCATCTTGTGTGTGACATTCTGTCAAACTTAAAACATTGCTCAGATACATTTCTAGCTTCCAGTGAAGTCAAAAGGAACTAATGCAAAGGTGCTGTCTGCATTTCACTAAAATCACTATATTTAGGCAATTGCTCCAATGCTCACCAAACTCAAGCACGATGATTTTCACTTGGGTCTGCATCCAGGTTGGGTTGAAGATCAAAGGTCTGGAGTTGGGGGCGCTCACATTGGTGGTTTTATCTGGACGGAGTGAGCTACTCTGTCATTAATGGTCTGGTTAAATATGGTTTCTGTCCTCATGGGTAGTTATTGTGCTGATTTATGGTCAAATGTTCATTATTTTTTTATTTTATTTTATTTTTTTTTTGCATCAGTTTTTTTGCTACTAAATGCTATAAAAACTGGAGTGTGGTCAGGATTGAATGTGCTTGCAGTTGGATGTAATAACGGTTGTTGCCCATGGCAGTGTTTGCTGTAGCTTAAAGACCTTGGCACAGTGGCGATGTATTTTTTCCGGGGGGAGGGGGACACATGACACGATTGTAACCAGCCATCCATCTTTTACCACTTTTCCAAAGGTCCAGGTCGCGGAGGCAGCAGTTCAAGCAGAGAAGTCCAGACTTCCCTCTCCCCAGCCACTTGCTCCAGCTCTTCAGAGGGGATACCAAGGCGTTCCCAGACAAACTGGGAGACATAGTCTCCAGTGAGTCCTGGGTCTGCCCCTGGGTCTCCCAGTGGGACGTGCCCGAAACACCTCAAGTGGTAGGCGTCCAGGAGGCATCCTGATCAGATGCCCAAACCGCCTCAACTGGCTCCTTTCAATGTGGAGGAGCAGCGGTTCTACTCTGAGCCTCTCTCGGATGACTGAGCTCCTCTCCCTATCTCTAAGGGTCAGTCCAGCAATTCTACGGAGAAAGCTCATTTCAGCCGCTTGTATCCGCAATATCATTCTTTCGGTCATTACTCAAAGCTCGTGACCATAGGTGAGGGTAAGAACGTAGATTGGCCAGTAAATCAGCAGCTTTGCCTTAGAGCTTAGTTCCCTCTTCACCACAACGGACCAGTACAACTTTCGCATCACTGCAAATGCTGCTCTAATCCGTTTGTCAATCTCTGGCTCCATTCTCACCTCACTTGTGAATAAGACCCCAAGATACTTAAACTCCTCCACTTGGGGCAGGAGTTTGTCCCCAACCCGGTGAGGACAATCCACCTTTTTCCGGCTGAAGACCATGGACTCTGACTTGGACTTGGAAGTGCCGATTCTCATCCCAGCCACTTCATACTCGGCGGCAAACTGTCCCAGTAAGACCTGTAGGTTATTGCTGGATGAAGCCAACAGGACAACATCATCTGCAAACAACAGAGATGAGATCCTGTGGTCACCAAGCATGATACCCTCCGTTCCCTGGCTGCGCCTAGAAATCCTGACCATAAAAATTATGAACAGGATTGGTGACGAAGGGCAGCCCTGGCAGAGTCCAACTCTCAATGGGATTGAGTCCAACTGAGTGTTGGCAGTACGAACCAAACTCTCGCAACGGTCATATAGAGACTGGATAGCTCGTAACAACAAGCCCGATACCCCATACTTCCAAAGCACCCCCCAGAAAAAAAAACACGAGGGATGTGGTTGAATGCCTTCTCCAAGTCCACAAAACGCATGTAAACTGGTTGGGCAAACTCCCACGAACCCTCGAACATTCTTGAGAGGGTAAAGAGTTGGTCCGATGTGCCACGGCCAGGACAAAAACCACATTGCTCCTCCTGAATCCAAGATTCGACCAGCGGCCGGACTCTCCTCTCCAGTATTTTGGCATAGGCCTTCCCAGGGAAGCTGAGGAGGGTGATCCCTCTAAAGTTGGAGCACACCCTCCGATCCCCTTTCTTGAATAGAGGAACCACCACCCCGGTTTGCCATGCCAAAGTCACTGCCCCCAACCTCCATGCAATGTTGTAACCGGAATATGTTAATTTTATACTATTTATTTATTCTTTTTTTTTTAAATTTTGCACAGTAACTTTGCATATGGAACCTACCATTTAAAGTATTGTACAACCAATGCTTGAATGTTGGAATATTGGGCCATTTGGGTCCCACACTGATGTCCTGTTTGGACTTTTTACTGGTGTCATCCTTCTCTCCTTCCTCTGCCCTCACCTCTCCTGCACCCTCTCCCCGAACACTTTCCTCTCCTTTGCTCTGCTCCTCTGTCTCATCTTTCCCTCTCTGAGCTCTAATTCAGGTTCTCTCTCTGTCTATAGTAGTATACAAACAGGTTAGAAAATACTAAGTGTCATGTTTTGTCCTGCAGGATTTTTTTTGTTATGGTTTACATAATGACAAAAATATGTGTTGTTTTTTGTTGTTTTTTTTTTAATTCTAGTGGGGGGGGGGTTTTCCATTGAGAGTGTATAAAAAGGAAGGGAAAAAACATTCATAATAATAATTTACTCATGGTACTTAAAATATATCATCAGAGGTGGGTATATTAGCCAGAAATCCTACTCATGTAAAAGCAGTGCTATGAAATTAATAATTAAAAGTAGACAACCAAAAATTTCTAGAGTTAAGGATACAAAGAGCACCCATTTAAAAACTTGAGTAATGACTTCAGTCTTGAAGGTCTGAGGTTTTTCTCCAAAATTTATAACAATTTTCTTATAGTTTTCTACTTTTCTCTGTAAATTTATCTAAATTTGCAACCATTTTCCTCAAGTTTGTAAATTCCCTCTTGTAATATTGACTTTTCTTGTACATTTGAGACTTTATTATAAATTTGTGGATTATTTTATGGCTAATTTGTCGTTTGTTTTTTTTAAAATAAAATTACTATTTTTTTTTTTAATAAATTTGAAACTGACTGTGGTAATTTTTTTTTACTTTTTCCTGACAACAATTTACATTTTTGAACATAATTTTGCAGCCAGAACAGAACAATAATTTAACTCTGATTTCAAAGAAAAAAAATTATTAAAATTGTATTTAATGAAATAAATTAACTTAAATGATCAAAGATGCAGTTATTTCTGTTCTAATATTTCTATGTATTTATAGTTTTTTAGAAAACTCACCAACCAGACAGCAGGAAAAACCTCCCTTATTTTGAAATCCAAATGTTGGCACATTTTGTTTGTCTGAAGGCTGTTGGCGGATTAAAGTCATTGACTTGGTGAATTTTGGTCGTCTCAACTTGCCAGATACATAATAATGAACATAAATTAGTTAATATTGTAGTGGCTGGTGAAGTAAAGCCTCAGCATTTCGTCAGTCGCTCTTGCCTTTCCCTGCATATGAAGCCAAACTACACCTGTTGGCTAAGCGACTCATATTGTTCCCATTACCAGCAGGTTAAAACCATCATAAATGCCTCCACTGCTTACATACCTCTTCTGATTTTTTTTCCACATTTAAAGTGCTTTCATAAGCTCATGTTTCTCTCGGACAGTGATGCTAGAGCAGGGGTCCTCAAATGTTTTTGCCAGGGGTCCGCATTTGTTTTTTTCCAGTGGGTCTGCAGTCCAGAGCAGTGCTAACACGGTGCATTAGTGGATATTTCATTTTGATGTTGGGAAGGACAATAAACAATTAAAATCAAGGGGAAGTACAGCCGTGGACAAAATTGTTGAAATCCCTCTGTTAATGAAAGAAAAACCCACAATGGTCACAGAAATAACTTGAATCTGACAAAAGTGGTAATAAATAAAAATTTTATGAAAATTAACCAATGAAAATCAGACAATGCTTTTGAATTGTGGTTCAACAGAATTATTTTAAAAAACAAACTCATGAAACAGGCCTGGATGATGGCACCCTTAAATGAAAATGAAAATGATGGCACCCTTAACTTGATATTTTGTTGCACAACCTTTTGAGGCAATCACTGCAATCAAACGATTTCTGTAACTGTCAATGAGACTTCTGCACCTCTCAGCAGGTATTTTGGCCCACTCCTCATGAGCAAACTGCTCCAATTGTCTCAGGTTTGAAGGGTGCCTTCTCCAGACGGCATGTTTCAGCTCCTTCCACAGATGTTCAATAGGATTTAGATCAGGGCTCATAGAAGGCCACTTTAAAATAGTCCAATGTTTGGCTCTTAGCCGTTCCTGGGTGTTTTTAGCTGTGTGTTTTGGGTCATTATCCTGTTGCAAGACCCATGACCTGTGACTGAGACCAAGCTGTCTGACACTGGGCAGCACATTTCTCTCTACAATACCTTGATAGTCTTGAGATTTCATTGTACCCTGCACAGATTCAAGACACCCTGTGCCAGATGCAGCAAAGCAGCCGCAGAACATAACAGAACCTCCTCCATGTTTCACAGTAGGGACAGTGTTCTTTTCTTGGTATGCTTCATTTTTGCATCTGTAAACACAGAGCTGATGTGCCTTGCCAAAAAGTTCCAGTTTTGTCTCATCTGTCCATAGGACATTCTCCCAGAAGCTTTGTGGCTTGTCAACATGCAGTTTGGCAAATTGCAGTCTGGCATTTTTTATGATTTGTTTTCAACAGTGGTGTTCTCCTTGGTCGTCTCCCATGAAGTCCACTTTGGCTCAAACAACGACAGATGGTGCGATCTGACACTGATGTACCTTGACCTTGGAGTTCACCATGGAAGTGTTTAAGAGGTTGTTCTGGGCTCTTTTGTTACCATTCGTATTATCCGTCTCCTCCTGCGGCCACGTCCAGGGAGGTTGGCTACAATCCTGTGGATCTTAAATTTCTGAATATGTGCAACTGTAGTCACAGGAACATCAAGCTGCTTGGAGATGGTCTTATAGCCTTTACCTTTAACATGCTTGTCTATAATTTTCTTTCTAATCTCCTGAGACAACTCTCTCCTTTGCTTCCTCTGGTCCATGTTTAGTGTGGTACACACCATGTCACCAAACAGCACAGTGACTACTTGTCACCCTTTAAATAGGCCGACTGACTGATTACAAGTTTGTAGACACCTGTGATGTTAATTAGAGATCACACATCTTGGTTGAACATGTCCCTCTGGTCACATTATTTTCAATCTTTTTTAGGGGTACCATCATTTTTGTCCAGGCCTGTTTCATGAGTTTGTTTTTCCAAATAATTCTGTTGAACCACAATTCAAAAGCATTGTCTGATTTTCACTGGTTAATTTTTATAGACTTTTTATTTATTACCACTTTTGTCAGATTCAAGTTATTTCTGTGACCATTGTGGGTTTTTCTTTCATTAACAGAGGGGTACCAACAATTTTGTCCATGTGTGTAAATTTTAATAGGGATGTGATTTTTCCGCTAATTCGCGGAATTCCGCTTTTTTTATCTTCCAAAAATTTTCAGACCAGATGGCGGCGCGTGCACAACGCGAGGCTCAGCGTCTCTTCAGATTTTGTGGATTAGCAGCGATATTTCTGCTCATTTTGGGTCTGTTCGTTCAGAACAGCTTCGCTTTTACATCCTGCACCCGAAATGAACTTTTGGACATTGGATTACAAAATAACTTATTATCAGCATTAACTAACTTATTATCATATTAACTAAATTATCAGCAACCTACGTTTCATCCCTGAGCTCTGGAGAACACCCGACGCTAGGTAAGCTACCCGGCCGACCGGAAGTGCTCGCAGGCGGCGTAGAGACCGTAAACAAAGGCGGGGGAAGCGCGGAGGGCTAAGAGCTAAGCTAAAGCTAACACCGCACCGGCTTTCTCTACCCAGCATTTTCCTCGCTAATGTACGGTCAATGGCGAACAGAATAGATGAGCTACGGCTTCGGATCACCAACAATAAGAAACTTATGAACTGCAATATCATGATTTTCACGGAAACATGGCTACATAGTGGAGTACTTGACGGTGCTGTCGAGCTGGCCGGATGGCACACTCTCCGGGCAGACAGCAGCTGATGACTCCGGTAAGACCAGAGGTGGGGGAGTATGCATTTATATTAACAAGGCTTGGTGCACGAACTCTGTCACTGTTGGGAGACACTGCTCAGCTAACCTGGAGTTTCTCATGGTTAAATGTAGACCTTTCTACCTGCCACAGGAGTTCACTTTTCACTTTTCATCTTGCCTGCTGAAGATGTTTTGGACTTTATTTAAAAAATATTTTTAACGCCACACATGTGATGGATAATGCTTGTTGGAATATTTTAGGAATGCTATCTTCTTGGAGCATAAGTTAATATTATACAGTAATAAGTGACATTCAGCTGTTTGTTTTATGTCATTTAAGCACAGTTCTGGTACTTAAAAATCACAAAAACCCAGGAGCTTCGGGGGGCTTCGCCCCCCTTGCCCCCCCACCGGGGCTCTGCCCCGGATCCCGCTGGGGGACTACGTCCCCCAGACCCCATGCTAGATTTTAAGATAATTTCCCCAACCCCAAATCACATCCCTATATTAACAAGTAAATATTAAGGGGACACTATAAGTCAAGGGTACGCAAATGTTTTTACACAAGGCCCACATTTATTTAATATGAACCTGACCGGATTACAGTAGAGGTGCATTTCAATAAATTGGAATATTGTGGAAAAAGTTGACGTTTTTTTTACAATATAATTCAAAAGGAAACTTTTATATTTAATATTAATTACATGAACATGGAAATATTTCAAGCCTTTTTTGATTTAATTTTAATCTTTTTTTTTAATTAAATTATGATATTCTAATTTAATGAGATGCACCTATAAAACAAGGTAACTAGTCCACTCACCTTATTCAGAAATGCACGTTGCTGAAGAGGATCTCAGGTAGTTCACAAGTTTGATAATAGTTTCCATCACTCCTTAATATTCTTTTCCAAGACTGGCGCACAGCGCTGTCTGGTGAATGATGCAGTGATATGACAGCAGGTCTGGATGGTGCTTTTTCATGCACTGATAGCTCCCTTCTCTCTCCCCTTCATGGCTGGAGCTCCATCAGTTGCAATGGACTCCACCATTTTGAGGTCAATTTCTCTTTCTTTCAGCATCTGCATGGTGCTTTCATAAATATCCTCACCTCATCTGTAACTATGGAGGGGTTTAAGATAAGATAAGATAAGATAAGCCTTTATTAGTCCCACAACGGGGAAATTCCAGGATTGCAACAGCACAGGGATAGCAACACTCAGAGCAACAATCAGAAGGCAAGAAAAAAAAACAACAAAAAACAACAAAAAAAAAAAAACAAGCAAGCAAGAGCAGCTAATATACATATGTACGTATTACTATAAAATATATATATATACACACACACACAGACACACAGTGCAGAGCATTGTAGCTGGATGGAATAAATATATGAATATATGAACACAGTGCAGAGCATTGTAGCTAGATGGAATAAATATGTAAATATATAAACACCCACAGTACGGAGCATTTAGGTTTGATACCTAAAATGTCTTTACAAAATTCCCCCTTTGCTTCACTGTGATATCTGACAGACACATGCATAACTGTACATTGTAGGGGTCTAACGGTATGCTAAAATCACGGTTCGGTTCATACCTTGCTTTTAAGGCCATAGTTCGGTTCATTTTCGGTACAGTTAGGAAACAAAATGCAAAACATAAAACTGCTTATCCTTTGTATAAGCGGGAACAGCTTTGACAAAAAACACTGCAAACTACCAGCAGTCAATTCTCGGAATAAATAAAATGTACGCAATAAAACAAATAAATTCTCTTTTTAGCAAATGAACGATGCAGACAAGTGCAAGAATACGTTTGAATAGTCTGAATTATTCTTGTAGTTTTAGGAAATTAAAGTTCCTTATTGCCTGAAGCAGTGTTTTTAACTAGGTGTGGGAAATTATCAAATTTCACTTGTTAATTGGTCAAAAAAAATTGCAAATAATTTGTCATTGTTGTGTATAGGTTCTGAAGGCACCCATGCACAACAACAGCAAATTATTTCCAATTTTTGGGACAATAACAAGTGAAATTTGATCATTAATTTCCCACAGAAACCTGAACAAGGGTGCTCTTGTTTTTCAAGAGCACCCTTGAAAAACACTGGCCTAAAGTGCACCATTAACAGATTTAGGTTTTTCTTAAAAGGATGGTATTTTCTGGCTGAAGTGGGCACAACAAGGAACTTCATACCAGGGCTCAGTTACCTTCAGCATGTGTTTAAACCTGGTGTTCTCAACAACTGAATATGGCCTTAAGATTCACTACTATAAAAACACCAATGGCATTTGTTATTGCTTTGGCTCGATCTGAAAAGCCCGGGAAAGGCTGTCTAAATGCTGCTGGAAGCTGCACTTCTAACGCTTCTACCACGTTAGTCTTTTTTTTTTTTTTTTTTTTTTTCGTGCTGCACATTTGCGTGGTGCCGTTTCAAATGAGTTAACAAGTTCAGTATACTGCCAAAAGCATATCTGATGCTGTTTTTGTCTTATTCACTTGCCTTGGTCCATTTTCAAGCTCTGGCTTCTCTGTACAGCAAGTCTTGACATTACCTGGGCTGAACCGTTTGTTTACATGTCCGGCGCGAGGCAGTTACACTTCATGTCCGTCAGTCAACATGGTCCGTGTGGAACCTTGGTACGCCTCTGCACCAAACCGAAGGTGCAATACCGAAAAATCTGAATGGAGACATGGCTTCACGACAACATCCCTGACGTGGCCATTCAGCTGGAAGGGATGACATCGTTCCGGGCGGACAGGGAGGCTCCTAGCTCCGGTATGAGCCGGGGGGGGGGGGGGGGGGGGCTATGTATCTATAGTAACAAGAACTGGTGTGTTAACACCACGTTAGCAACTAAACATTCCTCTCTGTTGGCGGAGTTCCTTATCGTGAATTGCTGGCCATTCTACCTGCCGAGGGAATTCACCAACGTCTTTGTAGCTGCTGTTTACATAGCTCCTAGCGCTAATGCTAAAGCTAATGCTAGCGAGGCACTCGGAGAGCTGCATGACACTATCAATGAATTTCAGACTTCACACCCGGACAGTTTTGTGGTGGTTGCAGGGGATTTTAATCACACCAGTTTACAGACTGTGCTCCCCAAGTTCAAACAATGTGTGGACTTTAAGACCAGAGGAGAGAATATGTTGGACTTGGTGTATACAAACTTCCCAGATGCATATAAGGCAACATCTTGCCCCCACTTCGGTCATTCTGACCACCTATCCGTGATGCTGGTGCCTGCCTACAAACCCTTACTGAAGCGCAGCAGGCCAGTAGAGAAACAAATCGGGATTTGGCCAGAGGCTGCAGCCTCGGCACTTCAGGACTTTTCTGCACACAGACTGGGAGGTTTTCAAAATAGCAGCCTCCCAGGGAGACAGGACAGATGTGGAGGAGTACGCTGAAACAGTCACTAGTTACATCGCGAAGTGCACAGAGGCTGTCACTATAGTGAAGACTTTCACTGCACGGCGCAACTATAAACCCTGGATGACTGCAGAGGTGCGCTCGCTGCACACAGCCAGAGATGCAGCCTTCAGAGCGAAGGACATGATCGCCCTCCGCTCAGCCAGGTCTGCACTCTCAAAGGGAATTAAGACGGCAAAACACGCCTATGCGGAGAAAATCCAGAGACACCTCTGTGACACAGGGAACACCAAACAGATGTAGCAGGGAGTTCGGGTGCTGATGGATTATAAGTCTAGGCAGGGGGTCAATGATGATGACGCTTCGCTTCCAGACAGGCTCAGCAACTTCTTTGCACATTTTGAAGCATCAAACCCAACAATCAAGAGGGAGGGCTGGCCCGTCTCCACCATCTGTTGGGCCAGCTATCATCATCAACGCAGCGGACACATGGAGGACCCTAATTAGGGTCAACCCACGTAAAGCTGCAGGTCCGGACAACATCCCGGGACGTGTGCTCCAAGTCTGTGCAAGTGAGTTGGCAGATGTCCTGACTCGATATTTATAACATCTCCCTGAGTCAGGCCATCGTTCCCAGATGCTTTAAGACCTCTACCATAGTACCGGTGGCAAAGAAACCAGTTGTGTCTTGTCTGAATGACTATCGTCCTGTTGCACTGACACCAATTGTGATGAAGTGTTTTGAACGGCTTGTCAAACCACACATCACAGCCTACCTCCCTGCATCACATGACCCGCTCCAGTTTGCGTATCGTTCAAATCGCTCCTTGGAGGATGCTATAGTCACCACCCTGCACTCTGTCATCACCCACCTGGATCAGAAAGACACCTACGCCAGACTCTGTACATTGATTTCAGGTCAGCATTCAACACCATTATTCCCCAGAGACTGATGGAGAAATTACTCCTTCTCAGTCTGACCACCGCCACATGTCTCTGGATCCTGGACTTCCTGACTGAGAGACCTCAGTCTGTCCATGTTGGAAACAACATCTCCAACTCTATCACGCTGAGCACTGGATCCCCTCAAGGCTGCGTACTCAGTCCACTGTTGTTTACACATGACTGTGTATCCAGACACAAGGGGAACCAGATTATTAAGTTTGCGGACGACACCACAGTAGTTGGACTTATTCAGAGGGATGAGGAATCAATGTACAGGGAAGAAGTTGGAGACCTGGAGGGCTGGTACAGGGAGAACAATCTGGTGCTCAACGTGGACAAAACGAAGGAGATGATTATCGACTTCCGGCGGTCACGGCCTGAACACGTCCCTCTCAGCATCAGCAGCCGTTTGGTGGAGAGAGTGGAGAACATCAAGTTCCTCGGAGTGCAGATCTCGCAGGACCTGACCTGGAGCAAGAATTCTTTGGGGATCAGGAAGCGGGCCCAGCAGAGACTGTTCTTCTTGAGGAAACTCAAACAGGCCTCTCTCCCCATCTGCATCCTCAGGACCTTCTACAGAGGTGTGGTGGAGAGTGTTCTGATGTACTGCATTGCAACATGGTACTCCAGCTGCAGTATGTCAGACAAAAAAAGCCCTGCACAGGATAGTTAAGGGAGCTGAGATGGTAATTGGAGTTTCCCTCCCCTCTGTCCAAGAACTTTTTACAGAACCGTTGTAGGAGCAGGGTACTGAACATTGTCAAGGATCACTCTCACCCTCTGCATAAACACTTTGAACTGCTGCCATCTGGCAAACAATTCCGGAGCATTAGAGGCAGAACCACCAGACTGATCAACAGTTTCCTTCCACAAGCTGTTAGGATGCTGAACAGTTGATCCAGAATCTTTCATACATACTACTGCACCTTATGGACATTATGTATATTGTATGTACAGTATATAGTTCTAGTTAGTTAGTTTCAAGTATGTCTCAGGGATATGTGAATGGCTGTGTTGGGGTGGGGGGTGAGGGTGTGTGTGAGTGTGTCTTAAATTATGTTCTTTTTACTTATATGGATGCCTAGAGAAATGTAATTTCATCTTGCCTGCACTACAGTTGTATGTACAGCAACATGACAATAAAGGTTGATTTGATAAACCGTTACACCCCTAGTGCATTGTCTGTACAGTCTGTTGATTTGTCCACAGCTAATGAAATGTAATATCACCAGTTAGCTGGTTTGCAAGACCCAGGCCACTCTGAGTGAGGCCTCAGCTGCTCTTTCTTGCTGGGTCATAGATCTGACAGTCTGTAGCTTAATATGAAGATTTCAGCTGAGCAAATTTGTCTGACCTCACCTCAATATTCAACAACCGTGTCGCTGCAAATCAGGCACTTTGGTTTTATGCTGGACTCTGGCAGAATGAGTGCATGTTTTTCTGTCCATTCCTCTTTGAATTCTTGGTTTTTCTGATTGTCCTTCCTTTTTTTTGCTAGCACCAACTTTGAAAGTGACATGCCGTTTGGTATTGGCTACATCACGGCGGCAGTTACAGAATATTACTGCATGTAATTGCACCAGTGTTGATGGGCGCACATACACGAGAAACAGACGTGTTCACATACAAGCAATAGCTCTGCAAGATGGGGGGCCAACTTCATGCAGGTCTCAGCAAGCTGGTAGTAGCGTTTGGCAACCCTGCTATGTTTGGAAGTGGGCTGAACACGTGCACACACACGGACAGGTGCGCTCTGCGCAACAGTGTCGTGCAACACGCGTACGCAACACTCAGGCAGCGCAGCAAAGTTGGTAAGAAATGCGCATAATGTGACACACGTTCGGGTCCAGACTGACTTAAGATTAGGTCCGGATCCGGACCAGGACCGGGGTCCACCATTTGAGGAACCCCGCACTAGAGAGACACACTGCCTGCTGACTGAAACAGACGCAGGCGGCGCACTTCCGAACTCTGCATGGATGACAGTCACGCGCATTGTTCGTGTGTGCGCTTGCGGAGCGTCATTCCTACATATTTTTTTTCTTAAATTCATATTTCCTTAACGTGCTGGCATAAATCCAAGGATGGCGGCCCGCCATGCAGAAATGTTACCAGAGGAAACCCTGCCATGGACAGGAACTCTGCTGTGGCTCACCTTCATGGTTGCTGCTGCAAAGATTCTGGTGCCAAATGATGCCACCAGCATAAGATGGCAGCACTCTAAATTCAGGAAATAGAGTTTTACTTTCAACAGTGGATGTCAGTGGTGGTCTGTTGTCCATCTTTATTCACAGTATATGATATGCCAGTGTCTGCAGTGTTGCCTTTAAGTGTTGAGCAGGATTTATGCACCTGCATCACTTCAACGCCATTACCGACATCCGTCACAGATGCAGTGATAGGCAATTTTTTTGTGTGTGTGTGTTGGGTGAAATGCATTGTTCCGTTGCCGAAACGGGTTTCAGATGTATAGTGATTTGTGTTCGTTGTGTGTTTTTGTTTATGAAATGGCGATGGACAAGAGCAGACTGTGATGGAGATGAAGCAAATAAATGTTAAGAAAAAGCAACTTTTCATGCAATTGTTGCACAGAGAAAAAGAGAAGAAGTCTGAGAAAATGGTGTGTGCGACCACTGCCGTTATTTGACAATCTCTGTAATTATTGGGGTTATGACGAGTCACAAAATGTTCTGTATGTGCTTACTTCGTCAATATTCTTTTGAATTTGAACCGTTGTTTAACCGATTTGCCTTGGAAGTTATGCTGCCATGAATGGACAGAGCAAAGCAGCGAAGAGAACCAGGAAATGTGAAGGAGGAGACAAAGTGGTCCAATTACAGCTCTTACGGTCTGCGTCACTGATGTGCACCTCTCCAGAGAAGGAGAGGTGATTCATGAGCGCATACCTCCACCAAGGCCCTGTCTTGCATTGTATTAAGGGACAGAAGTAGGGAGGTATGGACAGATGCATGGATAAATGGAGAGCGGGAAGGAGCCTTGGCAGAGGTATGCGCTGTCTGAGTGCTTTTCTAGTTGCATATGTTTATCTGATACCGGCCATTAGCTGTTTGGCCCTACTCTAACAACTGGGAGCCAGTCTCATTTATTTGTTATATTGTCAGCTCTTTGAAAAATGCAGTGAGGGTAAAGTTAAATAAAAAAGTGACATGCCAGCAAAGTGTTTCGATAAACTATTTTACATTGAGGTTATCATTATTTAACTGTTTAACCTGCGCAGCAAGATGACCTTTTTTGTTTTTCTTTTTTGCATCTCTAGGACAAGCGACTAGTACCCGGAGCAGGAGCTACTGAGATTGAGCTGGCCAAACAGCTCACATCATATGGAGAGGTATGCAGCTTTGACACATACAGGTGCATCTCAATAAATTAGAATATCATTGAAAAGTTGATTTATTGTTGTGATTCATTTCAAAAAAGTGAAATTCATATACAGTAGTATGAAAAAGTGTTTTTCCCCCTTCCTGATTTCTCGTTTTTTTGTATGTTTTTCCACACTGAAATGTTTCAGATCATCAAACAAATTTAAATTTTATATAATGACTCACACATTATTTCAATTAAAAAATCCACACCTACATTGCCCCCTCCCTGTTAAAACATAAATTAACTGGTTTATCACATCCTTGGAAAGCTGAGTTTAATTTCTCTAGCCACACCCAGCCCTGATTACTGCCACACCCATTCTCAATCAAGAAACCACTTAAATAGGACCTAGCTGACAAAGTGAAGTAGACCAAAAGATCCTCAAAAGCTAGACATCATGCTGTGATCCAAAGAAATTCAGGAACAAATGAGAAGCAAAGTAATTGAGATCCATCAGTCTGGAAAAGGTTATAAAGCCATTTCTAAAGCTTTGGGACTCCAGTGAACCACAGTGAGAGCCATTATCCACCAACGTCAAAAACATGGAACAGTGGTGAACCTTCCCAGGAATGGCCAGCCAACCAAAATTACCCCAAGAGCGCAGCAACGATTCATCCAAGAGGTCGCAAAAGACCCCACAACAACATCCAAAGAACTGCAGACCTCACTTGCCTCAATTAAGGTCAGTGTTCATGACTCCACCATAA
The DNA here is from genome assembly GCA_020510985.1 of Pholidichthys leucotaenia. Classification (NCBI taxonomy): domain Eukaryota; kingdom Metazoa; phylum Chordata; class Actinopteri; order Cichliformes; family Pholidichthyidae; genus Pholidichthys; species Pholidichthys leucotaenia. The sequence goes on along the minus strand of CM035844.1, from coordinate 44,770,068 downwards.
GAAAGAGACTGGGCAAAAATGGCCTGCATGGCAGAGTTCCAAGATGAAAACCACTGCTGAGCAAAAAGAACATAAAGGCTCGTCTCAGTCTTGCCAGAAAACATCTTGATGGTCCCCAAGACTTTTGGGAAAATACTCTGTGGACTGATGAGACAAAAGTTGAACTTTTTGGAAGGTGTGTGTCCCATTACTTCCGGCATAAAAGTAACATAGCATTTCAGAAAAGGAGCATCATACCAACAGTAAAATATGGTGGTGGTCGTGTGATGGTGTGGGGCTATTTTGCTGCTTCAGGACCTGGAAGACTTGCTGTGGTAAATGGAACCATAAATTCTATTGTCTACCAAAAAATCCTGAAGGAGAATGTCCAGCCATCTGTTTGTGACCTCAAGCTGAAGCGCACTTGGATTCTGCAGCAGGACAATGATCCAAAACACATCAGCAAGTCCACCTCTGAATGGCTTAAGAAAAAGGAAATGAAGACTTTGGGGTGGCCTAGTCAAAGTCCTGACCTGAATTCGATTGAGATGCTGTGGCATGACCTTAAAAAGGTGGTTCATGCTCAAAAACCCTCCAGTGTGTGGGTTGGACTGGAGATCCAACACCGATGCTGCGCACAAGAAGGGGATGAGCAGACTCTACTTCCTGAGGAAGCTGAGATCCTTCAACGTGTGCAGCAGGATGCTGGAGCTTTTCTACCAGACCGTTGTCGCCAGCGCCATCTTCTTTGCTGCTGTCTGTTGGGGTAGCAGTATCAGGGCCAGCGACACCAACAGACTTGACAAGATTATCAAGAGGGCTGGCTCTGTAATTGGTCTCAGACCGGAGACCATGGAGAGGAGAACACTAAATAAACTGTGATCCATCATGGACAATCCTGATCACCCCCTCCACCACACACTGGACAGACAGTGGAACACTTTCTCCAGTAGACTACTCCAGCTTCCCTGTCGAACGGCCAGATACAGGAAATCTTTCCTGCCGTATGCCATTTCACTGTACAATAACTCACTATGATGTTGTATTATGGTCATAACTATGCTGCCATACTGCACCTTACAGTCTAACTGGTACCTCACATTTCACTCTGCTCCTGATAGTCCTTCATTGTGCAGTGGTATGATTCATGTGTTTATACGGGTCATCATATATTAAGTGATGATGTATATAGGTTTTGTCGTGTTAGTTTTACTTGCCATGGGTAATCCCTTTGTTTGTCATGCTTCGTTTGGTTGTCTACAGTCATGCTGCTGTTACACTGTAATTTCCCAGTTTGAGATCAATAAAGTACATCCATCCATCTATATCTATCTATCTGAATTACAACAATTCTGCAAAGTTAAGTGGGCCAAAATTCCTCCACAGCGCTGTAAAAGACTCATTGCCAGTTATTGCAAACGCTTGATTGCAGTTATTGCTGCTAAGGGTGGCCTAACCAGTTATTAGGTTTAGGGGACAATCACTTTTTCACACAGGGCCATGTAGGTTTGGATTTTTTCCCTTTAATAACAAACACCTTTATTTAAAAACTGCATTTCGTGTTTACTTGTGTTATTTTTGTCTAATATTTAAATTTGTTTGATGAGCTGAAATCTTTAAGTGTGACAAACATACAAAAAAAAATGAGAAATCAGGAAGGGGGCAAACACTTTTTCACACCACTGTATTGTATAGATTCATTACACACAGTGATATCTTTCAGATGTTTATTTCTTTTAATTTTCATAATTATGGCTTACCCTTAATGAAAACCCCAAATTCAGTTTCTCAAAAAATGTGAATATTATATAAGATCCAATTAATTTAAAAAAAAAGGATTTTTAATAGAAATGTTGGCCTACTAAAAACTAAAAAGTATGTCCATGTATGCACTCAATACTTGGTCGGGGCTCCTTTTGCATGAGTTACTGCATCAGTAACTCATGCAAAAGGCTTATCTTATCTTATCAGTGTGGCGTGGCATGGAGGCAGTCAGCCTGTGGCGCTGCAGAGGTGTTATGGAAGCCTAGATCACTTTGATAGCAGCCTGCAGCTCGTCTGCATTGTTGGGTTTGGTGTCACTTATCTTCCTCTTGACAATACTCCATAGATTCTCTATGGGGTTTAGGTGATGCCCAGGTCATTAAAAAAATTATTGGTATTTTGGCAGTGTGGGCAGGTGCCAAGTCCTGCTGGAAAATGAAATTGGCATCTCCATAAAGCTTAACAGCAGAGGGAAGCATGAAGTGCTTTAAGATTTCCTGGTAGCTGGCTGCGCTGACTTTGAACTTGATAAAACACAGTGGATAAAACACAGTGGACCAACATGAGCACATGATATGAATTTTGTGCTTCTCCACTCTTCCTCGAGACTCAAGGACAGAGGTCACCAACTAGCGGACTCTAGTCCCGAGCCGGACCTCGAGAGTCCTCTGTCTGGACTCTGAAGTTTTTTAATATAATTTGGGAAAAAATTATACTGTTTTAACCGAACAAAAAAGGAGAACTCAAGTGCTGTATCTGCGGTAGCCGCCCGGACTTTTTATGGCGTGGGACCTTGGGCGTTCTCCGTGGGATACAGCGGGCGGACAGCCACGCTTCCTTCACGATGTAATCTGCGAAATGAAGCGCTGCTGTGAAATCGTGTCCACCGTCACTCTGGCTGCCTGCGATGGTATGGGTCCACCAGGGGGTCTGTTGACAGAAGGTCCCTGTGGCTCCTCCACACCTTCCTGGGACAGCATCCCTGTTGGGCTGCATGATGCTGTTTATGAAGGTAATTTCAGCGACCCTCTGATATCATGTCAAAACAATAATTTGCTCTGTGTGTTGCTGAACATGAAAAGTTCCACACACATCCACCTCCTCTCTCCGTGTGACAGTGTTACCCAGACAGACCCAGATGAAGATAAAAAGATAAAAACATTGTTGACATAAAAAAAGAAATTCTATAGTGTGGAGTTAATGGTATTTTCTGTCCCTTTTTTAGGCTTACAGTTTGAAATGTTTTTTTTTTTTTTTTTTAAATACTGAAAATATACAGTAGTATAGAAGTGGACTTTTATGAGATTTGGGTTTTTAAATATTAATCTTTTTAAATATTTAATTTAGTTTGTGTTCTCCTGTAAAACTTTCCATTTTTAGGATTTACGCTGTAGATTTTAGAATTTTAGAGCTATTTATTTGGAGTCAAAAACACATTTAGTGTTCCCCAGTATTATTATGATTAAATTATTGCATGTCTTATTTGAAATTGAGCAAAGAATTTATTTGATTTTTTTGTTTAAAAAAGTAATCCAGAACTAAAAGCAGCTAAAACATCTGCTTAATAAAATAATGTGTAAAAGCCAATGATATTGGCCTGCTGGAGACAGCTGGGGTCTTCTTATAGAATGTCCATGAAAAGGTGACAGTTCTGAAAAGCACATTTTCAGATAAATTTGACCATGTGACTTGTCACGTTTCTCTTCCATTTATTTTATTAAAAGATGTTTGAAGTAAATTCATGAGTCATTGCAAACACTTGGCTTTAAAAATACCAAGCTGTCACACGGGGAAAAAATCCTGGAAAAAAAAAAACTCAAACCAAAAATGCATTGAGAACCATTTTAGAATCAAATCAGAGACCCTGAATCATAATTGTATCGTGAGGTGCCTAAAGATCCCCAGCCCTAATTCGGACCTCAGCTGGGGAGGAGGAGTGACTTATCAGATCTCTTGCACTTTCAGTTGGTGACCCCTGCTCCAGGACCGGACTTGGCACCTGATTTGGGAAGCCGTGTCACCTGCTGGTGTTGGTCCACTGTGTTTTATCCAGTCTAAAGTCAGTGCAGTCGTCTACCAGGAAATTTTTGAGTACTTCATGCTTTCCACTGCTGACAAACTTCATGGAGATGCTGATTTCATTTTCCAGTAGAACTTGGTACCTGCCCACACTGCCAAAAGTACCAGAACCTGGTTTAATGACCATGGCATCACTGCTTTATTGGCCAGCAAACTCTACTGACCTAAACCCCATAGAGAATCTATGGAGGATTGTCAAGAGGAAGATGAGAGACACCAGACCCAGCAATGCAGACGAGCTGAAGGTCACTATCAAAGAACCCTGGGCTTCCATAACACCTCAGCAATGTCACAAGCTGATCACCTCCATGCCACGCCACATTGATGCAGTAATTCATATAAAAGGAGTCCCGACCAAGTATCATGGACATACTTTTCAGCAGGCAAACATTTCTGTTAAAAATCCTTTTTTATTGCTCTTATGTAATATTCACATTTTTTGAGAAATTGATTTTGGGGTTTTCATTTGATGTAAGCCATAATCCTCAAAATTAAAGGAAAACATTTGAAATGTCATTCATCGGCCTCCGTCGGTCTATGATGACCATGGAAGAGAATCCTAAACGTCTACTCTGCTGGAACAGCACCGCCTGTGGCTGAACAGGCCGATGCACACCGGTGTTCTACCTTCCAGCGTTGGGCGTTGGTAGGATTCAAGCCTGGGCAGGAAGAAATGGAGGACAAGATGTTACCCATGCAGCATGTCCCCCCTCTCCACGTCACTGATGGATCCAAAGGAACAGCAGGGCTGCTATAGTTTGGCACCAGCGCCGTCGCAGGAGCTGCCTGAACGATGTTGAGCACAACAGAGAACTGCCTTAGGGGCTCCGGCTCCGGATTTTTCCTCAGGGTTGACTCCCGAAGCCTTTCCCGTGACCGGGTGTGCCGCAAGGCAGCGGAGGTTTGAAATCAGGGTTTACCTTCCCCTAGATGGGCTACCTTCCCAGGTTGACGAGCCACCATCTACCCGAAGCATCTGGTTTTAAGGCGCCAGAGATCCGCCCTCGCCCCTTCTCCTATTAGTAAAAGCAGTTCCGCCGGGCTTAGAGACTAAACCACACGGGCAGGCTAGGAGTTGGACTTAGTTGTCAGAGGCTTTTGGAGACGCACGCCGTAAGGAGCATTTTATGAGCACTGGGAGCTTAACCCCAGTGCCGCTCCTGGCTATGAAATGTATCACTGTGTGTAATGAATCTATATAATGAGTTTCACGTTGTGAATTGAATTACTGAAATGAATTAACTTTTCAATGATATTTTAATTTATTGAGATGCACCTGTACATTTCACGCAATTGTGTCTCCTTTTTCTTTTGTGCTTTTTGTTTTGGTTGTTTTTTTTTTTACATTTGATTGTCCCCTCTCTGTAGTCCTGCCCAGGTCTGGAGCAGTATGCCATTAAAAAGTTTGCTGACGCCTTTGAGGCTGTGCCCCGTGCCCTGGCTGAAAACTCTGGCGTGAAAGCAAGTGAGCTCATTTCTAAACTGTATTCAGCGCATCATGAGGGAAACAAAAACATGGGATATGACATTGAGGTACGTTTGTTTATTTTAAATGATTCAGTGACTTATGTATGTTCCATGTTGTTAGTGATTAAAATTAATTTTTATAATACTAACAAAAAGATATAAAGAAAGACTCAAATACTGAAAATGTCAGACTCTGGCTCTCTTTTGTCTAAATTTCACATTTTAAATAGTTGTAACAGTTTTTACTTGCATATAAAGATGCTCACATTCACAGATTAGTTGCATTAACCATGACCACAGCAGCAGCCTCTAAAATAAGTTTTCTAATTTTTTTTTTTTTTACTTTAGCAAGAACTGTAACAAATCATAGCTTACTCACAGCTGGTGAAATTGAGCCAGTAGAGACGTTGTTTTGGACCATGTGTTACTGTTGATGGTGGCGTGCGTGTTTTTTGTGTTTTCAGAGCGAAGGCCCCACTGTGAAGGACATGCTTGAAGCTGGTATTCTGGAGCCATTCTTGGTCAAACACTGGGGCATCAAACTGGCCACCAATGCTGCCATCACAGTATTGAGGGTTGATCAGGTATGCAGAAAAAACACAATGATTGGGAAACAAAATCACACTCTTACAACGCATCCGGAAAGTCTTCACAGCTTTTCACTTTTTCCACATTTTATGTTACAGCCTTATTCCAAAATGGATTAAATTCATGTTTTTCCTCAAAATTCTACACACAATACCCTATAATGACAATGTGAAAAAAAGTTTTGCAAATTTATTAAAAAATAAAAAAAACTAAGAAATCACATGTACATCAGTATTCACAGCCTTTGCCATGAAGCTCAAAATTGAGCTCAGGTGCATCCTGTTTCCACTGATCATCCTTGAGATGTTTCTGCAGCTTAATTGGAGTCCACCTATGGTAAATTCAGGATCCTGTGGAGAGAATAACCAGGCCGAACTTTTCCGAGCAGATGAAGCTTTATTCCACTCTCTCTCACATTCTCCAGAATCAGAAAACTTCCCCCAGGTTGCAGGCACTCTCTTTTATATCACAGCACTAACACTTCTCTGCTACCTGGGGTGCTGCATTAACATATCACTCCCCCACTCCCCACCTTTGATCTGCCACTTCAGTCTGAGGGAAAATACTAAGTAACTACTGAGTGGGTTCCCCACAATCCCACAGTTGACAGTGCATGTCAGAGCACAATCCAAGCATGAAGTCAAAGGAATTGTTTGTAGACTGAGACAGGATTGTCTTGAGGCAGAAGTCTGGGGAAGGGTACAGAAAAAATTCTGCTGCTTTGAAGGTACCAATGAGCACAGTGGCCTCCATCATCCGTAAATAGAAGAAGTTCAGAACCACCAGGACTCTTCCTAGAGATGGCCGGCCATCTAAACTGAGCAATCGGGGGGAGAAGGGCCTTAGTCAGGGAGGTGGCCAAGAACCCGATGGTCACTCTGTCAGAGCTCCAGCATTCCTCTGTGGAGAGAGGAGAACCTTCCAGAAGGACAACCATCTTTGCAGCAATCCACCAATCAGACCTGTATGGCAGAGTGGCCAGACGGAAACCACTCCTTAGTAAAAGGCACATGACAGCCTGCCTGGAGTTTGCCAAAAGGCACTTGAAGGACTCTCAGACCATGAGAAACAAAATTCTCTGGTCTGATGAGACAAAGATTGAACTCTGTGGCGTGAATGGCAGATGTCTTGTTTGGAGGAAACCAAGCACCGCTCATCACCATGCCAATACCATCCCTGCAGTGAAGCATGGTGGTGGCAGCATCATGCTGCAGGGATGTTTTTCAGCAGCAGGAACTGGGAGACTAGTCAGGATAGAGGGAAAGATGAATCCAGCAATGTACAGAGACATCCTGGATGAACATCTTTGGAGAGATCTGTAAATGGCTGTGCACAGATGCTTCCCATCCAACCCGATAGAGCTTGAGAGGTGCTGCAAAGAGGAATGGGCCAAACTGCCCAAAGATAGGTGTGCCAAGCTTGTGGCATCATATTCAAAAAGACTTGAGGCTGTAATTGCTGCCAAAGGTGCATCAACAGAGTATTGAGCAAAGGCTGTGAATACTTATGTACATGTGATTTCTTAGTTTTTTATTTTTGGTAAATGGCGTTCACTTATATAGTGCTTTTCGTCTCATCTAGGATGACCAAAGCGCTTTACAGATCCTGCAATCCACCCATTCACACACACATTCGCACACTGATGGCGGCAGAGCCGCCATACACACAGGCGCTAACCAGGCCACCATGAGCAACTGAGGGTTCAGTGTCTTGCTCAAGGACACTTCGACAAGTGGACAGCAGACAGAGCGGGAATCGAACCCATGACCCTCCGATCAGTAGTCTGTCAAACTACACCTGCGCCACTGCTGCCCATTTTTAATAAATTTGCAAAAATCTCAAAAACTTTTCATGTTGTCATTATGGGGAATTGTGTGTAGAATTTTGGGGAAAAAAATGAATTTATTCCATTTTGGAATAAGGCTGTAACACAGGGGTCACCAACTGAAAGTGCAAGAGCCCCGAATTAGGGCTGGGGATCTTTAGGCACCTCATGATACAATTATGATTCAGGGTCTCTGATTTGATTCTAAAATGATTCTCAATGCATTTTTGGTTTGAGTTTTTTTCAGGATTTTTTCCCTGTGTGACAGCTTGGTATTTTTAAAGCCAAGTGTTTGCAGTGACCCATGAATTTACTTCAAACATCTTTTAATAAAATAAATGGAAGAGAAACGTGACAAGTCACATGGTCAAATTTATCTGAAAATGTGCTTTTCAGAACTGTCACCTTTTCATGGACATTCTATAAGAAGACCCCAGCTGTCTCCAGCAGGCCAATATCATTGGCTTTTACACATTATTTTATTAAGCAGATGTTTTAGCTGCTTTTAGTTCTGGATTACTTTTTTAAACAAAAAAAATCAAATAAATTCTTTGCTCAATTTCAAATAAGACATGCAATAAGTTAATCATAATAATACTGGGGAACACTAAATGTGTTTTTGACTCCAAATAAATAGCTCTAAAATTCTAAAATCTACAGCGTAAATCCTAAAAATGGAAAGTTTTACAGGAGAACATAAACTAAATTAAATATTTAAAAAAAACAGTCTCACAAAAGTCCGCCTCTAAACTATATTTTCAGTATTTTAAAAAACATTTCACACTGTAAGCCTAAAAAAGGGACAGAAAATATAATTGATGTCACAGTACAGAATTCCTTTGAAGTTTTTTATGTCATTGTTTTTATTTTATTAACCTCGTCTGGGTAACACTCCGTCACACGGAGAGAGGAGGTGGATGTGTGTGGAACTTTTCATGTTCAGTAACACACAGAGCAAATGATTCTTTTGGCGTGATATCAGAGGGTCGCGGAAATTACCTCCATAAACATTGTCGTGCAGCCCAACGGGGATGCTGTCCCAGGAAGGTGTGGAGGAGCCGCGGGGACCTTCCGTCAACAGACCCCCCGGGTGGACCCGCATCATTGCAGGCAGCCAGAGTGGCGGTGGACACAATTTCACAGCAGCATTTCAGCGTGGCTGTCCGCCCGCAGCAAACAGGGATTTTACCTCCCGCTGTATCCCACAGAGAACGTCTAAGGTTCCACGATATAAAATGTCCTGGCAGTCACTGCCGATACAGCACTTGAGTTCCACTTTTTCATTCGATTAAAACAAAACATAATTTTCCCCCAAATTACTGTATATTAAAAAGCTTCAGAGTCCGGACGGTGGACTCTCAAGGTCAAGATACGGGCCGGAGTCCGCCAGTTGGTGATCCCTGCTGTAACATAACAAAATGTGGAAAAAGTGAAGTGCTGTGAATACTTTCCGGATGCACTGTACCGTTATAATAAGCGGGCAGTAATTGTTCGTTGGAAGATCCATACAGTAAGAATGACTTGCAGAAGTTTTGGTTGGTATTTTTTGACTTCAGTGTAATTTTTAGGGTTGTTGCATCTTAAATTTTATTTTAATCCTTACTTAAAACCAGACTTTTGAGTCACCATGATACCTTTTGGGGTTTCCCCTTTTTTTTAATGCATTATGTAGAATTTTTGTAACATATCATTGTATGGAGTACAGAGTCAAGCAACCCATGATCTCCTGTGCAGGAGTTCTCTACCACAATAATGTAGGACTACAATCCTGCCTGAAACACCTTGTTTGGATTAAATTATGTGATTACTTAATAGGCCTGCCCCGTGGCTAGTCTGGCACACTCTTTTCTTGGAGGAAAGAAGAAGAAGCTTCCAACTAAAACTCGGAGCTAGCATAGCTACAGGGCAGCAGGCTTAGCTAGTGAATTAGCTAGCTAGCAGCTCGACTGTAGTTTTTATAGGTGTTCTCTGTAAATTTTAGTCAACCCCCCCCCCCCAAGACCTTCATAGTCCCAACTCATTCATTATTCCTAAATTGACAATATATCTCACATCATTTTGGCTTATTTTATTTATTTTTCCCTGCACGACATGCGTACTAGGACCGTTAGCATGGCTATCTTAGTGACATGACTCAAGGATTTTACAGTCCAAACTGTAAGAGCAGTCCACTAGCCTTCTGCTTAACTGCAAATTGATGTGTTTGTCTGTTTTTCATGTATATTCTGTCCATCCCTACTACATACCGTGTAATTCCTTCATAGATGTTTATTATTACTTATTTCATTATAGTTGATTATACTCTGGATTGGACACATCCTTGATTAGCAAAGGTTAGCAGAGTTAGCCATTCACTTGTTCTGGGTTGCTTCTGTGTTTATTACATTCCAGGGATCGGACATATGCTATTGTCCACTCAAATGGTTCACCTCTGTGTACTACAATGCTTCATATGGACTTTTACGGATGCACTCTGGCGGCTCTAAAATCACCTCAGAAACAAATATATATTGCCCAAAATTGTATATTGTAGCTTTTTACCCACAAAAAACTTTCATTGCCTTTGAATTGCTTGGAAAGAGCTTTTAAATCTTTCACCTACTTAAGTATGCGCGGATCAATGAATTTTCTAATTAGTGGCCTGCGGGGCTTGCACGTGATTGGTTGCTGCAACTCCTGGTGGGTGGGCTGCTAGTCATTCATGATGCTTCCGGACGTTAAAGTTTTACCTATATCTTCAAAAGTAAAAACCAAAACATTTTTCTGAAAGTGGTGTCACCGAGCGTGGTGCCCCATCCACCAGCGACTACGGCGAGCCGGCACTAGTTCTGTTTACCAAAAGTGGCCCACTGGGCAGCTCACATTCCGCAGCTCGGCACCACATCTGCTGGCGAAGTGAGCTGAGAGCAGTGGTCTCACTGAGCAACATTCAAGCTGGGTCCCACTCCCCTCCTCCCTCCTCCTCCACTGCTGCTTCTCAGCTCCTCCCTCTCCCCCCAAGGTAGCCAAGAGTATCCGTCTGATTGGTTAATGTTATAACAAACCAACCAGGCTAAGCTAAGTAGGAATACTTACATAGTTAGAAACTGTATGTCCAAACTCGCCCGTTACCAAACTGGAAATTCACAGCAGAAAAACACAGAATTGGGACTGTGGTGAAATTTTGCTCTTGATGCATCTTTTAAGTCACAAAAAAACATGTTAGAGACATGTTAACAACAACAAAAAAAAAAAAAACTTGATTTTTGCCGGAGTGTCACTTTAAACTCCAACATTCAGCCAATATTTGTTAATGTTACTTAGTTAAAAAAAAACAATGACAAACGCTAACGTTGGCCTCAAGCATGGTGTCACCAACAAAACATAAATCTTAGAGAAATAACAAAAGAGGCAAGGTGGGGTGAGCGCGGGCTCATTGGCTCATTTTGAGGAGAGGTGCTTCCCTATGTGTGAGATGGTACTGTAGTAATTAAAGCCAGAGTTGTTTTGACCAACACATGCCAAAGAAATTTCATTAACAGCTCTGGAAACTGTGTCAACATATAGAAAAAGTGCATATAAGGGGAACTTTAGCATTTTCTTGTCCTTTCAGGTGAATGTCTACTTTTATCAATGACTTGGATCATATGAATTGTTAATGTTCTGTTATTTTATGATCTCCTGTCCACATAGTTAATGCTAGTTATGTATATGTATGATCCAGATCATCATGGCCAAGGCTGCAGGGGGACCTAAGGCTCCCAAGCAGAGAGGCCATTGGGACAAGGACGGCTGGGATGAGGAGCCTGATAATTTTGAAACTCACCATTAAAGGGTGGACACACACACACCCTTAGTCAGTAGGTCCTGGAATGTGTGTGGGAAACTCTGAATTACATACTCACTCACTCACTCTCTGTACACCAGAGTTGAGAAATGAATGCTGTGTTTTGCCCGTCACCACTAACACTGGGTGTGTTCACAAACCTGTTGAAGAGAGTTTATTTTCTGAATGGATTCAGCCACATCAGTGTGTTTAATGTCTAAACCTGCACAAGCTGTGTGGTAGCATGCTGCATGCACTCATGAAATCTTTTTCTTTCAGCGGACATCTCCAGAAGAGAGTAGTATAAAACCATGTTGCATGTAACAAGATTTAATTTAAAGGGAGTGTGTAAATGAGACAAGATAATCTAGTTTAAGTTAAATGTGCAGTGACTGAGGACGTGTCATTAAAGGTAACCTTAAAGAGTAGGGGTCTGCAACCTGCGGCTCCCAAACCAGATGTAGCTCTTGCCCATAACAGTTGCTCACTGTAACTTGGACATGATCAGTTTGTTTTTTTTTATCAAAACTCGTAAATTTGCAAGAAAAAACCCATTTTTAAGGGAAAAAAGCAAATTTCCAGTACAAAAAATATGCAGTTTTCAGAGAGAAAACTTGTTTGTTTAAAGGGGTCATTTACTGAAAAATTGTTATTGTAGGTATTAACCTTCTGAAATGCATCTTTTGGTGAATATCAAAGTGCTCACTTTTCTTTAAAAAAAAACAAAAAAAAACGCATACAGCCTATACATTGTTTCTGTCTCTGATGATCCATTTGAACTCTTCTGAGTTTGCTACAGAATGTCATAAACATGGTAAGCCAAGCCTTGAAACTTGCCCACTGCTCTATTATTAGCCTGCAGAGTTGTCTGGCTACAAACGTGGAGATGAGCAAGGAGCCCAAGCTACAGAGCTAACAAAGTTGGCTTACCAAGTGTGGTTTATATTGTTATTTTCTGAAGATTTCAGTCACCCTAATAGACATCACTGTTTCCACCTGATTCACTAATCGACAGTCAATAATATAGCTTGTCATTCTGGCTTAGTTTATTATATTTTTGTCATGATGCTATGTCGAACTATTATTTTTTCTGAGATCCAAGGCAACTAGCTGAAGTTAGCCGTTTAGCCATTCATTCATGAATGTTTCTGTGTTTATTGTACTTCACGGATCGGTCTTATCCTATCATCCACTGAAACCACACACCTCTGTCCACCTGTGATGCTTTATTTCATTCATTCTTTGAGACAAATGTGCAGTACGTTAGTTGGCTCAGGCTTGCTATCTGAGCTGGGAGCTAGCCAGTTAAGATTAGCAATAGTGACGTAAGAGGGAGGGTAGAGTTAACTGCGGCTCATGAGCATCTAAAGAGACATGCACAGCACAAGCCATTCTGAGGAAGACTGCAAAAGATGATTCACAATGATGCTGTAATAAGGAAAACTTGACCAAAATGGGTCATAAACATTTCATTACCCGTGGGAGCTATCAAAATGTGGGAAAAGTGCAGTCAATGACCCCATTAAGACATAAAAACAGCTTTACTGATGTTGACATGCCAGTTTATAGCTATCATTTGATTGTTTTAGCTTCAGGTCAGATATGTTTTGTGGCTCAGTTTTATATATACACACACATACACTCAGTATACAGCCCCTGGCAAAAATTATGAAACCACCAGTACTGGGGAGTTTTTGAATTATAGGTGCTAGAGACGAGATTCTGACCTCCTGGCCAGTAGGTGTCGCACTTACTCTTGCACTTACTGGTTGTAGCGACGCGTGACATCAACCCAGTCGTGCTATTGGCTGTAACCGGCTGTTACATCTGTACCGGTCATAGATATGTAAACAGTAGATAGAACATGGCTAGCTGCTAGGCTAGTCATGTGTCACATACATAGCTTACTTACTGTATATGATTACAATAAATACAGAAAACAATTGTTTGTGTATCTTAACACAATTCTGGAGGTGCTGGCAACCATTAGAATTGTCTACAGAATATGCTACCTCTGCCTTGAAAATGTTAGCCATGTCCTATCTAGGGTATGATATATCTATGTTACCGGCCACTAGAGCATAGACTGGAGTCTCGTCATCCAACTGCTCAGATGTAAATATTACGGTTATTTTTGGTCCTGTAAAATTAAAATATTTTTTTCATCAACATATATTTTTTAATAATACAAAGACTTTAATTCTGTACCTTTCAAAACATTTTAATGTATTATTTAAAATATATATTAGTTTTCATGAAAATATAGTCCAGTTTGCCTTAAAGAATTTTATACAGCAATGTAATTTTATCACACCAGAATATTCAACTGTTAAATAATAGTTTTGTGTCAAATCAATTTTTTTTCTGTGAAATAAAATGGCTAAATCTGCATCAGAGTGGTGATTCCGTCATTTTTGCTAGAAGTTGTAGTTCTTTTATTGCACTTTGCTGACCCCTGGAATGGGGTTTAGTCTTTAAATGTGTGGTACAGTTTATTTTTGCACTGTGACTAGGGGTCCCTGAAGGCTTGAAGTGTCTTCACCAGGAATAAATTTAGGTTATTTAAAAAAAAAAAAAAAAGTATAAGTATATAGTTGAATTAAGTTTGGATAAATATTAAATACCAGCACACAATGCAGTTATTTTCAAGCGGATACAAACTACCCAGTAAAAAAAACAAGTTTATGTATAAAATAGCAAAACAACTTCAGACCAAATAAGGCTGTCGAAGGATCATAAGCTGTTGGTGGAAGCATCTATGAAAGATGGGGCTTATTTACATTTTAGGAGAATTTTAAAATGAAATCAAATGGAAGGGTCCATTTTTTCTTTGGTCTAAGTTCATTATCATCGCCATATTTCTCCACTTTTAATTTGCCAGAATTCCGAGATAAGGCTTTGTTTTCGAAATAAATACAAATTTAACTCACCTGTACCATCAATGGAGTCGTGAAAAAAGGTATTGTAATAACTATGCCCGGCCACTAGAGGCAGCAGTGAAACTTTTTTACAGCACAACACTTTTTATATATATATATATATATATACAGCACGTGGTGCTGAGCTGTTATGTTCTTCTTCTTTTCGTTCATCAGATGGACACTCCTGCCTCTTCAATGAAGGCAACAGTATGCTGCAGGTCCCCCAAATCGCCGTAGAGCTTTCAGGCCACTGGGATTATAGTGGGCCAAGTCCTCTCTCAATGAGCACTTCGTGCAGTGGGCAGGACTGTAGCAAATGTTCTGCCGTCTGACTGCCTGACCTACAGGGACACTGCTCTGTGTTACTGATATGGAATTTTGTGTATAGATGATAGTTCAGATGGTTGTGGCCTGTCCTAAGCCTGACTAAGGCCACTTGCTCACGCTGGGTCAACAAGAAGTATGGCTGTTCTCCGTTATGGCTTGGATGCTGCTGCCTCCACTTAGTCTGCTGCTTGGCCCTGATGATACTTTTAACTTCTGTGTTAGCAGACCTGTCCACCTGTTACCGCATTGATCCTGCTTTTGCTAGGGAGTCAGCAGTCTCATTACTAAACACACCACAATGGGAAGGAACCCACTGGAAAGCGATTGTGTGACTCACGCAGAGGGAGAGAAGAGAGGAGGACAGGTCATTCACGTCAGTGTCTCTATTGTATTGCAAGGCCTGTAGGATAAATAGGGCGTCAGTCAGGAAAACGACATTCTGACTGGCATAGAGGCTGACTTCGATGTGATTTGCGGCTATTTTCAGGGCTTCTGCTTCAGCTTTGTAGTTGGTGGAGTACAGGCCAGTAGCGAGGTAGATCCTGTCTTCACTGCCTCCCAGATGTTGTATGTAGATTCCTGCTCCTTCATTCCGAACTGCATCCTCTGCAGAGCCGTCTGTATATACACGAGTCAAAGAATCTTGAAACGTGAGGGACTTTCTTACAGGGTCACTTTGGAAGTCTTTGGAGCCAACTCTGGGAATGCTGCATTAGATGAGGGGGATGTTCCCTCACTCCAGGAAGAGACCGCCAGACAATGGGATATCTCCTTGGGATCATGATCAAGGAGATCACGATTCTATCACTCAAGTATTCTGCTCTGGTGCATGAAACTCCCTCTCTTCAGCCTCTCCTTTGTGGGCTGGGACAGTCATGGGATGAGTCTTTCATGGGATGACCTTGCATCCTCCTGAACTTGGCAGCCTGGGTAAGGAGTTTAGCGTTTCTATGGTCCTCAAGACGTTGGAGCCCTGTGATGGTTTCAAGCGCATGTATTGGCATTAACTTCATGGCCTCCATGATGACGCGGGCAGCCTGGTTCTGAATCTTGCTTACCCAGTCAAAGTTGGACTTGGCCGTGGTGCCCCATGCTGTCATGCCGTACTCAAGCACCGGCCTGACCAGGGTAGGGGATGCTGAACTGTTATAAAATAGCGGTTACTGAAAAAATGAAAGCACCTAGGTGCTGATGCCTCGGTGCCAGAGCCTTGGTGAAGGTATGTATTTTGGGATCATCACCAAAATGTGACGAACAAATTTTTTGCCCATCTGTTTTTTTCCTCTGCCACTAAACAGCAAAAGCTCCTGTTCGTCTTGATTGTCATTGTATTCACGTACCTCCATCGCTTCCTCCATTTAAAACATCTGCTACCGTGCTCTTTTTTTGGTGTTTGGATTGCAGCTGTTCAAATCAGTTTGGTGGCACTTGGCTGCCGCCGACAGTATGGGCATGTGAACTGTAGATTATTTTCACTGCGCATGCGTGTACTCCAAAACTACTGGATGGATTTGGATGAAATTTTTACCAGAGGTGGTCCTTGGGCTAGAGAGGAACCCATAACATTTTGGTGATGATCCCAGAACGCATACCTCCACCAGTGCTCTGGCACAGAGGCATCAGCACCTTGGTGCTTTCATTTTTAAAAGGGTCTTTAATAGGGCTGTCATGGTAGAGGAATTTCCCCTGCGGTGACAGTGGACAGCTCAACACTGTGGTATGCGGTATTATTGCAAATGTTTTTAAGACCCTGTGGATTCATAATTTAAACAGGGTTTATAACTTATGTGGCAAATGAGGGAAGCTGTGAGAGTCTCACTGCAGCTCCGCTCTCAACTTTATGTGCATGTGTTACAACTGCGGAGCTCTGCTCTTTATACGGGCATGAACTGCTGATTCTGTTAAAATAAAAAAAGATCATTTTCATAAAGCAGTGGTGGTAACTACGGGGTGTGTGGACTGGAGACTGCAACGGCATTCAGCTTATAGGCAGAACAGTTTCCATACAGGACCCTGCGTGGCTGTTGTCTCTGTGATTTTTGCCGCTGTCTGAAAAATCTCGTTCAAACAAACTGCTGTTGGAGCTCATACACAGTCAGCATCATACACACTCCGCTCAGAAGGAAATAACACACTTTGTGCCCTTTCAGTGCTCACTGTTACAGCTGTATTTAACAACAAGGAGTCCAAACGCTTTCACAACTGTCTGCTGGAGTCAGTCTGGAGAGAGTGTCCCAAACGGCGGTAGCACTATGTGCTGTGGAAGTTTCTAGAGTACTGGGTGCAAACATGCTGTTGGTAATAAAAATACACTTCATTCAATAATTTATTTAATAATCAATAGGGGCACATAAGTGAACAATAAGTTATAGCCACACACACAAAGTGAACACCGCGGTTGTTGCCGTTGGTCGTTTTCCTCCACGGTAGGTGTGTCCATAGCACGGTATTACATAATTGCGGTAATGGCGACAGCCCTAGTCTTTAACATAACTCATCAGTGTAGACACATGATTGTTAGAGCTTTTCCCACTTAAAGTTTCATTAGTAGCACGTTTAAAATTCTAATCCACTGTAAGAGTTGCCGACTTTCCTCCTCACAGCTGCATGTGTAGATCTCCGTTCTCCTAATGACTGTACACAAAGTACTCGCTGACGTTTCCTTTTCCTTTCAGATCATTATGGCCAAACCAGCAGGAGGACCCAAACCTCCTGAGGGCAGGAAGGACTTTGATGAGGATGACTGAATCTGATGCTGTCCAGCTGACGGTGATGCTTCTTCTTTTATCCCGGAACGCTCCCACATGGATTCACTAAACATTTTGTACTTGTTTATTTAAAGCTCAACTTTTTGCTTTATTTTGTAGTAGCCACAGGTTTGTTCTCAAAAGTAATATGTGATGATAAAAAGAACAGATGGATCTTTTTGTTTCTCATGTTTTTGTTTGCTGAATAAAAGGCACTTGCTCTTTCATGTTTTGGTTTGGATTTTTGGTTATTCAATGCTAATTTATATTACTACTGCATGCTCATAGAAAGCAAGTATTCTTGTCTGACAGGTAGCCCAATTAAATAGGGGTGGGAAAACAGATCAATTCAGTGATTGATTGTGATAGCACTGGCAACAATGCATCAATCCATAAATGCATGGATTGTTTTTTTTTTTGTTTTTTTTAATGCGCACATACATACTTTTGGGTTATCAGTTAATCAATGGCGTTTTCAGTCCACTAGATGGCGCAAACACCCAGTCTGATTTGCAGCCAGCCAGCTTTGAAAGTTAGGAAGCGGGTAGCTCAACTGTCTGGGCTTTTTTGTATTTTATAACAAAGATGGAAAGAAAGACCTTAACGTGACGCATAACCCACAAGAAGCACTGCATGAAAAAAAGAAGAAAAAAAAAAACTCAGAATATGATGGGCCAGCACAAGTCTTGGAGCAGCATTAGAAACAGCTAAGCTAAAGAGAGACCGGCATGGAGCTTTTAAGTGCTTTTCAGAGATATATAGTCACAAATTGCTGTATAATAAAATGGAATAAGAGGAAGTTGATGGATAAAAATAATTTTAAAAACAAAAAAGTTAAACTACAAGATTAAAATAGCCTTACCATTAAAAAGCAGTTGAAACTCAACAGAAACCCTCGTTAAAAGTTTTCAGCTGTTTTTTAAAAGAGTCCACAGAGTCAGCAAAACCTATCTGGAGTGGGAGTCAATTCCAAACAGCACCATCCCCCATCCTCCCTGTGTGCAAAGATGTCTCTGCTGAAAATGAAGCCCCTTGAATACTTTATATGAAAGAGATGTCACCAGTTTTACTTTGGGACGTGATTTGAGGTTAAACAATGAAAAATTTTGAAATATATGGGATCATGATACTCGATCGTCGCAATATAAGATAAGATAAGCCTTTATTAGTCCCACAACGGGGAAATTCCAGGATTGCAACAGCACAGGGATAGCAACACTCAGAGCAACAATCAGAAGGCAAGAAAAAAAACAAGCAAGCAAGAGCAGCTAATATATACACTCACCGGCCACTTTATTAGGTACACCATGCTAGTAACGGGTTGGACCCCCTTTTGCCTTCAGAACTGCCTCAATTCTTCGTGGCATAGATTCAACAAGGTGCTGGAAGCATTCCTCAGAGAGTTTGGTCCATATTGACATGATGGCATCACACAGTTGGCGCAGATTTGTCGGCTGCACATCCATGATGCGAATCTCCCGTTCCACCACATCCCAAAGATGCTCTATTGGATTGAGATCTGGTGACTGTGGAGGCCATTTGAGTACAGTGAACTCATTGTCATGTTCAAGAAACCAGTCCGAGATGATTCCAGCTTTATGACATGGCGCATTATCCTGCTGAAAGTAGCCATCAGAAGTTGGGTACATTGTGGTCATAAAGGGATGGACATGGTCAGCAACAATACTCAGGTAGGCTGTAGCGTTGCAACGATGCTCAGTTGGTACCAAGGGGCCCAAAGAGTGCCAAGAAAATATTCCCCACACCATTACACCACCACCACCAGCCTGAACCATTGATACAAGGCAGGATGGATCCATGCTTTCATGTTGTTGACGCCAAATTCTGACCCTACCAACCGAATGTCACAGCAGAAATCGAGACTCATCAGACCAGGCAACGTTTTTCCAATATTCTATTGTCCAATTTCGATGAGCTTGTGCAAATTGTAGCCTCAGTTTCCTGTTCTTAGCTGAAAGGAGTGGCACCCGGCGTGGTCTTCTGCTGCTGTAGCCCATCTGCCTCAAAGTTCGACGTACTGTGCGTTCAGAGATGCTCTTCTGCCTACCTTGGTTGTAACGAGTGGTTATTTGAGTCACTGTTGCCTTTCTATCAGCTCGAACCAGTCTGGCCATTCTCCTCTGACCTCTGGCATCAACAAGGCATTTCCGCCCACAGAACTGCCGCTCACTGGATATTTTTTCTTTTTCGGACCATTCTCTGTAAACCCTAGAGATGGTTGTGCGTGAAAATCCCAGTAGATCAGCAGTTTCTGAAATACTCAGACCAGCCCTTCTGGCACCAACAACCATGCTACGTTCAAAGTCACTCAAATCACCTTTCTTCCCCATACTGATGCTTGGTTTGAACTGCAGGAGATTGTCTTGACCATGTCTACATGCCTAAATGCACTGAGTTGCCGCCATGTGATTGGCTGATTAGAAATTAAGTGTTAACGAGCAGTTGGACAGGTGTACCTAATAAAGTGGCCGGTGAGTGTATATGTACATATTACTATAAAATATATATATACACACACAGACACACAGTGCAGAGCATTGTAGCTGGATGGAATAAATATATGAACACACAGTGCAGAGCATTGTAGCTAGATGGAATAAATATGTAAATATATAAACACCCACAGTACGGAGCATTGCCGCTAGGTGGAATAATATGTAGATATATAAAAACACAGTGCGGAGCATTGTAGCTAGATGGAATAAATATATAGATATATAAATATAAACACACCCAGTGCTGAGCATTGTAGCTAGATGGAATAAATATGTATATATATATATATAATATCAGGATTATTGTTGACTTGTGATAGGGTGGAATTGTGACCCAAGATTTGAGATCCGAATTGAGAGATCCCTCACGATTCCCACCCCAACCAATTAGGCTTTACAGGCCCAAATGTAGGCTATGTTTGAAAGTGGAATATAAAGAGGTGTAGCCTATATGTAGGTGTGGTGTACCAAGATGGCGGCGTGTGTACCCTGGGTGTAGTGGGGTTGACAGCCCTGCCTTTCCGGTTTGGCCATCACCAGGGGTATAAAGGGCAAGGGCAGAAGAGCATGGTCTCTTGGCCTGTATGGAGCACCTTGTTGTTTGTGGTTCCTAACAATAAAGTACGTTCAACTATTCCTTCAGCCTCTTCCTTGGTCACCCAAGTTATAGACATAACATTTGGCGATGAGGAGAAAGGTATGGAAAGCGCTGTTACTGCATTTTGGCCATTTTTGGAGGTTCCGGGCAAGCTGCCCGTCCCCTGGGCTAGGTGGTTCGCGGCCTTCCAGAACTATCTGGTGGCCCTTAACCTCGATGAGCTTGAGAAACCGTGCGAGGGCTATATTAGTCCATAATCTTGGCATGGATGGTCAAAGAATCCTTGGTACATTAGGAGGAGCTGATAGCTTTAAAGACATGGTCGGGCTAATGGCATGCTACTTTCGCGCTCCGGAAAATGTCATAGTCTGGAGGATTCAGCTTTGCAGCGCCACCAGCGGGCAGGAGAGTCAGTGCAATGTTATGTTGCAGACCTACAACAGCTGGCGAGGGAGTGCCAATTTGGAGCCCTAGAGGAAGAGATGGTCCGTGATCAACTAGCAGAGCACACTCTTTGCAGCAAGATCAAGGCTCCTGACTTACCCGGGTGTACTGACATTAGCCATGGCTATTGAGTTAGCGCAGCAGTTTGAAGCAGCAGAGAAATTATCTAAAGACCTCGGTGAGAGAAGCACGTCGGGACACGAGGAACCATGTTTGAAGGCACTGGCTGTGGACTTGGACAGCAAAGACAGCATGAATGAAGAGGAATACGCTGCTGCTGTAAGAATTAGGCCCGCTCCGGGTACACCAAGATGTTATGGCTGTGGATCCACCAGGCACCGATACAAGGCAAGAGAGTGTCCGGCGAAGGGCAAAGACCGTGGCAAGTGTGGTCTGCTGCACCATTTCGCCAGGGCCTGCAAGAATTTTGAGCGAGGGGACCAAAGACAGAAGACGGACTTCCCCGCAGCGACTCCTACAGTTATTCATACCGTCTCCCCGAGTACAGATGGACGAGTCTACTGCAACATTTTGCTAGACGGCATAGAAGTGCCGTTGATGGTAGACACAGGAGCAGTAACTTCAGTATTGAACTGGTCCACTGTGAGGAGTCTGTTCCCGCATCACTGCCTGAGCGACCTGTTGACGCCCTACTTTGGCTACGGGAGAATCAAGTTGGCCATTGTGAGTTCACTGGAGTTGACGGTGCAGTACAAGTCGGCGATGATGGCGAGCGTCCATTGTGTGGTGAGTGCCACCGAGTCGAACATCATGGGATGTGATATGCTCTATGGCCTGGGATTCACGATCACCAGCGGCATCGGAGAGGAGTGGTCGGGCTGCAGATTGTGGGACCGACCTGCTCCGCATGTGGAGGACAGCGCAGTTTGGGACAGTGACTGGCCTGGTATTTGAATGAATGAATGAATCTTTATTTTGGATAGATTAAAAGAAAGGAACAGAATAATATAACAAAGGGGGAAAAAAATCTAACAAGGTCAAATTAAACGATAACTCCTCTGGTTCAACATAAGTTATCCGAAATGGGTGATGGCTGAAGCCGCAGCTTATACTGCCCACCCATATTCCATCCAAGAATTCAATAGAAAAACAAAAGAGTGATTACAATTCAGAACAAAGCCAAGACAAAACATGACAAAAAAAAATTAAGCAACAGCACAACACAGACTGAATATGACAATTATGTGATTTTACATGTCATCTTGTATATATGTTTGGAGTATTTCTTCCTTAAGTTTTTGTTTAAATTGTCCAAGCGTTGTACATGATTTTAATTCAGGTCCAAAAGCATTCCACAATCTGACTCCTTGCACTGAGACACAGTGCTGCTTGGTGGTAGTTCTCACTGAGGGTTTTTGAAATATACATGTTCCCCTGAAATGATATTGTTTCTCCCTTATTTGGAACAACTTTTGGATATTTGCAGGCAGTGATAAATTGTTCACTTTAAACATTGTTACTGCAGTTTTAAAGTCAACCAGATCTTTCAACTTGAGAGCTTTTAATTTAAGAAAAAGTGGGTTTGTTGGTTCCCTGTAAGCAGCTTTGTTTATTATTCTAATAGCCCTCTTCTGAAGCATAAAGCTTGGATATACGTTTGTTTTATATGTATTTCCCCATACTTCAGTACATGTCATGTATGGGAGTATTAATGAATGATACAAAGTATATAGTGTGGGTTGATTCAGCAAATATTTCACTCTGTGTAGTATTGCGATTGATTTGGATATTTTGCCTTTAATATAATTAATATGTGACTTCCAACACAGTTTATTATCAATTATTACTCCAAGAAATTTAATTTTAGATACCCTTTCAATCTCTACACCATTTACACTGAGTTTAAATACTGAATTGTTGTGATGGTTGTTAAAAATTATAAATTTTGTCTTACTGAGCGTTAATTTGTTTGAATCAAACCAGTTTAAGCTTTCCCTTCCGATATATATCCAAAAGTTGTTCCAAATTGCTTTCACTGCATAATAAATTAGTGTCGTCTGCAAACAATATTAAATCCATTATTTCCGAAACTTTACATATCATTTATATACATATTGAATAACAATGGCCCCAAAACTGAACCCTGTGGGACTCCGCAAGTAACTTTCAGTAACTGCGAGTTTTTGCTACCAACACATACATACTGATATCTGTTCTTTAAGTAACTACATAACCAGGACCGTGCTACCCCAATACCGTAATTTTGTAGTTTCTTTAATAATAATTTATGATCCACTGTATCAAATGCTTTAAGATCCAGGAATACCCCAAGTGAATACTCTTTATTTTCAATGGCAGTTTGTGGCACATATGTTTGGTTCATATTTCCCACAAGAGTGTGGCACATATGTCTGGTTCATATCTCCCACAAATGTATGGCTTATGTGGATTGAGGCTTCACGTCTGGAGGAACAGGAGATTGGATCGATGGGGGCCGGCAGGTGATGGCGAGGAGGTGTGAAGTCGGGCCCTTGTCTCAGAGGAGGCCCTGGGGGGTTTCCCGGGACACCGGAGAATAAGAGACAATGGTGAATCTTCAGAGACTTGCATTGTGATTGAATGTTTGCAGAAGCACCATGTGACTTGAGTTCTTAATCCCCCGGAGGTATAAGAGTGAGCTGTAATATTATTCTGCCTCTTCTTGCTTTTGAGAATGTTGGATGAATGTGTTCTGCAATAAAGCCGAACCTGAGAAATACACTCATGTCTCGTCATTGAACACATCTTCCACAAGTTGATATTTTTTCTGTAAATTCCATTAGAGCAAATGCAGTTGTCCTCTTGTGTCTGAACCCATATTGCTGCTCACAATAAATTATTCTTCATTATGAAGTTGTCAATTCTCGCACAGAATATTTTTTCAAGTATTTTGGAAAATTGCGGCAATAGTGAAATAGGTCTATAGTTTGAAAATTCCCCTCTGTCACCCATCTTGTATATCGGAATTACTTTAGCTATTTTCATTGCATTGGGAAATATACCTGTTTGGAGAGGCAGGTTACAAATATACGTCAGTGGCTTCACTAAGTATTCAATGACAGTTTTGACTCAAAGCATGTCAATACCATCATAGTCCGTAGATGTTTTACTTTTAAACGATTTAACAATTTCAATGACTCTCTCTCGTCTGTGTTCTTTATGAAAATGGAGTCTTTTAATAGCAGTGTTTTTGCTTATTGTATCACCTGTAGATGCTGTAATGGGTATTTCTCGAGCCAAATTGGGACCAATGTTGACAAAAAATTTATTAAATTCGTCTGCAGTTGAGACTGCATTCACACTCTGAGTCGGGGTTTTTTTTGTTTGTTTTTTTGAAAGATTGGTTGGGTAGCTTGTGGTGTAGAGGCTGGGTTATTCATCTCAGACTGGATGCAGAGGGTAAACAGAGAAGGACAATAGGTATGGAGATTGTGGTGAGGTAGCAGGAAGAAGGAGTTGGGGGAGAAGGGATGGATGTATTGTGATGCGCGGCGGTCTTTGGAGCGGACTATGATGTAGTCAATGAGATGCCATAATTTGGAGCGGGGGTGCATCCATGACGTTTTGAACTTGGTTTTCTGACGAAAAAGTGTGTTGGTGATGACCAGATTGTGCTCTGAGCACTTGGTTAGCAGTAGTATGCCATTGGAGTTTGTGTTTCCAACCTCTTCTCTCCCCAGCGTGCCGCTCCATAGATGATGGTTTCGTCCCCCTCTGGCATTAAAGTCTCCAAGCAGGATTAACTTATCCTCCTTTGGGACTTCAGATAGTATTTTGTCCAGGTCAGCATAGAAGGCCTCCTTTACTTCATCCTGTGCATCAAGCGTTGGAGTGTAGGCACTAATAACGGTGGCCATTTGACTGCAGGCAAGCATCAGACGAATGGTCATTAGGCGCTCGTTGATGCCCACAGGGAGTTCATGGAGGTGGTTGATGAGGCAGTTCTTAACAGCAAATCCCACACCATGGATTCGTGGCTCATTTGCAGGCTTTCCCTTCCAAAAGAAAGTATACCCGCCTTTTTCCTCCTTCAGCTGCCCTTCATCAGCCAGTCGGGTCTCGGAGAGTGCTGCGATGTCGATCCGGAACTTCCTTAGCTCTCTGGAGATGATGGCAGTTCTCCTTTCAGGTCGATCACTGGCTTGGTTGTCCATAAGGGTTCGCACATTCCAGGCTCCAATATGTAGTTTTGTATGTTTCTGACCGCGTGGTGGTGATCCCTCTGGATGCGGTATTCCAGACAGGATTTTGTGAGGCAGGCTATGTTTGGGGTACCTTTTCTAACCCCCTCCCCTACTGGGGTGAGCAGAGTGGATCCTGAATAGGGCTGCTCAGTCATGAGTGCAGCTGCCGAGAAGCTCTTTCTGCCTCAGTCCAAGAGCTTAACGACTGTATCACACACCCATCGCCTGTGTGCCAGGTCGTGGCTAAGAACTCCCAGACTTCACTGTCCTGTCCCCGTTACCACTTCCTGATCGCCACAGGACTTTATCTTATCCAAGATGTAAAGTGGATGGGCTCCCTTCGGGAGGACGCCTCGCGTGACGTCTTTTATCGTGGGGAGACTGATGCGCCTGCAGCCACCACACGGTCCTTGGCAGAGAGGGGCCTGAATCCAGTGGCATGGAATCCAAAACGACTGGAGACCACTCTCTGTTGCAGCCTTCATCCGCCTTCAGTGCCGTTGTGACTCATGGTGTCATCCTCCGCCACTCCCACCGTTGAGGTCTTTCTTTGGATCGCTCTTGGTCTGGGACGTCCCCCTCGACCTTACCACCATGGGTGACCCTACCAGGAGCCAAAAGGCCCCCGACGGCATCGCTCTCGGGATCATTGGAACACACAAGGTTCTCCACCACGACAAGGTGGCGATCCATGGAGAACAGGTTTGAGCAGTACGCCACAGGCAACACAGCTGTCTGAGACAGGAGGACACCCTTCAGCACCGGGCATGCAGAAATACTTGCTTATACTTGGTTTCTACGGGCATGGATGGGTATGCACGGGTATGTACTAGTAATAGAGAATCACAAAATGCAGATTTAATATGTTGCACAAGAGTTAAGTTGCAGTAGATGGCATTTTACATACAACTGCACACACAGATCCCAATCTCAACACACATTTGCAGCCTTTTCAATTTCATTGTGTAAACTAAATTGTTCTTCTTGTGACATATCTCACAATAAAGACTGAGATCTGATAGTCATGTGGACTTTGCCACGAGAACTGGTTTAATGTACTTTTGGAATACCATCTCCACAGTGTTTTGAATAGATAAATTTCAGTGGTTAAATCAATTGTGCTACTCTCTCCATGCTGTTTCAAATAAGTTGAAGTTGATTGTATTTGCAAGTCCTGACCTTAAAATGCCCTTATGGCTCAATTTATCTAAAGTTGATCTGAATTAAAACAAAGTTGTTTGTAACTACTCATGAAATGTCTAAGTTACAATGCTGTGATTTTGTGAGCTCATGTCACTATGTTTGCTCATGTGATTACTATATCAGGACTAGCACCTCAAAAGTCCTTGCCAAAGTCCTCCCAGAGCCGATAAGATCAGTCATTAAAACATATACACATGACCATACATGTGCACTATAGAGCCATTCATTAAAACCACAGAGTTTCTTCCATCAGAGTTCCCTGTATGCACCAACATACAGTGGGGCAAAAAAATATTTAGTCAGCCACCAATTGTGCAAGTTCTCCCACTTAAAAGATGAGAGAGGTCTCCAATTTTCATCATAGGTATACCTCAACTATGAGAGACAAAATGAGAAAAAAAAAATCCAGAAAATCACATTGAAGGATTTTTAATGAATTAATTGGTAAATTCCTCAGTAAAATAAGTATTTGGTCACCTACAAACAAGCAAGATTTCTGGCTCTCACAGACCTGTAACTTCTTCTTTAAGAGGCTCCTCTGTCCTCCACTTGTTGCCTGTATTAATGGCACCTGTTTGAACTCGTTATCAGTATAAAAGACACCTGTCCACAACCTCAAACAGTCAGACTCCAAACTCCACTATGGCCAAGACCAAAGAGCAGTCAAAGGACACCAGAAACAAAATTGTAGACCTGCACCAGGCTGGGAAGACTGAATCTGCAATAGGTAAGCAGCTTGGTGTGAAGAAATCAACTGTGGGAGCAATTATTAGAAAATGGAAGACATGCAAGACCACTGATGATCTCCCTTGATCTGGACAGGCGGATTTGGAGTCCGTCCCAATTCTCATTTGTACCTCTTCCCCTTTGCCTACCCCCACCCCTTGGTCCTTGAAATCAAAGGCCAAGGGGCCGAGTTTGAAAATGACCCCTATGAATTGGGACACACCTTCTAGCAGAACACAGTCCAAAGCCACTTTTTGCTCAGATCAATTTTCGGGATCCTCTCCATGAACTGGAAATATGATGCACCTGTCCCTCAACCAGTGGTGAAGAAGAAGAAGAAGAAGAAGAAGAAGAAGAAGAAGAAGAAGAAGAAGAAGAAGAAGAAGAGGAAGAGCAATACAGTGAGGAGAACTGCTGCACATCAGAAAAGATGCCGTGAAGATGAAACACCTCAGGTTTGAGCAGTCATCGGCGGTCACTCGTAGTCGAGTATGACTGTCCTCCCTCTTGGTCCTTGTGGGTCTTCAGGTGGGCATAGAGGCCAATTCTGGACCCGATTATTCTGCTGCAATGTGGGCAGGGGAATGTATGCAGTGTAGAGGGTGAACAGGAAGGGAGCCAGAACAGTTCCATGGGATGCCCCCGTATTGTAGATGATGGTGTCAAACACACATTCCTGGGTTCTCACAAATTGTGGTCGGTCTCTGAGGTAGTCCAGGATCCACGATGACAGATGCTGGTCCACCCCTACACACAGCAACTTGTCCCTCAGGATCACTGGTTGGATGGTGTTGAAAGCACTGGAGAAATCAAAGAACATGATTCTCACAGTGCTCCCAGGCTTCTCCAGGTGGGACAGGGAACGGTATAGGAGGAAGATCACTGCATCTTCCACCCCAATGCCATTCTGGAAGGCAAACTGCAGTGGGTCCATCGCTGGTCCCACCAGGGGGCGGAGGTGGGCCAACAGCAGCCTCTCCAGGGTGTTCATTAGTTGTGACGTGAGGGCCACTGGTCTGTAGCTGTTCAGGTCCTTGGGGTGCAGAGTCTTCAGCACAGGTACCACGCAAGATGTTTTCCACAGCTGTGTAGATGTGCTCCATGACCCCGCACAGCTGTTCTACACAGGACTTGATGAGCCTCAATCTGATGCCGGCCAGACCTGCAGCCTTCCTCACCTTGATCTTCTTCAGCTCAGCTCTCACCTGGGTTTTAGTGAGGGACAGACTGGGGCGGGGGGGGGGGCTGTGTGTTGGGAGGGGGTGCTGGGTCTTTGAGGAAAAACAGCAGGGGATGTGCACTGAGAGCTGGGGGATGTAAGGGGGGAGGGAGGGCAGTGAACAGCAGAACTAGATGAAGGTAGAGGCAGCAGGGGTTGGTGGGCAGGTGGAGAAGAGGGCGGTTGGTCAAACCTGTTAAAGAACAGGTTCAGGTTGTTCACCCACTCCCTACCCCCCCCCCCCCCCCACGGCCTGGGAGGAGGTATTTTGGTGCCCAGAGATAGTTTTGAGGTCTCTCCAGACACCGTTGACATCACTCTGCTGCAGCTTGTCCTCCATCTTCTTCCTGTAACTGTCCCTCCCCTGTCATGGTTAGCTGACAGCTCACGTGCATGATGTGAGCACAAGACGGAACCACACAAGGAGGGAACATTCAATAATTTTTGAAATGTAGAAAACAGCGCTACATTAGATAAACAGCCACTCGCCAGAAGATTCAGTCTACCTGCGGAGAGAAAAGCGAGAGCTGTCAGCGGAGGAGCAGAGAAGGGGAAATGGGCGAGCTAAATTGCCACTTACTGGGGGAAGGTGATGAGGTGGCAGGAGAGCACACACAGTCCCGAGACACACCCACACGATGGCAGGAGGGGAGGGGCGCGCTCTCGCTGCCCATGACAGGGCCCCCCCTTCTAGGAGCTCCTCCTGGCGGTCCAGAGGGTTTCTCTGGGTGGGTTTGGTGGAAGACCTGGAGCATCTCCTTGTCCAGAACCCATGATGATGGGGTCCAGGATCGTTCCTCCGGGCCGCAGCCCTCCCAGTCCACCAGGTACTGCAGTCCCCGGCCCCGACGGCGAACATCCAGAATCCGGCGGACCATGTAGGCTGGGTGGCCGTGGATGATTTGGGGAGGAGGAGGCGGCTTGGGGGGGGGGGGGGCAGAGAGGACTGACCGAGAGGGGCTTAATGTGGGACACTTGGAAAGTGGAGTTCACCCGTAGCGTAGGAGGGAGCTTCAGCTGAACCGACACGTCATTAATAATCCGGGCGATGGGAAACGGGCCCAGAAAGCGGGGATACAGCTTCTTAGATTTCTCCTTCAGCAGGACTTGACTTGCTGCCAACCAGACTTGCTGTCCCATGGTGTATTTGGGAGCCGGGACCCGTTTCCTGTCTGCGGCGGCCCGGGTGCATTCCGTGGAGCGTGTCAGGGCAGCCTGGGTAGACCTCCAGACGCGTCGGCAGCGGCGTGCATGGGCCTCCACGGATGGTACCGCCACCTCCTTCTCGGCCATGGGAAGACGGGGCAGGGTGTAGCCCAGGGATGCCTCGAATGGAGTGAGTCCTGTGGCCGCCGAAACAGCCAAGTTGAGAGAATACTCCACCCAGGTCAGGTGTGAGCTCCATGAAGCCGGGTTCTCGGCTGCTGTGCACCACAGGGTGGCCTCCAGGGACTGATTGGCGCGCTCTGCCTGCCCGTTACTCTGAGGATGATTCCCGGATGAGAGACTCACAGTGGTGCCCAGTGTCCGACAAAAGGCCCTCCAGACCTGGGAAGTAAATTGTGGACCCCGGTCAGACACAATGTCGATGAGGATGCCGTGGACCTTGATCACATGATCAGTTAATAGGACCGCTGTCTCCAAGGATGAGGGGAGCTTTGGGAGGGCCACCAAATGCACCGCCTTGGAGAAGTGATCCACGATCGTCAGGATAATAGTCTTCCCACCGGAGGGGGGGAGTCCGGTCACAAAGTCCACGGTGATATGAGACCAAGGACGACCCGAGGTGGGAAGGGGGTGGAGGAGTACCGAGGGGGGAGAGGAGTCCAATTTCCTCCGGACGCAGGTCTGACAGGCCCTGACGTAGTCCCGTGCGTCCCACCGCACCGTGGCCCACCAGAATGCCCACCGGACGAAGTCCACAGCGTGGGCGATGCCCGGATGGCAGGCAAAGCGGCTGGTATGGGCCCACTGGAGAACGTCACTGCGGAGGGCGGCCAGGATGTAGAGGCGATTCCTGGGGCACCCTACTGGCACAGGCTCCTGGGAGTGGGCCTGACGGACCCTCTGCTCGATGTCCCAAGTAAGGGCACCAAGGATGCACAAAGGCGAGATGATGGTTTGGGGGAGGAGGGGGGGTCTACCTCCCCGGAATCAAACTGGCGCGATAGCGTGTCCGGTTTGATATTCCGGGTGCCAGGCCAGTAAGTGATGGTAAAATTGAACCGCTGGAAAAATAAGGACCAGCAGGCCTGCCTGGCGTTTAATCAGCGGGCCAACCGCAAGTATTCCAGATTCTTGTGGTCAGTCCACACGATAATGGGGTGAATGGCACCCTCCAACCAATGTCTCCACTCCTCCAGTGCCAACTTAATGGCCAGCAGCTCTCTGTCCCCCATATCATAATTTCTCTCGCCCGGTGTAAGCCGACGAGAGAAAAAAGCACATGGGTGGAGCTTCTGATCCGAGGACATGCGCTGTGACAGCACAGAGCCAACCCCTGAATCAGATGTGTCCACCTCGAGGACGAACTGGAGCTGCGTGTCGACCTGTGCCACGATGGGTGTGTCCGTGAACAGGCATTCTAATTTGCTAAATGCCTACTCCGCTGCCTCGGTCCAACAAAAGGGGACCTTAACGGAGGTCAGCTGAGTTAGAGGCAGTGCCACCCCACTATAGTTCCTTATGAACCGGCGATAAAAGTTTGCAAACCTGAGGAAGCATTGGAGCTCTTTACGGAAATGGGGAGTTGGCCAATCCAGCACTGCCTTCACCTTGGCCGGGTCGGCAATCAGTCTCCCCTCAGCTACTATGAAGCCCAAGAAGGTAGTGGAAGGAGTTGAAAACTCACACTTCTCAGCTTTGACGTAGAGCCGGTTCTCCAAGAGCCGCTGCAGAACAGCCCTTACGTGGGCTTCAAGTTGTTCTGGCGAGCGGGAGAAGATTAAGATGTCATCAAGATAAACGAACACGAATTGATACAGCATATCACGGAGGGCATCTTTAATTAACCGCTGGAAGACGGCGGGGGCGTGAGTGAGTCCAAAGGGCATCACCAGGTACTCGAACTGCCCCTGCTGTGTCTTAAATGCTATCTTCCACCCATCAACCTCACGAATGCAGACCAAATGATACGCGTTCCTAAGATCCAATTTGGTGAATACTCGTGAGCGCTGAAGGAGCTCGAACGCTGAATTTATTCAGGCTAGAGGGTACTTGTTCTTAATGGTAATTGCGTTAAGCTCCCGGTAGTCGATGCACGGGCACAGCAAGCCATCCTTCTTTCCAACGAAGAAGAACCCGGCTCTGAGAGGAGCCGAAGATGGCCAAATTAGGCTGGTGTTCAGGCCCAGAAATACTGTATAGCCTACTGTACGGCAGCCTCGCCCCTGGGATGAGGTCTATGGCATAGTCGTAAGAGCAGTGAGGCGGCAGCAACAATGCTCTAGACTTACTAGAGACCTCTCCAAGATCGTGATAAGCCTGGGGAATGAGGCTGAGGTCCGGTGGCTCGACTGGAGGAAGGGAGATGGATAGAGAGGGGGAGCACTCCACTGAGCGCATACAATGGGCCATACAGAAGGGGCTCCAGGAGGAGATGGTGTTTTGAACCCAGTTTATCATAGGGTTGTGCCTCCGGAGCCATGGATACCCAAGGACCACCGGGGAAGATGAAATAGGGAGAACTAAGAAAGTTAGTTCCTCCCGATGGTTCCCGGAAAGGAGGACAGAGATTGACACCGTGTTATGTGTGACTATTGCGACCTCCTGGCCAGATATGGTTGTGATTCTCTGATCACGGGGCAATTTGCGTGTGGGAATACCTACCTGCTTCACGAATTCAGCAGATACAAAATTACCCTCCGACCCCGAATCAACCAGCACCTTAACCATCCTCTCGATCCCTGGCAGCTGTACTAGGGCCGAAATAGACAAATTACTGAAGGGAGTGTCTTTAGTCCTGCCCGCCAGACCCCCCATGGTTACTGACGGGCCATGTCTTTTAGGCCACTGGCGGCATTCGTCCCGACTGTGGTTCAGCGAACCACAATACGCACACGTGCCAGCCTCTCGCCTTCGCTGGCACTCGTCATCAGTCAGATACCAAGAGAGCTTCACCGGCTTGAGCAAGGAGACGGCGCCGCCAGTGTTGGTAAGCATGGCGGGTTCCCGCACAGTGCGTGGCCGAGAAGAGGACTCACGCTTCCTCGCACGCTCACGGTGCCGGTTATCCAAACCAACAGCTTGAGCTATAAGATCGTCAAGGGTCTTAGGAACAGGGTGAACCTCCAATTCGTCCCGCAGCTATTCGTTCAACCCATGGAGGAATGCACTGCTGACCGGGTGCCTTGGAGGAGCGTCAATAGGCTGCTCAACACATTGCCCTCACTCCCAGACAGATCGAACGCGCAAGTGAAGGCGTCAACAAATCGGCCAAATGTATAGTGCCACCCCTCGGGGTTGTCTAGTGTAGAGCGTGCCCAATCAAGGGCTTGGTCCCTAAGCAACAGTGTAAAAAACTGTATCTTGGCCGTATCTGCCGGGAACTCCTCCCTGACCTGCTCCAAAGACATATGTACCTGGATTAAGAAACTCTTATATCTCCCCACCTCCCCTGCGTACGGGGTAGGTGTGGGAATGGAGGTGGTACGCTGTACCGTAGCGCGGGGAGCAGGTCGAGGAGGCAGAGCCGGAGGAGACGATTGAGACCAAAGCTGGATTAAGTTTGACACCTGTTGCGTCAGCACAGCGAGTTGGTGCTCTGTCGCTGACAAGCGATCCAGAGCTGACAGCTCCTGTGACGAGGCACCGGCTGAGCTATCGTCCTGGCTGGCTCGTTCTGTCATGGTTAACTGACAGCTCACGTGCACGATGCGAGCACAAGATGGAACCACACAAGGGGGGAACGTTCAATAATTTATTAAATGTAGAAAACAGCGCTACGTTAGATAAACAGCCACTCACCAGAAGATTCAATCCACCTGCGGAGAGAAAAGCGAGAGCTATCAGCGGAGAAGCAGAGAAGGGGAAATGGGCGAGCCAAATTGCCACTTACTCGGGACTCCGAGAGAGGACCGGCAAGACTCCAGCGGGGAATAGACAAACCAGTAGGGAAGGGGGAATGAGCTTGGAGTGTCTGACCCAGGTGAAGATCTGTTGCTGTGAAGGTGATGAGGTGGCAGGAGAGCACATGCAGTCCCAAGACACACCCGCACAATGGTAGCAACCCGAAACAACACAAAAGAGCACAGTTTAGACGACGTGTCTAAGCTAGCATAAATGACCTGCTTGCCTGAATTTAGGGCAGTATACCCAGACGAGCCAGCGTTGACTGTGCGGAGGAGGCCTCCTTAAGTACGCTGGCTGATGAGTGGGCGCAAGTGTGTCCTCTGCCTCAGGTGCAGTGATGAATTGGTGAACGTGCGGCAGGAGGGGAGGGGCGTGCTCTCGCTGCCCATGACAACCCCTCTCTAATCTTCCTCCTTAGCTTCCTCTTGTACGGACTGCAGCTTCTCCTTGTTTACTGACCTGAAGATCTTTTCTTCTCCTTCAGCAGTGTCTTTATTTCAGGGTTGACCCAGACTTTCATTAGTTAGTTTCAGAAAACTTATATTTATTATTACTTTATGCAGTTTCCAGTTATTTCAGTGACCAACTGGGCGCATGCGCATGCAGCGACCGGCAGCTGGTGAAAAAGTCCATCGTCTGTGTGTCTTGTTTTTATGTACTTTAATGTGTTTTTACGAAATCCTCTGTGTCGTTTCTGTCCTGGAATGTTTGTGGACTGTATGGCGAAGAGCTCCCTGGTTCCATCAACATGGACTTCCTTCCCTTTTTTGCACTGCTGCTACTTTTTTTCCTCCGGCTCTTTGTCTATGAGGTAAACGCGACCGGCATCATGGCGGGCAGGATACATTATTCCAGGGACATGTTGCTGCATTTAAACACGGTTGATGCAACGGCTGTGATTGAGCCTAAGCCGCAACTGCCGGACTTTATTTTGAGAGATGGACACAGCGGTGAAAAGAGAGACGGGAGAAGGAAAAGCGGAAAGCGTGGAGGTGTGAAATTGCACCTGAGAAGATGTCAGTTTGGTAACATTCCTCTTCCTTCTATGATTTTTGGGAACGTACAGTCTCTGAGAAACAAGGTGGATGAAATTCAAGGGAATGTACGCTACCAGAAGGACTTTAAGAACTGCTGTGTCATGGCCTTCACCGAATCTTGGCTTAATGCGCATGACCGAGACGCAGACCTGTGGATTGACAGCTTTGGAGCCCCACTGCGCTCGGATCGGCAGGAAGAGGTGACGGGGAAACGTCAGGGGGGCGGCGTATGTTTATACATTAATAAGCAGTACTGCACATCTGTCATGGTCAGACAGCGCATCTGTACACCCGATGTGGAGCTGCTGTCTGTGTCACTACGCCCCTTTTATTTGCCTCGCGAGTTCCCCCAGCTTTTCATCACAACTGTGTACATTCACCCAAGGGCAGACGCTGACTCTGCCTCCAGCACCATCTTTGATGTGGTCCAGCGGCTGCAATCAATTTCTCCAGAGGCGCCAAACTTCATTCTTGGGGATTTTAACCATGTTTATTTAAAGAAGACACTTAAAAACTTTTATCAGTATGTCTCCTGCCCGTCGTCGTCGGCCTCCGTCGGTCTATGATGACCATGGAAGAGAATCCTAAACGTCTACTCTGCTGGAACAGCACCGCCTGTGGCTGAACAGGCCGATGCGCGAATGGCAGTCCCTGTCACACAGGTCACACTTGTGGGTGGTCTCCGTGCTGCTGGGTCTGTGGCAGTTCTTCCTGCGGGTCCTTTTTCCATCTGCTGCAGCAGTCAGTCTCTCTTCACCCGCCTTGAGCTGTCTGGTCAGGGTGCCTCTCCATTTGGAGCGGTCCGTTGCAAGGTCCTCCCAGCGCTCTGTGTTGATATCCAGGGCCTTCATGTCTCTCTTGCAGACGTCTCTAAAGCGCAGCTGTGGGCGGCCAACGTCTCTCCTGCCAGTTGCCAGTTCTCCGTAGAGGACGTCTTTGGGGATTCTGCCATCCTCCATACGGTGAACGTGGCCTAGCCAGCGGAGCCTGCGCTGCCTGAGTAGAGTGAACATGGAGGGAAGGCTGGCGCGGGACAGAACTTCTGTGTTGGGCACTTTGTCCTTCCAGGATATGTCCAGGATGTGGCGAATGCAGCGCAAGTTGAAGGGGTTCAGTCTCTTTCCTGCCGGGCGTATGTTGTCCACGTCTCACTCCCATAGAGCAGTGTGCTGATGACGCAGGCGTTGTACACTGCCATCTTCGTCTTGACAGAGAGTTTGGGATTCTCCCACACTCGTGTGGTGAGGCGAGCGAGTGTGAAGGCTGAATTTCCAATCCTCTTGTCGCTCTCTGTATCAAGGGAGAGGTTGTTGCTGATCGTGGACCCCAGGTACGTGAACTGATTCACGACCTCCAGCTCGTAGTCGTCGATGGTGATGGTTGGTGGTGCTTCCGTGCCTTGCGCCAAGACGTTAGTCTTCTTTAGGCTGATGGTAAGCCCGAAGTCCTTGCATGCCTGGGAGAAGCGGTCCATCAGGGTCTGAAGCTCCTGCTGTGTGTGGGTCGCGACTGCAGCGTCGTCTGCGAACAGCATGTCTCTGATTAGAGCCTCACGTACTTTGGTTCTGGCTTTCAGGCGGGCGAGGTTGAAAAGCCTGCCGTCAGATCTTGTGTGCAGGTAGATTCCCTCTGTTGCTGAGCTGAAGGCATGCCTCAGGAGCATAGCAAAGAAAATCCCAAAGAAGGTTGGCGCAAGTACACAGCCCTGTTTCACTCTGCTGCGTATGTTGAATGGCTCTGAGACGTTGCCGTCGTGCTGCACCATCCCCTGCATGTTGGTGTGAAACGATTCTATGAGGCTTTGCAACTTTGGTGGGCATCCTATCTTTGGCAGGATCTTGAAAAGGCCCTCTCTGCTGACCAGATCGAACGCTTTGGTGAGGTCGATGAAGGCGACGTACAGGGGCATGTTCTGTTCTCTGCATTTCTCCTGGAGTTGGCGGATGGAGAACATCATGTCTACCGTCGATCGCTCAGCACGGAAGCCACACTGAGACTCGGGGTAGACACGTTCGGCAAGCTTCTGTAGATGAACGAGAACAACTCATGCGTAGACTTTGCCAACAACGCTGAGGAGGGAGATGCCCCTGTAGTTGTTGCAGTCGCTTCTCTCCCCTTTGTTTTTGTAGAGGGTGATGATCTTGGCGTCCCTCATGTCCTGTGGTATGGCACCTTCCTTCCAGCACTGGCAGAGGACGTCATGCAATGGCAGCAGTAGGGCAGTCTTGCAGTGCTTGATCAGGTCGGGGGGTATGCCGTCGTTGCCGGGTGCCTTGCCAGCGGCCAAGCTATCAATGGCCTTGCTGAGTTCGTTGATGGTTGGCTCGGCGTCAAGTTCGTCCATGGATGGCAGGCAGTCGATGGCATCAAGGGCTGACGGTGTCACGGTGTTCTGTCTGGAGTAGAGGTCGGAGTAGTGTTCCACCCATCTCTCCATCTGCTTGTTCTTTTCTGTGATCATCTCCCCAGTGGCGGATTTGAGGGGGGCCGTCTTGCTCTGAGCCGGACCAAGTGCTTTCTTGATGCCATCGTACATACCACGGATGTTCCCTGTTATGGCAGCGGTTTGAATGTCTTGGCTGAGCTGAGTCCAGTACTCGTTGGCACAGCGCCGAGCAGTCTGCTGAACTTTGCTTCTCACAGCCCTGAGAATCTGGAGATTCTTCTCGTTTGGGTACTTCTTGTACTCAGCAAGTGCTGAGCGCTTTGCTTCAATGACGGGGGTCATCTCGGTCAACTTGGCATCAAACCAGTCCTGTGACTTCGAGGTCTTCCTCCCAAAGGTAGCCAAGGCTGTGCGGTGGATGGTGTTTCGCAGCTCTTCCCACTTCTGCTTTGCAGATTCTCCTTCTTGTGGTACACCAAGTTCCTTCTCAAAGGTGGAGGCAAACTGCTCAACAAGTTCTGGTTGGGCCATCTTGCTGGTGTCAATCCGTGCCTTTCCAGGCTGTCTAGCACGATGGAATTTCTTCAGCTGCAGCTTGACCTTGCAACACACCAATGAATGGTCTGTGTCGCAATCTGCACTCTGGAACGAACGGGTGATTAGCACATTCTTCAGTGAGGTGCGCCTGGTCAGGATCAAGTCCAGCTGGTGCCAGTGCTTTGAGCGCCGATGTCGCCAGGAAACCTTGTGTTGAGGCTTGGTCTTGAAGAACGAGTTTGTGATGCACAGATCGTGATATGTGCAGAACTCGAGCAGCCGCTGTCCGTTGTCGTTCATTCTGCCGATGCCAATGCAATCAATTTCTCCAGAGGCGCCAAACTTCATTCTTGGGGATTTTAGCCATGTTTATTTTAAGAAGACACTTAAAAACTTTTATCAGTATGTCTCCTGCCCAACCAGGCGAAAAAAGACATTGGACCTGTGCTATGGATCCATAGAGGGCCTATAAATCACTCCCCCTTCCTCCTGTAGGATCCTCAGATCACAACTGTGTGCATTTGCTGCCCACATATAAAACTGCTCTCAGAAGAGGCAAGGTGGAGACGAGAGACATTGATGTGTGAACAGAAGATTCAGTGCACAGCCTCCAGGAATGCTTTAACTGTACAGACTGGGAGATGTTCACACTGTCCTGCGGGGATGATTTGGACTCTTTGGTGGACGTCACATGCTCATACATGGCTTTCTGTAAAAATAAGATCGTTCCACGTAAACGTGCCAAAATATATCCCAACAACAAACCATGGGTTACAAAATCAGTTAAATCCTGCTTACAGAGGAAAGCACTTGCCTTTAAACAGGGGTCTGTTTCTGAGCTACAGGTTGCCACAAAAGAGCTGAAGTCCAAAATTTTAAGAGCAAAACAGAATTATAAATCAGAATTGGAAAGCAAGATGGCAACAAAGAAACTTGGTTCAGCCTGGGCCAGTATGAAAACTATTGCAGGCCTTCAGAGCACAGAGCGCAGTAATCGTGTGTTTTTAGATGGTTTTAATTCAGACACAGAGCTGGCTAATGCTCTTAATTGTTTTTATGGTCGTTTTGACTCCTTTGATTTTAGCACAGAAACCCAAGATTTGAAACAGAAACACAGAGACAATCAGCACTTTAATATTGAGGTGCAGGATGTTAAAAGGGAGTTCTGCGCTGTAAAAGTGAACAAAAGTCAGGGCCCTGATAATATATGTGGGCGCTTGGTAAAGTCCTGTGCACATGAACTGAGTCCTATATTTCATTACATTTTCAATAAGTCCTTACAGACACAACATGTGCCTAAGATCTGGAAAGAAGCTGTGGTTGTTCCCGTTCCAAAATCCAGCTGTCCTAAAACAGTAAACGACTTCAGACCAGTTGCTTTGACTTCAATTTTAATGAAAATTTTTGAAAAACTGGTCAGATGTGAGGTCCTAAAGCAGACTGAGCATGCATTGGATCCTCTGCAGTTTGCCTATAGACCTCACAGAGGAGTGGAGGATGCCACTGTCACTCTGTTTAACATGCTTTTTAAACATCTGGATTTTAATGGGTCACACGCCAGACTTTTATTTGTGGACTTT
The DNA here is from genome assembly GCA_020510985.1 of Pholidichthys leucotaenia. Classification (NCBI taxonomy): domain Eukaryota; kingdom Metazoa; phylum Chordata; class Actinopteri; order Cichliformes; family Pholidichthyidae; genus Pholidichthys; species Pholidichthys leucotaenia. The sequence continues at coordinate 44,731,066 of CM035844.1, read as the reverse complement.
TCCTCCGCCTTTAATACAATCCAACCTCATATCTTAGTTGAAAGGCTCCTGCAACAATTTGATTTGAGCAATAATCTGGTGGGTTGGATTCTGGATTTCTTAACCAACAGGACGCAGAGAGTAAGGGTCAATGGTACATTGTCTGACCTAAAGTGCTCTTCTACTGGCTCTCCTCAGGGGGGTGTGTTGTCACCACTACTCTTCATCCTGTACACAAACATGTATCGGAGCAGACATGACAACAGACACATTATAAAGTATGCTGATGATTCAGTTATTGTCAGTCTCCTCCAGGATGGTGAGAGTGGCCACGGCCCAGTAGTTAATGATTTTGTTCACTGGTGTGAGGATTCCTACCTGCAGCTGAATACGACAAAAACTAAAGACATGATTATTGACTTTAGGAGGAAAACTCCCAGGCACAAAGTCACCGTACTAAAAGGCCAGACCACCGAATGTGTACAATCCTACAAATATCTTGGGACGATTATTGATAGTAATTTAAACTTTGAAGAGAACTGTGAAAGGGTGTGCAAAAAGGGTCAGCAACATTTGCATTGCTTGAGAAAACTTGCACGCTTCCAAATTGACCGAACCATAATGACAATGTTTTATCGGGCTTTTATTGAATCTGTTTTATCCTTTTCTTTAGTGTCATGGTTTGGTCAGATAAAACTGAAACAGAGGAAATCCTTGGATCAGGTAGTTAGATGGTCCAGTCGTTTTCTTGGTGAGCCACAGATGAGCCTGACATCCTTGTACACCAGACAAGTACAGAGGATGGCTACCTCCATTTTAAATGATGACTCCCACCCTTTGCACTGCAACTTTCAGCTTCTTCCCTCAAGACGGAGGTTTGCTGTCCCAAAAAGTAGAACCCAGCGCTACAAAAACAGCTTTGTTCCTGCTGCTGTCAAAGAGTTGAACAAGCTGTAACAATATATTGCACATAATTTAGGTACCTATTTATTAACTCCATTTTATATTTACTTATTTGTGTAGGATGTTACTTGGGTTCTAAATATTTTATTGGGTTTTAGACCTTTGGGTTTTTAACCTCTTTGACTAGTTTTTAACTTTTAATATGACCCTTCTCTCTTACCTCTGGTTTTTCTCCCATCTCTTTGTCTTTTTATACCCTGATTGATGGAGCCTTGAGTATTTTTATCATGTTTATAGTCAGCTTCATGTGTGCCTGTGTTTGTGTCTATGTTGAATGTAATTTGTGGCTTGTAAATATGGATGTCACCAGACTGCAAAACAAATCTACCTACGGGTACAAATAAAGTAACCTGAACCTGAACCTGACCATTGTGATTTTCTTTTAATGGAAGGTTACCAAGAAATTTGTCCAGGCCTGTAAAAGAAATCACTTAATCTTTTGTATTTCTGTGAATTTTTAAATTTATTTCCTTGAAATTGTTATCATGGTTCAAGAAATATTTCCTGCCCAATGTTTTTTTTGCATGATATCTGGGTGAATTAAATAATAAACTAAAATAATTTTTAAAAGCGTACAGTCCTGGAATGAGGTACACCGTGTGTGTGTGTGTGTGCAGTAATGGTGACATCTGTGTCATACCTGCATAAAAAAACAAGTATTTCAAAATGGTGCATGGATGGCCTGACAATACTTAGCTATCCCATGCTACCATGCCACAAGCACCAAGGCATCACCACCTATGGTGCTTTCATAATAGTGACTGTGGTTTACTTTGAAACTGACTAATTGCAACTGGGCCACATCAGCCCAACACACGGTAATACAAAACTCACCCTGAAACTGGTTTGTTGCATCCGGCCCAAACACAAGCCAAAACGCACCATAAAACTGACTGATTGTATCTGGGCCACATCGAGCCAACACACAGTAACCCAAAACACACCCTAAAACTGGCTTGTTGCTGGCTTGTTGCATGTGGGCTACATTTTCCCTGGACATAACATGCCAAAACTCACCCTGCAACTGGTGTGTAGCATCTGATCCAGAAGTAACAAGCCAAAACTGAGTGCAATACTGGCTTTTAGCATCTGGGCCGCAATCTGGGCCAGATTTGGCCCAGATGCAACAAGCTCAAACTTATCCTGAATCCGGTAGGCTACATCCACCCCACACGCAGAACGCCAAAACTCAGCCAAAAGTTGGCTAGCTGTTTCTGGTCCAGCTGTGGCCCAGATACAACTAGTCAAAATTCACCCCAAATCTGGTTGGTTGCATCCAGCCCACACGCAGCAATCCAAAACTCAGACAAAAGTTGGCTAGGTGTGTCTGGCCTAGATGTGGCCCAGATACAATAGGCCAGAAGTCACTCAACAGCTGTCTTGTTATGTGTGGGCCAGATGTGGTCCATATGACCTTTGCCATTGCCGGAACTGGGCCAGATGTGCCATATCCGGCCCAGATGAGAGTCAGAAGTGCTTGCTATATGGGACATGGATTCACCAAACATTTTGTATTTATTTAAAGCTCAACTTTTTGCAGTTTGTGGGAATAACAACAGGTCTGTTCTCAAAGTAATATGTGATGGTAAAAAGAACAGATGGCTCTGTTTGATTCTCATGTTCTTGTTGCTGTAAAAAAAGCACTTGCTTTTTCATGTCTTGGTCTGGATTTTATTTTGGTTATCCAATGCTAGTTTATATTATGCCATCATGATACATCTGCATTTTTCCCTCAGAGTCTAGCCAGTCACCGTTAAATGTTTTGGGGCTTGTGCAGCAAACATGCACACATTCCCATTTTCTAATACTTTAAGGCAGCAGAAATTATGCATGCCCCAGTTTATTTTTAGACCACAGAAAAGAGAAAGCAGTTGAAAAATGTATCAGTAGGTGCCACAAAGCATCTAGAGGTTTCTGTTATATGTGCACTTATTGGCTCTTTACCAAACCAAAAGTCAGGCCACGCAAACGGTAAGAGGAGCCGTCAGTGATGTGTATAATTGATGTGTGCAGCTCCGATTGCTGTGAGCAGCAGGGGGAGCTGAACTGCTGCTGCTCGGTCTCCCATTGGACCGAGAGTATGTGGGCGGATTTGCGCTGACGTTCTCCATACGCGGGATTAACTTTGTTTTATGTCGCCATATCTCACATTTTGCACCAGTCGTTTGCACGTGATATTACTGAGGCGTTTGGGATTCCTGCAGCCTTTTAGCTCTACCCCGTGCGGTGCGTGACTGGGGGATGGCACGGTGCGAGCGCCTGGCCGGATGAGAAGCGGATGTGGCACTGAGGCTTTGGCGCTGATGTCCCGTCGCATTTGTTAATGGGGGCCGACGGCAGCAAAAGCAGGAAGGTGAGGTGAATGGAATTTGCTGGCTGCGAAGGTGTGACGCACGCGTGGGGTTCCCCGTTTCCATGGCGAGTAATTGAAGTCTGGGAAGTAGCAGCGGTGCAATGGCTGTGTGTCATGAAATTAATTATTTAAAAGTCTGTCATTAGGAAACCTTATATCTCTACAATATTATGTTGGTAATATTTTTATTTGATCTATTCATAAGTGAGTCAATATCAAAAAGTATCCGGATGACCAGGCTGTCATTACAGCGGCGGTGTCCTTTGATTTGGCTCGAATGATAATGACATCGAGCATGCTCGACTTGACACATCTTGCACCACCGAGCATCAGGGCCCCCCGGGGTGCAGAGAGGGGTTATGGGACCGAGTGACTGCAGATGCAGACCAAGCCCTCCCCCTGTCTCTGAGAAATGAAGACACGAGTTTTTAAAGTGAAACTGCTGACCACTGAGGTCTACTCATGCGGTGTGTGTAGTCACTATGATGTGGGGATTTATTTAACAACTGTTATGCACTGTGTCTGCAGGCCCAGACTAATCTGGTCTAAGCTGGACTGATCAAAGGCAGCAGCACACCCATGTGGGGCTGTTACGTTCCTGTCCATGGTGGTGGCCCACATGGGTTTGTCTCTATGTTCATCACATACTGCTAGCTTCATATAGGTAATCCTGTGGAGATTGTGTGGAAAGACGAGGCTGAGTTTATTACTCAAAATCAGTTTTTATTCACAACCACATTCTCCAACATCCAAAAAGCAGATAAGAGGAAGAGCTGCCCCCACAGCTGCCCTCTTTATACCCCAGGACATCAAAGCAAACAGTCGCATTGTCTTTACATCTCAAAACACAATGCACCCCCCTTCAGGTCTTCTGTCTGCACCTGAAGTCCTGGTGGTCAGGAAATCCTTCATGGCCGTCTCTCTGCATACAAAAGGCCAGACTTCGCATCCTCCTGCTACCCTCAGGAGGTTCAGACCTTTTGTTCCTCTGAGACGTGCAGTAAACAATAAGCATACAGTAACAAGCATGTGAAGCATATGGAAACCGCATATGTGCCCACAACCCCAGTTTTTCTCCATCTGGGGTCAATAGTTGGCTGACATGGTTGATGATGGGATCCCAGCTGATGTTGATATGGGATATAAAAGTCATCAAATGTATCATAACATAGATGTTTTTAACATATTCAGTGACCCCGGTTACATGGTCACAATAAACTGATTACTGGCAATAAACTGATAATGCCAATAATTGTCATATCCGGCTCTAGGGAGCCGGGCAATCAGAGCCAGGGACAAGCCAGTGAGTCGAGATGTTTTATTCTGGGTAAGGGATAAGGGATGAGGAGAGCACAGACACTCATACAGACGTACATTCTCAGGCTGCACAGCGCAGGGGTAGGTAGCTCGTACCGGACATGGGGGTAACAAGACGTGCATACTCACAGCGGGATACAAACACCGGAATGCTGCAAGGGGAGTTGAGGCTGACACCAGACGAAGGGGCTTCAGCCTAGCAGTGCTTATGTCGCAGCCCTGAATGATCGAAGCTGCTCCTCTTTATACTCATTAACAGCGCCCCAGCTGATGAGGATTAATTGGCCCCAGCTGTCCCGTGACACTGACAGCTGGGAACCAGCTGAGGCACTGCCCAATGAGAGGCAGGGATAAAAGGAGCATGGGCTGAGCGCCGAGCCGGCGTCTCACCCCATGGTGACAGAGCCTCCCCCTCACGGTCGGGCTCCCGAACGACCAGGAACATCCCAGCCCCCCCCCCCCCTCCCCACCTAGGGTGGGCGGAAGGGAGGCAGGACCGGAGGGGAGGATGCAAAGGGAAGGACAAAAAAAAAAACAATAGACCAATGTAGGGCAGCAGGGCAGAGAAAAAAAAAAAAAAAACCCAAATACAATACCCTACAACACAGGGAAAAGGATTAACCCAGAGCACAGTTAGGGAGAAAACTGAGTTAGGACACAGGTAGGGAAAATACCAAATATGACTACAGACAGCATACAAATAACGTATAGATCGGGGCAAAAAAAAGAAAACCAAAAACCCACCAAAAAGGTGGCAGGAATGAATAAAGCAATCACAGAGTATAGTTAAGGGGAACAAAACACACTACTCCATAATGCACCAACAAGACAAAGGTCAGGACAAAAAATGATGAAAAACACTGCATGGACACTAAAGAAAACAAAACACACAGCACTGAATATATAAAAGATCACCTAAAGAAACAGAGGTGACAAGGACAAATGGGTAATAATGAAGTACGGTTAAGTGGGAATGAAACACATTACTTCAAACAATAACAAACACAGTCAATGTTAAAGCCGGGGCCAGGGAAGGCCCCCCACGAGGATAATAAGACAGAATGGGGTGATCACAGAGTATGGTCGAACAGGAAACCACACGCATACTCCATGATGCACCGACGAGGCCAAGGCTAAGGTAAGGATGAATGAAAACGCTGAGTAAAGATAAGAAAATGCAATACACAGCGCGATACATAAGGCGAGTCACCAAGAGGAAAAAAAGGTGACAGGGTAACAGGATAACAATACGATAAAAATGCTGAGTATGGTTAAAAAAAACACACAGCACAAAAACATATATTCCCCTAATGGACAAAGAAACTACACCCGAGTGACTTCAATAATAAGAGAAGTAAAGGACACCCGAGGAGACGGCAGGCAGAGTCCAAAACGGCCGGAATTGTTCTGGTAATCTCCCCGCCCATTGTCCAGTTGGCAACCCGGGGAAGAGAAATGTTCGGACGGCGAACTCTGGGCCCAGATCCCAGGAATCCAGTCCAACGGCTGCCGAACCAGGCCGCCCAAAGGCAAACACAGACCAGTGGGGGGAAACCAGATCGCCGAACCGAAAGTTTTGCGGGTCGGGTCGTCGACCCGCATCACTCAACCACCAGGACCGTTGAGACGGACGAAGGGTCAGAGCGGATCCCGGTGGAAGAGGCTCAGGGGAGAGCCGATGACGAGGGCGGCGGGCCTCAGGGAAACGGCCACCTCCTCACCGGACCTGGACAACACTGGGGCAGCACCCACGTCGGACCCCGATCGGGCCTCAGGCGAACCCACGTTGGACACTGCACCAGAACCGACCTCCAACGTTGAACCCGGACCCTCCAGCACCACGAGGAACAGCAACTCCTCGCCGGTGACCCTGGAAGAAGGCTCAGAAGAGAAAACAGAACCGGGATCAGAATCACCGGCAGCGCCAGAACCCGGCGAGACGAGCTCAGACACAGCGGGCGGCTGCACCCTGCTCGTCTCCCCTGGAGATAGGCTGAAGTGCTCAAAGATAAAAAGAGAGAAAAGAAAGGAGAGCACTCGCCTGATCTCGGGTTCTGACGCCGTCCAGGACTGCGAAGATCCAGGATCCGTCGTCAGGAGGTCGTTGTCAGGCTCCCATCTAGCCGCGTCGGGCCCCGCAGCCAGCACGATGGTCAGCGCAGCTTGAGATTCCTCCAGCTCAGGTGACCCCGCCGACGACCCACTCGGCGTGAAGCCAGAAGAATCTTGTCCCGCTGGACCGAACCGCTCCTCCGTGGAGACCCAGGGACGCTCAGTCGTCAGCGTAGACTCCACGCAGCAGTCAGTCCCCCTCCTCCGTCCGCAATGTAGCAGCGGAACCACAGGCCCTCTCCATATCCCACCACGTTGACCCGGAGCCGGGGACCGCTCGGCGGAGAGAGACACAGAGGATGCGGGATTAGGCATACAGGTTACAGCAGGTGGGGAGAGTTCAGGGAGCTGCGAACCCTGAACTTCTCCTCCAGGGATGTGACAGAGCAAATCATTAAGCAGGTGTGAAAAAAACAATGACTTGCCTGCCCCCTGGAGGTTGAGTATCGCCTGCTGTAGTGGAATCTGCTTCTTCCTCTCCCCGCCCGGCGATAACGGAGGACCCCCCGGGAATTCGTCTGAGGATCGCTCGCGTTGTCTCCAGCAGAGAGCTCACCAGGCCGGGATTCCAGGCACACACAGCGGTCAGGAAGCGCGTCGAGGAGGAGGGGGAAACAGCCGGGGTGAGCCAGCCCGAATGTCCAGGAATGACAGCGGGGGAACGAGGCTCAGGGGACGAGGCTGTAGAATCTCCACACTGACGAGGCGAAGGGATGACAGCTGCGTGGGAGGAACGGTCCTGACGATGACCCAGAACTGGATCCGGACGAGGTTCGTGCAGAGGTGACTCGGCGATGTGATGACGACTACTCCCAGGGGACGAAGCGAGGGGGAAACCCAGGATTCGCCGCTCCAGATCGGAGATCGAGACGAGGAAGGCGTCGAGCACGGGAAAGCTTCGTAGCCCTGAAGTCCTCACCATCAATCTCACTGCCGCCGCCACATGCCTGAAGGTGGTGACAGGAACACAGTAGAGCTCGCGACAGCCACTCGACCCCGGACATAACTGCTGTCAGCTGCGGCTCCTTGAAGGGAATCCCGAGTGACGTGGCGCAGGTCGGGGGAAGTCCTCTGGTTGGCGCGAACTCCCGGACTGGAATAGCGGCAGGAACGGGACTCCGAAGCGGGGAAAGACGTCGCCCACTTCGACTCCCTGCCGGGATTTCCATCCACCCCGTGGAGCTTCTCTCGCTGTGTACCTGCAGCGTCTATCCTGGCACTGTCCTCCAGATGGTACAGAGAGTGAGGGTGACAGTCCAGGAGTTCCTCAGCACGGCCCGGATGCCAGCGTCTCGCGTTGGAGGCGTCGTGCAGGGTGAAGAACGTCCCGTCGACAGCCTCCGAGATGGACCTCAGCTCGTCGCCCTGGCGCCGGAAGTGACTCCTGGGAAACGGCATGCTAGCAGCGCTGACACCCGGACAGAAAGGTACATTTCCACGGCGACTCACGGCCGCCGGCAACTCTTCTGGCTGCGACATACTGTCATATCCGGCTCTAGGGAGCCGGGCAATCAGAGCCAGGGACAAGCCAGTGAGTCGAGATGTTTTATTCTGGGTAAGGGATAAGGGATGAGGAGAGTACAGACACTCATACAGACGTACATTCTCAGGCTGCACAGCGCAGGGGTAGGTAGCTCGTACCGGACATGGGGGTAACAAGACGTGCATACTCACAGCGGGATACAAACACCGGAATGCTGCAAGGGGAGTTGAGGCTGACACCAGACGAAGGGGCTTCAGCCTAGCAGTGCTTATGTCGCAGCCCTGAATGATCGAAGCTGCTCCTCTTTATACTCATTAACAGCGCCCCAGCTGATGAGGATTAATTGGCCCCAGCTGTCCCGTGACACTGACAGCTGGGAACCAGCTGAGGCACTGCCCAATGAGAGGCAGGGATAAAAGGAGCATGGGCTGAGCGCCGAGCCGGCGTCTCACCCCATGGTGACAATAATCAGTTTTCTCCTGTTTACATGCACTGAATAAACTGATTACTGGAGGGTAAACCACCTGAGTTAATTACCCCAGTTACATGGCCTTTATTGGATTACTCTGTTTACATGGCCACTTGAATAATCAGATAACTGCAGAAATTCAGTCATAACTGGTTTATTCATGTGCATGTAAACATGGTCATTTACAGTCACTCTCTAAAAACTGTTACACTAAAATGTATTTCTTCAGTAAATAAAGACCAGTATCTCTTCATGGAGCCTTATTGTGGTGGAGGGGTTTGTGTGCAATAATGATCCCAGGAGCTATGTTGTTGGTGGCAACTTGCCCCTGGTAGGGTCTCCCAAGACAAAATGATCCTGGGTGAAAGGCCAGACCAAGAGCAGTCCAGCAGATCCCCATGAAAAAGTTACATCAAGGACCCCAGTGTACACAAAGGAGCCACATGGGTCTGCCCTCCAGTGGGCTCACCACCTGCAGGAGGGATCATGGTTCTATGTGAACCATTTGGCAGTCTGGGCTACTCTGTTTGGACTGCTGCCCCTGTGACCTTGACCCCGGATAAGTGATAGAAGATGAATGGATGGAGACAGACCAGTAGTTGAATCTTTTAAAACATTTTGTCATTAGTGGCCACGTGACCAAAAAGAGGGGTAGCATTGTCAGAGGAGTCACCAAAGATACTAAGTACGGGGGGGCTGAAAAGTTCATAGTGGATAAATTTGACCCAGTGTTTATTTTTCAACATAGCCTCCCCGTCAGTCCACACACTTCTTCCATCGGTGTTGCAGCGCTTGGATCCCTGCGGTTGAAAAATAAACCACATTTGGTCAAATTTGACCACTATGAACTTTTCAGCCCCCCCGAAAGATAGTATCTGCTGAAAACATTACTCAAGAAGTGGGTAATTTTGATTAAGCTTAACCTTATGAATGATGAGTAAACTATGATGTCCTTGTCTGAGGAAAAAAATACTAACCTCATATTTTCTAATATTATCCACATTATATAATGACTATATTTCTGTTACAGAAAAAAACATGTTTCATATGTGGAAGAACATGTAGAAAATGCAGTACGTTTCCCATGTTGTTTTCACATGGTGCACATGATATTTTCATGTTTTTCCCATGTGAAATTCATGTTTTAGTAAGGGTTGCCATAAAATGTTTATGAATATTTGTGAGTCAGAGGACCAATCTCTTCAACACTGATTTAATGAGAATAAAATTGTAAATTCATAAAAATGAATAAAGATGTGATCTCTTCTGATAAAAGTTACTACAGTGTAAAAGCACGTCTAACAGTTTTCTCTCTGTCCTGCTTTTTCTTGAACAGTTATAACCATAAGAGTTCTGCTAGACAAACTATTTTTAGTGTTAGGCCTACTTTTGTAGTAAATTTTTGCGTTATTAGAAAAAAACGGGAATCTACCTAAACATTTTGATGTATTGTTTTCATACATTGCCTTACTTGTATGTTACAGCTATGCTGGTTTTGATATAACTGGACAACCTCTAAAAAGTTCAATTCAGCTTTATTTATATAGCGCCAATTCACAGCAGTCGTCCCATAGCACTTTCAGCTGAAGGGCAAAGGCACCATAATTGCAGCAAAGAGACCCTAACAATCAGTGAGCAAGATCTGTGAGCAAGCACTTGGCAACAGTGGAGAGGGAAAAACTCCCTTTTAACAGGAAGAAACCTTGAGCAGAGCCAGACTCATCGAGGAGCAGTGACCTGCTGCGCCTTGCTGGGGGGGGGGGGGGGGACAGAAAAAGAACAGACACATAGATAATGAACATCATGACTTAGAATCAGTCTGTGTGAGAGAGCAGACAAATATTAATGAATAGCAAAATTTTTACAACACGTATTGAGAGTGAACAACGAAGTGAAAGCTCAGTGCATCATGGAAGGTTCTCCAACTGTCTAAACCAGGGGTGTCCAATTATAGAATAGAATAGAATAAGCTTTATTGTCATTGTACAGTTGTACAGTACAATGAAATTGTGGGTGCTCCACCAGGCTACTGCGTAATAAAGTAAGAGAGAAGGATTAGATAAAACACAGTTACAGAACACACAAACACACAACTGAAATAAAAATAGCCCAGGATTATGAAAATATACACAGGTATGGTAGTGGGTTCACGGATGGAACTATATACTGATGGCATCTCCACCACGATCCTGAGGACCTGTGCCAACCAGCTAGCTCCAATACTGAAACACCTGTACAACCTCAGCCTGAGTCTGGAGAGAGTACCGGTGCTGTGGAAGACGTCCTGCCTGGTTCCTGTCCCCAAGAAGTCATCTCCATTGGACCTGAATGACTATCGACCAGTTGCCCTCACATCTCATGTGATGAAAGTCCTGGAGAGACTCATCTTAGCCCACCTGAGGCTGCAGGTGAAGACTTGGCTGGACCCTCTGCAGTTTGTATATCAGCTCCATTGAGGAGTTAAAGACACTGTCATCTATCTGCTGCAATGAGCCCATCTGCACCTGGATGGCAGAGGAGACACTGTGACAATCTATGTTTTTGACAATCCAAAAACATGCAGGTTAGGTTAATTGGAGACTCTAAAGTGGCCCTAGGTGTGAATGTGTGTGTGAATGGTTAAGGGATAGCGCCGTACCGTGGCTGCTTCATCCATCCAGGTGGATGCCCTCAATTTCCCCTCTGGGGATCAATAAAGTATACAAAATTAAAAAAAAAAATCACATTTTTTGATTTCTCCAGTGCCTTTAACAACCATCCAGCCACTGCTGGTGGATGAGAAGCTGTGAGTGACAGGGGTCAACAGCTCTGCGATCTCCTGGATTACTGACTACCTGACAGGTAGGCCACAGTTTGTTCGGCTGGGCAGTTTCTTGTCTGGTGTGGCGGTTAGTGATACGGGAGCTCCACTGGGGACTGTGCTCTTTCCTTTTCTCTTCACCTTATACACCACTGACTTTCAGTACAACACTGAGTCATGCCACCTGCAGAAATTCTCTGACGACTCAGCTGTTGTGGGGTGTATAAGAGGGGGAGAGGAGGGGGAGTACAGGGCACTGGTAGACAGATTTGTGGAGTGGACAGAGCAGAATCACCTGAGGCTGAATATCAGCAAGACCAGAGAGATGGTGATTGACTTCAGGAAGAAGAGGACGCCTTCTCAGCCATTGCAGATTAGGGGGGAGGATGTGGGGATGGTTGAGGACTACACATATCTGGGTGTCAGGATCAGCAATGGGGTAGACTGGAGATCCAACACCGATGCTGCACACAAGAGGGGGATGAGCAAGCTCTACTTCCTGAGGAAGCTGAGATCCTTCAGTGTGTGCAGCAGGATGCTGGAGCTTTTCTACCAGACCATTGTCGCCAGTGCCATCTTCTTTGTTGCTGTCTGTTGGGGTAGCAGTATCAGGGCCAGCGACACCAACAGACTTGACAAGATTATCAAGAGGGCTGGCTCTGTAATTGGTCTCAGGCCGGAGACCTTTGAGACAATGGTGGAGAGGAGAACACTAAATAAACTGTGATCCATCATGGGCAATCCTGATCACCCCCTCCACCACACTGGATAGACAGTGGAGCACTTTCTCCAGTAGACTGCTACAGCTTCACTGTCAAACAGCCAGGTACAGGAAATCTTTCCTACCACATGCCATTTCACTGTACAATAACTCACTATGATGTTGTATTCTGGTCATAACTATGCTGCCATACTGCACCTTACAGTCTAACTGGTACCTCACATTTCACTCTGCTCTGATAGTCCTGCATTGTGCAACAGGTATGATTCATGAGTTTATACGGGTCACCATCTATTCAGCTATGATGTATATAGGCTTTTATACTGTAGTAGTGTTAGTTTTACTTTCCATGGGTAATCCCTTTGTCATGTGTGTGTTTCTGGCGTTTGGTTGTCTACTGTCATGCTGCCGTTACACTGCAATTTCCCAGTTTGGGATCAATAAAGTCTATCTACCTACCTACAGTGGGGCCAAAAAGTATTTAGTCAGCCACCAATTGTGCAAGTTCTCCCACTTAAAAGATGAGAGAGGTCTCCAATTTTCATCATAGGTATACCTCAACTATGAGAGACAAAATGAGAAAAAAAAATCCAGAAAATCCCACTGAAGGATTTTTAATGAATTAATTGGTAAATCCCTCAGTAAAATAAGTATTTGGTCACCTATAAACAAGCAAGATTTCTGGCTCTCACAGACATGTAACTTCTTCTTTAAGAGGCTCCTCTGTCCTCCACTCATTACCTGTATTAATGGCACCTGTTTGAACTCATTATTACACCTGTCCACATCATTACACCTGTCCACAACTTCAAACAGTCAGACTCCAAACTCCACTATGGCCAAGACCAAAGAGCTGTCAAAGGACATCAGAAACAAAATTGTAGACCTGCACCAGGCTGGGAAGACTGAATCTGCAATAGGTAAGCAGCTTGGTGTGAAGAAATCAACTGTGGGAGCAATTAGAAAATGGAAGACATACAAGACCACTGATAATCTCCCTCGATCTGGGGATCCACGCAAGAGCTCACCCTGTAGGGTCAAAATGATCATGAGAACGGTGAGCAAAAATCCCAGAACCACACGGGGGGACCTAGTGAATGACCTGCAGAGAGCTGGGACCAAAGTAACAAAGGCTACCATCAGTAACACACTACGCCGCCAGGGACTTAAATCCTGCAGTGCCAGACGTGTCCCCCTGCTTAAGCCAGTACACATCCAGGCCCGTCTGAAGTTTGCTAGAGAGCATTTGGATGATCCAGAAGAGGATTGGGAGAATGACATATGGTCAGATGAAACCAAAATAGAACTTTTTGGTAAAAACTCAACTTGTCGTGTTTAGAGGAGAAAGAACACCATACCTACTGTGAAGCATGGGGGTGGAAACATCATGCTTTGGAGCTGTTTTTCTGCAAAGGGACCAGGACGACTGATCCGTGTAAAGGAAAGAATGAATGGGACCATGTATCATGAGATTTTGAGTGAAAACCTCCTTCCATCAGCAAGGGCATTGAAGATGAAACGTGGCTGGGTCTTTCAGCATGACAGTGATCCCAAACACATCACCCGGGCAATGAAGGAGTGGCTTTGTAAGAAGCATTTCAAGGTCCTGGAGTGGCCTAGCCAGTCTCCAGATCTCAACCCCATAGAAAATCTTTGGAGGGAGTTGAAAGTCCGTGTTGCCCAGCGATAGCCCCAAAACATCACTGCTCTAGAGGAGATCTGCATGGAGGGATGGGCCAAAATACCAGCAACAGTGTGTGAAAACCTTGTGAAGACTTACAGAAAACATTTGACCTCTGTCATTGCCAACAAAGGGTATATAATAAAGTATTGAGATGAACTTTTGTTATTGACCAAATACTTATTTTACCGAGGAATTTACCAGTTAATTCATTAAAAATCCTTCATTGTGATTTTCTGGATTTTTTTTTTTCTCATTTTGTCTCTCATAGTTGAGGTATACCTATGATGAAAATTGGAGACCTCTCTCATCTTTTAAGTGGGAGAACTTGCACAGTTGTTGGCTGACTAAATACTTTTTTGCCCCACTGTACCTATACATAAGAGTGCAGAGTGCAAAACACACAATTGAACACGCAATTGAGTAAAATGGCCTTAGGATTATGGAAAATATACACAGTAGTGGTTTCACAGATGGGTCAATATACATGAAAGTACAGAGTGCAAAGACGTGTGTTACTGTGATAATTAAAAAGGTCCTTAGTTATGTGAATGTGAACGTTCGGAGGGAGTGGGGTGGGGCCTCTGACTGTTTGCAGTTCGGATGGCCCAGCGGAAGAAACTGTTTGCCAGTCTGAAGGTGTGGAACCTGGTTGATTTGAACAATCATCCAGAGGGAAGAAGGTCAAACAGGTGGTGGGCAGAATGTGAGGGGTCTCCTGTAATGGCCTTGATCTTTCTGAAATGGGAGGATCTGGAGATGTCCTCCAGGGAGGGCAGAGGGCTGCCGATGTTTTTTTCTGGCAGTGTTGATGACTCTCTGCACAGATTTCCTGTTTTCGGCCATGGAGCCAGCGTACCACACACCCAGATAGTAGGTGAGCAAGCTCTCCACTGAGCAATGGTAGAAGGCCAGCAGCAGCTTCTGGTCCAAGTTGTTCTTCCTCAGGACATGGGAGGAAGTGCAGCCACTGCTGGGCTTTCTTTAAATTAAATTAAAATTAAATCACCCTTTATTGTCATTCAACTGTACAACCAGTCATGTACAGTAGAACGAGATTGTGTTTTACCTATCTACTGTGTTAATCACACACACCCCTAGTGTAGAATCAGAGGGCCGCTGCCATGCAAGGCGCCGCCACATATTTCCCTCCTCCATTCCATTTTTGCTGAGCACGAAGCTGGACGGCACGAAGTTCCACTTTTATATGGTCTTTGGCATGACCTGGCCGGGATTTGAACCCCTGCCTCCCGGGTGTGGGGTGGGTGCTCTATCAACTGAGCCACCACTCCGGTGGTGGCTCAGGCCCAGGTGGTTCTTCACCAGGGCCTTGGTGTTGACAGTCCAGGAGAGGTCAGAGGAGATGTGGGTGCCTAGGATACTGAAGGTGGGGACTGTTTCCACACGGTCGCCATTTTTGGGGGTGTGGGGCGGGGGGCTGTCTGTTCTTTCTGAAGTCCAGTATGAGTTCTTTGGGGGATTTTTTGGACATTCAGTTTCAGGTTGTTTGCTTGGCACCACAGCAGCAGATTCTCTATCTCCACCCTGTATGCCTTCTCATCGTCGTCAGTGATGAGCTCAATCAAGGTGGTATCGTCCTCATACTTCACGATGATGGTGGTTGGGTGGGTTGGAATACAGTCAAAGGTGTACAGGGAGTACAGTAGAGGGCTTAGCATGCAGCCCTGGGGGGAGCCAGTGCTGAGAGACAGTATGGAGGAGTGGTGGGGGCCAAGTCTGACTGTTTGTGGGTTGTTGGTGAGAAAGTTTTTTTTATCCAGGAGCAGGTGTGGGGAGGGGGGGGGGATAGGAGGAGGTGCAGTTTATTGATCAGGATGGTGTTGAAAGCTGAGCTGTACAGATGTGGACAAAATTGTTGGTACCCCTCTGTTAATGAAAGAAAAACCCACAATAGTCACAGAAATAACTTGAATCTGACAAAAGTGGTAATAAATAAAAATTCTATGAAAATTAACCATTGAAAATCAGACAATGCTTTTGAATTGTGGTGCAACAGAATTATTTTAAAAAACAAACTCATGAGACAGGCCCGGACAAAAATGATGGTACCCTTAACTTAATATTTTGTTGCACAACCTTTTGAGGCAATCACTGCAATCAAACGATTTCTGTAACTGTCAGTAAGACTTCTGCACTTCTCAACAGGTATTTTGGTCCACTCCTCATGAGTAAACTGCTCCAGTTGTCTCAGGTTTGAAGGGTGCCTTCTCCAGACAGCATGTTTCAGCTCCTTCCACAGATGTTCAATAGGATTTAGATCAGGACTCATAGAAGGCCACTTTAGAATAGTCTAATGTTTCGCTCTTAGCCATTCTTGGGTGTTTTTAGCTGTGTGTTTTGGGTCATTATCCTGTTGCAAGACCCATGACCTGCGACTGAGACCAAGCTGTCTGACACTGGGCAGCACATTTCTCTCTAGAATACCTTGATAGTCTTGAGATTTCATTGTACCCTGCACAGATTCAAGACACCCTGTGCCAGATGCAGCAAAGCAGCCCCAGAACATAACAGAACCTCCTCCATGTTTCACAGTAGGGACAGTATTCTTTTTCTTGGTATGCTTCATTTTTGTGTCTGTGAACATAGAGCTGATGTGCCTTGCCAAAAAGTTCCAGTTTTGTCTCGTCTGTCCATAGGACATTCTCCCAGAAGCTTTGTGGCTTGTCAACACGCAGTTTGGCAAATTCCAGTCTGGCTTTTTTATGATTTGTTTTCAACAGTGGTGTCCTCCTTGGTCGTCTCCCATGAAGTCCACTTTGGCTCAAACAATGACGGATGGTGCAATCTGACACTGATGTACCTTGACCTTGGAGTTCACCATGAATGTGTTTAGAGGTTGTTCTGGGCTCTTTTGTTACCATTCGTATTATCCGTCTCCTCCTGCGGCCACGTCCAGGGAGGTTTGCTACAGTCCTGTGGATCTTAAATTTCTGAATAATATGTGCAACTGTAGTCACAGGAACATCAAGCTGCTTGGAGATGGTCTTATAGCCTTTACCTTTAACATGCTTGTCTATAATTTTTTTTTCTAATCTCCTGAGACAACTCTCTCCTTTGCTTCCTCTGGTCCATGTTTTGTGTGGTACACACCATGTCACCAAACAGCACAGTGACTACTTGTCACCCTTTAAATAGGCCGACTGACTGATTACAAGTTTGTAGACACCTGTGATGTTAATTAGAGGACACATCTTGGTTGAACATGTCCCTATGGTCACATTATTTTCACTCTTTTCTAGGGGTACCATCATTTTTGTCCAGGCCTGTTTCATGACTTTGTTTTTTAAAATAATTCTGTTGAACCACAATTCAAAAGCATTGTCTGATTTTCATTGGTTAATTTTCATAGAATTTTTATTTATTACCACTTTTGTCAGATTCAAGTTATTTCTGTGACCATTGTGGGTTTTTCTTTCATTAACAGAGGGGTACCAACAATTTTGTCCACGTCTGTAGTCCACAAAGAGCATACTCATGTAGCTCCTTGGGTTCTCCAGGTGGGCCATCGCTCTGTGGAGTGTGGTGGTGATGGCGTCTTCCGTAGACCGGTTCTCCCTGTAGGTGAACTGGTGGGGGTCGAAGGAGGGAGGAAGACAGTTCCTGATGTGCTGGGACACCAGTGTGCCATGGAGGGCACATGTGCCATGAATGGCCAAGACTCTGCAAGCTTTACCCCCAACCAGTGTCTTCCACAGCAGATTTCACTGAATTTCTTCCCACTGATTGCTGATAAGTGAAAACACCTGCTGAAGAGACTGGGTAGAAGAGAAAACCTGCAGGGTCTTGGCCCTCCGTGGCACATAATTGGATACCCCTGGTCTAAACCTGTAGCAGGATAACTAAGGGAGGGTTCAGGGTAGGGATGGGCATAATTTACCGATTAACCGATAATTGATCATTAAGAATTTCACCGACGAAGTTCATTTTCGTCGACAAACCGTTTTTTTTTTTTTTTTAAACAATCCGAGGTTATTAGGCCTATGCACGGCCGTCCTCAAACAATGCAATGGCAAAATTTGGGCACCAGGGGGCAACATTACACCATCGCCGTACCCCGGCGTGCCTCAGTTGATACATACGAGCTTCCGTAGGGCAAGCGGTTACGGCGAAGTGTTGCGTGGGACCATTTCAGTTTAAAAAATGACCAGGTGTACTGCAATCACTGCAATGCAGCATACAAATATACCTCATCGACAGGGTCCATGGAACACCCTTATTACGCGAAGAAACCGCCAACAGTGGTTGCGCGCTGAGTAATGGCGGTCGTGAAGATTCTTTTTTTTTTTTCAGAAACTTTATTGAGAAGGTCATGAAGATTCGGTAGAAGACACACACACACGTGTGTGTGTGTGTAAGTGTACATACATACGTAGATGTAAATAAAGTGTACATAAATATGTTTTTAGAACTCTTATTCTTATAACAAGATACGTAACTCATGATGAAAATGATTTACGTCTCGGCCAATCAGCTTGCGGGGTGAAACGTCTCGGCCAATCAGCTTGCGGGGTGAAACGTCTCGGCCAATCAGCTTGCGAGATTCCCGAGCGAGCCAACACGACAACAGCGAACAGAGAGAGAGGTGGATTTGAGTTGTGCCGCTCTCCGTGCACCTGATGTTCTAATGTAGTCTACCTGCCTTGTTACGTACCTAAAAATGTTAATGATTAACCGATTATTAATCATTAATTCTCCCGGCGATCGGTGAAGAAAATTTCACCGAATGCCCATCCCTAGTTCAGGGTCACCTGATCCAACCCTAACTGTAAGCTTTGTCAAAAAGGAAAGTTTTAACCCTATTCTAAAAAACAGAGATTGAGTCTGTCTCCTGAATCCAGATTGGCAGCTAGTTTCATAAAAGAAGAGCTTGATAACTAAAAGCTCTGCCTCCCATTGCACTTTTAGAGAATCTCGGCATTGCACGCAATCCTGCGTTTGAGTGCACGGTGCTCTGTTAGCATGATATGGTACTATAACATAATTTAAATAACAAGGGGCCCGATCATTTAAAGTTTTGTACGTGAGGAGAAGAATTTTAAATTTAATTCTAGATTCTATAGGAAGCCAGTGAAGGGAGGTCAAAACAGGAGAGATATGATCTCTCTTTCTAGTACCTGTTAAAACTCTCACTGCAATGAGAATGACTTCAGTCCTATCTGAATTTGATAGATAAGAAGTTGTCCTGGCTCTGATTTCCTTAAGACATTCCTCTCGTTGAGTTAATTGATTACTGTCATTTGGCTTCATTAGGGCCCAAGCCATTGACAACATCAGTGGGCGAGAGCCCTATTGTATGTTTTTTTTTTTTTTTTTCATCTCCATCTAAGATCTCAATTTTGGGGTAGTTAACGTGCACGAAAACTCACCATTTTTTGCAGGGACCTCAAGACTGGCAAAAAATGTAATAATTTGGAGGAAATATGAATGACCCCACAAAAATGGCTCTACAGCACCACCTAACATGGGAAGTCAATGGGGAGTGCTTACTTTTGCGTAGAAAGATGAAAATTGGGTGAGATGTTTATCATGTCAAGACATGCAAAAAACTCAATAGAAGTGATGGTCTACACCCAACAGGAAGTCAGCCATTTTGGCAAGAAGTGGCGGCGACCTGATTTCCACCTCGCGCGTTTGATCAAACTCATCCTAGGGTTTTAGTCCGATTGAGGTCATTTGTGGTGGCAATCATCTATACTCATGTGCCATTAAATGTTATTGTGTGGAAATATGAAAATGACGAGGCAGAGTTTATCTCACGAGTCAGGTTTATTCACATCTTCCAACATCAGCAAAGCAGAAAGAGGAAAAACACAGAAGCATTCGTCCTTTATATACCAGGACTCTCCCAGTTCACAGTCACATTGCATTTCAATCACAAGTAACAATGCATCTACTCTTTGATCCTATAACCTCCTTCTCATAGTCTTCGGCCACCCGGAAATCCCCCAAGGCCGTCTCTTGCATACCAAAGGCTAAACTTTCCATTCTCCTGTTATCTCCAAGGAGACTCAGTTCTTTGTTCTAATCTGAGTTGTGAGGCCTAAAGCGATACATATGTGTCCCACATGACCCCCCCCCAAACATCTAAGATGGAACAACAGAATAACAGTCTGCATGTCATGATAAAATCATTACACATCAACCCACGTGCTGCTTGGGCCTCAGCCTCCTCCCGTATCTGCTGTAAGTGGGCTTCACCTCTTCTGCGGCGCCATCATGCTGAGGGGCTTCTGTCTGGGGGTGAAAACTGTTTGTCAGTCCCTGTGGGTGTTCTGGGGAATTTCCCCGAGGGGGTCTGCCGCGCCGAGGAGCCCTGGCCAACAGCACATCCTCGTCTGCCACAACAAAGGCGGGTTTGAGCCTGTTAATGCCAATCTTTTCTTTCCTGCCCCCCAAATCTAGAAAAAATGCTTGTCCCCTGTTTCCAGCACTCTAAATGGTCCATCATAAGGTGGCCGCAGCGGTGGGCGATGAGCATCGTGTCTGACAAAAACAAACTCCGCGTTTTTCAAAGTCTTAGGTACAAAAACGCGCGGAAAACTGTGGTGAACGGGGCCAGGCAGCGTGCCCGATTCCATGCCACGCTGCAACAGCTGAGACGGGGAGCTATCTGGCGCAGGATTATCTGGGAGAAACTCCCCGGGCAGCCGAAGTGGCTGCGCAAAAACTAGCTCAGCCGGGGAGGCTTCTAAGTCCTCTTTAGGTGCAGAACGCAACCCCAATAAAACCCACTGTAGCTTGTCCACCCAATTTGCATCCATCAGTGACGCCCTGAGGGCCGCTTTCAATGACCTATGAAAACGCTCGCATAACCCATTAGCCTGCGGATTGTACGCGGTTGTGCGGTGAATTGTGACACCCAGGCTGCGGGCCATTGTTGACCAAAGTTCGGAAACAAATTGAGGGCCTCTGTCAGACGTAATGTCTGACGGGACTCCAAAACGCGCCACCCACGCAGTTAAAAATGCGCGCACCACCTCTTCGGCTGTGGTTGACGCCAGTGGGACCACTTCCGGCCAGCGCGTGGTGCGCGCACCCCTGTGATGGCGGGAGGGGGCCTACGAGGTCCATGTGAACATGATCGAACCTCTTAGCCGGGATGTGAAACGGCTCCAAGGGAGCTCTCGTGTGTTTGTGTACCTTGGCTCGTTGACACGCTATGCAGGCTGCTGCCCACTCCTTAACTTGTTTGCGCAGGCTCGGCCATACAAATTTCTCTCCTACCATTTTGACCGACGCGCGCACTCCTGGGTGAGCCAGAGAATGAATCGAGTCAAAAATGCGGCGGCGCCACGCAGCCGGTACCACAGGACGCGGTCGTCCAGTGGAGACGTCACAAATTGGGGGGGCATACCGTCTTGCAGCACCCTGTTCTCCAGCCTTAACCCTGTTGGTCCAGACTGGAGCGCGCGCACTTCCGCGTCACTAGCCTGATCCGCAGCCATGGCTGCATAATCTATCCCTACGCAGACTGGGGCCGCCACGGCGCGCGAGAGGCAGTCTGCCACTACATTAAGTTTACCTGCCACATGCTGAATATCGGTAGTAAACTCTGAGATCGCGGCCAGCTGTCTCTGCTGCCGGCCTGACCACGGTTCTGAAACCTTGGCCATCGCGAAAGTCAGTGGCTTGTGGTCAACGAACGCGGTGAAACGGCGTCCTTCCAGCCAGAACTGGAAGTGGCGAATGGCCAAATGGAGAGCTAATAACTCCCTTTCAAACGCACTGTATTTACGTTCACTATCGCGCAAAGTCCTGCTGAAAAAGGCGAGCGGTTGCCAAGCCCCGGCTACATGCTGCTCCACGACCACCCCTATAGCCACATCTGACGCGTCAGTAGTGAGCGCTATGCGGGCCGTTGGGTCCGGATGCGCCAACAACGCAGCATTGGCCAGGGCTGCCTTGACTTCCGAGAATGCTTGCTCTCGCTCCGGGGACCATTCGATTTTATTCGCGGGTTTTTGTTTTTTGAGCGCAGCTTACAGTGGTTGCATGAGCTGCGCTGCGCGGGGGAGGAAACGATTATAAAAATTCACCATTCCCAAAAACTCCTGTAATGCTCTGACCGTTTGTGGCTGGGGAAAATTTGTTACTGCGCGCACTTTGTCAGGTAGCGGAACCGCTCCTTCTGGAGAGACGCGATGCCCCAAAAAATCAATCTGCGCCACCCCAAACTGACAATTCGCTGGGTTGATTATTAACCCGTGCTCTCCCAACCTCTGGAAAACTGCCGTGAGGTGGTTTTCGTGTTCGTCTTCGGACGCGCTGGCTACTAAGATGTCATCCAGGTAGACGAATACGAAAGGGAGATCGCGCAGCACCGCGTCCATCATGCGTTGGAACGTCTGCGCAGCGCCTTTAAGCCCAAATGGCATGCGCAAAAACTCGAATAGACCAAACGGAGTTATTACCGCTGTTTTGGGAATGTCCTCAGCGCGCACTGGGACTTGGTGGTAACCGCGGACCAAGTCTATCTTAGAAAAAACGCGCGCCCCCGCCAAATGAACGGAAAAATCTTGGATATGGGGGATTGGGTAGCGGTCGTGCGCTGTGGCATTGTTCAACCTGCGGAAATCTCCGCAAGGTCGCCACGAGCCGTCAGCTTTCAGGACCATGTGAAGCGGGGAAGCCCACGGGCTGTTAGAACGCCTGATGATGCCCAACCTTTCCAGGTTGGCGAACTCCTCGCGCGCTATGGTCAGTTTAGCTGCATCCAAGCGCCGAGCTTTTGCAAAAACGGGCGGGCAGGTGGTAGTAATAAAATGTTCCACCCCGTGTTTAGCGACGGCTGCTGAAAATGTGGGAACCGTGAGTGCTGGGAACTGAGTGAGCAGTGTGTGGAACTTACCGCTTGCAGCTGTGACGTTGGCTTGTGCTGTTGGCAGGGCCACTCGGGCTGTACAGGGAATAGAATCGAAAGAAAGTGCATTAACCAGGCGCCTGTTAGTGAGATCAACCAACAAACCATGTGAGCACAGAAAATCAGCCCCCAACATATTGAAATTCACTGCTGCTATGACAAAAGTCCACTCGAATGTACGGCCGTGTAAAGACAGAAGCAGAGTCCTCTCACCAAAGGTCTTAATCTCCGAGCCGTTCGCTGCTGCCACCCCGGGACCTCTGGAAACTGCCAGCCAGTCAGTGGAGGAAGGTGTGATGAAACTCAACTGGGAGCCTGTGTCCATGAGGAAATGCCTGCCCGAGCGTGCATCCTTCAAGTAGAGCAGCTTGTTCTCCTCCCCGAAGGTCGCAGCTGCTACCGACCCCCGGTCTTGGCGTTTCCCGAGCACTTGAATTGGCACGGTGGTATACATTTGCGTGCCTTCTCTGCAAAGCGGCGATGGTAGAAACAGAGGGTGTCTCCTTCGCAATCCTTGGCCGCCGCCATCGTCGGTGATTCTGCTACCGCCCTCTCTGGCCCCCCGCCATCTCCGGCTGCCGCGCCAAACTCCATCGCTGCTGCGGTGGCCGCGCGCTGTTTGCTGGCGTTGAGAATCCGATGCGCCTCCTGGGCCAGCGCGCGGAAGTCCCGCTGGGCCAACAACGGCGAACTGGCCAGGGCCGCTCTCGTGGCCGACGGTAGGGTCCTGAGGAAAATGTGGATGAAGGTGACGTCGTCGTCATCTGAGCCCCTCAACCTCAGCATGTTCTCCATCAGGTCAATGGGCGTGCCATCTCCCAGGTCGTTCAGAGCCAGGAGCCTCTACGCTCTCTCCTCGACTGAGAGAGTGAAGCGCTGGATAAGCGCAGCCTTCAACCCGCCGTATTTGTCGTTGGCCGGTGGCCGCTCCAATAGGCTCTCCACATGCCGAGCCATGCGGTTGTCGAGCTTTGCAATTACATGGTAGAACTTCGTGTCATCTACCGTTATCCCCCGGAGGGCGAACTGTGCTTCGACCAAGTGGAACCAGGAGCGCGGGTTGTCTTGCCAAAAGTCCGGTAGCTGGACGGTAGCGGCATACGCTTGGCTGGGAGCTCCTGACTCGGCTGGCCCGGGGGAATTTCTTTCATCCATGATACGTCTTAGGGTCACCAGTGTGGAAATGTGAAAATGACGAGGCAGAGTTTATCTCACGAGTCAGGTTTATTCACATCTTCCAACATCAGCAAAGCAGAAAGAGGAAAAACACAGAAGCATTCGTCCTTTATATACCAGGACTCTCCCCGTTCACAGTCACATTGCATTTCAATCACAAGTAACAATGCATCTACTCTTTGATCCTATAACCTCCTTTTCATAGTCTTCGGCCACCCGGAAATCCCCCAAGGCCGTCTCTTGCATACCAAAGGCTAAACTTTCCATTCTCCTGTTATCTCCAAGGAGACTCAGTTCTTTGTTCTAATCTGAGATGTGAGGCCTAAAGCGATACATATGTGTCCCACAATTGAAAACTTTTCCAAAAGCTTGGCGGTTTGGCTGTAGGGGTGTGGCAAAGTTTGATGCCTCGCCATGACCATTCCATGACCGTTCTGATAAGATAAGATAAGCCTTTATTAGTCCCATAATGGGGAAATTCCAGGATTGCAACAGCACAGGGATAGCAACACTCAGAGCAATAATTAAGAAGATACGAAAAATATAAATAAGAGCAGTGGCTATACATACGTACACATAAATATATAAATATATATACAAAGTGCGGAGCATTGTAGCAAGATGGAATAAACAGCATCACCGTCTACTTAGTTATCCTACATAGTATGAATATGTACCCATACATATTGTCACCCTCCGTAGCGACTGGGCAATAACAGATGGCAATAACTCTGGTATGCATTGTCGGATTTTAACCAAATTCAATATTATGGATATGAGTCCAATTCCAAACAGTTCTATAGAACAGTATTCATAGAAATCTACAGCGCCACCTATAGGAGGCAGAGAGTTTTGCATCAGAAAGTTTGCATCATGTTGTTTTTTAATATCGCTGGAATGGAATGTCCAACTGGCACCAAGATATGTATGATGTATACGGGTATGCTGCCAAACAATTATAGCTATGAATATTCATGAGTAGCAATCGCACCCTCTATTGGAGACATGAAGGTTACACCAAAGGTTTTCTTCAATATCTCTCAAATAATGAATAGTCTGATTGGTACCATTTATGGTGACAATCATCTATACCAATATGCCATCAGTAGTTGTTGAAAACTTTTCTAAATGCCCAGCGGTTTGGCGGAAGGGGCATGGCCAAGTTTGCGGTATTGCCATCACCCTTCCAAAGGCTATAACTCTGGCATACATTGACTGATTTCAACCAAATTTTGTGTGGTGAATAGGTAGTAAATGCTGATAATTTCTATAATAAAGAATGACACATAGCGACAGTATCCCCTACCACCAGTGGACAGGAAGTTGTCATAACTCGCATGTAGATTGTCCGATTGCTGCCAGACTTCATATATATGATCTTAGTCAGACCCAGAAAAGAATTATGTAACAATAACAAACATAGCTATAGCACCCCCCAGGAAAAAAACAAAGCTTTATAACTCAGGCATACTCTGTCCAAATTTAACCAGATTTTGTGTGGTGGATTGGTAGCCTACATTGAACCATTGTATAATGAACAATGACACATAGCTATAGCGCCCCTAGCAGAAAAAACAAAACCATATAACTCTTAAATACTTTGTCCAAATTCAACCAAATTTTGTGTGGTGCATGGTTAACCAATACTGAACCTTTCTATAATTGCACATAGCTACAGTGCCCCCTACTGCTAATGGACAGAAAGTTGTCAATAACTCACACATAAATGTGGTCCAAGTGGAGCCGTCGTCGGCCTCCGTCGGTCTGTGATGACCATGGAAGAGAATCCTAAACGTCTACTCTGCTGGAACAGCACCGCCTGTGGCTGAACAGGCCGATGCGCACCAGTGTTCTACCTTCCAGTGCTGGGCGTTGGTAGGATTCAAGCCTGGGCAGGAAGATATGGAGGACAAGATGTTACCCATGCAGCATGTCCCCCCTCTCCACGTCACTGATGAATCCAAAGGAACAGCAGGGCTGCTATAGTTTGGCACCAGCGCCGTCGCAGTTGCTGCCAGAACGATGTTGAGCACAACAGAGAACTGCCTTAGGGGCTCCGATTCCGGATTTTTCCTCAGGGTTGACTCCCGAAGCCTTTCCCGTGACCGGGTGTGCCGCAAGGCAGCGGAGGTTTGAAATCAGGGTTTACCTTCCCCTAGATGGGCTACCTTCCCAGGTTGACGAGCCACCATCTACCCGAAGCATCTGGTTTTAAGGCGCCAGAGATCCGCCCTTGCCCCTTCTCCTATTAGTAAAAGCAGTTCCGCCGGGCTTAGAGACTAAACCACATGGGCAGGCTAGGAGTTGGACTTAGTTGTCAGAGGCTTTTCGAGACGCACGCCATAAGGAGCATTTTATGAGCACTGGGAGCTTAACCCCAGTGCCGCTCCTGGCTATGACAACCTTGGAACCAAGTGGAGCCAAACTTAATATATACAGTGGGGCAAAAAAATATTTAGTCAGCAACCAATTGTGCAAGTTCTCACACTTAAAAGATGAGAGAGGTCTCCAATTTTCATCATGAATGAATGAATGAATGAATCTTTCGATTAATGGTACAGATTAAAAGAAACTGAATAATATAACAAAGGGGGAAAGAAAATCCAACAAGGTCAAATTAGACAATAACTCCTCTGATTATACAGTTCAACATAAGTTATCCGAAATCATATCATTGGTATACCTCAACTATGAGAGACGAAATGAGAAAAAAAAAAAATCCAGAAAATCACATTGTCTGATTTTTAAAGAATTTATTTGCAAATTATGGTGGAAAGTAAGTATTTGGTCAATAACAAAAGTTCATCTCAATACTTTATCTACCCTTTGTTGGCAATGACAGAGGTCAAACGTTTTCTGTAAGTCTTCACAAGGTTTTCACACACTGTTGCTGGTATTTTGGCCTATTCTTCCATGCAGATCTCCTCTAGAGCAGTGATGTTTTGGGGCTGTCGCTGGGCAACACGGACTTTCAACTCCCTCCAAAGATTTTCTATGGGATTGGGATCTGGAGACTGGCTAGGCCACTCCAGGACCTTGAAATGCTTCTTACGAAGCCACTCCTTTGTTGCCCGGGCGGTGTGTTTGGGATCATTGTCATGCTGAAAGACCCAGCCACGTTTCATCTTCAATGCCCTTGCTGATGGAAGGAGGTTTTCTCTCAAAATCTCACGATACATGGCCCCATTCATTCTTTCCTTTACATGGATCAGTCGTCCTGGTCCCTTTGCAGAAAAACAGCCCCAAAGCATGATGTTTCCACCTCCATGCTTCACAGTAGGTATGGTGTTCTTTGGATGCAACTCAGCATTCTTCTTCCTCCAAACACGACAAGTTGAGTTTTTACCAAAAAGTTCTATTTTGGTTTCATCTGACCATATGACATTCTCCTAGTCCTCTTCTGGATCATCTAAATGCTCTCTAGCAAACTTCAGACGGGCCTGGACATGTACTGGCTTAAGCAGGGGGACACATCTGGCACTGCAGGATTTGAGTCCCTGGTGGCGTAGTGTGTTACTGATGGTAGCCTTTGTTACTTTGGTCCCAGCTCTCTGCAGGTCATTCACTAGGTCCCCCCGTGTGGTTCTGGGATTTTTGCTCACCGTTCTCGTGATCATTTTGACCCCACGGAGTGAGATCTTGCGTGGATCCCCAGATCGAGGGAGATTATCAGTGGTCTTGTATGTCTTCCATTTTCTAATAATTGCTCCCACAGTTGATTTCTTCACACCAAGCTGCTTACCTATTGCAGATTCAGTCTTCCCAGCCTGGTGCAGGTCTACAATTTTGTTTCTGGTGTCCTTTGACAGCTCTTTGGTCTTGGCCATAGTGGAGTTTGGAGTCTGACTGTTTGAGGTTGTGGACAGGTGTCTTTTATACTGATAATGAGTTCAAACAGGTGCCATTAATACAGGTAACGAGTGGAGGACAGAGGAGCCTCTTAAAGAAGAAGTTACAGGTCTGTAAGAGACAGAAATCTTGCTTGTTTGTAGGTGACCAAATACTTATTTTCCACCATAATTTGCAAATAAATTCTTTAAAAATCCTTCAATGTGATTTTCTGGATTTTTTTTTCTCATTTTGTCTCTTATAGTTGAGGTATACAGTGGGGCAAAAAAGTATTTAGTCAGCCACCAATTGTGCAAGTTCTCCCACTTAAAAGATGAGAGAGGTCTCCAATCTTCATCATAGGTATACCTCAACTATGAGAGACAAAATGAGAAAAAAAAATCCAGAAAATCTCACTGAAGGATTTTTAATGAATTAATTGGTAAATTCCTTGGTAAAATAAGTATTTGGTCACCTACAAACAAGCAAGATTTCTGGCTCTCACAGACCTGTAACTTCTTCTTTAAGAGGCTCCTCTGTCCTCCACTCGTTACCTGTATTAATGTCACCTGTTTGAACTCATTATCAGTATAAAAGACACCTGTCCACAACCTCAAACAGTCAGACTCCAAACTCCACTATGGCCAAGACCAAAGAGCTGTCAAAGGACACCAGAAACAAAATTGTAGACCTGCACCAGGCTGGGAAGACTGAATCTGCAATAGGTAAGCAGCTTGGTGTGAAGAAATCAACCGTGGGAGCAATTATTAGAAAATGGAAGACATACAAGACCACTGATAATCTCCCTCGATCTGGGGCTCCACGCAAGATCTCACCCTGCGAGGTCAAAATGATCACAAGAACGGTGAGCAAAAATCCCAGAACCACATGGGGGGACCTAGTGAATGACCTGCAGAGAGCTGGGACCAAAGTAACAAACGCTACATCAGTAACACACTACGCCGCCAGGGACTCAAATCCTGCAGTGCCAGATGTGTCCCCCTGCTTAAGCCAGTACATGTCCAGGCCCGTCTGAAGTTTGCTAGAGAGCATTTGGATGATCCAGAAGAGGATTGGGAGAATGTCATATGGTCAGATGAAACCAAAATAGAACTTTTTGGTAAAAACTCAACTTGTCGTGTTTGGAGGAGAAGGAACACCATACCTACTGTGAATGGGGGTGAAAACATTATACTTTGGGGCTGTTTTTCTGCAAAGGGACCAGGACGACTGATCCGTGTAAAGGAAGGAATGAATGGGGCCATGTATCGTGAGATTTTGAGAGAAAACCTCCTTCCATCAGCAAGGGCATTGAAGATGAAACGTGGCTGGGTCTTTCAGCATGACAGTGATCCCAAACACACTGCCCGGGCAACGAAGGAGTGGCTTCGTAAGAAGCATTTCAAGGTCCTGGAGTGGCCTAGCCAGTCTCCAGATCCCAATCCCATAGAAAATCTTTGGAGGGAGTTGAAAGTCCGTGTTGCCCAGCGACAGCCCCAAAACATCACTGCTCTAGAGGAGATCTGCATGGAGGAATGGGCCAAAATACCAGCAATAGTGTGTGAAAACCTTGTGAAGACTTACAGAAAACGTTTGACCTCTGTCATTGCCAACTAAGGGTATATAACAAAGTATTGAGATGAACTTTTGTTATTGACCAAATACTTATTTTACCGAGGAGTTTACCAATTAATTCATTAAAAATCCTTCAGTGGGATTTTCTGGATTTTTTTTTTTCATTTTGTCTCTCATAGTTGAGGTATACCTATGATGAAAATTGGAGACCTCTCTCATCTTTTAAGTGGGAGAACTTGCACAATTGGTGGCTGACTAAATACTTTTTTGCCTCACTGTGTGATACTTGTCCTACCTAGAACAGATTTATATGACTATACCACATATAGATATAGCACCCCCTAGGTAAAAAAACCCCCAAACATTTATAAGGACGGCATTCCTTGTCTAAATTCAAACTAATTTTCTGGTGAAATTTTCACCAAAAGTGGCCTTTAGGCTATGTATATAAACTGATTAGATTTTTGAGATATTCCACAAACTCATACCTCTGCCAAGTCCCTATCTTTGCAACTCCAGGGACAAGAGTTGCAAATTAGCTAATAGCTATACACTCCATGTGCAACACATCAGATTGATTGTCATTGATTAATTGTGTATGTTTATTGCACTGTCCCTGTCAAATAAACTAATCTATCTATCAATGTACAAATGCACAGCTGGATGGACTGATGATGGATGGTGGTATGGATGGATAGACGTATGAATGGATTGACAAACTGCTGGATGGTGGATGGATGGGTGGATGGCGGTATGGACAGATGAGCGGACGGACAAAGAGCGAGAGGGAGGGAGTTGAGGAGGGAGGAATGGAGCCTGGGCGGAGTTACGCACTCTGACTGGGAAGGCCGAGGTCTAGCGAGGACACAAGGGCCCGTTTATTGCTGTTTGCAGCTTTAATTGATAAATATAATTGTGTGTCATCTGCATGACAATTATATGAAATGCATGCATGAAAATTATGCAATATTTTCTACTCATTTTGCTTAGCAGAAGTTTATATAAAGTAAAAAAGAATTAGACCCGACACAGAGCCCTGTGCAACTTCATGACTGAGTTTTGAATTTGAAAACTTGTGATTGACGCGAACAAATTGTAACCTGTCTGATAAATATGATTTAAACCACTGCAAAAAAGTGCAAATAAGTGTTCTAATCTACAGTATTAGGTAAAATGTTCCGAGTGATAGTATCAAAGCTGCTCTAAGGTCTAAAAGGACAAGTAAAGAAACATCTCCATTACCAGATGCTATAAGATCATTAGTGACCTTCACTAAAGCCCTTTCAGTGCTTAGATGAATCCTAAACCCTGATTGAAACTCTTCAAATAAACTGTTTCTCAGCTAGTGGTCAAATAATTGAGTAGCAGCAACTCTTTCTGAAGTTTTCGAAATAGAAGGCAGATTAAAAATTGGCCTGTAGTTTAGCTAAAACTCCTGGATCAAGTGTTGGCTTTTTAAGTAGCAGTTTAATTATAGTGGTTTAAAAATATGCATTAAGAACTGAGTTACTAATAAATGGAAATACTTCTTTAAATAACCTGATAGGAATAAGGTCTAATAGACAAGATAAAAAGTGGATACAGATTCACATCAGTGAAATCAAAAGTAACTCAAAGTATGATCAAATATAAAAAATGTCAAAAGTACAGGTTTTGTTTATATATAAGAGTAAAACATACCCTGCAGTAACACTATGCTGTAAAGTACAATCTCATAAAAATTTTTCAGATTCTTGTTTGCCCCCTGCCCCAATAAATTGCATAGAGAAAGGCGAATTACTTAGATCCTTTCTAGACTAAACAATATAAAAATAACCCATTGTAAATGTGAATCATGTATACATTGAGAGACTTGCTTTTGTAAAATACAAGTATTGTTATCAGAATTAGCTTGAAATCCCTGAAAGGAGTGTGTTCATACAGAATGGCAGAAAGTCAGAAAGTGTAGAAAGTGTTTGTCTTGATCTGCTCCTCATTGTCTGAATCTGAAGCAATCTCTGCTTATATAATAAAGTTTTTTTTAAGATTTTTTTTCATTCTGTGGCTTTCACCAGTAAACCTTTTGGGTTTGGGGCTCCCAAAAAGTCAAATAAAAGCA
Organism: Pholidichthys leucotaenia; assembly: GCA_020510985.1. Classification (NCBI taxonomy): domain Eukaryota; kingdom Metazoa; phylum Chordata; class Actinopteri; order Cichliformes; family Pholidichthyidae; genus Pholidichthys; species Pholidichthys leucotaenia. The sequence goes on along the minus strand of CM035844.1, from coordinate 44,699,630 downwards.
GAAACTCCTTTTTAGGAGCCTAAAATTTTATCTGCCTGCCTCGATAAAATCTGTTCCACAGTTTGGTCGTTGCGTCAGACATCCTCTGAATGCATAGTTTGTCGATATTTTTATTTTAAGAAACTGCTAGGATTGTGCATAAATATGGAATGGACATTACAAATGTATTTCCAAAAGCATTCCTACTTATATAATCATTCCCAGTTTCTGAGTGTTTATTCTCTACTGTCCATCCTATAGAGGCCCTCTGAGGGGCAGGAAAATGAGAACTTCACATCAGGATGGCGTGGCCTCCTCTCCAACGTGGGCCTGTCCATCCCAGCGGGCATATGTCGCCTGGCATCTCCCGCCCTGCATCTGGGCCAGCGTCGAATGCTCCAAGGAAAGACCCCCGAGATCCCAGACCACGTCCTGAGGCTGGCAGGAGTCGGTCCACATAAGCTGAGAGCAGAGTGGAGTCTGCCGGGGTTTATTACCATGTTCCTGCCTGAGTTCCCCCACAGGTCTGTGCCCGGCCACGAAAACTTTCAGGTAGGCCTGAAAGATGTCAGCTTAGATACCAATACTGTTTGTATATTTTTGTTATTATTATATATTTGATGGGGTCAGTGCATATATTGTCCTATTTCTAAACTGTTTTTTATGTTTAGCATTTATAGTATTTTATGTTTTCCTCCCCAGGTGTTGGGTTATATTGCCAAAGGTTCTTTTGGACCCATACTGAAAGTGAAGGACAGGGCCAAACAGAAAACCTACGCTGTCAAAGTGAGTCCTCTGCATCATTATTAGTGTTTGAATGTATTATTTGCTTTATTAAAGCAATGAAAAAAAAGCTGGACAATGAAATATTTCAAAATGGAAACAGTTTTCTGAAATAAATTGATTTTGAGACCTAAGCTTCTAGATTTTAAAAAGATTTTTTTTTAAAAGATTCATTCAATGAAATATTTTTAAGGTTGTGATCTTCTTACTATTGGTGACAAGTTATTTTGATGTAAAAAAAATTGATCCTCTAGAACAGTCAAGATTTTAAGTGAAATAATTTCATTTAATGTTAGTGTTTGCTTCTTCTGACAGGTTATACCTAAATCAGAGATTTTAAGACTGGGGGTTTTGGAGCAAACAAAAGAAGAAGTCATAGTCCAGGTTGGTGCAGATGATGTGCTTTCAGTGCATGTCAGTATTCAGTTATTGTGATCAGTTAGAAATGCCTGTGCATTACACATTTTGCTTTTTAAATATTTTTTTTCCAGAATTTTTAAATATGACTAAAACTGTCAGAATGAAAAGCCTGTATGCAAAAGTATCACAATATATTGTAGGTATTTGGTTTTTAGTCAGAATAGTTGATTGTTAGCTGGTCCACATGGGAGGTCTCATCTTCAAATTAAAGTTCTCCATTATGCACTTTTTTCACACTGACAGTTCTTATAGGCGCTAATAAAATGTCTGTAACATGATTTATTCAAAACAACTGTAGTTTAATTATTGCAGGAGGATTTTACAGAAGGGAAGGCGCTCTACTCAAAATAGGCTGTTTTTATAGCATATTGCTTTAAACGCTCATGAGCCCCAGCTCGTCCCACACTCCTGCTTTCACCATTTCTTCTTAGATTTATGTTTTGATTGCAATGGCATGTTTGAGGCTAACAGCTTTTAGCTTCAGTTGTTGGAATGCGTACCATACAATCAAATATTGGCTTAATGTTAGTAGCGATAATAATGCATTTTTTGAGAGATGTGTGGTTTATGTAGTTGACAGCATATGGAATATAATCAGTACAGAAACAGCCCTGAATGAGTGAATGGCTAACTCTTCTAACTGCTCCCAATCAAGGAGGCGTTCATGTCGTCGAATTAGTCCCACATAGCCGCAGGGTCCATGTGTTATTATTGGATTTTGCAGAGATTTTTATACCAGATGCCCTTCCTGACAGAACCCTCCCCATTTACCCAGGCCTGGGACACGTACACTGGGTTGTTCTCCCCCCCCCCCCTCCCCAGGACAGGGTAACCAACTTTACTTTCCCCATTCTATTATGCTGAGCACTCAGCTAGAAGGCGGAAATTACCATCTTTATATGGTCTTTGGTATGACCGAGCTGGGGTGTGAACTCACAACCTCCCGGCTGTGGGGTGGATGCTCTGCCACTAGGCCACCACTCCAGTCCAGAGTAAAAATTAACTATAACAAATTAAGTCAGAATAATGTTTACAGATAAAATATATGGTAAAGGGTTGGAAGATGATCTGGTTGGGAAAATAAGTGTCTAGTCAGGATGGTTAGAACATATGTAGAAAACGGACAAAAATGGATATTGAGTCATAGCCAAGTAAGTATCTGGCAAGTTGACCTCAAAGTTGCTGACAAATCCCCAAAGCCCTATAACCCTAATAATGTCCAGCCAATCTGATCCCATCCCATTCTGCAGACTACAGCGTGGGGTACCTGAGAAAACTGAGCTGTAGTTCACTTAGTGAGCACAGGGTGTCCCAAAGAATAGAGTTTCCAAAAGTTCCATATAGAGGCCCTTTATAAATCAAAAAATGAAAGAATTCCTGTTGTTGTACTCTTAAAAACAGTGGCTATAAAAGTCTACACACCCCTGTTCAAATGCCAGGTTTTGGTGATGTAAAAAAATGAGACCAAGAGAAATCATTTCAAAACTTTTTCCACCATTAATGTGACCTATAACCTGTACAACCCAATTGAAAAACAAACTGAAATCTTTTAAGGGGAAAAATAAAAAACTTATAATAACTTGGTTGCATAAATATGTACACCCTGTTATAAGTGGGGATGTGGCTGTGTTCAGAATTAACCAGTCACATTCAAACCCATGTTAAATGGGAGTCAGCACACACCTGCCACCATTTAAAGTGCCTCTGATTAACCCCCAAATAAAGTCCAGCTGTTCTAGTAGGCTTTTCCTGACATTTCTGTAGTCACATCTTACCGCACAAGCCATGGTCCGCAGAGAGCTTCCAAAGCATCAGAGGGATTTCATTAGTCAAAGGTATCAGTCAAGAGAAGGGTAAAAAAAGAATTTCCAAGGCATTAAATATACCATGGAACACAGTGAAGACGGTCATCATCAAGTTGAGAAAATGTGGCTCAACAGTGATATTACCAAGAACTGGACGTCCCTCCAAAATTGATTAAACAGACAAGAAGAAAACTGGTCAGGGAGGCTGCTAAGAGGCCGACGGCAACATTGAAGGAGCTGCAGGAATTTCTAGCAAGTACTGGCTGTTTAGTACATGTGACAACAATCTCCCATCTAGGGTGGCAAGACGGAAGCCTTATCTTACGAAGAAAAACATGCAAGCCCAGCTACATTTTGCAAAAACAGATTTGAGATCTCCCAAATGCATGTGAGAAAATGTGTTATGGTCCAATGAAACCAAGGTTGAACTTTTTGGCTTTAATTCCAAAAGGTATATTTGGCACAAACACAACACTGCTCATCACCAAAAGAACACCATACCTACAGTGAAGCATGGTAGCGGCACCATCATGTTTTGGAACTGTTTTTCTTCAGCTGGAACTGGGGCCTTAGTCAAGATGGAGAGAGTTATGAACAGTTTCAAATACCGTCAGTGTTGGCACAAAACCTTCAGGCTTCTGCTAGAAAGCTGAAGATGAAGAGGAACTTCATCTTTCAGCATGACAATGACCCAAAACAGACATCCAGATCAACAAAAGAATGGCTTCACCAGAGGAAGGTTAAGGTTTTGGAATGGTCCAGCCAGAGTCCAGACCTGAATCCCATCGAACATCTGTGGGGTGATCTGAAGAGGATTGTGCACAGGAGATGCCCTCGCAATCTGACAGATTTGGAGCATTTTTGCAAAGAATAGTGGGCAAATATTGCCACATCAAGATGTACCATGTTGATAAGACTCCTACCCAAAAAGACGGAGTGCTGTAATAAAAGCCAAAGGTGCTGCAACAAAGTATTAGTTTAAGGATGTGCATATTCAACTGGGTTGTACAGGTTATAGGTCACATTAATGGTGGAAAAAGCTTTGAAATAATTTATCTTGGTCTCATCTTTTACATCATAAAAACCTGGCATTTGAACAGTGGTGTGTAGACTTTTTATATCCGCTGTATGTTAAGCCTGATGCATAACTCTGGGAAACTGGGGTTATTAATTTCACCTGTGGCTCATAACTGACTTACCACCCATTTTCTTCCTTCATACCATCACAGCCCCAACCTCTTTTGTTTGGAATCTAACCTACATTGAATGGAAACCTTAACTTCATGTTGCCTTTTGTTGGTCCTCCATCTGTAAATTGGCTTATAAAATGTTTCAAACTTATTTTACAAGTGCATGATGACAACATTCATATTGGATGATCATAAACTTTGCTTTTACCTTTCAACAACCTCTCTGGATGTTTTGTTGTTTTTTTTTTTTGTGGAAAAAATGATTTGTCATTAAAGCTGATTTTCTCATGAGAAAATTGCAAATACATCAGTATTTAAACAAAACGAAGACAATGCCGATGGTGAATCAACTACACTGTATTTTAACTGAAATAGAAGAAGCTTTTGCTATAGTGGCAGTTGTTTCACCAAAAAGAAAATTAGGCAAAGAAAAAAAGAAAGCGCACTGTAGTCCTCATGTTAAGTATTAACTACTAGGTACTGTATGTCTGTGGGCCGAGGAAAGTTATCGTGTTACCTTTTTGTATTATATTTAACTTCCAGATGAAAATATTCTGTTTAAAGTTCCTTTTAAGTGAATTAATAATGTATCATACCTTTGTGTAATTCAGTTTACTAGGAATTCGTTTTAGGGAGAACTCTCAGGAAAATATTGAAATTGAAGGTGTACCACATCCACTGTTTTCTGTCTAAGATGATGATGAATTAATGAGGCATTTCTGTTTGCCCTTCCTTTGAAAAGTTATATCGCTGTTATACCTAATTAAACTAGTGTCAAGCATGAGTTAAAAATTTGCATTTTCTCCAAGCCTGACTGAGTTCTGATGAAGAACCTTTAAAAGTGTGACTGTGGATATGTACTGAGGTTGAAAACAAAATATGCCCATCTCTTTTATTCATCGTGAAAACTGAAATTTTTCCGGTTGATCTTTGACTTTTGCCCGCAGCGTCAGGTTCGCCACCCGTTTGTCCATGACCTTCAGGACTGTTGGCAGACACAGCGGCACGTCTACATTAGTGAGTCAGCGAGACCAGTGACCCAGTCTAACCCAGATCTCCCCTCCAAAAAAGCCTTAAAAACCTTACTCCACTTCCTTTCCTCACTGACAGCATTGTCCACAACCTCCTACCCAACACTCAGGGCACAAAAAACAAAAGTCTTCAATTTCTAGAGAATTCTCCTACCCAGAAAACCCAAATGTGTCACTCCCTCTGCATCATGTATCCACTTTGCACCCCCCCCCCCCCCGTTCTCTTCTCCTCTGGAGCTTTTACCCTTTTTTTCCAAGTTAACCACTGACTCAGAACATGTGACCCACTTTGTTTTGTTTCCCCACCCCCTGAAAAGAAAAGAGAGTGTGTTAGGCTACAGTACAGATGCTGAACACTGCTACAAGAGTACATGTCATATTAAAAAAAAAAAAAAAAAAAAAAGAGGATGCCACTGTGTGGTTAGGCTTTGAGTAATCTGTGAATCACATTTTCTAAGCCATAAATATAGAGGATCTTTGCTGTGCTGCTGCTCTGTAGGTTGATGTTTGCATGCTTCTTATTATGCTCTAAATATGTCTAGTGATGCAAATATTTTTTTTCACAATTAAAACTTTGCTTAAAACATGCTGGAAATATTTTTAGAATAGAGGCAGTTCTCTATTCTAGACACACCTTTTCCGTTCTACACCTAACCCACTTTGTCTCCTTTTTTTTCAAAGCCAACATGCCTAAAAACAAGACTGATCTAAAATTCCTCTGCTTGGTTTGTAGAGGAGGATTGTCTTACGATTTCCTCTTTCTCTCACCAGTGTGTTCCTCCTCCCGCTGACCGTTACTTCCCATCCCATCTCATATTGCCTTCCAGAGGCACATCTTAATCCCGTTTCTCCTCCCACAGTGTGTGAATACTGCAGCACAGGAGATCTCTACACCTACTGGCAGATGATCGGACAGTTCAGAGAGGACACAGTACGAGTATTTGCAGCAGAGCTGGGATGTGCACTAGGTGTGTTTGCCTTTATTTTATAAAAAATATTAGGTGTATGAATGTACATACCTTTAATACAATAGATATAAAACGTATACACACCCTTGGTGAAATGCCAGGTTTCAAAGGTTCCAGAGTTTTCCCACCTGTAATGTGACATAACCTGTACAATTTAATTGAAACACAAACAAATTTAGGGGAAAATGTAAAAAATTGAAAAATGTGTAATGAGCTTCTTGCATAAGTTGCACATCCTAAAACTAATACTGTGTTGAAGCACATTTTTAATTTAATTACAGACAGCAATTAAACAGTCTTTTTGGGTGGGAGTCTATCAGAATGCCACATCTTGCATCCATCTATTTTCTTAACTTCTAGAGCCTATCCCAGCTTTTTTGGGCAAGAAGCGAGGTACACCTTGGGCAGATCGCCCGTCCATCACAGGGCTGTCTTGACTTTACAATATTTGCCCACTCCTTTCAAAAGGGCTCCAAATTTGTCAGATTATGAGGGCAACACTTGTGTGCAGCTGTCTTTAGGTTACCCCACAGATTTTCAGTTGGATTTAGGTCTGGGCAATGGCTTGGCTATTCAAAGGCTTTTCCAAAACTAAATGTGAAATTCCATTTTATCTTCAGCTATCTGATACCTGGAGGTTTTTGGCTAAAAACTGGCTGGTATTTGGAATGATTCTTAACTCGCTCAACCTTTTACTAAAGCTTCATTTCCAGTTTGAAGAAAACTGGAAATGATGATGCTGCCACCACCATGCTTCATGGTAGGCATGGTGTTCTTTTGGTGATGCTCATTGTTATTTTTGTGCCAAATATACCCTCAGCAATTGTGGAAAAAGTTAAACCTTGGTTTCATCAGACTGTAACACATTTTCCCACATGGTTTTGGGAGATTTGGTGTATTTTTTTAAATTTTATGCCGTAAGAAAAAGCTTCCCTGTTGTACTCTACAGCATAGTCCAGACATTAGAAGACTATTAAAAATTGTTATCATATGTAATACAATGCAGCAGCTCTTTCAGTGTTGTTATGGGCCTCTGGGCCAGTTTTCATCATCTCTTTTCATTAATTTTAAGCAGTGGCAGATTGTGTATTTTACAACTAGGCCTTCAGTGGTGATCTACCCGATTTAAGTGCCATTCATACCAAACACCATAAAAATAGCCTATAAGGCCGTCCACACAAAGCATGTAAAGGTGACTTTAACTATAAAATTATAGTTTTAAAAATCTTTACCTTTTCATTGTAGAGCTCCATTTTCTTGCGCACTTGAGCTGCAAATCCACTTTTGTTTCCCCAAAGGTTTAAAAGTACTGATGCTTGTCCAGCTGGCGGCTATGCTTTGGTGCCTCGCTGCTGCCTTGGTTAAGGCCCTGTCACACCTAGATGATTTTGGCAGTGTTTTCAAAACGTATGAAAAATTTGGAGAATACGCTGGGGTACGTGAATCAGTTATGGCTCAGTTCTGTCTAAGTTAAGAGCATACTGAAGCACGTTGGTATACGGCGTTGTTCGCCAAGCTCCTCTGAAAATTAATTTTCAGCATGCTGAAAATTTTCCGACGTATTCAGCATATGGCTGATGCATCCCGCATTCGCAGAGCAATTGCGTAATTCGGCCTATAACCCGTTGAGCTCTCTGCCTGCAGCGCATACATGCATGCGCACTCGCACACACATACACACAGAGCTAAACACATGGGTTTTTTTACATTTAAATGAAGCCTATACGATCATCTGTCCTGTGTTTTTCTGATAAATGTCAGAACACCGGAGGAGGAGGATTCAATCAGCTGATTGCCTGAAGAACAGAGCGCAGCTGTTTACTTTGCTGTTGGCTGCACTTCCCTGCAAAAGCACACTCCATGTATTATCTTGGTTTTATTTTTTTCACTTTATTAAAAATAAACTTTTTTATAGCCTTCAGTTCGCGTGCCTTTGAGCCAGGTTGTGACAACTGTTATCTGATGTTCCTGACGTGTCACATCAGCTGTTTCAGACATGACTGACCTGACAGATTTGACAGCTCTGCCAGGTCGGTCACGCCCCCCACCGTGGTCTCTGGAGGGGAGAATCATCTCAGTTGAACAGAGATGATCTCTCCCAAAACTAGGATTCATGGATCTGGAAGCAATGGCAGTTTGGCATGACTACGCTATGCAGAAGTTAGACTATTGTATAAGTTGTGAATGTCGGCAACATGCTAAGCAGTAGTTTGTTACTTAATTATATATCCAAGTCGTTATGGATACATGATGCATACGGCCAAAAGTGAAAATTTTGGTGTATGCCAGCATTTTAGACCAATTTTTATAGGTTTGGTGAATGTTGCCTAAATCGTCATGGTGTGACAGTAGACAGCTCAAGTTTGCAAACCCTATCTGGCGCCAAGTATCTGCTTGATCAGTTGCAAACAACAGGCATTCCCAGCAAGACAATTTGCAGCACTCCTCGGAGGCTGTAATTAAAGGATACCACTCGTCGTTAATGTGTAAGTGACAGACAAATCCTTTCCCTGGCTGAGACGAGCCTGCTAGCTTCAGGGTTGGCCGAACTCTCTTCACAATGGCCAGCTTTTCTTGAAAAGTCTGTCTGGAAAATTCATTTTTTTTAAATATCAGCTACCAAATCATTTTCCTCTCCCCTGTCAGCCATTGTGGGTGGAAAAACAGCTATTATATTTAAACAGATACAATATATTGTAGCTGCTTAAGCAAGTCCTTGCACTGGCGTTTTGCTAGCTAGGATCCTCTGCATTTTGGGTGGAGGAATCTAACCATCCAGTCAAAAGACGTAAAAATGCCGACATTCTCGGATGTCTTCTATGCATACCCCTGGACATACAGAAGACATCTGATTGGTTAAAGCAACAGGATAAGTTTAACAGTCAATTTAACCTACAGAGCTGCACTGTTAATTCCTGAAGGCCCAAGGCAGATTTGCTTGACCCTGACAACACAAATGGCTGAAATATGATTGGGCAAAAAAACTCTAACATGCATTACACTACTGGAAGGAGTGCAACCAAGAGAAAAGCTACAAAATGAAGAGAATAGACTGTTTGGAATAATTTAATACATCCTTATGGAATAAATATGTTGTAAAGGTTGTAAATGTAACTCTGACAGTGTTTAGGCCAGCAGATAAGGCTTTGCTGGCCCTGAGGGTCCACCACTGATTTTAAGGGGTGTCCAGTTTTTGGTAATGTTGTGGAGAATGGTGAAGGACGAGGCTGAGTTTATTTCTCAAGTCGGTTTTATTCACATTCTCCAACATCTTCCAAAACACAGAAAAAAGAGTGAATCTCCCCACATCTGTCTCTTTTATATCCAGGACATCAAACATACAGTCACATGGTACTTAATCTCAGTCACAATGTAACTTCCCCCCAATCTTAACTCACTCCACCTCCCAATCTCTTGCCGCTGGGAGAAATCCCCCAAGGCTATCTCTTTGCATGCCAAAGACTAAACTTTCACACCCTCGTGTTATCTCCAGAACGGCTCAGTCCTTTGTTCCGTCTCAGATGTGAAGCCTAAGGTGGTATACGTATGAATCATACAATCATATATATATGTGCATATATGTGTGCCACATGAACCCCCCAAACGTCTGATGGAAGAAACGTAATAACAGTTTGCAAGTCATGGTAAAATTACTACACATCAGTCCAAATGTCGCTTGGGCCTCAGTTGCCTCCCATATCTGCTGTAAGCGGGCTTTACCACCCCGGCGGCGTCTTCCTGCTGTGGAGCTGCTGCCTGAGGATTAGAACTGTTAGTCAATCACTGTGGGTGTTCTGGGGAATGCTCTCTAGGGGGTCTGCCGCGCCGAGGAGCCTTAGCCAACTGCACAGTTTCATCAGCTACCACAAAAGCGGGTTTGAGCCTGTTTATGCCAATCATTTCTTTTCTGCCCCCCAAATCTAGCAAAAAATGCTTATCCCCTGTTTCCAGCACTCTATATGGTCCATCATAAGGTGGGCGTAAAGGTGGGCGATGGGCATCATGTCTGACAAAAACAAACTCTGCATTTTTTAAAGCCTTAGGCACAAAAACACGCGGAAAACTGTGGTGAACGGGGCCAGGTAGCATGCTCGGGCCCGTGCTACTCTGTAACCACTGAGCTGGGGAGCACTCTGGCGCCGGATTATCTGGGAGAAATTCCCCGGGCAGCCGAAGTGGCTGTGCGAAAACTAGCTCAGCCGGGGAGGCTTCTAAGTCCTCTTTCGGTGCAGAACGCAACCCCAATAAAACCAATGGTAGCCTGTCCACCCAATTTGTATCCGTAAGCGACGCCCTGAGAGCTGCCTTCAATGACCTGTGGAAACGTTTGCATAACCCGTTAGCCTGCGGATTATACGCAGTTGTGCGGTGAATCGTCACCCCCAGGCTGCGGGCCATTGCTGACCAAAGTTCGGAAACAAATTGCGGGCCTCTGTCGGACGTAATGTCCGATGGAACTCCAAAACGCGCTACCCATGCTGATAAAAACGCGCGCGTCACCTCCTCGGCTGTGGTTGATGACAGTGGGACCACTTCCGGCCAGCGCGTGGTGCGGTCAACCATTGTCAGAAGGTGTGTGCACCCCTGTGACGGCGGGAGGGGGCCTAAAGGTCCACATGAACATGATCAGACCTCTTAGCTGGGATGTGAAACGGCTCCAAAGGAGCTCTTGTGTGCCTGTGCACCTTGGCTTGTTGGCAGGCCGTGCAGGCTGCCTCCCACTCTCTAACTTGCTTACGCAGGCTTGGCCATACAAATTTCTCTCCCACCATTTTGACCGACGCGCGCACTCCCGGGTGCGCCAGGGAATGAATCAAGTCAGAAACGCGGCGGCACCACATGGCCGGTACCACAGGGCGTGGTCACCCAGTGGAGACATCGCAGATTAGGGGGGCATACCGTCTTGCAGCACCCTGTTCTCCAGCCTTAACCCTGTTGGTCCAGACTGGAGCACGCGCACGTCCACGTCGCTAACCTGATCCGCGGCCATGGCTGCATAATCTATCCCTACGTGGACTGGGGCCGCGCGCACTTCCGCGTCGCTAACCTGATCCGCGGCCATGGCTGCAAAATCTACCCCTGCGCGGGCTGGAGCCGCCACGGTGCGCGAGAGGCAGTCCGCCACTACATTAAGTTTACCCGCTACATGCTGGATATCGGTAGTAAACTCCGAGATTGCGGCCAGCTGTCTCTGCTGCCGGCCCGACCACGGTTCTGAAATCTTGGCCACCGCGAAGGTCAGCGGCTTGTGATCAACGAACGCGGTGAAACTGCGTCCCTCCAGCCAAAACTGGAAGTGGCGAATGGCCAAGTGGAGAGCTAACAACTCCCTGTTGAATGCGCTGTATTTTTGTTCACTATCGCGCAAGGTCCTGCTGAAAAAGGCGGGCGGTTGCCAAGCTCCTGCTACATACTGTTCCACGACCGCTCCTATGGCCACATCTGACGCGTCAGTGGTGAGCGCTATGCGGGCCATTGGGTCTGGATGTGCCAACAGCGCAGCGTTTGCCAGGGCTGTTTTGACTTCCGCGAATGTGCGCTCTCGCTCCGGAGACCATTCGATTTTGTTTGTGGGTTTTTGTTTTTTTAGTGCAGCATACAATGGTTGCATGAGCTGCGCTGCGTGGGGGAGGAAACGGTTATAAAAATTCACCATTCCCAAAAACTCCTGTAACGCTTTGACCATTTGAGGCTGGGGAAAATTTGTTATTGCGCGCACTTTGTCGGGCAGAGGAACCGCTCCTTCTGGAGAGACACGATGCCCCAAAAATTCAATCTGCGCCACCCCGAACTGACACTTCGCTGGGTTGATTATTAACCCGTGCTCTGCCAACTTCCGGAAAACTGCTGTGAGGTGGTTTTCGTGTTCGTCTTCGGATGCGCTGGCTATCAATATGTCGTCCAGGTAGACGAACACGAAGGGGAGGTCGCGCAGAACCGTGTCCATCATGCGTTGGAACGTCTGCGCCACGCCTTTAAGCCCAAACGGCATGCGCAAAAACTCAAAAAGCCCGAAAGGAGTTATTACCGCTGTTTTGGGTATGTCCTCAGCGCGCACTGGGACCTGGTGGTAACCGCGTACCAAGTCTATTTTAGAAAAAATGCGCGCCCCCGCCAAATGAACTGAAAAATCTTGGATGTGCGGGATCGGGTAGCGGTCATGCGCTGTAGCGTTCAACCTGCGAAAATCACCGCAAGGTCGCCACGAGCCATCAGCTTTTGGGACCATGTGAAGCGGTGAAGCCCATGGGCTCTTCGAACGCCTGATGATGCCCAACCTTTCCAGGTTGGCGAACTCCTCGCGCGCTATGGTCAGTTTAGCTGAATCCAAGCGCCGAGCTTTTGCAAAAACGGGTGGGCCGGTGGTAGTAATAAAATGTTCCACCCCGTGTTTAGCCACGGTTGCCGAAAATGTTGGAACCGTGAGTGCTGGGAACTGGGTGAGGAGTGTGTGGAACTTACCACCTGCAGCTGTGACGTTGGCTTGTGCTGTTGGCGGGGCCACTCGAGCTGTACAGGGAATAGAATAAAAAGAGAGTGCATTAACCAGGCGTCTGTTAGCAAGATCAACTAACAAACTATGTGAGCACAAAAAATCAGCCCCTAACATGTTGAAATTGACTGCCGCTATGACGAAAGTCCACTCGAATGCACGGCCGTGTAAAGACAGAAGTAGAGTCCTCTCACCGAAGGTCTTAATCGCCGAGCCGTTCGCTGCTGACACCCTAGGGCCACTGGAAAGCACCAGCCGATCAGCGTAGGAAGGTGTGATGAAACTCAGCTGGGAGCCTATGTCCACGAGGAAATGCCTCCCCGAGCGTGCATCCTTCAGGTAGAGCAGCTTATTCTCCTCTCTGAGGGCCGCAGGTGCTACCGGCCCCCGGTCTTGGTGTTTTCCCGAGCGCTTGAAATGGCACGGTGGAATGCACTTGCGTGCCCTCTCTGCGAAACGGCGATGGTAGAAGCAAAGGACGTTGTCTGCTCCGTGTTTCCTGGCCCCTGCCGCCGCCGCCGTCGGTGAGTCTGGTGCTGCAGCCTCTGGCCCCCTGCCATCTCCGGACATTGTGCCTAGCTCCGCTGCCGCGGCCGTAGCTGCGCGCTGTTTATTGGCGTTGACGAGTCGTTGCGCCTCCTGGCCCAGCTCGTGGTAGTCTCGCCGGGCCAACAGTGGTGAACTGGCCAGGGTCACTCTCACCGCTGACGGTAGGGTCCTGAGGAAAAGGTGGGTGAAGATGAAGTTATCATCTTCGGAGTCTCTCAGCCTCAACATCTTCCCCATCAGGTCTGCAGGTCTGTCGCTCTCAAATTCAGTCAGCGCCAGGAGCCCTTCTGCTCGCTCCTCCACCGAGGGGGTGAAGTAACGGATGAGTGCAGCCTTCAACGTGCTGTACTTGTCGCTGTCCGGCGGGTGGTTGATCAGGCTCTCTACTCGCTGGGCTGTGTGGTTGTCCAGCTTTGCAACCACATGGTAGAACTTTGTGGCGTCTACCGAAATCCTCCGGAGGTTGAACTGCGCCTCGACCGCGCTAAACCAGGAGCGCGGATTGTTCTGCCAGAAGTCCGGTAGCTGAACTGTGGCTGCATCCATTTGGCTGGCTCCTGACGAGTCTGGCTCGGGAGAATTGCTTCAGCTCATAATACGTCTAAGGGTCACCAGTGTGGTGAATGGTGAAGGACGAGGCTGAGTTTATTTCTCAAGTCGGTTTTATTCACATTCTCCAACATCTTCCAAAACACAGAAAAAAGAGTGAATCTCCCCACATCTGTCGCTTTTATATCCAGGACATCAAACATACAGTCACATGGTACTTAATCCCAGTCACAATGTAACTTCCCCCCAATCTTAACTCACTCCACCTCCCAATCTCTTGCCGCTGGGAGAAATCCCCCAAGGCTATCTCTTTGCATGCCAAAGACTAAACTTTCACACCCTCGTGTTATCTCCAGAACGGCTCAGTCCTTTGTTCCGTCTCAGATGTGAAGCCTAAGGTGGTATACGTATGAATCATACAATCATATATATATGTGCATATATGCGTGCCACAATGTCACTTTTGTCACTTATTTTCTCCTTGTCTTGATGACTGTCTTCACTGAGTTCCATCATTCCATGGTAGCTACACATGTGGACAAAATTGTTGGTACCCCTCTGTTAATGAAAGAAAACCCACAATGGTCACAGAAATAACTTGAATCTGACAAAAGTGGTAATAAATAAAAAGTCTATGAAAACTGACCAATGAAAATCAGACAATGCTTTTGAATTGTGGTTCAACAGAATTATTTAAAAAAAACAAACTCATGAAACAGGCCTGGACAAAAATGATGGTACCCTCAACTTAATGTTTTGTTGCACAACCTTTTGAGGCAATCACTGCAATCAAACGAGTTCTGTAACTGTCAGTGAGACTTCTGCACCTCTCAGCAGGTATTTTGGCCCACTCCTCATGAGCGGGCCAGTTGTCTCAGGTTTGAAGGGTGCCTTCTCCAGACGGCATGTTTCAGCTCCTTCCACAGATGTTCAATAGGATTTAGATCAGGGCTCACAGAAGGCCACTTTAGAATAGTCCAATGTTTCGCTCTTAGCCATTCTTGGGTGTTTTTAGCTGTGTGTTTTGGGTCATTATCCTGTTGCAAGACCCATGACCTGCGACTGAGACCAAGCTGTCTGACACTGGGCAGCACATTTCTCTCTAGAATACCTTGATAGTCTTGACATTTCATTGTACCCTGCACAGATTCAAGACACCCTGTGCCAGATGCAGCAAAGCAGCCCCAGAACATAACAGAACCTCCTCCATGTTTCACAGTAGGGACAGTGCTCTTTTCTTGGTATGCTTCATTTTTGCGTCTGTGAACATATAGCTGATGTGCTTTGCCAAAAAGTTGCAGTTTTGTCTCGTCTGTCCATAGGACATTCTCCCAGAAGCTTTGTGGCTTGTCATCATGCAGTTTGGCAAATTCCAGTCTGGCTTTTTTATGATTTGTTTTCAACAGTGGTGCCCTCCTTGGTCGTCTCCCATGAAGTCCACTTTGGCTCAAACAACGACAGATGGTGCAATCTGACACTGATGTACCTTGACCTTGGAGTTCACCACGAATGTGTTTAGAGGTTGTTCTGGGCTCTTTTGTTACCATTCGTATTATCCGTCTCCTCCTGCGGCCACGTCCAGGGAGGTTGGCTACAGTGCCATGGATCTTAAATTTCTGAATAATATGTGCAACTGTAGTCACAGGAACATCAAACTGCTTGGAGATGGTCTTATAGCCTTTACCTTTAACATGCTTGTCTATAATTTTCTTTCTAATCTCCTGAGACAACTCCCTCCTTTGCTTCCTCTGATCCATGTTTAGTGTGGTACACACCATGTCAACAAACAGCACAGTGACTACTTGTCACCCTTTAAATAGGCCGACTGACTGATTACAAGTTTGTAGACACCTGTGATGTTAATTAGAGGACACATCTTGGTTGAACATGTCCCTATGGTCACATTATTTTCAGTCTTTTCCAGGGGTACCATTATTTTTGTCCAGGCCTGTTTCATGAGTTTGTTCATTCTTTCATCTTTGTTTTTTAAAGTAATTCTGTTGAACCACAATTCAAAAGCATTGTCTGATTTTCATTGGTTAATTTTCATAGAATTTTTATTTATTACCACTTTTGTCAGATTCAAGTTATTTCTGTGACCATTGTGGGTTTTTCTTTCATTAACAGAGGGGTACCAACAATTTTGTCCACGTCTGTAATGCCATTGTTTGTTAACTCTGCCAAGGATGTTATGGAATTGGGGTAGTCTGTCTGTTAGCAGGATTACGCAAAAACTACTGGATAGATTTTGATGAAATTTTCACCGGAGGTAGCCCTCGGGCCAAGGATGAACCCATTAAATGTTAGTGGTGATCTGAGAGTGCATACCTCCACCAAGAACCTTGTATATATTTGTGCAGCAGGATTACACAATGATGATCTGAGAATGCATACCTCCACCAAGACTCTTATCTTCTCACAGTGTGTTAGCAAGAATTCTCCAAAACTACTGGATAGACTTTGCTGCAATTTTTACCAGAACTCGCTTGTGGCCTACACACAAACCCATTACATTTTGGAGGTGATCCATGATGGACGGAAGGAGCCTTGGCAGAGGTATGCGCTCTCTGAGTGCTTTTCTAGTTTTTTTGTTGTTGTTGCTTTTGGTTTTGTTTTGATTTTTTTTTTTAACCCTTTCCTGACCAGTACTTTTAGCCTCTTAAAATTCCAGTGGCCTGCCTGCAGGACATTTCAATTTTTCTACTGCCTGTCACAGTGTGAGGGACTTTCTTACATGTCCTTCACACTTGAATACCTACACACCCACTACCCCAAAGATTCTTGGACTCATGTATATACAGACGGCTCTGCAGAGAATGCAGTTCGGAATGGAGGGGCAGGAGTCTACATACAATATCCAGGAGACAACGAAGATAGAATCTGCCTCTCTACCAGCCTGTACTCCACCAACTACAAAGCCGAAGCAGAAGCCCAGAAAATAGCTGCAACTCACATCAAAGTCAGCCCCCATGCCAGTCAGAATGTCGTCTTCCTGACTGATACCCTGTCTATCCTACAGGCCTTGCAATACAATAGAGACACTGACCTGAACAACCTGTCCTCCTCTCTTGTCTCCCTCTGCTTGAGCCACACAGTCGCCTTACTGTGGATTCCTTCCTATTGCGGTGTGTTTGGAAATGAGACAGCTGACTCCCTAGCAAAAGAGAGATCAATGTGGGAACAGGTGGACAGGTCTACTAGCTACGCAGAAGTTAAAAGTATCATCAGGGCCAAGCAACAGACTAAGTGGAGGCAGCAGCATCCAAGCAAAAAACGGAGAAGATCCATACTTCTTGCTGACCCAGTGTGAGCAAGTAGCCTAAGTCAGGCTCAGGACAGGCCACAACCACCTGAACTATCATCTATACCCAAAATTCCATATCAGCAACACAGAGCAGTGTTCCTGCAGGTCAGCCAGCCAGACGGCAGAACATTTGCTATAGTCCTGCTCACTGCACGAAGCACTTAGAGAGAGAAACTGGCCCACCCTAATCCCAGTGGACCGGAAGCTCTACGCCGAGTTGGGGAACCTACAGCGTACTGTCGCCTTCATTGAGGAGGTGGGAGTGTCCATCTGACGAACAAGAAAAAGAAGAAGATATCTGGACATGGTTTCCAACCATGTCCATGCTTTTGGTTGTTTTTTGAACCATTTGCACCATTATCATCTTCCTGTTATCATTTATATTATTTAAGTTCCCTGTGTCCAGAGCCAGCTGTTACTTTTGAATGTTTTCCCCGTGTTTCCCTACCTCAGCCTTGGTTTGATCATTGTGTTTATTTTTCATTATCATATCTCTAATTATGTTTTACACACGTGGACAAAATTGTTGGTACCCCTCTGTTAATGAAAGAAAAACCCACAATGGTCACAGAAATAACTTGAATCTGACAAAAGTGGTAATAAATAAAAAGTCTATGAAAGTTAACCAATGAAATGAACTTTTAAATATCAGGACTTTCACCCCCACGGACCTCCTCCCAGTTTTTCTAGCCCCTGCCGCCGATCTGGTTTATTGTTTGGCTCGGAAAGTGAGACGGCGGAAGAGAGGAAGACGAGCGGGCGCTCTCGTGCGACTTCGCAGGAGAGGCTCGCGAACGGCGCTGCCTGGCATATTTCTGTCCAATACCAACTCTCTCTCTAACAAGGTGGATGAACTGAGACTGCTGATGCGTTTTAAGGACCTCGCCTCCTCAGCTGTCCTCTGCTTTACTGAGACCTGGCTCCGGGAAAATATACCGGACAGCGCGCTGCGCCTCGACGGCTTCCAGCTCTTCCGTGCTGATCGTGACACAGAGCTTTCCGGCAAGACCACAGGAGGCGGAGTCTGCTTCTACATCAACTGCAGCTGGTGCTCTGATGTAACGGTAATTTCCAAACACTGTTCTCCTGCCTTGGAATTTCTTGTTATCAATTGCAAGCCCTTCTATTCCCCGCGGGAGTTTGCTTCTTTCATAATGATCGCTGTGTACGCCCCTCCCGACGCGGACACGCGCGAAGCTCAGCGCGTGCTCGCGGATCACATTCAACACACAGAGCGGAGTTTTCCAGACTCGCTGATTATTGTGGCTGGCGACTTTAATCAGTGCAATCTGAGCCACGATCTCCCCCGCTACAAACAGTTTATTAAATGCCCCACCAGAGGATTAAACACACTGGATCACTGTTACACCACAGTGAAAGACGCATATCGCGCTGTCCCTCGAGCTGCGCTGGGATTATCTGATCACGTGATGGTTCACCTCATTCCCACATACAGACAGAGATTGAAGCTCACTAAACCTGTTGTGAGCACTACGAAGATACGGACCAGTGATGCTGAGGAGAAGCTGGAAACGTGCATGGAAATATCTGACTGGGGCATGCTTAAAGGAGCCACGCATGATCTGGATGAGTACACGGACACTGTGAACTCATATATCCACTTTTGTGAAGAGAACATTCTTCCATCACGCACCAGGGTGAGTTACTCTAATGACAAACCCTGGTTCACAGCTAAGCTCAGACAGATCAGGAAGGAGAAGGAAGCAGCGCTGAAAAGTGGAGACAGGGACTGCTACAGGGAGGTTAAATACCGGTTTAACAGAGAGCTGAAGAGGGCTAAATCTCTATACTCAGAGAGACTCCAGCAGCAGTTCACTGCTAATGATTCGGCTTCCGTGTGGAGAGGACTGAGGCAGATCACCAACTATCGACCTAAGGCTCCTAAAGGTCAGGATGACAAAGCCCTTTGTCAGAGACTGTCCCAACACTATGCCCGTTTTGACACCTCGTCATCTGTGTCCAACTCCCCCCCTCCCTCCAGCTCCACAGCCTCCACATTCCCTACTTCATTTAAGGCACCCCCCCCCCCTCCTCCCCCCCTCCCCTTATCATCAGTGAGCAGGATGTGCTCAAACAGTTCTCCAGACTGAACCCGCGCAAGGCCCCCGGCCCAGACGGCGTGTCTCCCTCCACCCTGAGACTCTGTGCAAAACAGCTGGCTCCTGTATTCACAGACATTTTTAACACCTCCCTTAAGTTATGCCACGTGCCATCCTGCCTCAAATCCTCCACCATCATCCCTGTCCCCAAGAAGCCACGGATCACTGGACTTAATGACTACAGACCTGTAGCGCTCACCTCTGTAGTCATGAAGTCCTTTGAGCGCCTGGTCCTGTCCCACCTCAAGTCCATCACCACCCCTCTCCTGGACCCGCTGCAGTTTGCCTACCGAGCCAACAGGTCTGTAGACGATGCAGTCAACCTGGCCCTCCACTCCATCCTGCAGCACCTGGACTCCCCGGGAACCTACGCCAGGATCCTGTTTGTGGACTTCAGCTCCGCATTCAACACCATCCGCCCCGCTCTGCTCCGGGACAAGCTGTCCCTGCTCAACGTGCCTGACTCCCTCTGCAGGTGGATCATCGACTTCCTGACGGACCGGAGGCAGCATGTGCGGCTGGGAAAGACTGTCTCAGACTATACTAGCATCAGCACCGGATCACCCCAGGGCTGTGTACTTTCCCCCCTACTCTTCTCCCTTTACACCAACTCCTGCACCTCCAGCCACCAGTCTGTCAAGTTGATCAAGTTTGCGGACGACACCACCCTCATCGGGCTCATCTCCAACGGCGACGAGTCCGCCTACAGGAGAGAGGTGGCCCAGCTGGCGTCCTGGTGCAGCAATAACAACCTGCAGCTGAACGCTCTGAAGACAGTGGAGATGATTGTAGACTTCAGGAAAGTCACTACTCCTCTGCCCCCCCTCACCCTCTCAGGCTCTCCCATCACCACTGCTGATTCCTTCCGCTTCCTAGGCACTACCATCACCAGGGACCTCAAATGGGAGCTGACCATCAGCTCACTCATCAAAAAAGCCCAGCAGAGGATGTTCTTCCTGCGGCAGCTGAGGAAGCTCAAGCTACCCACCAAGATGTTAGTGCAGTTCTACACAGCCATCATCGAGTCCATCCTCACCACCTCCATAACCGTGTGGTACGCAGGAGCCACTGCCAGAGACAGACTAAGGCTGCAGCGCGTCGTGCGCACTGCTGAGAAGGTGATCGGCTGCAAGCTCCCATCTCTCCAGGATCTGTACATCTCCAGGACCCGGAGGCGTGCTGGCCGGATCATAGCCGATCCCTCACACCCTGGTCACGTACTGTTTGCCCCCCTCCCCTCTGGTAGAAGACTTCGGTCCATCCAGACTAAAACCTCCCGTCACATGAACAGCTTCTTCCCCTCTGCCATTAGACTGCTGAACACTAAGTGACTCTCGTGCACCATGTACAGCAGCTCAACCAGACTCATGTCAATCATCACTGTTTTCTTCCTGCATTACCGACTGCACTATATAGTTCTCCACAGTATCTGCTGCTGGCTAATATATATTTTAACTGTTGACCAGTATCACTTAATCTTATCCTACACTTTATTACATGTATAGTTTATTTCTCTTATCTTATCATGTTTAATGTTGCAGCATTGTACCGAGACAAATTCCTAGTTTGTGTACTACATGAACAATGGCAATAAACCTGATTCTGATTCTGATTCTGATTCTGATTCTGAAAATCAGACAATGCTTTTGAATTGTGGTTCAACAGAATTACTTTAAAAAACAAACTCATGAAACAGGCTTGGACAAAAATGATGGTACCCCTAGAAAAGATTGAAAATAATGTGACCATAGGGACATGTTCAACCAAGATGTGTCCTCTAATTAACATCACAGGTGTCTACAAACTTGTAATCAGTCGGCCTATTTAAAGGGTGACAAGTAGTCACTGTGCTCTTTGTTGACATGGTGTGTACCACGCTAAACATGGACCAGAGGAAGCAAAGGAGAGAGTTGTCTCAGGAGACTAGAAAGAAAATTATAGACAAGCATGTTAAAGGTAAAGGCTATAAGACCATCTCCAAGCAGCTTGATGTTCCTGTGACTACAGTTGCACATATTATTCAGAAATTTAAGATCCACGGGACTGTAGCCAACCTCCCTGGAAGTGGCCGCAGGAGGAAACTTGATGAAAAATGGAAGAGACGGATAATACAAATGGTAACAAAAGAGCCCAGAACAACCTCTAAACACATTCATGGTGAACTCCAAGGTCAAGATACATCAGTGTCAGATCACACCATCCGTCGTTGTTTGAGCCAAAGTGGACTTCATGGGAGATGACCAAGGAGGACACCACTGTTGAAATCAAATCATAAAAAAGCCAGACTGGAATTTGCCAAACTGCAAGGCACATCATCTCTATGTTCACAGACGCAAAAATGAAGCATACCAAGAAAAGAACACTGTCTCTACTGTGAAACATGGAGGAGGTTATGTTATGTTCTGGGGCTGCTTAGCTGCATCTGGCACAGGGTGTCTTGAATCTGTGCAGGGTACAATGAAATGTCAAGACTATCAAGGTATTCTAGAGAGAAATGTGCTGCCCAGTGTCAGACAGCTGGGTCTCAGTTTGCAGGTCATGGGTCTTGCAACAGGATAATGACCCAAAACACACAGCTAAAAACACCCAAGAATGGCTAGGAGTGAAACATTGGACTATTCTAAAGTGGGCTTCTATGAGCCCTGATCTAAATCTTATTGAACATCTGTGGAAGGAGCTGAAACATGCCGTCTGGAGAAGGCACGCTTCAAACCTGAGACAACTGGAGCAGTTTGCTCATGAGGAGTGGGCCAAAATACCTGCTGAGAGGTGCAGAAGTCTCATTGACAGTTACAGAAATCGTTTGATTGCAGTGATTGCCTCAAAAGGTTGTGCAACAAAATATTAAGTTAAGGGTCCCATCATTTTTGTCCAGGCCTGTTTCATGAGTTTGTTTTTTAAAATAATTCTGTTGAACCACAATTCAAAAGCATTGTCTGATTTCCATTGGTCAATTTTCACAGACTTTTTATTTATTACCACTTTTGTCAGATTCAAGTTATTTCTGTGACCATTGTGGGTTTTTCTTTCATTAACAGAGGGGTGCCAACAATTTTGTCCACAGCTGTATAGTTTTGGTTCCTGCCCTGCATGTATGTTTTTATTATCATTATCTAGCTCCCTGGTGTCCTTGTCTGCAGAGCCCCGCCCATCCTGTTTTCCTTACCTATAGCTGCTCCCCTGTTAGCCGTTGACCCCTGATTAGTCTCACCTGTTTTGTGTTTGGTAATCACCAGTTTCCTTTATTAGCCATCCTCTTCTGTTGCCTGGTGCTGGAACATTATGTGTCGTAGTACAGGTCGTGTACGGGTTGTACCTCTGGCGCCCGTCTTTGTTCATTGTTTGGTTAAAACCAAGTCATGTGTTGACAGCTGAGGCTGTCTTCTGTCTTCATCATCCTGTGCTGTGGAATAAATCCTTGCTTGCTCTTCATTGTACCTGCCTTAAGGAGTCAATTTACTGTCTGCCAGAGGCAGCCCATGATAGTTTGTTCCAGCCCCACAGTGTGTTCAAGCCCCGGAGGGCTCTCCAGCGTCAGCTCCTGTGGCAGCAGCACTGCCAGCTCCCAGGACAGCTGTTATGCCGGCTCCCACAGCAGCTGCAGTGCTGACTCCCACATTTTCTGCGCTGGTGCCCTCACCCACTGCAACTCCTCAGACTGCCTCGTCTACTGCCCCTCCGGCATCCCCAGAGGTGAAGGTCGCCTTTCCAGCAGCAGAATCATTGGGGTCCTCATATGCAGAAGAGCAGGAGTTAAGGCAATTCCTCTTTTTTTGTCTTTTTATCATCAGTATTAGAGAGGTTTTGTCTTGCTCCTGGCAGGGAGACCCAGTTGCAGCTCCCATCTGCTTCTGGGCTCTCCCTATCGAGCGCTTCTGCTGGTTCTTTTGGTGTGGACACGACACCTGCATGTGTTTGTCCTTCCCTGTCCAAGGTGGCTGTGTCAGGAATGGGGGAGCACATTTTGACCCCTGTAGTCCCGATGACCGGTGCACCCCAACCGTCAGTTCCAGAGGCCGGTGGGCCTCCACCCTTTGTTCCAGAGGCTGGTGGGCCTCCACCCATCGTTCCAGAGCCCAGTGGTTCGTCAGAGCAGTCGGCTCCACCTGGTTCATCATAGCAGTTGGCTCCACGTGGCTCCACCTTGGTCGTCAGAGCAGTTGGCTCCACTCTGGTCATCGGAGCGATTTGCTCCACCTTTGCCATCCGGGGTCGCCGTTCTTCAGCTGCTGCAACCTGAGCTCAGCATTCCCACCACACCATGTTCTTCTGTCTGGTGGCCCATGAACTTTGATAGGCCTCCTGATCCACTCTGCTCTTTGGTTGGGGGGGGGGCGGCATTGGACTGTAGTTGGCCCTCCCACCCATCTTGTTCTTTTGTCTGGGGGTCCTTGGACTTTGGTCGGCCCCCCTATGTGCCGTGCTTCCCCAGGTGGTGGTCTCTGGACTCTGGCTGACCACCCGATGAACTGTTTTTGTTTTGTTATTGTATTGACTCGTTCCCTCCAGTCCTTTGTCCCCGTCCACCAGCCCCATTTGGTGTTTGTTGTTTTTCTTTTTGGAGCGTCTGGAATCCAGCCTTAAGGGGGGGGGGGGGCACTGTCATATCTGGACATGGTTTTCAACCATGTCCATGCTTTCGATGGTTTTTTGAACCGTTTGCACCATTATTATCTTGCTGTTATAATTTATATTATTTAAGTTCCCTGTGTCCAGCGCCAGCTGTTATTTTTGAATGTTTTCTCTGTGTTTTCCTACCTCAGCCTTAGTTTGATCATTGTGTTTATTTTTTATTATCATGTCTCTAATTATGTTCTATAGTTTTGGTTCCTGCCTTGCGTGTATGTTTTGTTTATTATCATTACCTAGCTCCCTGGTATCCTTGTCTGCACAGCCCCGCCCATCCTGTTTTCCTTACCTATAGCTCAGGGCTTAAAGTTTTCTGGCACCGTGCTGAATTTCCTGCGTGTGCTGTTTTTTTTTTTTTTTGTTTTGTTTTTTTTTGGGGGGGGGCTGCGGGGAAATTTACTTCCTATTTCTGTATGCAGAAACCCTTTTTGTCCAAGAGGAGTTGCTGTATCTAGCTCTGCTGATTTCTGTAGAAAACCTGGATAGCTCATGCCCCATTAGCGAGTAAAGAGACGAAACACCCAAAACACTCAGTACTTATATGGCGGCCAGGTGGCTTCACTTCTTGCAGCCAGTGATCCATCCAGTTTATCTATAGAGATCAGTGTGGCGCGCTCCTAATTGGACAGTAACAGCAAGAGTGAGTGACTGGAAACGTGTTTCATTCTTCTGACCCTCCAGTTGCTCCTGGTGGGTCAGGCCATCCCCTATGTATGGCAGCTCTGCCATCATCAGTGTGTGAATGTGTGTGTGAATGGGTGGATGGCAGGATTTGTAAAGCGCTTTGGTCATCTAGAGATGAAAAAAAGCACTATTTAAGCGAACGCCATTTGCCATTTCTGTAGGATGGAGAGTAAGTTTTTGAAGCCTGGGTAAGATGTCCTAATTGACAAAGGGCTTAAAAACAAATGGCGCTCAGCGTGGATCAAAAAAATGGGCAGAGACGGCAAGCCTTTTGGTAGCTGGTGCAAAAAAATTAGAGAACCAGGAGCTTGTTTCTGCACATTGTGCTTGAAAAAGCTCATGTATGTAACTTGCAGTAAAAAGTGTTACCACATCACGAACTAGATCCCGGCCACAGAGTAGCTGTCCGTTTTTGTTAACTGAATTAAACTGCAGTTTTCTGTAGTAATCTGGCTTTGTGCATTTCCCTTTTTATTTTTTATAATATTTAATTTACTATTATTTCTTTTGAACAAAACAGTTATGGAAATGATGCAATTCTGAGTATTATATACAGTTCACTGTTGCTGTTTACAATTTGTTATTAAAAATACATGATGCAAAAGTTGCACATTCCATTAAAAAATAGTAAATCAATGGCCTTTTCCATATACGCTTTACTGAATGGTTGCTTATCAAATCTTTTTCCACCAGTGAATTAGTTCACTTGACTGAGTTTCACATACCCTTATTCATAAATGTGATGTTATAGATTGCAGGGCATTCTTTACATAATTTACATAACTTGATAGCAACAGGATCCTAACTGTTAGATGTTTGCGCCATATTAGAGTGAGATGGAGTACTATTGCCACCTACTGACCTTCCTTTAGTATTGCTGTTTCAAACAGTCCACCATAACCTAGTCTGAATTTATCAATGGGTATGGCAGATATGTTACTGGCTAGTGTGTGTGTGTGTGTGTGTGTGTGTGTGTGTGTCCACCCCTGTGACCCTGCCCCCGGAAAAAAGTTCAGGCTCAGGATTTTTTTTTTTTTTTTTTTTTTGCTTTAACCCCCTGTATAACTGCTCTCCTGTTATCCACTGGCCCCTGATTAGTCTCGTTTTGTGTTTGGTAATCACCAGTTTCCTTTATTAGCCGTCCTTTTCTGTTGCTGGAACATTGTGTGTTGTAGTACAAGTCATGTACAGGTTGTACCTCTGGCGCCTGTCTTTGTTCATCGTTTGGTTAAAACCAAGTCATATGTTTGTTTGACAGCTCAGGCTGTCTTATGTCTTCATCATCCTGTGCTGTGGAATAAATCCTTGTTTGCTCTTCATGGTACCCGCCTAAAGGAGTCAATTCACTGTCTGCCGGAAGCAGCCCATGACACTGCCACTCAGTGAAGAAAGTATTTGATTTACTTTGCATATGCTATTTTTAGGCATTTTGAGGAAAATTGGCTGGAATGCTAAGGGGTTAACTATAAGATTCTTTTGAAGTTTTTTAAGTTCTCTGCAAACTATGGCCTTTACTGTATGATGCAGTTAAATGTCAGGAAACTCCTACTAGGACAGCTGAACTTTTTAGGAGGGGGTTAATTAGAATCACTTTAATTGATGCAGAAGACTGGAGTCAGTAATGAAATCAAAAAGTGCTTCAACAAAGTATTCGCTTAAAGTTGTTCAGACTTATGCTGCACCCAGCTTATTTATCTTTCCTTTGATCTTTTCTTTCCCTCCAAGATTTTTTTTTTGTTATTTTGTTTATCAATGTAACTGTACCCCTCCATGGATGGCCACCTTATTGTGGTGGAGGGCTTTGCGTGCTCTAATGATCACAGCAGTTATGTTGTCAGGAGCAACTTGCCCCTGGTAGGGTCATCCAAATGGTAAGTGGCGTTCACTTATATAGCACTTTTTCTCATCTCTAGATGACCAAAGCACTTTACAGAGCCTGCTATCCACCCATTCACACATACATTCACACACTGATGGTGGCGGAGCTGCCGTGCACAGGCGCTGGCCTGACCCACCAGGAGCAACTGGGAGTTCAGTGTCTTGCTCAAGGACACTTCGACATGTAGACTGCAGACAGAGCGGGAATTGAACCCCTGACCCCTCTGATCAGTAGTCAGCCACACTACACCTATGCCACAGCCGTCCCCAAGGTAAATTGGTCCTGAGGGAAGGGCCTGACCAAGAGCGGTCCAGTGGATCGCTATGAAAAAAGTTGCAACAAGGATTCATTGTACCCAAAGGAGCATGTGGGTCTGCCCTCCAGTGGGCTGACCACCTGCAGAAGGGATCATGGAGATCATGGTGCTATGTGAACTACGCAGCAGTTTGGGCTACTCTGCTTGTACTGCTCCCCCGTGACCTGAACCCCTGAATAAGTGGTAGACGATGGATGGATGGACTGTACAAATCATTTGTTAAAATGAGTCAAACTCTCAAGATATCCAGCCACTGCTAAACAGTGCTGATGGTTTTCTGTAGTTCATTTTGGAATTTTGGATAAGAAACTTGTGAGTTTCCCAACTGAATTTTCTTTCGTCTCTTTTTTTTAAATCCACAGGATTTCTACATGATTTTGGAATTATCCACAGAGATGTGAAGGTAAATTTATTTTAGATTCATTCTGACATAGTATATGTTTTTTTTTTATTTTAAGAATAAACTGGATTAAGCTATACACTACAAGGTAGGATACACATGGTTTTAAATATTCTTCTGCACTAAATTAGCATTAACCTTTAACTACTTTACCAGCAACATTTTGGAGAGCAAGATCAAAACTATGATCTAAATGTGAAAAGCCATGAGTATTAAAACATATGACTGTCCAACAATAACAAAATTTCACATAAATGGAAAGAAACACACATAAGTGGCACTGTTTTGTATGTGCTTCTTTATTATTCAAGTAAGCACAAGTTAATTTAAAAAGAGGTGTGATCACTTGGACAAAAATGTCAGAAAATAGAACACAAATAAAAACACAATATACCTAAAGTTTGTGTATGCAAAAGCTGTTATTCCTCACCCCATAAGTCTGCACCTGCTCACTGTCCTACTTGCATGTTTCCTCTATGAACAGACCACTCAGCAGTCTTTGTCCAAAGTCTATTTTTGTTTTAGTATGATGAAACAATATCTTGAATAATCAGTATAAAAATGTTCAAATGACGCAAGATTACCTTCTGTGACCTTTTGTTCAGTTTTCAGACAGAACATTTTGTAATATGTTCATTATTGTGGGTCAGTCATTTAAATAGTTCATCAATTACTGTTTGTATAAAGAAAATAAAGGTCACATACAAAACCCTAAAGACTGAAAAATGATGTTTCATCATATAGGTATTTTTTGATGTTTTTCTGTCTCATTTGTTTTTTTTTTTTTTTTTTACTTTTTTATTGCAGATGGAAAACATTCTGCTGACAGACAATGGTGAGTTAAAAAATGTCTCCAGCAGAGAGCAGCAAAGCTGGGCTATGCAGGAGAAGCACGAAGCTTCCAGAAAACATCCTCCTGACTGTACTCAGCTGTCAATCAAAAACACATGGATGTATGCAGTACATGCATTATAGGAGGAGGAGAGAAAGTAGAGAATATGGCAGTGCCTGTGCTAACACTGCGTACATCATACATGATGTGGAGAAAATGTTTTTTTTAGGTCATCTCCGATTGTCAGACTTTGGTTTGTGCCGTCAGCTGGAGAGGGGAGGAAGAGCCTTCACTATCTGTGGAACCATCCAGTATATGGGTGAGGAAAACATCCATCAGATCCTTCCTCTGTAGCTGCAGGAGCTGCAGATGCTTTTTTAATACTCAGAAGAAGATATCAATAATTGTACTGAATGTGCCCTCTGCTCTGCAGCCCCAGAGGTGCTGAGCGGTGGACCCTACAACCATGCAGCTGATTGGTGGTCACTGGGAATTCTGCTTTTCTCACTGGCTACTGGGAAGGTGAGCTGGCGCCTGGAGGCTCATTATGTCCTCCATGATCTGTAGGAAAATGAAATTTTCAGGGGCATAACCAAGCTTCAGTTTGGAATTTGAAAAAAAAAACAACAAACCTGCGTATCTTAAGTGGTGAGAATTTCCTCTTCATGTATCTGTCCTCAGTTTCCCGTGCCTCCTGAACCAGATCATTGCAGTATGCTTTGGAAAGTGAGGAGTTTTCCCTATGAAATGCCTCTGAGCCTCAGCCCCCATCTGGCCTTATTAATAACAGAGGTAATCTTTATGTGATATATACCTACTAACTGGCCATCAGTGTCAGTCCTATTAGTATAATCCCTTATTTCTCCATGCAGCTTTTGTGCAAGACTCCCTGCCGCCGCCTGAGGACCCTTGAGCGTTTCCAGAGACAAAAATTCTTCTTTGGCACAACTTTTGACGTTGACCTACTCCAGCGTCACCCAGTGGAGGTAGCCGTTGAATCAACTTTAATGGGGAAATACTCAGCAAGCAACCAAAATGGCCTGACTTCTCCCCATTCACTTCCTTGTTTTCCACTCAGGTGATTCTGGAGCTGAGAGAGCGACCAGACAGAGCTGCCAAAGCTCGACGGGGCCTCACCTTGTCCCTGCAGCCTCTCAAAGGCTTCGACTACGACTCGCTCCTCAGCCCTCCCGCCACTCCAGACACACAGCTGGATCCTGGCGCTCACACTAGCATAGCTGCACAGTTGCCTGGCCCTGCACTCTCACTACAGCTTGCTCAGGAAAAAGGTCAATGTCGAGAAGTGTTTGTGTGACTTTGAGTTTACAGTACTGTGACTAACACGCTGAAGACAAAGGCCTGCATTTATGTACTTGTATGTCTGCACAGTTTTTCACCTTTAAAGGGGTCATTGATTGCACTTTTTCTACATTTTAACAGCTCACACATCTTAATGAAATGTGTGACGTATTTTGTTCGTTTTCTTTCAGTATTTAATTATTGCAGCAAATTTTTTTGATTTTTTTTTTCCAGCCTCTGTGAGAACGGCTGATTTCAGTGTATATCGCTTTAAATCTTCAGACTGCATTCAACTCCGCCCTCCCTCTTATGTCACTATTGCTAACCTGGCGCGACTGTTGGCACCGCCAACGACGCAGTCCAGGGACGGATAATTTTTTCACGCATGGGGAGTTGTTCGGAACTCATAAGAGCTCCTGATGCAAAGATATACAGTGATGATATAGAGTGAAGTACGTGGCAGTAATGCACCTGTAAGCTGGTTGCCAACCGCCAATCAAATCTAAAAGAAGATGATTACCTGGCTAGCTCCTAGCTTTTAGCTCATATGTATCCTGAGCCAGGATACATGCGAGCTCAGGGTCAGGTCAGGTCAGGTCAGCCCAGCGGTCTTTAATGGTGCGGGCTGAGAATTTCTGTAAAACTCCTTACATTTGTTGGTGATGGAAAAAAGCCTTTTTAACAGTTTTTCAAGGGTTCACACCATTGGGGATCCCAGGGCTGACTTGGGAGGCCGACTTGACCTGTTACCCCTGAGCCAACTAACATTTGTCTTAAAGAATGAATGAAATAATGCATCACTGGTGGACAGGGGGTGTGTGGTTTCAGCGGTTGATAGGATATGACTGGGCCATGGAGTACAATAAGCACCGAAACATGAGTGGCTAAACTGCTAGCTTCAGCTAGATGATGTTAGCAGCTAGCTGGCATTAGCTAGGCACTCAAAATAATGCCTAAGAACAACATATATGGTCAAGTGTTGGTAGATGAACAAAAAGTCTAGTGGGGGTGAATAGAATTTATAGAAAATGACGTTCCAAACTGGACAAATCAACAGTTAAGCTAATGCTAGGTGGCCTGTTGGCATGTGATCAATAGAGCTGTCTACACTTACGTCACCGATCGCGTGTACTTAGTCCTAGTGGCAGAGCACCGTATAAACAAACGACATTCTCAATCTATTTCAATGGAAATATTAGCTAAATTTAAACAAAGAAAATGCTGAAATCATGCGCAAAAATCAATTGGCTCATGTAGCCATGGTGATGGCAATCAGAAATACAAGTTTTTTTTTAGATTCCCATCGGCCAGCAGAGATTACCAAAGGAGGATATTGTGGGCTAATGCCTGCTGAAGGAGAATGCCTTTTCATAATCTAATGCAGAGGCCGAGGGATGATATGACCCACACCGCCATCTGTTCTGACCACTTTATAACAGGTATGTCTTTGTATGTTTCCTGGCAAACCACTCACACACACACATTCACTTTGAGCGCGCTCTCATACACGCGCATGCACACACATATGTTCTTTTACAGGTGCAGATACCAGACTCGTGATGAGACCTTTTCAGAGGAAGAAACAGTTTGTCTTCTGTTTGTTTCAGTTGTGTCAGTTTGTTTTTTTCTGTTTACCAGCCAGTAAACAGAAGACCCGTCAGGTCTATCATGGGTAAAACATCCATCCATTCATCTTCTACCACTTAATCCTGGGTAGCTTATCCCAGCGTCTTTGGGTGAGAGGGTAAAACAATTTAAATAAAGTATTAAGAGTTACTAGAACATACCCGTGCATAGTCATCCATGCCCGTCGAAACCAAGTATAAGTAAGTATTTCGGCATGTCCGTTGCTGAAGGGTCTCCTCCTGTGTGAGACGGCTGTGTTGTTCACAGTCATGCCACGGGCATCACTGACAGAGATTTCTTGAATTTATAGAGTGCGTTCTGCCTTACTGAGTGAGATTTCCTGATGTCCTGCTTCAAATGCGTGCAGTGTTGCTCGCTTTGCGGGCATTTCGGGCTTCAAGTGACTCAGCAAGTGTATGGCGTACTGCCACACATTTACTGTCTGTCTGTGCATCCCTTGTCTGCTGTACCCTATGCTTTTGAAGGGTCTCCTCCTGTGGCAGGCATCACAGGAGAGTACATCATAGGTAGGCAGGCATCATGAGTGATGGTCTATATGACATCATAAAGACATCCAGGCTGGCATCATAGGACACTACGTCACAGGTAGCCAGTCCTATTGCCTATATG
Source organism: Pholidichthys leucotaenia (assembly GCA_020510985.1). NCBI lineage: Eukaryota > Metazoa > Chordata > Actinopteri > Cichliformes > Pholidichthyidae > Pholidichthys > Pholidichthys leucotaenia. The sequence continues at coordinate 44,668,144 of CM035844.1, read as the reverse complement.
ATGGCATCGCCTATATGACATCATTGCGAGTCCTATGTACCCTGAGATCATAGGATCATCATAGGACATCCTGCAGACATCATAGGCCATCCTGTGATGTCCTATGATCGTAATAGACACACAGACATTTCTTGAATTTAGAGTGATTACAAGAGGAGTCTATACATAATATACAGTACATAGATATAATAATAATCATTATTATTATTATTATTATTATTATTATTATTATCTCACTTTACATGTCAAGTCACATCTCAAAGCGCTTACAGTGAGTCCATTATTCATTCACTCCAGACAGACATTGATAGTGGTAAGCTACTACTGTAGCCACAGCTGCCCTGGGGCAAACTGACGGAAATGTAGCTGCCAATCTGCGCCAACGGCCTCTCCGACCACTACCAAACATTTATACACATTCATACCCACTGTCATGGACACTGGAGGCAAGGTGGGTAAAGTGTCTTGCCCAGGGACAATGGCAGGATGGCTAGGGAGAGCGGGATTTAGATCGCCAACCCTCTGGTTATTGGATAGCCCACTCTACCTCCTGAGCCACTGCTGCCCACATTTCCCTCCTCCATTCCATTTTTTACTGAGCACCAAGCTGGACGGCAGGAAGTTCCATTTTTATATCGTCTTTGGCATGACCCAGCCGGGACTTTAACCCCGACCTCCCGGTTGTGGGGCAGATGCTTTACCTCTAGCCCACCACTCTGGATGTGCTGTATAAAGCTCCTTTTGGCAAAGTAAATCTGTTTGGCAGAATAAGGGAAGTAGACTTCTGTTCTGCTTACCTAGGCTGCTTGACAGGACAAAGGGAAAAAAAATAACAGGTATGTCCGTTTACCAAAACTGTAGAGTCTTATTTATCGTTAAAAGTAATTTGCCTACACATAAAGTTTATATGAACATGCGAAAAACACCCAAATTTGCATCTGAGAGAGTTGATCGCTACAATAGCATAGAAAAACGTCAGCTCCGCTGCTGTACGGTCAGATACCGGACGTCTTTCCTGCAACATGCCATTTCACTGTACAATAACTCACTCTAATGTTGAATTTTGGTCATGACAACGCTGCCACACTGCACCTTACAGTCTAATTGGTACCTCACATTTCACCCTGCGCCTCATAATCCTTCTTTGTACAGTCAGTACTATACATAGATTCATAAGGATCATCATCTATTTAACCTAGTAGTAGCCTATGTAGTATGTAAAGTTACTTAAGTATTTTTACTTCCCCGGGTAACTCCTTTTCTATTATGCTGTGTGTATTTCTGTTGGTTTGAGTCGTCCACTGTGTCATGCTGCTGTTACAGTATAATTTCCCAGTTTTGGATCAATAAAGTACATCTATCTATCTATAGCAGGGAAAATAAGTATTGAACACGTCAACATTTTTCTCATTAAACATATTTCTGATGGAGCCATTGACCTGAGATTTTCACCAGATATCAGTAACAACACAAGTAATCCATACATACAAAGACATCAAGGCAACTGTGTTCACAAAACAAATTACATTTAATAAAGTGGAATGACACAGGGAATAAGTATTGAACACATGAAGAAAAAGGGGTGCAAAAAGGCATAGAAAGCCAAGAAACCAGCTGAAATCCATCCAAATTTGGGAAGCCATCCCACCCCCCATCAGTGCAAATTAATTTCAGCTGGTACCCTGCCTCTCGCCCAAAGATGCTGGGATAGGCTTCAGCCCCCCTGCGACCCGAAAAGGATTATGCAGAAGAAGATGGATGGATGGATGGTTAAGTCCTGACTGATAGCCTTTAAAAAGGTCTCTCAATATCAGATTGTCACACCACAAAGACCTCATGATGGGTAGAAGCAAAGAGCTCTCTCTAGACCTTCGTAAACTTATTGTTGCAAAACATAATAAAGGCATTGACTACAGGCACATTTCTAAACTGCTGAATGTTCCAGTGAGCACTGTTGGAGCTATTATTCTGAAGTGGAAGGAACATCATTTTTCCATAAACCGACCACGACCAGGAGCTCCTCGCAAGATTTCTGACAAGAGTTAAAAGAATTATCAGAAGTTATCCAAGAGCCAAAGACCATTCGTGGAGAGCTCCAGAAAGACCTGGAGTTAGCAGGTACTGCTGTTTCAAAGAAGACAATAAGTAATGCACTCAACCGACATGGGCTCAATGCCCGCTCACCTCGCAAGACTCCATTGCTGAAGAAAAAGCATGTTGAAGCTCATTTAAAGTTGGCTGCAGAACATTTGGGCAAGCCAGTAAAATACTGGGAGAATATAGTCTGGTCAGATGAGACCAAAATTGAACGTTTTGGATGCCACGACACACAGCATATTTGGAGGAGAAATGGCACTGCACATCCCATCATGGTGTGGGGGTGTTTTCATCACATGGTACAGGCAGACTTCATCATCACTCTGTCACTCTATAAAAGCAAGAAATCTCTGTGTGTCTGTCACGCTTCATAGGACATCATAGGATGGCCTATGATCTCTGTCTGAACATCATAGGACATCCTATGAACTCAGGCATCATAGGACACAGACACATGTGTCTTTATGTCATATAGACCATGTATCTTTGAACTCAGGCGTCATAGGACACAGACAAATGTGTCTTTATGATGTCATATAGACCAGTGGTCCCCAACCTTTTTTGTACTAGGGACCAGTTTCATGCATGAAAATTTTCCGTGGACCGGGTAGAGGTGCGTGGGTTCCAATAACAAAAACCTGTGTCAGTTCAGAGCATGTATTCTGAAACAGTTACACTTTATATTTGGCAATTACAATGATTCTACAGCATCATATCAACTCACCATAATCAGTGGGAACTCTGGGCTTGTTTCCCTGCAACTAGAATTTTGTTTTTGGCTCATTCTTTCAAGAGTTAGCTTGTGTCACTGATGCATGAAATGTCGCGCCAGAGTCAAGAGCAGTTGTGAGGCGAGGGAGGAAACAGTTGTTTTTCAAAATAAAATCTCCGCAACACTAATGGAAAAAAATAGCTTTAATATTAACCACAATTTTTTTTTCTTTGCGGCCCAGTGCCAAATGATCCACGGACCAGTACCGGTCTGGGGACCGGGGGTTGGGGACCCCTGATATTGACCATGAACTCAGGCATCATAGGACGACTCGCGATGCCTATATGATGGCACATAGACAAATGTGTCTTTATGATGTCATATACATCAAGCTTGCCTTCAAATCTTTATGATGTCATATACAGTGACAGACATCAGGCAACATGTCTTTATGATGTCATATACATCAAGGCTGCCTTCATGTCTTTATGATGTCATATACAGTGAGTCCATGCTGGAAAGCCTCTTTCTTGCTGAGATTTATTTTCATGATCCTGTCCATGAACTGGTATTACAACGCACCTATCCCTCAACCAGTGCTCTCAACGAAGAAGACCCACCAGATGGAGAGCTAATGACAACAACTGCTGCACGTCAGAAAAGATGCCATGAAGATGAAACACCTGAGGTTCCAGCAGTACATCGCACCCGTCTGAGACAGGAGGACACCCTTCACCAGCATAGGGTACGACAGACTTTAAAGCACGTTTCTAGGACATCATAGGACAGCTGATGATCTCTGCCTTATCATCATAGAGCGTCCTATGAACTCAGGCATCATAGGACGACTCGCCATGCTTACATGATGGCAAATGTGTAACCTTGACGAATGCCAGTCTACACTACAAATGTGTAAAACGCCAAGCAAAGTGCTGATTTTCTCCGGGTGCTCCGTTTTCTTGGTTTCTACAGGCATGCACGGGCCTTCCTGAACAGGGTGAAAGCCACTTTTTCAGGATCGTGCCCATGAACTGGAATTATGATGCACCTATCCCTCAACCAGTGGTCTGAACGAAGAAGATGGCCCACCAGATGGAGAGCAATAGAATGAGGAGAACTGCTGCACGTCAGAAAGGATGCCGTGAACATGAAACACCTCAGGTTCCACCAGTACGCCGCAGGCATGACTGTGAACAACACAGCCGTCTGAGACAGGAGGAGACCCTTCAGTGGTCTGAATGAAGAAGAAGAAGACCCACCAGATGACGTCTGTATGATGGCACATAGACAGAGCACATGACTCCCTACAAGACATACAGTATACTGTATATATAGACACAAGTAAGCAACATAGCACAGAACAGTGACAGGTAGGAGAAGACGTAACAAGCAGGGCAGGGCATATTTTTGTGTGATTTTTATGTTTTGCTGTATACAAAAGGCATCACATGTGATTGCCACTTAGTGCTGTGTTGCTATACCAACTGTCCTGTAACTGGCAAGAATTCTGTTCCAGTGCATCCCCTCTACGGGCATGCACGGGTATGCACTAGTATAACTGAAGGAAAGATGAATGGACAAATGTACAGAGACATGCTTGATAAGAACCTGTTGCCATCTGCCAAGATGCTGAAGAGGAAATGAGGGTGGACATTTCAGCAAGACGATGATCCCAAACCCACAGCCAAGGAAACTCTCAACTGGCTCCAGAGAAGGAAAATAAAGCTGCTAGAATGGCCCAGTCATTCACCTGACCTGAATCCAACTGAAAATCTATGGAATGAACTAAAGGTCAGAGTTCATAGAAGACATCCACGGAACCTTCAAGATTTGAAGACAGTTTGTGTGGAAGAATGAGCTAAAATCACTCCTGAGGAATGCCTGCGTGTAGTTTCTCCATACAGGAGACGTCTGGAAGCTGTTATTACCAACAAAGGCTTTTCTACTAAATATTAAAATTAATTTCACCAAGCGTGTTCAATACTTATTCCTTGTGTCATCCTACTTTATTAAATATAACTTGTTTATAACTTGTTTAGTGAACACAATTGCTTTGCATGTCTGGAATACTTGGGTTGTTACTGATATCTGTTGGAGCCATTTACCTGAGATTTTCATCAGAAATATGTTTAATGAGAAAAATGTTGATGTGTTCAACACTTATTTTCTCCGCTCTATCTAGTCATGTGAAAAAATTTGGACACCCCTTTAAATATTCAGTTCTTTATTAAAAAAATGTTCACGTATCTATGTCTAACCTTGTTTTTGTTTTTTGTTTTTCCACAATATCTTTATTGAACCTTTTTTTTTTTTTAACAAACATGATACAAACAATCAAACACTAACACTAAAGTACTACAAAAAAAAAAAAATGCACTAAAAACACCAACAACCACCAACAAAGTCAAGTCTTCAACAATGCTCCTCTGTTTAGTCTAGACAATCCAATACATAAGTATACATATTATGTTCACCAGTTTGGAATTTACAAGGTCCACACACATCATTCACCTTCTTCTTCAAGAGTTATGTTTAAATTTTTTACATAATCAATAAAAGGTCTCCATATATTCTCAAACACAATTTCCTTTGATTTTAGTATATATGTTATTCTTTCTAATGGAAGGTTTGTTAACATCTGTCTTAACCACTGAGTCACATCTGGTCTATGAGTCTTTTTCCATAATAGTGCAATACATTTTTTGGCATTAAGCAAACTGAGGTCTATGAATGTTCTTTCACTTTTATTAAAATTATGCTTTTCTGGGTACAGACCCAACAAAAACAGTTTAGGATTCAATATGATTTGTTTTGAGATTATTTTTTCAATTGTTACCCTCACCTCTTCCCAAAACATTCTTATTAATCTACATTCCCATAAACAATGAAATAGGGTTCCTTTACTTTCCATGCATTTTGTGCATGTATCTGGTATATTTTTGTTATATCTATTTAACTCCTCCGGTGTAACATACATCCGCATTAACCATTTGAAATGTATCAATTTAAGGCGTGCATTTATTGATTTGGTTTGAGCTTCTGTACAAGCCAATTCCCATTGTTCCTCTGAAATTTCAATTTGCAGATCTTCTTTCCAGTAGTTTAATCTTTTCAGTGAATTTTCACTTGAAGATAGTGTCAGTGAGTTATAAAACTCTGAAATAATACCCTTTCTTTTACTATCTTTCATCATCATTTTTTCCAAGGATGAATAAATAGGTCGAGTGAGAGCTTTATTTTGATTTGATCGAATAAAGTTTCTAAGTTGAAGATATTTAAAAAAATGTGTTCTATTGAGATTAAATTTGATCCTCAGCTCTTCAAAAGACATTATGTTGTCTGCACATGGCAAATATAAATCCTGAATCTTTTGTATCCCTTTTAAATTCCATACTTTAAATACAGCGTCCGCTCTCCCTGGTTTAAAATATTGATTACCCCATATTGGACTAAATTGTGACAATAACTGTGGTTCTTTTAAATAGTTTTTAGCTTCACACCATATTTTGATCATATGCTTTACAAATGGATTTTTAACTTGTTTTTGTAATTTTTTTGCCGAATCTGAGTATATGAATATGGGAAGAGGTAAAGGTAAATTGTATGATTCCATTTCAGTCCAGTGAGGGAGATCATTTGATGAAAAATAATATGTCATAGACCTCAGTTGTGCCGACCAATAATACAACATAAAATTTGGACATTTCAGACCTCCACGATCAAATGGTAAATATAATAAAGACAAACGTAATCTAGCCCTCCTGTTGTTCCATATAAATTCCACTAACTTTTTTTTTATTCTTGAGAATAGATCTAAGGGTGGTGATAAGGGAATGTATTGAAATAAATAAAGTATTTTAGGTAAAATATTACTTTTAAGTATATTGATTCTCCCGATCATCGACATTGGTAGTGACATCCATCTCTGAGTTAACTCATTGATATCTGACATTAAGGCTTCATAGTTGACACTGGCGACTGATTCTAGCTTAGGCATAATTTGGATTCCTAAATATTTAAACTGATTTACAACATTGAATTGATTTACCTCAGGGGCTGGGTAATTTCTCTGGGTCTCATTTAGCATTAATATTGAAGATTTAGTTTTATTTATTTTATATCCTGATATTTCCCCAAAATTCTTTATTAAATTCAACAAGGTTGGAATTGATTTTTTTAGATTCGACATAAACAAAATTATGTCATCGGCGTACAGGGAGATTTTATGTTCTGTTGGTCCAACTTTAATTCCATATATTTGTGAATGTAAACGTATCGCTATCGCTAAAGGTTCAATTGCCATAGTAAACAGTAAAGGTGAAAGTGGACAGCCTTGTCGACATCCTCTATTGATTTTTATTGGTTTTGAAATATTGTTATTTGTTAGGATTTCTGCTGTAGCATTATTGTATATTATTTGAACCCATTTTATGAAATTATTTCCAAGTCCAAACCTTTGTAGGACTTCAAAAAGAAAGGGCCATTCAACTCTATCAAAGGCCTTTTCGGCATCCAATGATAGGAGAGCTGTATCCGGTGCTTCTTTATTAAAATAAATAATATTAAATAGTCTTCTTACATTATGGAAGCCTTGTCTACCCTTTATAAAGCCATTCTGATCTCGATTAATAATATTTGGTAAAATTTCTTGTATTCGTCTTGCTAAAATTTTACAGATTATCTTAAGGTCGGCGTTTAATAGGCTTATTGGTCTCATATTTTCACATTTATTAGAGGGCTTACCTGGTTTTGGCAGCAGTATAATTAAGGCATTATTTATGTATGATGGTAAATTATTATTTTGAAATGCTTCTAAAACCATTTCCAAAAAAGGTTTTATTAATTTATTCTTAAATTTTTTATAAAGGTCAACTGGAAGACCATCTGGTCCTGCACTTTTTCCTGATTTCATATTATCAATGGCTAGCCCAACTTCTTCTTGACTAATTTTAGACTCCAATATCTCCCTGTTTTCATTTGGAATACACGGTATAGATAGTTCGTTCAAAAACCCATTTAGTTTTGTTAAATCAGGTTCATTTTTGGTATCATATAATTTTTCATAGTAATCTCTAAAGGCTCTATTAATTTCTAAAGGATCTATAACTACCTGTCCATTACTTATAATACTGGTAATTGGTGTTTTAATTTCCAATTGTTTAATCTGCCATGCTAATAATTTTCCTGATTTTTCACCTTGTTCATAAAAAGATTGTTTCAATCTTAGAAGACTCGAGGCAGCTCTATTCGCTGATTTTTTGTCGTATTCAGCTCTCAAAATCAGTAATTCATTCTCCAACCTTGGGTCACTTCCTGCATACACTTTTTCCTGAAGATTTTTTATTTTATGTTCCAATTTAGCTCTCTCCTCTCGAGTCTTCTTAGATTTTGATCCTGTATAACTAATAATATGTCCCCTAATAAAAGCTTTGAAAGCCTCCCACTTTACACATGCTGATGTTTGTGTAGTATTGATGTCAAAGAACTCGTCTATCTGTTTTTCTATATACTTGACAAATTCCTCATCCTGAAGCCATTTATGCTGAAATTGCCATCTACCTGATTCCTTTGTCAATTTTTTATCTACATATATTAGACAACAGGGTGCATGATCAGAGATCACGATGTTATCATAAAAGCAGTTTTGAATCTTGGACCTTAATTCTGTGGAAATCAAAAAATAATCAATACGTGAGAATGTCTTGTAGGTACTGGAATAACAAGAATAGGCTTTAACTTGTGGTTTCATTTCTCTCCATATATCTAACAATCTCAATTCTTTCATAAAATGATTAATAGTCATCCTACATCCAATGTGCGTACAATCCAGTCCTGTTGATCTATCCACACCTGGATTCAATGTACAATTAAAATCCCCTGCTATTATATGTTGCCCTGTAAGTGATGATAAGATGAGAAATAAATTAGCAAAGAACTTCTGATCATCTATATTGGGACCATATAAGTTCACAAGATTTATATTTTCTAATAGCAAAGAACCTTGAATGATTACATATCTTCCAAATTTGTCTCCAATTACATTTTTCACTTGAAAAGGAACTGATTTATGTTTGAGAGTCATAACTCCCCTGGCTCGGGATGAAAATGAAGAGGTGAATACACTTCCCTGCCATCTACTCCTAATTCTTTTAACATCCTCCTCTATCAGATGAGTTTCTTGTAAAAACACAATTCTTGAACCCATGTCCTTTATTTTATTCATAACTTGTTTAAGTTTTTTTAAATTTTGTAGACCTCTGCAATTCCATGAAGTTAAATTAAGGTTAACACTTTGGTCCATGATCAATAGAGAGTTTGGGATTACCTTGCAGTGTAAACATGCTCATACAGAGAAGCAAAAACATGAGTGGTTGAACATTCATCCTACAAACTACACACAAACAAATTTCCCCTTCCCACACTTGTGGCAAACCCCCCAAAATCAAAAGAAAAATTCTGTCTCCCGATATAGCCATCGACCGTTCCACACCCACGGGGAACAGCCTAAGCCACTCCTTCTTCATCCTCCCAATCACCCTAACTCTACTGCTTTTAATGACGTAACATTAACTCTCCTCTGTAGTTTTCCAACTTAACTCCAAAATTTTTAACAACTTTGTACATCATAGTTTTTTTTTTAAATTTTTAACAACTTTGTACATCATAGTTTTTTTTTTGTTGTTTGTTTTGTTTTTGTTTTGTTTTTTTAATATATAATACAATCTATATTTTGTAAACTTACTATTTACTTCAAGTCAGTCAGATGCCTGTGCAAATGCTTAATTATTCTACCTTATATTTTGTTCATGCTTAGCTCCCACCAGTCTCTTCTTCTTCTTTGATCTTCTTGATGAACTCCTGCGCCTCCTCTGGGGTCTTGAAGATGTGGGTTCTGCCCTCATACGTGGTCAGCAGTCTTGCAGGATAGATTACACCATGACGAATCCCAAGGTTGCGCAGCTCCTTACGTATGGGATCAAACTGCTTCCTCAATTGCTGGATTCCTGTGGCCAAATCTGGGTAGAACCGCACCTGCTGGTCCTGGTGTTTAATCTCTCCTTTAGCACGTGCAGCGTTGAAGATCTTCATCCTGTCTCTGTTGCTAAGAAACTTCATAATTAAGGTCCTCGGCGGTCCCTTATCTCTCCGTGGGCCAATACGATGTGCTTTTTCCAGAACCACTGCTGATTGCAACTCCTCGCTGCCCAGCACCTCCGGAATCCACTTTTCCAGAAAGGAACATACGTCCCGACCTTCTGATTCCTCTGGAAGACCCACCAGCCTCAAATTATTCTGTCTCGACCGAGATTCCAAATCCAAAATATTATCTTCCAGAGATTTATTTTTTTTTTCCAAAGTGCGCACCTTTAATTGAAGACGGGTGACGTCATCTTCAGCACTAGCGAGACGGAGCTCCATCTGCGCCGTTCGTTCTACACAGTCACCAAATTCCTTTCTTATTCCTTCCAGCGCTGTCATAATCCCATCAAATCTAGAGGAAAAGTCCGCTCTCATTGAACTCATGGCAGCCATCAGCGCATCTGCGCCATTCCCCGCAGAAATCGCACCGCCGCCAGCCTCCTCCGCCATATATGGAGCCTTGTTTGCTGCGTCACAGACCTGAAAGTCCGTTAATTTGGACTGTTTCGGCGGCTCGCTTTTTCCTTTTCCTGGTTTTCCAGCCTTAGGCTTCGCCGACATATCCTCGCCCAAATGCTGGGATACGTTCTGTCCCAAATGAGAGAGTTATTTGCCGATTTTTTTTTTTCCAGGAGCAGAGCAGAGCGAGACACGTCCGTCCTACGTGGCAGCCATAACCGGAAGTCTTGTTTTTGTTTTTATTTGCATTTTAAAAATTTATTTTAGCCATTTTAAGTGGGAATGGATGTGGGGGTAGCCTAATTTATTCCTCACTATTTGTTTAGAATTATATTTTGCAGAAAATTTGAAAAAAGTCTTTAATTCATTTTTAATTGTTTAGTTGTATTACGTGAATCTCCCAGTATTTTTGACATTGATGTTAAATATCCATATGTCCAAATATGTTAAAAAAAAAACCCACACAGGCTTATACAGGGTGTCCTAATTTTTTCATGTGACTGTATCTATCTATCTGTCTTCATTCCAGTTTGAACTGCTAATCAGCCTCAGAGTAAACATAACACTGCAATTAAGTTAAGTTAATCCCTTCCACAGCATGTGGGACATCATGTGGTGTATGGGGCAGCACGTATCTCCGTTTCAAAGTGTAGCCTCAACTGGCGATGTCCAACCGGGGGTTCGAACCCATGACCTCCGACTCCAGAGTCCAACACTGTACTTGTGTTGCCAAGAGGGTCAACCCACTTGGCAAGCCAAGTAGGAATGCTTTTGTTGACTCTGTTATGCTACGTGTCCACTGGCCAGGACTTTTCGGAAAGGAATCCGGATACCGCAACCTGTGAGGCACAGAAAAGGGGCGTGTAGCATAGTTCTCGGCTAGGCGGAGTCGAGCAATGCGGGAAGAAATACTGGAATAGTCATTATTAACCATGAGCAGATTGTTTTTAATAGTGCTGGTAGTATATTTGCACTACAAAAGGCAACTTTGTCGTCATTGCCGCCGGTTTTGGGTTCACCCAATCCTACAGACCTGCACAATGCATGTCGAATTTCACCGCCTGGTTCGTGAGCTTCGGCTGGATGAGCCCGTGTTCCACAGCTCTCCACGCCTCGTTCCTTTGTATGTTGTTTCTATATGATGGCAAGGACTAGTCGTATAGTATCGGGTTGCCTGAAACAGCGGTTATTAATTTCTCCTTCAAGTCTTCACAACAGGTAACGTACAGATCCCCCCCCCCCCCGTCTTCTCCTCCATCTGGCTGGTTCACTGGATTGGTCGACAGGTCCGGCTGTGAGCGGTCTTCAGCTCTCCGCTGCTACCAGACAGTATGGCGTCCTTGGTCTCCATATCTTTAAAACAAACCAGCGAAAAGTATTTCTAACATCATTTCATGCAAGCAATCGTAGATTCAGTAGTTGAATCCGTCGTTATTTGACATCAAAAACTGCTGGTGTAAAAGTTCAGGATGAGAGTGCTGCCTCCGGTTCATGACCGTACGGAAAAAATCATCCATCCATCCATCTTCTACCGCTTTTCCGGAGGTCAGGGTCGCGGAGGCAGCAGTTCAAGCAGAGAAGCCCAGACTTCCCTCTCCCCAGCCACCTGCTCCAGCTCTTCAGAGGGGATACCAAGGCGTTCCCAGACCAGCTGGGAGACATAGTCTCTCCACCGAGTCCTGGGTCTGCCCCGGGGTCTCCTCCCAGTGGGACGTACCTGAAACACCTCAAGTGGGAGGCGTCCAGGAGGCATCCTAATCAGATGCCCATACCACCTCAACTGACTCCTTTCAATGTGGAGGAGCAGCGGTTCTACTCTGAGCCTCTCCCGGATGACTGAGCTCCTCACCCTATCTCTGAGGGTGAGTCCAGCAATCCTACGGAGAAAGCTCATTTCAGCCGCTTGTATCCGCGATCTCATTCTTTCGGTCATTACCCAAAGCTCGTGACCATAGGTGAGAGTAGGAACGTAGATTGACTGGTAAATCGACAGCTTTGCCTTAGAACTAAGCTCCCTCTTCACCACAACAGACCGGTACAACGTCCGCATCACTGCAGATGCTGCTCCAATCCGTCTGTCGATCTCTCGCTCCATTTTCCCCTCACTCGTGAACAAGACCCCAAGATACTTAAACTCCTCCACTTGGGGCAGGAGCCTGTCCCCAACCCGGAGAGGACAATCCACCTTTTTCCGGCTGAGGACCATGGACTCGGACTTGGAGGTGCTGATTCTCATCCCAGCCGCTTCACACTCAGCGGCAAACCGTCCCAGCAAGAGCTGTAGGTCATTGCTGGATGAAGCCAACAGGACAACATCATCTGCAAACAACAGAGATGAGATCCTGTGGTCACCAAGCATGACACCCTCCATTCCCTGGCTGCGCCTAGAAATCCTGTCCATAAAAATTATGAACAGGATCGGTGACAAAGGGCAGCCCTGGCGGAGTCCAACTCTCACTGGGAATGACTCCGACCGAGTGTTGGCAATACGAACCAAACTCTCACAACGGTCGTACAGAGACCGAATAGCTCGTAACAACAAGCCCGATACCCCATACTCCCGAAGCACCCCCCACAAAAATCCACGAGGGACGCGGTCAAATGCCTTCTCCAAGTCCACAAAACACATGTAAACTGGTTGGGCAAACTCCCACGAACCCTCAAGAATTCTCGAGAGGGTAAAGAGCTGGTCCGATATGCCACGGCCAGGACGAAAACCACATTGCTCCTCCTGAATCCGAGGTTCGACCAACGGCCGGACTCTCCTCTCCAGTACCTTGGCATAGACCTTCCCAGGGAGGCTGAGGAGTGTGATCCCTCTAAAGTTGGAGCACACTCTCCGGTCCCCTTTTTTGAAGAGAGGAACCACCACCCCAGTTTGCCATGCCAAAGGCACTGCCCCCGACCTCCACGCAATGTTGCAGAGGCGTGTCAATCATGACAACCCAACAACATCCAGGGCCTTGAGGTACTCAGGGCGAATCTCGTCCACCCCTGGGGCCCGGCCACCAAGGAGATTTTTAACCACCTTGGCGACCTCAGCCCCTGTGATAGGCGAGTCATCCCCCTCGTCCCCAAACCCTGCTTCCTCTGTGGAAGGCGTATCGGTGGGATTGAGGAGATCCTCGAAGTATTCCTTCCACCGCCCGACGATATCCCCAGTTTAAGTCAACAGTGTCCCATCCGCACCATACACAGTGTGGACGGGGAGCTGCTTTCCCCTCCTGAGCCGCCGAACAGTTTGCCAGAATCTCTTTGAAGCCGACCGAAAGTCTTGTTCCATGGCCTCACCGAACTCCTCCCATACCCGCGTTTTTGCTTCAGCAACCACCCGAGCTGCACTCCGCTTGGCCTGCTGGTACACCTCAGCTGCTTCGGGAGTCCCACAAGCCAACCAAGCTTGATAGGACTCCTTCTTCAGCTTAATGGCCCCTCTCACCACTGGTGTCCACCACTTGGTTCGGGGGTTGCCACCACGAGATGCACCGACCACCTTGCGGCCGCAGCTCTGGGCCCCCGCTTCAACAACAGAGGTGGAGAACATGGCCCATTCAGACTCCATGTCTCCAGACTCCCTCGGAATGTGGTTGAAGTTCTTCCGGAGGTGGGAGTTGAAGACCTCCTGGACAGGGGCCTCAGCCAGACGTTCCCAGCACACCCTCACTATACATTTGGGTCTACCAGGTCTGAATGGCTTCCTCCCCTGCCATCGGATCCAACTCACCACCAGGTGGTGATCAGTTGACAGCTCTGCACCTCTCTTTACTCGGGTGTCCAAGACATACGGTCGCAGGTCTGATGATACGATAACAAAATCGATCATCGACCTGCGACCTAGGGTGTCCTGGTGCCAGGTGCACAAATGGACACCCTTATGCTTGAACATGGTGTTCGTTATGGACAGACTGTGGTTAGCACAGAAGTCCAATAACTGAACACCACTCGGGTTCAGATCGGGCAGGCCGTTCCTCCCAATCACCCCTCTCCAGGTTTCACTGTCGTTGCCCACGTGCGCATTGAAGTCCCCCAGTAGGACAATGGAGTCTCCAGGAGGAGTACCCTCCAGCACCCCAGTCACAGACTCCAAAAAGGGTGGGTACTCTGAAACATCATTTGGTGCATAGGCACAAATGATGGTCAGGACCCGTTTCCCAACCCGAAGGCGCAGGGAAGCAACCCTTTCGTCCACCGGGAAAAACTCCAATATAGAGGCAGCAAGGTGGGGCGATACAAGAATACCCACCCCTGCTCGTCGCCTCTCGCCCGGGGCAACTCCAGAAAAAGCCAAGCTCCAGCCCCTCTCCAGGAGACTGGTTCCGAAACCGGAGCTGTGTGTTGAGGTGAGGCCGACTATATCTAGCCGGTATCGCTCAACCTCGTACACCAGCTCAGGCTCCTTCCCCACCAGAGAGGTGACATTCCACGTACCAAAAGCCAGTTTAGAAAGCTTGGGATCAGTCCGCCAAGGTCTCCGCCTTTGACCGCCACCTAATCCACATAGCACCGGACCCCCATGATCCCTCCTGCAGGTGGTGAACCCACTGGAGGGCGGACCCATGTAACTTCTTCGGGCTGAGCCCGGCCGGGTCCCATGGGTGGAAACCCGGCCACCAGACGCTAGCCTTCGAGCCCCTCCCCCAGGCCTGGCTCCAGGGTGGGGCCCCGGTAACCCCATACCGGGCGGGGTACACTGAATCCTTGATATACAATTTATCATGAGAGTCTGTTGGATCGTTCTTAGTCTGGCCCTTCACCCAGGACCAGTTTGTCTTGGGTGACCCTATCAGAGGCAAATTGCCCCCGGACAACATAGCTCCTGGGATCACTGGGGCACGCAACCCCCCCCACCACGATAAGGTGACGATCCATGAGGAGGCGGAAAAAGTCATGACCGATGGTAATGTTTATGCAAATGAGCTGTAGGGGAACCCATGGGTGACTTGGCACACCACGGTACGGTTTTCAACCGCTCTGCACCCAAATGTTTTCCGCTGCGTTTCCAATACGCAATGAATGGGAAGCGAAAAAATGACAAAACCAGTGGACATGTCAGAGGTGCATTTAAACTTTAAGGGTGTCCACCTTCTGACTGTGTCAACACCAGTGAGTCCTACCAGCAACACGTCTTGTGGTGGGGACCAAGCACCACTTGCGGGACCGACACACTGGTGGTATCTGGGGAAATACACCACCAGTAAATCCAGTTCACAGCGCCAAGTGTAGCCAAGTGGACGGGCAGTTAAGCCCCAACTGGCGACATCCAACTGGGGGTTCAAACCCACGACAAAGTGGATAAACAAACCAATGGTGCAATGATTTGGATGAACAGTATGATGAACCAGAAAAGTAAACAGCCTGATGGTTGATCCTGTTGTCAAAGTCAAAGACATAAGAGTAAAAACAAAGGAGCTGTATTCCACTTGTCCAGAGTCCAGCACTGTGTTGCCAAGAAGGTCGACCCACTTGGCAAACCAAGTAGGAATGCTTTTATCGACTCTGTTACAAAACACTGCAGGGAAACTAGTTTAAAAATGAGACTGACACTCACCTGCAGACAAATGGACCATTTCGGAGCACTGTAGAGCTGAAATGAAGTGTCAGGATTAACGAGGGCTAAGTGTAATCAAACAGCATCTCCCATCTTTGTGGAGGCAAGTAATATTTTCCCAGCTGTGAGCTCCGGTGGATAAATTTTGCAAATCTAAACATGATGGCTTTTTGGGGATTTCCACAGCGGGTACAGTTTATTTTCTATTATTAGAGTGTTCCGCCAATGCGCAGCGAAGCTGGAGTATCTATCCAGTAATTACAAATATCAATAAATGTTGTTTCTGGCCACTCTGCTGGATTGTTCTTCCACATACTGGATGTTAAACAGTAGGCACACTTTTCGAGATCACAAATTTAAAGTTTTTGATCACATCTGAGCCAATATTGAGGTGAAAGCTCATCATAATATTGATATGCCATATTGTTTCAATGGTAAACTTACAGTTTTTATTACCTACGTGCATTTGGTGGGCGCACTCCCGTGTCAAGTAAGCAAATGTGTAGACAGCCCTATGCTGACCCCAAAGCTGATGCTAACAGAGGTCACTGTAGCATCACAGCAGAAATATAGCAAAATAAGCCAGAATGAAATGAGATGCATTATCAACTGTGGATTAGTGAACCAGGTGGAAACAGGAATGTGTATTAGGGTGATTGAAATCTAAAGAAAATAAAAAATATTAACCACACTTGGTAAGCTAATTTGTTAGCTCACTGTTATCACCATGATTGACAGCTAGGCTGGCTAATAATGGAGCAATGGACTGGTACCAAGGATGTGCTGGGCTGGGTTTACTAAGTCAGTGACTCAGTAACATCGCATGTCAAATCTGAAACAGTCAGTTTTGCTTTTTGAAGTGAAAAATGATATAAAGGCTGTGTTTTGTGTTGTTTTTTTTAAGAGAAGTGAGTGTTTTGATATTTTTCAATAATCACATGACCATTCAATGCCTTTCAGAAGGTCAAAGCCTACAAAAACAAAATTTTTCAATGACCCCTTTAAACACAAGTTTGGAACTTTATTTTGAAATGTTTAATACAAACCAAATAAGTGACTCTGATTCAAGTAAAATTTCCTCACATGCATAACTAAGTTTTACAGTTTATATTTTTCATTCTGTGTGATGCTTTGAACAGTTTGTGTTTTAACTTCTTTGCCTTTCTTTATTGAGCGCCATTTTGACCCTCTTTACTCAACAGTGTTGCAAGACAGATTGCACTATTGTCTTGTGTACTTTTATTTTTCCTGTTACAGCTCAAGGGTGTTGAAACTGTGGAAGAATGCTATCAAATTTAACCCATGTGAATAAGTCAAGCTCGTTTTTCATGCTAAACTTTATTTCTTTGTTAGAGTAGCTATCTAAGCAAACCCTGTGCCCAACAATGTGGACTGATTTCTGCTTTAAAACTTTTTCTGAACTTTTATTTGTGCACTCATACCTTACCCAACCTTAACCTCAGCTGCCTAACTTCTACTGTCCTGTACTTTGTTGGTAAATTTTAAACTCAAGCAAGCATCCCAATATCCCATTCAGATGTGTATGCCTTCAACATCTTATCTACATGTCATTTACAGTGTAATCTACGACTCAGGGGATCGCTCACTGTTTTTTTTTCCACAGTCGGTCATTTTGCCCAGCCATATGGATCAGATTTTGTTCTGAACCAGCAACACTGTTTACCTCTGGTTAACATTTTCATAGCTACAGGGCTTTTTCTGTAGTCCAAGGTTGCCCTAATCCATGCCTGTGATCTCACCTCAAAGCACTTAACCTTATCATGGGATTATGTCCTGATTTTGTAAAGTACAGCCCAAATGTGTATGCCTCTCAGAGCTTGCTTTTTGGGAGGCCACATATGTCTAATGTTTATATTGCTCTTTATAAAGTTTATATGAATATTTTGGATGCTCTTTGATGTTATATGTTAAGTTATGATGTATTTTTGTAATTGCCATGTAGCACAGATTGGACATTAAATGCTTGCTGTACAGTCTGCTGCTGATTTCTTTAGTCTCTTCTTAAGAGTTGGAAGAAAGTGAAATGTATTAAAAAAAACAAAATTGTTTTTCATTGATTGGAAAGTCATCATTTCGACATTTTCCCTTTCCCTTCATATGGTGAAGTCATTTTTTTTCAATTTCGAAACAAGAAGGGCCACTGGCTGTTAAGCAATTCCATTTGGGGCCCTGTGGTGTAAAAAGTAAACATTTGTTTAAGTTATGTTAGGGGTTGAATGTTATACAAATACTACAAAATAAGGAACTGCAGACATTTTAGTAAAACATTTGCTTAATCTCACACTGTGGAAATTTGACATTACAGCAGCTCCACAAAAGCCCACAGAAATAGGAAATGCATAGTAATATGAAAATGACAGACTTAAAACAGAAATTAAGATTCAGGGAAAAAATAAATTTAATAGTACACTAATAGTAATATAATAGTAGGGCTTTTTTAATCTAAATTATAAGCTAAGATAAGATAAGCCTTTATTAGTCCCACAATGGGGAAATTCCAGGATTGCAACAGCACAGGGATAGCAACACTCAGAGCAACAATCAGAAGGCAAGAAAAAACAAGAGCAGCTAGTATACATATGTACATATTAATATATATATATACGTATACTGTATATACAGTGGGGAAAAAAAGTATTTAGTCAGCCACCAATTGTACAAGTTCTCCCACTTAAAAGATGAGAGAGGTCTCCAATTTTCATCATAGGTATACCTCAACTATGAGAGACAAAATGAGAAAAAAAAAATCCAGAAAATCACATTGAAGGATTTTTAATGAATTAATTGGTAAATTCCTTGGTAAAATAAGTATTTGGTCACCTACAAACAAGCAAGATTTCTGACTCTCACAGACCTGTAACTTCTTCTTTAAGAGGCTTCTCTGTCCTCCACTCGTTACCTGTATTAATGGCACCTGTTTGAACTCATTATCAGTATAAAAGACACCTGTCCACAACCTCAAACAGTCAGACTCCAAATTCCACTATGGCCAAGACCAAAGAGCTGTCAAAGGACACCAGAAACAAAATTGTAGACCTGCACCAGGCTGGGAAGACTGAATCTGCAATAGGTAAGCAGCTTGGTGTGAAGAAATCAACTGTGGGAGCAATTATTAGAAAATGGAAGACATACAAGACCACTGATAATCTCCCTCGATCTGGGGCTCCACGCAAGATCTCACCCCGTGAGGTCAAAATGATCACAAGAACGGTGAGCAAAAATCCCAAAACCACACGGGGGCACCTAGTGAATGACCTGCAGAGAGCTGGGACCAAAGTAACAAAGGCTACATCAGTAACACACTACGCCGCTAGGAACTCAAATCCTGTAGTGCCAGACATGTCCCCCTGCTTAAGCCAGTACATGTCCAGGCCCGTCTGAAGTTTGCTAGAGAGCAGTTGGATGATCCAGAAGAGGATTGGGAGAATGTCATATGGTCAGATGAAACCAAAATAGAACTTTTTGGTAAAAACTCAACTTGTCGTATTTGGAGGAGAAAGAACACCATACCTACTGTGAAGCATGGGGGTGAAAACATCATACTTTGGGGCTGTTTTTCTGCAAAGGGACCAGGACGACTGATCCGTGTAAAGGAAAGAATGAATGGGGCCATGTATCGTGAGATTTTGAGTGAAAACCTCCTTCCATCAGCAAGGGCATTGAAGATGAAATGTGGCTGGGTCTTTCAGCATGACAATGATCCCAAACACACTGCCCGGGCAACGAAGGAGTGGCTTCGTAAGAAGCATTTCAAGGTCCTGGAGTGGCCTAGCCAGTCTCCAGATCTCAACCCCATAGAAAATCTTTGGAGGGAGTTGAAAGTCCGTGTTGCCCAGTGACAGCCCCAAAACATCACTGCTCTAGAGGAGATCTGCATGGAGGAATGGGCCAAAATACCAGCAACAGCGTGTGAAAACCTTGTGAAGACTTACAGAAAACGTTTGACCTCTGTCATTGCCAACAAAGGGTATATAACAAAGTATTGAGATGGACTTTTGTTATTGACCAAATACTTATTTTACCGAGGAATTTACCAATTAATTCATTAAAAATCCTTCAATGTGATTTTCTGGATTTTTTTTTCCTCATTTAGTCTCTCATAGTTGAGGTATACCTATGATGAAAATTGGAGACCTCTCTCATCTTTTAAGTGGGAGAACTTGCACAATTGGTGGCTGACTAAACACTTTGTTTCCCCACTGTATATATATTTATATATATATATATATATATATATATACAGTATATATATATATATATAAGAGAGAGAGAGAGAGACACACAGCGCAGAGCATTGTGGTTGGTGGATGTGCAGCAGAAAGTCTAAGCTCTCTCTCCGCGGATGCGGCGGGCCAGCTGGATGTCTTTGGGCATGATGGTGACCCTCTTGGCGTGGATGGCGCACAGGTTGGTGTCCTCGAAGAGACCCACCAGGTAGGCCTTGCTGGCCTCCTGCAGAGCCATGACGGCGGAGCTCTGGAAGCACAGGTCGGTCTTGAAGTCCTGAGCGATCTCCCTCACCAGGCGTTGGAAGGGCAGCTTACGGATGAGCAGCTCCGTGGATTTCTGGTAGCAACGGATCTCTCTCAGAGCCACGGTACCGGGCCTGTAACGGTGAGGCTTCTTCACTCCGCCGGTGGCCGGAGCGCTTTTTCGAGCAGCCTTGGTGGCCAGCTGCTTCCTGGGGGCTTTTCCTCCTGTAGATTTATGGACGGTCTGCTTGGTTCTTGCCATCGCTCTTTATTATTCTGTCTTATATTTCTTGCACGCCGCCTAAACTCCAGCCCGGCACCCGCGTCGTTTTTGCTTCAGTTTCTCCTGGTATGTCGAGTTTCTCCATTAGCACCGGGTGGCGGTTGAGTGCTAGCTAGCTCTTCCCTACTGTATCGTCTCCTGCTGTAAACAGAGGCTCCGTCCGCCGACTCGGGAGACCTTTGGGGCGATAACTGTGTGTCCGTGATATATATAGAGTGAAAGTTGTGCCGGATCAGAAAGTTATCACCAGATCAGAAAGAATGGGTGTACACAGGTGGACTACATCTTATGCAGAAGGAGAAATCTGAAAGAGACAGGAGACTGCAAGGTGGTGGCAGGGGAGAATGTAGCTAGACAGCATCGGATGGTAGTCTGTAGGATGACTTTGCAAAGCAAGAAGAGGAAGAGAGTGAAGCCAGAGCCAAAGATTAAGTGGGGGAAGTTACAGAAGGAAGAAGGTCGCACAGAGTTCAGGAAGGAGTTGATACAGGCTCTGGGTGGTGGGGAAGAATTACCTGATGACTGGGAAAGTACAGCAAAAGTATTGAGGGAAACGGGTAGAAAGGTATGTGGTGTATCCAGTTGACAGAGGAAGGAAGACAAGGGGACTTGGTGGTGGAATGAGGAGGTACAGGAAAGTATTCAAAGGAAGAGGTTAGCAAATTAAAAATGGGATAGGTAGGGAGATGAAGAAAGTAGACAGGAGTATTTGGAATCTAGGCGTGTGGCAAAGGAAAAGGATAAGGCATATAGTGAGTTGTATGAGAGGCTGGACACTAAGGAAGGACAAAAGGAGTTGTATTGACTGGCTAGACAGCGAGATCGAGCTGGAAAGGATGTACAGCAGGTTAGGTTGATTAAGGACAGAAATGGTAATGCACTAACAAACGATGAGTGTGTTGAGAAGGTGGAAGGAATACTTTGAAGAGATGATGAATAAAGAAAATGAGAGAGAGAGGAGGATGGATGAAGGAAAGCTAGTGAACAAGGAAGTCCCGAAAATTAGCATGGCAGAAGTGAGGGCAGCTTTGAAGAGGATGAAAAATGGAAAGGCGATTGGTCCAGATGACATACCCGTGGAGGTATGGAGATGTTTAGGAGAGATGGCAGTGGACTTTTAACGAGATTGTTTAACACAGTCTTGGAGAGTGAGAGGATGCCTGTGGAATGGAGAAGAAGTATTTTGGTACCAATTTTCAAGAGCAAAGGTGATGCTCAGAGCTGTAGTAACTACAGAGACATAAAGTTGATCAGCCACACGATGAAAATATGGGAAATGTCATGGTCTGAGCGCCGATGTCGTCCGCGCTCAGGCCGTACATCATCTCCGCCAGGCCTTTGTTGTGACAGCGTCTCGGCGGTGCTTCCGGCTGTCAGAAGCCAAGCACCACGGGACAGCTGGAGGCCAATTATCACTCATCAGCTGATGAGCTGTCAACCCCTATATCAGGGAGCTGCCCTGTTTGCTCAGGGCTGCAACCTCACGCTATCCACACTTACCTCTCGTTGTGAATTAGGCTGGAGTCCCTACGTCCAGCTCCAGCCCTCCTCTCTTCCCTCATCGTTATTTGTAAGTGTACCTCTTGTGTTATTTGTGTTTTGCCCCACGAGGCTCTTTTCCTTTGTTGCTTCCTTTATTAATAAACTACGCAAACTCACTGGTTAGCCCTCGGCTCTTATTAATGGCTCGCAAGAGCCATTCATGACAGTAGGTCGCAGCCAAGTGAGACGCCGGCCACCGTGAGTTTTGCATTGGACTTTGTTCTTCCCTGTCTGGGTAACTGCATGCTGGGAGGATGTCGTCTTTTAGGCGCAGCGTTCGGCGCCTGGGCAATGAGCTAGCGGAGGCCTTGGACTACGTTGATGGAACGCTCTTCACCGCTACGCTCTACGACACCCCCAGCGATATATGCAGACACCTGGACCTTGCTGAGGACATTATAATGCGCCTTCCCCGCTATTCCAACCATCCGGAAATTACAGCGAGGAAGGCTGACATCTCTGTGCAGCGCGAGAGACTCCGTGGGCTGGAGGGAAGCCCCGGCAGGACGCCAAAGAGGAGGAATTGTCGCCCCCCGCTTCGGGATCCCGCTCCTACCCCCATTCCGGCCCGGGAGTTCGCACCATCCAGGGGTCTTTCCCCAATGAGCATGACGTCAGTCGGGATTCCTCCAGAGAAGTTGCAGCTGACAGCAATTGACATCTGGGACCGAGTGGCTGCTGCTCGCTCCTCTGTTCATCCCACTCAAATCACCAAGCACGTGAGGGTGGCTGTCAGGCTGGTGGAGAGGAATCCTGAGCTGAATGGTTACCCCGAATACGCCGACCTGCTCGCCTCTGTTTCTGCACAGGAGCGGCGTTTTCCAGACTTCACCTTTGCCTCGCCTCCTCCCAGTCAACGCCGTTATCAAGCCGTGAAGAAACCTCAGCGAGAACCCTGTCCGGATCCAGTTCCGGGTCGCCGCAAAGGCTCAGCCTCCCACACAGCTGCCACTCCCGCGCCTCGTCAGAAGGGAATCCCCGCAGCCTCTCCCCCCGGGCCATCTTCTCCCGCTGTCCCATCAGCGCTCCGTGCCTGGCTCGTTTCGGCTGTCGCCCCCTCCTCCTCGACGCCTTTCCCGGCTGCTGTGTATGCCTGGAGTCCTGTTTCGGCGAGTCCCGTCCCGGAACCTTCGCGAGCGGCTCCCCCTCATCCTCCCAGGGAGCCCTCTGTCACCATCCGGTGGGGAAAGGGAGGAGCAACGTCCGCTGTAGCAGGCACCATCCTGCCTCTGGGAGACAGGCAAGTCCAAGTTCACTCATATCCTCTTCATTGTGATTTGTCTTGTCTAACTCCTGGGGGTGGAGTTCGGGGTTCGCAGCCCCCCGAGCTCCCACCACCTGCTGGAGCTTTAATTGTTAATACCGCTCCCTCTGTGTCTCCCTCCGCTGAGCGGTCCTCGACGCCAGGCCAATGTCGCCGGATGAGGAAAGGGCCTGCGGTTCTGGAGAGCCTGGTTCCGGTCCTGCAGCCACGTCGTGGGCGGAGGAGGAGCGCGGACTGCAGCGTGGAACCTGCGCCGACGAAGAAGCGTCCCCGGGTCTCCAGGGACGAGCGGTTCGGTCCAGCGGGTCGAGGGTCTCCTGCCACCACGCCGTGCGGGTCGTTGGCGTGGACGTCGGTGCCAGAGGATCCTCGGGCTGCGGACACAATCATGCCAGCTGCGGAGCCCGACGTAGCTGAGTGGGAGCCTGATGACAACCTCCTGCCATCTGAGCCCGGATCATCGGAGTCCTGGACGGCGTTGGAACCCGAGATCAGGCAAGTGCTCTGTGTTGTCTTTCTCCTTTCCATTCTAGAGCATTTTTGCCTGTCTCTTGGGGAGGCGAGCCGGGTGCAGCTGCCCGCTACACCCGAGCTTGTCTTGCCGGGTTCTGGCACTGCCGGTGATCCTGATCCCGGTTCTTTTCTCTCTCCCGAGCCTTCTCCCAGGGTCGCCGGTGCGGAGCTGATCTCGTCCGCTGTGCCAGAGGTTCCGGGTTCGGGGTTGGAGGTCGGTACTGGTGTGGCGCCGACCCAGTCAGGGTCTGACGCGGGTGCAGCCATGACTCAATCAGGGTCCATCACGGGTGCAACTGTGATCCAATCGGGGTCCAACGAGGGTGCAGCACCAGCAGAGTCGAAGGTCGGTGAGGGAGCTGCAGATCCCCTGCCACCGGACACTGGACCGGCTCATCTTCTTCCCCATCTTTATCATCATCTTCATCATCCTCATCAGCTTCACCCTCATCTTCCCCCCAAGCCTTCTCCACCAGGTGCCGTTTGGACCCCTCATTTTTGGCCCGGCTCGCCCTTGCTGTTCCCCTCTGCAGGGAGGCCGTTGTTGCTCTCTCCCCTGCGGTCCTGGTGGCTAAGCAATGCAGGTCGTCCGCCTGAAGGACTGCCGTGCCCATTTGGCTCTCTGGGCCGGCCACCCGACCTACCTGACTCTCTATTCGGTGACCTGGTCCAGCCACCCGAAGCACTGTTTTTCCTGGCCTGGAATTCGGGTAGGCCGCCTGAACTCTTCCCGTTTCCCCTGTTAGCGGTTTGGACGCTGGGTGCGGGGAGGCTCCCGGAACTGTGTAATCTTGCCTGTCATACCTGTGCCTTTTTGTCCCTTTGTAATTTTGTGGATGTACGGGTATGATTATTGTGATTTCATGTAGTCTCATCACTGTTAGCATGTCTTTGTTTTCTTTCTAGGCCGGGTTCTGGTATCCCCGTTTGGAGCCTGCAAAATTTGTTTTAAGGGTGTTGTATGGAGTTTTTTTTTCTTCACCTTTGGTTCCTTGCTGGGTTGCCCATATTATTCTTGTTCTGGGCGTCACTGTGCATTTGAGAACGTTGTATTTTCTATTTATCGTCCCCTGTGTTCTCCCTGTCTTCATGATTTTTTTGTCCTTTCTGGTTCTCCCTCCCCCCTCCCGGACTTTCTCCCCCTGCCTCCCAACTTGGGGGGGGGGGGGTCTTGGGTGTTATCAGGCGTTCTGAGCCCGCCCTCGGGGGGGCGGTACTGTCATGGTCTGAGTGCCAATGTCGTCCGCACTCAGGCCATACATCATCTCCGCCAGGCCTTTGTTGTGACAGCGTCTCGGCGGTGCTTCCAGCTGTCAGAAGCCAAGCACCACGGGACGGCTGGAGACCAATTATCCCTCATCAGCTGATGAGCTGTCAACCCCTATATTAGGGAGCTGCCCTGTTTGCTCAGGGCTGCGACCTCACGCTATCCACACTTACCTCTCGTTGTGGATTAGGCTGGAGTCCCTACGTCCGGCTCAAGCCCTCCTCTCTTCCCTCATCGTTATTCGTAAGTGTACCTCTTGTGTTATTTGTGTTTTGCCCCACGAGGCTCTTTTCTTTTGTTGCTTCCTTTATTAATAAACTACGCAAACTCACTGGTTGGCCCTCAGCTCTTATTAATGGCTCGCAAGAGCCATTCATGACAGGAAAGAGTTGTTGAAATCAGGTTAAGAAGAGAGGTGACAATCAGTGAGCAGCAGTACGGTTTCATGCCAAGAAAGAGTACTACAGATGCAATGTTTGCTCTAAGAGTGCTGATGGAGAAGTATAGAGAAGGTCAGAAGGTGTTGCACTGTGTCTTTGCGGATCTAGAGAAAGCATATGAAAGGGCGCCAAGAGAGGAAGTGTGGTACTGTATGAGAAAGTCAGGAGTGGCAGAGGAGTATGTGAGGGTGGTGCAGGACATGTATGAGGACAGCGAGACGGTGGTGAAGTGCACTGTAGGAGTGGCGGATGGATTCAAGGTGGGGTGGGATTACATCAGGGAGCGGCTCTGAGCCCCTTCTTGTTTGCCATGGTGATGACAAATGAGGTCAGACAGGAGTCTCCGTGGCCCATGATGTTTCCAGACGACATTGTGATCTGCAGTAAGAGTAGGGAGCAGGCGGAAGAGAACCTGGAGAGGTGGAGGTATGCTCTGGAGAGAAGAGGAATGAAAGTTAGTAGAAGCAAGACAGAATACATGAGTGTGAATGAGAGGGAGGCAGGTGCGACAGCGAAGATGGAGGGAGTAGTGGTAGTGAAAGTAGATGAGTTTAAATACCTGGGGTCAACCATCCAAAGCAATGGAAAATGCACAAGAGAGTTGAAGAAGAGAGGACAGGCAGGGTGGAGTGGGTGGAGATGAGTGTCAGGGGTGATTTGTGACAGAAAGGTAGCAGCAAGGGTGAAAGGGAAGATTTACAAGACGGTAGTGAGACCTGTTATGATGTATGGTTTGGAGACGGTGGTGCTGACAAAAAGACAGGAGATGGAGCTGGAGGAGGCAGAGTTGAAGATGCTAAGATTTTCAATGAGACTTACTAGGAGGGACAAGATTAGAAATGAGTATATGAGAGGGACAGCTCAGCTTGAGCTATTTGGAGACAAAGTAAGAGAGGCAAGGCTGAGATAGTTTGGGCATGTGCAGAGGAGGGATGGTGGATATATTGGACAAAGGATGTTGTAGATGTAGCTGCCAGGCAGGAAGAAGCGAGGAAGACCACAGAGAAGATTCATGGATGTAGTGAAGGATGACATGGAGAGGGTTGGTGTTAGAGGAAGATGAAGGGATAGGGTGAGATGGAGACAGATGATCCGCTGTGGCGACCCCTAAAGGGAGCAGCTGAAAGAAGACCTAATGTTGTTACTTAATACTTCTTAGTCATATTTCAAAATATAGTATCCATATACAGTAGAATATTTTGTGTTTTGAAATTAAATTCTTAAATCTCAGATTTGTATTCAGGACTTTGACTATAAATAGAGCAGTTTTCTCATCTGAAATTACTCAAAGTGGTACTGCTGCTGGAGTAAAGAATCTAAATCTTTCTTACCACACTTATAGCTTGATGTTAATAATGTAATTTACTATTTTCTCCTTTTTCTGTAGTAGCTGTAAGTCTTAAAACTGACCATACATGGTGGGTGTTTGCATGAAAAAATTGTAATACACAATATTTAATTTTAGATAAGTGTATACAGTTATACAGGTGCATCTCAATAAATCAGAATGTCACTGAAAAGTTGATTTATTTTGACTGGTTGATTTATTTTAGTAATTCAATTTAAAGAATGAAACTCATACAGTATATTATGTAGCTTCACTACACACACAGTGATATAGTTCAAGTGTTTATTCCTTTTAATTTTTGATGATTATGGCCTACAACTCATGAAAACCCCAAATTCAGTTTCTCAAAAAATTAGAATATTACATAAAATGAATTAAAAAAATGGATTATTAATAGAAATGTTGGCCGACTGAAAAGTATGTCCATGTACGCATTCAGTACTTGGTTGGGGCTCCTTTTGCATGAATTTAGGGCTGTAGCTAACGACTGTTTTACGGCGCGAGTAATTGACCACTCTAATCGACGATTACCCGAGTAATCGGATACTTTTTTTTAAAGACACTTGCACTGACCAACATGTGCGGAACTTTCTTTCCTAAAGAGCAGTAGTAATTGTACCAAACACTCAATAACACAGATACACATTTATTGCAATGCTAACTGCAATGTTTATTGCATAGAACGTACCTTTAAATGTTACGTTACACCATAGAGTTTTGTAGTATTAGCCTCAACTCACATCATAGCAGCTATTGCTGCTAGGGGTAGCCGGTAGCGGCTTGGCCATATTGTCATAACTGCCCCTTTGGGGTGAAGGAGAGGACCCAATCACGTGGCAGTAAGAAAACAGAATTTATTACAAAATAACAAAGAATGCAGCATGAAGCTGGAAAAAAATAACACAAGCTGCACAGCAGGATCAACGGAGAAAAGAACCTAAACAATGAACAGCAAACAATAGTGTGAAAGTAATGATGAGACTGACAGTCGACTAAACGGTCATCTTAACAGTAGATCGCTGCACTGAAAGTGAGGTGAATTCAGAATATGTAGGGCAGGTGGTGATTAACACAATCAAAAACAGCTGTCAATAATAATCTCCCCCCTGACCTACGTGCTATCTCTGACCTGGCCCTTTTTAAATCAGAACTTAAGACATATTTGTTTAGGATGGCTTTTAATACCCAGTAGTGGTGATATTTGTCTTGGCATTTGTTTTTTATTTTATTTTTAGGTTGTTTTTTTTTTGTTTATGTTATTTGTTTTTAATGCTCTGTGTGTTTTTAATGCTGTTTATTTTCTGTAAAGCACTTTGGTCACCTACGGGTTGTTTTAAAGGGCTATATAAATAAAGTACATTACATTACAATAATTAACAACACAAAGGGCAACTAATGAGGAGCAGAAGTAACTGACAGCGCTGTCACCACAAATAAACCCAAAATGATGAGAGAAACATCATCATCATCATAGCAGTCTGTCGTGGGCGACAATGACTCTTTCATTTAGGTCTGATCAGATTCCTCCACACAGCTCTGTCCTTAGCCTTCCGCTGCCAGGAACGCCTGTCTATTTCAATTCAATTCAATTCAACTTTATTTATATAGCGCCATTTCACAACAACAGTGATCTCATAGCACTATCAACTGAAGGGGGAACCCCCACAGTTGCAGAAAGACCCCAGCAATCAGGCAATCCCCTGTGAGCAAGCACTTGGCGACGGTGGAGAGGAAAAACTCCCTTTTAACAGGAAGAAACCTCCAGCAGAACCAGGCTCAGGGAGGGGCAGTCATCTGCTGCGACTGGCTGGGGGGTGAGGGGATAGAGAAGAAGAAAAGAACAGACATGTAGAGAGCAAACAGCACGATGGGGACTCAATCTATGGGAGAGAACAAACAAATGTTAATGACCAGCAAAAAAAAAAAATATTTCATAGAGAGTGAGGAAAGGAGTGAGGCCCAGTGCATTACTGGAGGTCCCCCGGCTGACTAAACCTATTAGCAGCACAACTAAGGGAGGGTTCAGAAACACATGATCCCTCCCTAATTGTAGGCTATATCAAAAAGGTAGGTTTTAGCCCTATTCTTAAAAACAGAGATCGAGTCTGACTTCCGAATCCAGATTGGCAGCTGATTCCACAGGAGAGGAGCTTGATAACTGAAGGCTCTCTATGTCCAACTTCTTCAAGTTTCTTTTTACAGTGTCTTTAAATCTGAGCGTTGGTCTACCCTGATTGCGTTTGCCCTCGCATAACTGTGAGTAGAGTAACTGCCAAGGGAGACGCTGGTGGTCCATCCTCTCAACATGTCCGAGCCATCTCAGGTTCATCTGTATTAGCATGTCCTCCATTGATGGTAGACCAGCTCGTTTCAACACTTCTATGTTGGTTATCTTGTCTTTCCATGAGATGTTCATTATGGCTCGAAGGTGTCTCATCATGTACGCGTGGAGTTTCTTCACCTGCACTCTGTAGACAGTCCAAGTTTCAGCACCGTATAATAGAGTAGCCAGTACTGTCGCTCTGTACACTTTGCATTTCACACGGATAGACACATGTTGATTGTTCCACAGTCTCTCCATCAAGTTTCCAAACACAGCGCTCGCTCTTCCCATTCTGAGAGATAGTTCATCCTCCAGCCTAGCATTCTCTGAAACAGTACTCCCTAGGTACTTGAAAGTCTTGCACTTGACTAGTGGCTCTGTACCAATGCTGATCTCTTCTGGTAGTGATGTTGATAACTGGAACTTTGGTGGTTGATAAAGGCACTCTGTCTTCTTGATGTTGATTTGGAGGCTGAATTGGCTAGCTGCTCTTGCAAATTTCTCCACTAAAGATTGCATATCTTCCACGCTGTGTGCAACTAGAGCACTGTCGTCGGCAAAGAGCATTTCTCTTACTACCTTTATCAATGTCTTACTCTTGGCTTTAAACTGTGCCACATTGAACAAGTCTGTTTCTTTCCTTGTTTGAATGTATACTCCTTCTGAAGTGTCTCTGAAGGCCACCTCAAGCATGGCTGCCAGATATAGCGAGACGAGTGTAGGTGCCAGCACACACCCTTGTTTCACCCCGTTGCTTACTGAAAAGTCTTTAGATACTGAACCACTCATTGCCATGTTTGCTTGCATACCTGTATGGAGTGCCTCGATCAGGCTGACAAACTTCTCTGTACAACCATATTTCTCGAGTACCTGCCAAAGTCCTTGTCATGAAACAGTATCGAAGGCTTTACTGAAGTCTATGAAGACTACATAAAGCGGCATGTTCTGTTCGATACACTTTTCTTGAACCTGTTTCAAGCAGAAAATCATGTCCATTGTGCTTCTTCCACTTCTAAAGCCACACTGGGTTTCCGGTAGTACATTCTGCAAGATGTGTTCACTGAGTCTGTTAAGTAGTACACGTGAGAGAATCTTACCAACAGTGGCTAGCAGTGATATACCTCAGTAATTTCCACAATCTTTCCTGTCACCTTTCTTGAACAAAGGCACAATACTTGCATCCTTCCAGTCCTGAGGTACTTTCTGGGCATCCTATATCTCTTGGATGAGCTTGTGCAGGCAGTTGGTCAGCTGAACACCACCAAATTTCCACACTTCTGCTGGAATTCCATCCCTTCCTGGAGCTTTACCATCCTGTGTTGTCCTGATAGCTGCCATTAGTTCATCAAAATTTGGTGGTTCATCCAGACTTGACACAGCTGGTCGCTGCACTAGAGCTTCTTTAGCCTCTTCAGTGAGATCTCCAGGGTTGTTTAGTAGTTGGTCAAAGTGGTCTGCAAATCTGTCCAGGATCTTGTTTTTCTCCTGCAAAACCGTTTCACCATCCATAGCCTTTAGTTGGATCAATCCTCTTGGTTTAGGGCCGTAGATTTCTCTCAAACCTGTTAAGAATGTTTTCATGTCCTTCCTGTCTGCTGCAGTTTGAAGTTTCTCCGCTTTTTCATCCCACCAGTTGGACTTCATCTCTCTGGTGTACTTCTGTAGCTCACTCTGAGCCTTTGAGTATTTCTTCTTCTTCGACCTTGTGTTACACTGTAGGTTCTCCTGCCTAGCTGTATTCCTCGCTTCTAGTAGTTTCTTCAGGTGTTCATCATGCTCATCAAACCAATCTTGATGTTTCCTCTCAGGGTAGCCTAATACATCACTCGCAGTCTGATACACCGTATCCTTCAGTGTTGCCCTTTTCTCTTCTATGTCATTCCCTGAGTTGTTGCTGTCCCAGTCTTTCAAGTTTTCATCCATTTCCTGTGTAAGTTCTTCCTGCTTCTTTTGGCCTTTCAGTGCACTAGTGTTTAGCTTCCGTGGTGGCTTCACACCCATCCTGCAGTGCTGTTTTCATCTGCAAATCCTTAATCTAGATCTCAGCATAACGTGATCAGTACCACAGTCCGCGCCTCTCATTGCTCTGGTGTCCAATACATCCCTTACGTATGTCTCTCTGCCTGACTATGATGTAGTCTAATAAGTGCCAGTGCTTGGATCTTGGGTGCATCCATGTCTTCTTGTGTGTGTCCTTGTGTTTAAATAGAGTGTTGGTTATCACAAGGTTGTGCTCTGAACATAGTATAAGTAGAAGTTCTCCATTAGTATTGCACTTGCCTATTCCATGACTGCCTAGCACTCCTTTCCATTTCTCGGTGTCCAAACCAACTCTGGCATTAAAATCTCCAACGAGTATCAGCCTGTCATCAGTCGGTACATGCCTGATAGTCTCACGTAAATCACTGTAGAACTCTTCCTTCACCTCCTCTGTGTTGGTCATTGTTGGGGCATATACACTGATGAGTGTGGCATACATCTTCCGCTGTAGCGGGAGTCTCATAGTCATTATCCTGTCGTTGATTGGCACCGGTTCCTCATCAAGCATTGCTGCTATCTCCTTTCTAACTGCAAAGCCCACTCCTGCTTCTCTCCTTTCTTGAGTTGATCTCCCACTCCAAAAGAAGATGTACCCATGGTCTTCCAAGCTGTCATATCCAGGCAATCTTGTTTCACTAAGTGCAGCTATGTCTACATTGTACCTGTTCATTTCCAGGGCCACAAGCGCGGTCTGTCTTTCTGGGCGCTGTGATGTTGTTCTGTCCAACAGAGTGCGTACATTCCATTCTGCTACACACAAGGCTGCTATTTTCCTCTTCTTTTCTCTTCCTGCTCCTAGCTTACTTTTCACTGCCTGTCGGAGTGCGAACAGATCAGCACAGACCTTGTAAGCCCGGGTGACGTCCGAGCCGGTATGAGTTGCTTTCTGATTGACCATTTCATGAAACTGCTTGCAAAGTATTTGAGTACTGCTAGCTTTTGCTGGACTAGCAGCACTTTCTTGGCAGATAAAGGTATTATCAGTGGCAAGGACAAGCCAAGACAAACTGACTCCAGTATCTGTTGCAGTGACTGACCAGTTGATAGGTTTGTTTATCTCTGCTCTTTGTGTAGTGCATGTCCTAATGCACCGACTGGCACAGTCCATCACAGACCTTGCAACAGATGTGTTTATTTATCTGCCAGGATGTCCAGTCTCACCCTGTGTAACTGGGAGTGGTCCACCACAGACCTGTGGCAGATATTGTTTTTAGTTCTGCCAGGATGCCCTGTTTCACCCTCCACGCCCTCGGAAGGGTGGGGATGCCAGCTGAGTCGCCGACGGCCCGACCCATGAGACAGGTAGTACTGGTTTTCATGGTTATCCGGTAGCAAGCAAGCCAATGCTTGACCTGACAGAAGATGAGAGAAACAGGAACACAGATAATAATAGTAATGACAATAATGATAATAAGTCCAAGAAGGAACATAAAGCATGGACAGGGGCTGAAACCCTGTCCAGATCACTACAGTACCCCCCATCCTTTAAGGGGTGGATCCCAGATGACCCTAGGTTAACACCAACAAAAGGGGAAAGGAAAAAGAAAACCCAAAAACCCTCACAGTGTGGGTGGTGGGGGAAAAGGTCAGGCGGGCCTGAACAGACTGCAACACCCCCCCCCCCCAACAGCAAAGTCCAAAGCCAGCACTGTTCATGGGCCAAATAAAGTTCAAAGCCCCAAGACCAAAAACAAAGCTGGTCGGGTGGTCTACTCAAGTCTATGGGCCACCAGACTGGAACAAACAACGGGTCAGGGGGTCTACCAAACTCCAAAAGCCCTCGGACCGAAGAACAGCGTAGGTTGGGGGGGGGGGGTCTGCCTCAGTCCATAGACCCCGAGGTCATGGAACAAGATTGATCCCGCAGCTTCCCAGAGTCCCCAGGCCACCAGAACATGGGACAAGATGGTTCAGGGGGTCTACCCAAGTCCACGGGCCCCCAAATCAGGAAACATAACGTGTTAGGCAGATGCAGATGTAATACCACTATCACTGGGTAATTGGGTAACAGGGTAACACCCACTAACACCTGCACTCGCCAGATTTTTGTGTGTAACCCTTACTAACACCCACTCACCCTACTCACTTTAGGTGTAGTACCCTTTTTGGTAGTATTGTGTTATAGCAATGTAGTTACCTTAACTTTTCTACCTGGGCAGAGGGATAATTGGGCCAGGTCAGACCGATTCTGGGTTCGTAGGAGCCTGGGAGGTGCAACAACAGATGACACTGACACACGGTGTATGGAACTTGCAACTATGTATATTATTTACAAATATGTACAC
Organism: Pholidichthys leucotaenia; assembly: GCA_020510985.1. Lineage (NCBI taxonomy): Eukaryota > Metazoa > Chordata > Actinopteri > Cichliformes > Pholidichthyidae > Pholidichthys > Pholidichthys leucotaenia. The sequence continues at coordinate 44,634,390 of CM035844.1, read as the reverse complement.
ATAAATAAATACACAGCACAATAAAAGAAAACACAATCCATAAACTCCAACTTATATTTACAAAATTCACAGTCCTGTTGTTTCAGTTCCAGGTGACCAGTGGGGTCACCTCTAGCAGTTCCTAGGATTCGGGCTTCGGCTCGCCATCCAGATCTGGAGAATCCACAGTCTTGAGAATCCAGCACAAAAAAAAAACCTAACCTATAAAATAGGTCAGAGCACAATGAGCTTAATCTACAATCTAAGTCAAGTGCATTGGAAAGCACTTGACAAGAGAGAAAAAAAAAAGAGAAAAGTGTGCTAGCACAACAATTTATCACAAATTGACACACTAAACACACATAAATCACAGATACATCATTCACCATTGAATAACAATTAAGGGCAAGGGGAATGGGACCATTCCTAACCATCACAGCTCTGAAAAATGCCCTTTTCTGATGGAAAAAGCTAGCCGAAATTAGCATCAGCAATTAGCATGCTAAGTTAGCGATTAGCATTCCCATACACAATGAATGGATAGCACTCACCATGCTAAGTGGCTCGTGCGTCAGGGGTTCCCGCGCTCAATGGCGTCAACAGCCTTTGTATCCCAATCTTAAAATTTAATAAATGGGGCATTAGAATTTGCTAATACAGCAATGTCTCATTGCGTGTATTAATTTAGGCTACCAATCTCGAATTTTCTCCAAGGCAAAGACTGTTATCAGCATGCTAGCTCACCTTCTCTGTGAGTGATCGTCTCTCTCTGTCGGTGCCTTCCGCTGTGTCTGACAGCATTCTGTGGATTACGCACAGACCGAAGGAGAGAGTGCGTGACCCCATTGGCTGGCGTGACCTAGCAACGGCACAGCCATTGGTTGCTCAAAATACCAACACACATACCAGGAACCTCACCAGAAGATTCTAGAAAATGTTCCTAACCATCTACAAATACACATCTATCTAAATATTCATACTCAAATCATCCATTCCCATTGTGAAATGGGCACTTTTCTTTTTAAAAGCGGCATCAATATTTATAATTTAATTCATGTTAAACTATCTACTCCCATTGTGAAATGAATGTCCCCCCTTCTTCTTAAAGCGGTATCAATATTTATAATTCCATCCACGTTTTTAACACTGGGTTACACAGAGGCAAGCCGACCCCAGGTGCTGATGATTTAAGCGCGCTGACCCCTGGATGAGTTAGATGGGGTGCCCTGACCTCTGGATGAGATGGCTGGGGAGCGCTGACCTCTGGATGAGACGGCTGGGGCGCGCTGACCTCTGAATGAGACAGCTGGGGCACGCTGACCTTTGGATGAGATGGCTGGGGCATGCTGACCTCTGGAGCAGATGACTGAAGCGCACCGATCCCATGTGCTGGTGGTTTGAGTGTGCTGATTCCCGGATGAGACAACTGGGGTGTGCTGACCTCAGGACGAGACGGCTGGAGTGCATGTGGTCCAGATGCCCAGGAATCCCTTTCTAATGCAGCCATCTCGGACAGGGAGGAAGAGGTACAGGTTGAAATAGGGACCACACCATAACAGTCAGCAGAAGAGTTCGGTGGGGAGAGTTCAGAAGCAGATGGAAGCTGCAACTGGGTCTCCTCACCAAGCATAAGACAAGACCTCTTTAATACAGATATGAAGAAAACAAAGAAGAGGACTTGCCTTAATTCCTGCTCTTCCGCTGGCGAGGACCCTGGTGCTGCTGATGTTGGAATGACGACCTCAGGAGGAGCGGTTTCAGCAGGAGCGTGTATGTGAGGCAAAGCAGTCTCTGCTGGAGTGTGCAAGTGAGGTGGAACAGTCACTGCTTGAGTGTGAACGTGAGGCAGGGCAGTCTCTGCTGGAGCATGTACATGAGGTGGAGCAATCTCTGCTGAAGCGTGCACATGAGATGGAACAGTCACTGCTGGAGCGTGCACATGGAGAGGAGCAGTAGCAGTGCTTGAGTTCACCTCCTCCGTTATGGATCCAACTGAGGTGGAGATGACCTCAGGGAAACAAGGAGTAGAGGTGAGTGGTGGAGTACACATGGGGGCAACAGCAGAAACAACATTTTAGGGCTCAGCAGCAAAAAGAGGTGGCAGCTAAGTCTCCTCACTGGGGGCAAGGCAAGACCTCTCACTATTAGATGTTAAAAAATGAGAAAATAGTACTGGCCTTGTTCCCAGCTCTGTTGCCGCTGAGGCTGGTGCTGCCGTAGAACCAGCCGCAGGAGAACCAGACGAATCTCTCCGGGTGGCTACAGTGACCATCTGGCAAGAAGCTGCTGCAAGTCTCCAGGCTCAAATATAAGTAAATGTTTATGGAAGGATAAACCATCACGGATCTGTTTAAAAAACTCTTCAAAAAGCAAAAGAGTGCGGAGGGTTAGATCTACCAAATTTTTTTAATTACTTCTTAGCCAATAGACTGCAGTTTGTTTCTAAATGAACAAAATCAACCCCACGAGGAAACCCATGGTTAGATGCTGAACAGGCTCTCTCTGTGGGTTGCTAAATATCTCTGACGTACCTTTCATGAGTTCCTGTATCAAACGCCATGACTGTTTTAAAAGCATTAATATTAGTTCCTCTCTGGCAGCCTGGTGGAAATTTTTAAAAATAATGGGGTTTTAACTTGTCCTTTGCAAACTCATGCCCATTTGGAATAATCCTGATATCCTGCAACAAAAGAGGATGTTAAATTTTCCACTATGGTATGAGAAAGGAATAAAAAACTTAGAACATCTTATTCAAGGTGGAAGCTTTATCCAATTTCAGGAACTGGTGTCACAGTATGACATCAGGGATAAAAAGTTTCTTGAATACCAACAGCTTAAATCCATAATAAAAGCAAGATTCAATCTCAATCAAACAGATTCAGAGGTACCAGTTAAGGTGACAGAGTTTCTAAATCTTCGTTCCCCTAAACTGATATTGAAAATACACGGACTATTATCAAAACTGGATGAGTCAGTATCTCTTCCAAAATCAAAATGGGAGACAAATCTATCAATCAATAAAGATGAAAGCTTCTGGACACAAATATGTTTTAACACTTTTAAGATGACTAAAAACTCTAATTTACAACTCATACAGTACAAAGTTCTACAAAGAACTCATTACACAGGACAAGAGATGTTCAAAATGGGCCCGAGTCACACAAATACCTGCTCCCATTGCACCAGCAACGTCCCGGATAGCTATATGCATGCTATGTGGTCCTGTGCACCGGTCCAAAAGTTCTGGCAGAAGATATGTGAAGACTTATCGGCATGCCTTGGGTATCGTATCCCATCCTCTCCCACACTTTGCATACTAGGTGATTTAAGTGGAATGAATATAGAGGTAAGGATGTCACATATGGTTCTCACTGCCTCATGCAACGCAAACTATCCTCATGAATTAGAAATCAAGAAACAATTTATGTACAACTCACTATAATAACCTATCAGATTATATTACCCTGGAGAGAATGTCTGCCTCCTCTAAAAACCAATTGACTGAATTCAATTCTCTTTAGTCCCCGCTTATTAATTCTATAACCTGAGGGGTGGTGGGCAGTGGCTCACTCTCTTTGGCACCTCTGGCGGCTGGCTGCGCCCTGACCACCAAGGATTTCGGTTACCCGCTGGAGCCGGTGTATGGGGAGCCTGTTCCGGGGAGGTTGTGTGTCTGACCTGGGGGGGTTATGGGGGGGGGGGGGGGGGGCTGTGGAGTGGGTTGGGGGGGCCGTGGCCCTGGGACAGCTGGCCTTGCCTCCCAGGTGGGGCAGGGTCTGGCCCTGGGCCCCTGGTGCTGGGGGGGCGTTCCCCGTCTGGGTCTGGGTCGGGTGTGTGCTGGTGGTGCGGGCCGGCCCTGGCGCATCCCTGTGTGGCGGGGTCATGCCCTCACCGGGGCCCTGGCAGCACTCCAGGGGCTGGTACCTGCGTCCCAGCGGGGTCGCTCCCCGTCCTTCAGAGCCTACGGGTCTGGGTGTCTGTGTATGCATGTGTATGTGCATACCTGTCAAGGCATACCTCATGCCTCCCTTATTGGGGGGGCTTTCACACCTGTACTGAGTACTTAAAAACTGTATTTATCGGCAGATGAAAGAAAACTGAAGCAAAAAAACCCCAAACAAAAACCAAACAAACAACAACAATTGCAACATGAACTATTTCAAACATATTTATTCAAATGTACACTTACAGTGGGGCAAAAAAGGATTTAGTCAGCCACCAACTGTGCAAGTTCTCCCACTGTAAAAGATGAGAGAGGTCTCCAATTTCCATCATAGGTATATCTCAACTATGAGAGACAAAATGAGATTAAAAAAAAATCCAGAAAATCACATCGTCTGATTTTTAAAGAATTTATTTGCAAATTATGGTGGAAAATAAGTATTTGGTCAATAACAAAAGTTCATCTCAATACTTTGTTATATAATCTTTGTTGGCAATGACAGAGGTCAAACGTTTTCTGTAAGTCTTCACAAGGTTTTCACACACTGTTGCTGGTATTTTGGCCCATTCCTCCATGCAGATCTCCTCTAGAGCAGTGATGTTTTGGGGCTGTCGCTGGGCAACACAGACTTTCAACTCCCTCCAAAGATTTTCTATGGGGTTGAGATCTGGAGACGGGCTAGGCCACTCCAGGACCTTGAAATGCTTCTTACGAAGCCACTCCTTCATTTCCCGGGTGGTGTGTTTGGGATCATTGTCATGCTGAAAGACCCAGCCACGTTTCATCTTCAATGCCCTTGCTGATGGAAGGAGGTTTTCACTCAAAATCTCACGATACATGGCCGCATTCATTCTTTCCTTTACACGGATCAGTCGTCCTGGTCCCTTTGCAGAAAAACAGCCCCAAAGCATGATGTTTCCACCCCCATGCTTCACAGTAGGTATGGTGTTCTTTGGATGCAGCTCAGCATTCTTTCTCCTCCAAACACAACAAGTTGAGTTTTTACCAAAAAGTTCTATTTTGGTTTCATCTGACCATATGACATTCTCCCAATCCTCTTCTGGATCATCCAAATGCTGTCTAGCCAACTTCAGACGGGCCTGGACATGTACTGGCTTAAGCAGGGGGGCACGTCTGGCACTGCAGGATTTGAGATTATCAGTGGTCTTGTATGTCTTCCATTTTCTAATAATTGCTCCCACAGTTGATTTCTTCACACCAAGCTGCTTACCTATTGCAGATTCAGTCTTCCCAGCCTGGTGCAGGTCTACAATTTTGTTTCTGTTGTCCTTTGATAGCTCTTTGGTCTTGGCCATAGTGGAGTTTGGAGTCTGACTGTTTGAGGTTGTGGACAGGTGTCTTGTATGCTGATAACGAGTTCAAACAGGTGCCATTAATACAGGTAATGAGTGGAGGACAGAGGAGCCTCTTAAAGAAGAAGTTACAGGTCTGTGAGAGCCAGAAATCTTGCTTGTTTGTAGTTGACCAAATACTTATTTTCCACCATAATTTGCAAATAAATTCTTTAAAAATCAGACAATGTGATTTTCTGGATTTTTTTTTCTCATTTTGTCTCTCATAGTTGAGATATACCTATGATGAAAATTGGAGACCTCTCTCATCTTTTAAGTGGGAGAACTTGCACAATTGGTGGCTGACTAAATACTTTTTTGCCCCACCGTACATGGACACAATCTTGAACCATAACTTTTTGGTAATGTGAAAATAATAAGCCGAGTAGCACAAAAAAAAATAATAAATAAATAAATAAATTTTAAAAAATGATAATATTAATAATAAATAAATTAAAATAAATAAAAAAACAATATTTTTCAAATTTACATTAGCACAAGGTAGATTGCTTAATTTGAAAGTACACAATAAGAATAATTCTGAATATAGTTCTTAATTGTCAGCTAGATATATACACTTGGAATTAAAGAGTTTTTAATTGTCAGCTTTGTTACACTAATGCACTTGGATGAACTTGGTTAGGTGCGCTCAATTTCGCTAGGCATCAAATTACTGTTCAGTTGATTTTAGGTTCTCTTGTGGAGGAATAAAATAAGTGCAGGCGGACACGGTGAACTGAAGTTTAAAAGGGTGCTTTATTCATCCTCCATCACGAGGCTCGCTCAGCGCTGTGGCAGCGTGCTGGAGCGAGCCCTGCGTCTCAAAGTCAGCAACAAGCAATGCGAGTGATTAAAAAGAGAGAGAGCAAGAGATATGCAGTCAACTTATATACCCAGCTCAGACAATGCATGCATGGCACATTAGCATCACAGTATACAGCAGGAAAGCATGGACATTTGCATTAGAGTCACACATATCATCCACAGGATTACTGGCGCCGGGATTCCTCTCTGTTCCGAAGCTGCAGGACAAAAGAGGGTGCGAGGTGCATCTGCATAATGATCAGTCCATACCTCTCACTGTTCTGATAATTACTCACGCTGAGCGTTGGGTCACGCTGGTAGGGCAGGCCAACTGGTGACCTGGGGGTTGGTGGTTTGGGGCCTGTTTTTTGCGGCCGTCCTGCTGTTGTGTCACGGGGCAGGGCGCGTTGCTGCACTGCTTCTGGTGTCCTTGGTACCGGGTGTGTGTGTGGTGCTCGGGGGGGGCGTTGGAGCGGGTTGCCGTCAGTTCGCCCTGGGGCGGCTGTGGCTGCAGGGCGGCCTGCCCGCTATCAGTGTGTGTCTGGGGTGGGTGGGTGGTGGGCTTGCCATGGGTGCTCTGGGGTGTTGCGTGGCATGTGGAGCACCGTATGGGTCTGGCCCATTGTTCATTATTGTTATTATTGTTGTTCTGTGTGTTCATGTGTGCAGGATGTGTGGGTGTGGGTGTGACGCTGGCAGGTCCTGGGCTGCTTGGCCTGGCAGCCCTCACCCTGGGTTAGGATGTGGGGGCAGTGGGTGGCCTCCTGAACCAGTTTGCGAGCTGGCTTCTGGGGGAAAAACGGGCTCCCTTTTGGACCGTCTCCCTCCTAGTCTTACCACCCCCCCCCCCCGATTCTCGGTGGAGCATACATCTTATTGGATATACTTAGGGTTTTGGGGTGGGGTGTGCCGTACTGTGTCAGTAAAGGGGATCCCTCTGCTGTGCAGTGGGGCCACCCTCACCTCAATTTTAATTGCACTACAGACACTGAGGGCTTGGGGGGATGGGAGCCCCGCTCCCTATACCAGTGGCTAGTGGTGCTCCTACCACCATTCCCTCAATTTTAACTGCACTCTGGTAGCTCACACACCTGCACACAATCACATCACACAACTCACACACATTCATCATGATCCGTGCATGGGGGATGGGGGGGATGGGTTTTCCCCCACCCCTGTTGCCCTCCTTCTGCCGGGGGCCTGGGGGCTCGGTGGGAGGCCTGGGGCCCATCATGTTGTCAAAATCCCTGGGTGCTGCTGAATGAAAAGGTGTGAGCAAGGGAGTGAGAGAGTGATTGAACAAGAGAGTAAGAGAGAGTGAGGGAGTGGTGAGTAGAGATGGTGATGGTGGGTCGGCTTTGTGTGGCACTTTGCATGTCGTGTGGCTTCTCGGAGTGCTTGCGGTGGTCTGCTGTTCGATCGCTCAGGTGGGCGTTGGGGGTGGTGGTCTGCTTCTGTGGCTGCAGCCACCCTGGGGCGAGTCAGCGGGGGTGTGGCTGCTGGCCTGCACCGGCGGTCTCCCTGGCCACTGCCGGGCACTGTTGCACGTTCATGCTTACTGCATCTGCACCGCAGCCACCCTAAGTAATAAGGGTGAACAAGTGTGGATGAGTGTGTGAGGGAGAGCATGGGTGGATGTGAGTAGATTGGATCGTGAGTGAGAGTGTGTGTATGGGTGAACGTGAGTGAGTGTGGGTCACTCTGAGGGCGAGTGGGAGTGAGACTGACTGGGTACAGGAGTGGGAGAGAGGGGGTGGGTCCGGGAGTGTGAGTGTGGGGTTCTGTGGGGGAGAGGGCAAGTGAAAGTGAGTGAGTGCATGTGGGTACAAGTGGGTGCATTTGAGGGCATGAGAGTGTGAGTGCGTGGGAATGGGCAAGTGTGCTGGTTGGGAGATGCTGGATTGAGGGGGTAGTGCCTCTTGGCTGTGTGGGCTCCCCTGAGCGGGGTGGGGCCCTTGTGCCTTGCTGCCACCTTCTTTGGGCATGGGGTGTGGGGGTCCTCGGGGTGTGCGGCGGTGGCGCTGGGGTGGGGGCGGGCCTGCTGTGGGGGAGTCTGGGGGGGGCTCGCACTGGGGGCGCAGGCTGGTCTCCAGCCCGGGGGATGGGGACACTGGCCTTCTGGTGCTGGCCCCGGGAGGCCAGGAGGCTGGCATTGGCCCCGCTGGGGGGGCAGGGGTTGGCATATCTGGGGCGTGGGCCCGCTGCGCTGGCCGCTTGGTGGCCCGGCCCCCCTCGGCCGTCCCCCCTGAGGCGGATGCCTGGCTGTCCTGGGGCTTGTTGGCCTCAGGACACCTGTGCCCTGTGGGGGTTGGTGGTGGTGTCCTGCTCGCTTGGGGTTTCCGGGTTTGGGGGGGGGGGGGTTGCTGTGATGGCCACCCTCTTTGTATGTTCACGGAGAAACTACTCACATGCACACACTTATTTTGGGCATGCTCTCATACACACGCACATGTATGCACACACACATATGTCTCTCCTTTAACTGGTGTAGATACCAGACTCGTGTTGAGACCTCTTCAGTGGAAGAAACAGTCTGTCTTCTGTTTCAGTTGTTAGTCTTCTTTGTTTGTTCCTCTCCCTTTTCTTTCCCCCTCCTCACCCCCCCCCCCCACCGTTGGGTCCTTCATGGGTAAAACAATTTAAATAAAGTATTAAAAGTTATTACAAGAGGAGTTTATAAACAATCTACAGCACATATATATGTATATATAATGTACATATGTATGTACAATATAGTAAACATACACGCACACACACCCACACACACCCACACCCATACATATATAGTACATATATGTACTATACTATACACTATATTTGACAAGCTGTACACACACACACACACATATACTGTAGCTTATCAAAAAAGCTTCTTTTGACTAAGTAAATCTGTTTGGCACCATAAGGGAAGCGGATTTCTGTTCTGCTCACCTAGCTGCCTGACAGGACAAGGGGGGGGGGGGGGGGAAGAAGCTGTTGCACAGTGGCGAGGAGCTGGAGTGAAAAGTGCCAGAGCCAGGGGACACTTATCCAACAACACAGGCTTTGGCGTAAATGGACGTCCTTGCCTTCAACCCGTGGAGTGGCTGTGGGGCTGGTGAGGCTGGCATTGGAGCTGGAGAGGACATTGGAGGGTGGCGGGGAAAGGAAGGTGGCGGAGCCCGGGGACGCTTCTTTGGTAGCACACGCCCCGACGACCCAGGTACATTCCTCACCATCTCACAGTACATGTGCCGGACGTTAGTAACTGAAAGTAACAGCCCGACCAGCTCGGGGCAGCTCCACAGGCTGGGGAATGCCTCTATTATCTTGAGTGCAGGGTCCAAGAATCTTAGGGCTGCCTCCGGCGAATGGGAGGTGTGGGCATCTGAAATGAGGTCGTCGATGGTTTGAGCTGCCCACACCTCATCCATATTGAGTCCAAAGCTCCAATAGTCCGTATCTGTTGAGTCCTGTCTGGGTTGATTCCAGTTGAAATCCTCAAGCTCGGCAGGTGACAAAGAGGAGGATGGTGTTATGTATGGAAATACCTGGGTGAAGGATGAGGCAGGATGATGGTTGGCGAACACAGCTTTATTGAACTTTTTACAAGAACAGTCACACAGTGTGCACCAGCAGGAGGCATCCGGCTAAGAGGCCATAACATGGACGTCCTCTGCTATTTATAGGGCAGTGCAGTGGCGGAATAGGAAGTACTCGACACTACACCGCACTTCATAATAAGGTGCCCAAACATCAACACCACATTTCCTCCCCCCCTTAGAAAAGTCCAAAACCACACATACAATTGAAAACTTCCCCAAATTTGAGACCCAAATCATGCACTAAAATAATGAAAACTAAGGTACCAAACTGGCCTAACACACTCACTCAAAATAACCAAAATAGGGCTGACAGGTGGACTACCATGCAGCCCCACTGGAGCCCCACTGCCACTGGTAACTAAAAGTCTTTATTGAAACTAAAATTACAGCCGTGCTCCTAAACTAAAACACAAAAGCACATACATATAACCCCCATAACATAACATGCAAAACATCAGAACTATAAATAAAGTGCTACCGCACAGTCATTTAGATGAAAAAAACTGGAACTTGCATGGGGGGTCCAGGGCAGCCCCTCAGCAGGCGCACCCCTGGAGACCACAGAACCCCAGAGCGATGGCCGACCCTCTGGATGACGAAGCCTGGATCCCACACCGCCATCACTGACTTCTGTCCAGCCTTGCCACCTGGAGCATTTTCCCGGACACGCCAAAGCTGATTGGTGTGCTTCAATGAGCCGTCAGACAATCTGACACCCTTGATGTTTTTCTGGCTGTCGTTTGGTCCATCTTCACCGTGGATGTCATTCACCCTGAACCTGCACCAAGTCCATAACCCAGAGTGGAATTTTACTCGGCTTGATGTGTTGCTGCTGAGCATGCGGTAACTCCATGCTCGACGGTCTGGGCCCGTCCCCTTCTATAAACATTGTAGTGTTCACCGTTTTAGCTGCAGACCCCCCAGTCAATCATGGCGAAGTACCGGAGGCATCTGGGGCTAGCATGGTGTCGCTCGTCGGCACAGGTACCGACCCTGGGCGAAAGCTGGTCGACTTGACCGCCGTGGCGTCCGTTAGCTCTTCGTACTGTTCGCTCCCAGAAACCATCAGGGGCGAGCGGGGTGATTTCTCCTGTAGGTTCCCCGGCAAAACAAACGGCACACCCTGGTGTAATGATTCCAGCATCCACATTTACCACAACATTTCCTTCTAGCCAGGCATTTCTTAGCTTTATGGCGGTGCGTTGCAGACCCACAACCCTTGCAAAAGGGTTTTCCCGGGGCAGACCTTTGGCTGGCAGCATTGACTTCCCAAAAATCTTCGTCCGAGCTATCCTCGCTGTCAGGGCTACAACATTAGCTGAGGCAAGTGGCTCCGGCTGCTTTTGTGGCTGGCACCAATTTTGCTCCACAGCTAGCTTATCAACGGCTTCCTATTGAAGAGCTAGATTAACTGCTACGACTAAAGTCAAGTCATCAGGTGCCATTAATAGCCTAGTACGCAGCTTAGCATAACACATGTGTTCTGCTAGTTGGTCGTGTACCATTTTATCTTCAAGCGGTCCAAAACGACACTCGCTGGCTAGCTGCTTCAAGTCAATGACATATTGGCGGATAGGCTCACCTTCCCACTGATATCATTGCCAAAAGTGAATTGTCCGGACAGTCATGTTGTCTGGGGTGGAGAAACGTTTAACTAGCAGCTTCACAGTGTCCTCACATGAGTCTGCCTTGCCGAGCGTCTGCAGGACCCTCGGGCCCTCCATACCCAGGTTCTGAACAAGAAGCGCCCGCGTTCCCGCCCCATCCAGCTCTCCATGGCCCAGTGCTGTAACATACATCTGATAGGCTTCCCAGCAATGTAGCCACAAAACCGAAGGTTCGCCCGGGAGGTCGAGAAAGGGACGAAGCAGGGTGATGCACGCCTCCATGAGTTGATCCTTGATTGCCAAATGTTATGTATGGAAATACCTGGGTGAAGGATGAGGCAGGATGATGGCTGGCGAGCACAGCTTTATTGAACTATTTACAAGAGCAGTCACACGATGTGCACCAGCAGGAGGCATCCAGCAAAGAGGCCATAAGATGGACGTCCTCTGATATTTATAGGGCGGTGCAGTGGTGGAACAGAAAGTGCTCGCCACTACACCACACTTCACAATAAGGTGCCCAAACACCAACACCACAGGTGGTGGTGGCGGTAAGGCGGGGAGTTGGAGCCCTTACAGCCAGGGAAGGGAGCGCAGGGCTGGGTGAGCCTCCAAGATGTTGGCCACTGCTTCCCAGCAGTACTTTGCATCTACTGGAGAGCTGCCGACCATGGTAATGACGTCCGACAGCATGCTGACAGCCCGCAGCTCTTCTCCCTTCTGCCTCCTCCTTCTCCTGTTTCTTCCGCCTGCTGGGTCCAGTGTTGGTGGCAATCTTCTGTCATAGCTGCCCCTTCAGGGCGAAGGAGAGGACCCAATTATGTGACAAGAAAAAAACTGAATTTATTAAAAAATAACAAAGAACGCAGCATGAGGCTGGAAAAAAATAACACAAGCTGCATGACAGGATCAACAGAGAAAAGAACCTAAACCGTGAACAGCAAACAATAGTGTGAACGTAATGATGAGACTGATAGTCAACTAAAGTCATCTTGATGGTAGCTCGCCGCACTAAAAGTGAGGCGAGTGCAGAATATGTAGGGCAGGTGGTGATTAACACAATCAAAAACAGCTGTCAATAATTAACAATACAAAGGGCAACTAATGAAGAGCAGAAGTAACTGTAAGTGCTGTCACCACAATTTTTTTTTTCCTTTTTTTTTCTTTTGTCACCATAAATAAACCCGAAATGATGAAATGAAATAAGGAACACAGATAATAATAGTAATGACAATGATTGTAATGATAATGAGTCCAAAAAGGAAAATAAAGCGTGGACAGAGGCTGAAACCCTGTCCAGATTACTACCCATATATCATAATTAGCATAGCTGACTACATTCTGTTCATCTTAATTTAAAATCTCAAACGCGTACCTTGTTTCAGGTGCGCTGGCCGTGCATGATGTAGTATGCTTTCTACTGAGACACTGTAACAACGACGCTATGGGATGTAAGCTCGCTGCTTGGCTTTACAGTGTGCTCACTGCACAATGTTTTCCTTCAATTTGAGCTTGAAATGATCCCAGACTTGAGATACTTTTTTATCGTTTTTTTCTGAATTTCTTCCTTTTTTCCGTAGGCTACGGAAAAATATCAGAGCTCTGTTGCTCTGATATGGCACCATTAAACAAAGCCACGTTTTGTTTACATAGTGTGACCGGAACAAGGTCATACCAGAAGAAGGTCATATAGACCAGAAGTGCTACATTTAAATGATGCTAAAAATCATAGATTTTGAATCGATGAATTTTTGTAATGGAATTACTCGAATTATCTGAGTAATCGTTGCAGCCCTACATGAATTACTGCATCAATGTGGCATAGCATGAAGACAATTAGCCTGTGGCACTGCTGAGGTGTTATGAAAATCCAGGTTGCTTTGATAGTGGCATTCAGCTCATCTGCATTCTTGGGTCTGGTGTCTTTTATCTTCCTCTTGACAATACCCCATAGATTCTCTATGGGGTACTGTCAGTCAGGCAGAGCTGCTGTTAGCTATTTTGGTGCTCTAAGCATAATTTTTGTTTGCCCCCCCCCCCCCAAAAAAAAAAAAAAAAAAAAACCCACTCAAAACGTTTTTAGTGCAACCTTCAAACTGAAGTAAACTTTTCAATATATCACATCAACAGCGTATACAACAGGCATAAATAAATAAACAGCCCCACACCCAAATTGGAAATGCAGCTGTCAGTAAATTAAGTCAAAGGACCACATTTTCATTACCAGTGCTACAGATTATGAAATCAGTCACACACTACAGAAAAGAGTTATAAAACTGTCTAAACTTTGCAAAGTCATTAGTTAGAACAGGCTGACGCTGTGGCTATTTTGACTGTGTTGTGTATTTTATACCTGTTTTCCATCAGGCGCTGTCTGGGAGCCCCTTGGGTCCTTCACTCCAACAGCTCAGCCACGCCTCCTCCTCTTGTCAGTGAGAGCAGCTGTGTCTCATTATGGTGTTACTTTTCTGTTCCACGCACACACACATTCACATCCACTCAGTCCAGTCTATGCACTCCCTCGCATTACGCACACCGGTGATGTCTTTCCTCATTAGTATTGTCATTACTTAAGCTCTGCATTTGTGGAAAGAGATTGCTGGATCATTGCGAATCTTCACAGTTGCTGTTCCCTTCTGTGTTGTGGCCACCACCCATGTCTAGAAGCTCTGCCTAGTTGTATTCGGTACCGCTTCGCACTGGGTGGCATGTGTCTGTATTTTCCACTCCCTGCATTGTGTATTCAGCCTGACTATTTAGTCTTCATCTTACGTTACCTGATGCCTGTTCATTAGCTTATGTGAGCGGCTGTTCCTGGTTATCTGTACTCCGGACTGCACGGAGTGCCACGGACCGCTCCAGCCCGTAAGTTCATTTGCCTTTCGCCCCGTGCCATTTTACAGCACTAGGCATTCTCCCCCTCGGGCTGTTGAGCATCCGAGAGGTGTCCCTACTCTCTCGGAGCCCCCCATGACTATTTACTCATCCTGCAGTGTTCATCGTGATTGTTGTTGCTGGACTGAACTTACTATTTTTGTTCAAAAAATTGCACACTACGATCTCTGCATATAGGTTTTAATTCCTTCCTCCGTGCGCTGCGTAAAAGCGCACAGGGATGTAACAGAATGATCTGGCCAGAAATAAACCCAGCAGACTGGTTGCGTGTAATTTTTTCTTTTTCACCTTTTTGTGTGCTTTCTCCATCACCCAAGTCAGGCCATGGAGGTCTGGACTGACGAGGAGCTGAAAGCTCAGGAGCTTTTGGAGGACACTCTTTTTTGGGCTCAGTGGCTGCGTTCTCCCGATGATGTTTGGCTGGCACGCAGTACCGCTGAGGAGGTATTGTGGAAACATCCCACCCTCGGGTTTATTCTGAGGGTGGACGACATCCTCTCCATCGTATTCTCCCAGCCTTACGCAGAGCCAGAGAGGGATTCTCTGACGCTGGAGCCGTCACTGCCACGGAAGAAGCGCTTGTGACGAAGGAAGCCCCCCTCCTCTCGCACCTCTCCCGCTCCAGCTCCGTCTCCACCTCTCGAGTCTGGGCCTGCTCAACCCACGTTTGTGATGACGGAGGAGGATAGACTGACTTTGTTAGCCCAGATTGACAGATTGACCGCCAAATTGAGGAGGAACACCGTGAGAGGGAGGAGCAGAGATGAGTGCTTCTGGCTGCGATAGACCATCACATGGAGGAGGAGAAGAACTCAGTTAGGCCATTTTTTCATCCTGCAGCCACCTCACCCTCGGCTTTTACATCTGCCAAGGGTGAGGAGGCGGTTTTCCTTACGGGCTCTTCTTCCCCGCGCCCGTTTGGGGTGCTTCACCTGTATCTATCAAGGAACCCTGGCATGAATCAGACACAGACCAAGAGGAGAGTGCACCGGACGCCGCTGGAGACGTCAAGAACCAGGAGAACAGGCAAGTACTTTCTCATTTTGGGTTTTCTACTGGTGGCCAATTTTTCCTGTTCCCTGGTCAAGAAACTCAGGGTTTGCAGTCCCCTGAGTTCCTTGCTCCAGCGGCATGTCTAAGCTCCTCACCCATTCTCCCCATTTTCTCTCTGTTTGCTCCTGAGGGTTCGTCTACTCCAGAACCTAGTCGCTAGAGAGAGAGTCCTGCCGGAGGATTGGCTTCAGGTGTGCTGGCAATGGAGTAGGTGTGTGCGTTGCTGGCTCCTGCTATATTTTTTTCTTTACTTTTTAAACCCTATTTTGCTGTAAGCTGTTAATGTTTTGGACATTTAATACGTGCTGAATCTGTTTTGAGTTGTGAAATATGTCCAAAACAAGAAAGCAGACTGAAAAGGAGGCAGCAGGGAACAATATTTACACCAGCTTAGCTGAGGATGCTAATATCAGCCTTAACCCTGCACTTGTTGCCTTGCTTGAGCAACACAGAATGTCCATAGCTGCTGACTTCAAAGCTTCATTTGAACTTATTAATGGTAAGCTGGACAAAATTCAAGCAGATGTGGCGAACCAGGAGCAACGCATTGGCGACCTTGAAAACAACGCGGAGGACGTCAGCCAGCGCCTAGCGGCGCTTGAAGTTACATGCGAGTCAATGCAGGAGGAGAACAAACTTTTGAAAAACAAACTTTCTGACCTGGAGGGAAGAAGCAGGAGGCTGAATATTCGTCTGGTGGGTCTGCCGGAGTCCTTTGATGTGGGTCCACGGCCATCTGAATTTTTTTCTCGGCTGTTGGTGGACGTCTTTGGCGCACAAACTTTGCCATCTCCCCCAGAGCTGGATAGAGCCCACCGCAGCCTCATGCCCAAGCCGAGTCCGAATGGGAAGCCGCGCGCTGTCATTATTTGTTTCCACCGGTTTCGGACCAAAGACTTGGTGATGAGAGAAGCGCGGAGACGCCGTGGGACTTTGGAATATCGTGGGCATAAACTTCAGTTCTACGAGGATTATAACGCCGACGTTCAGAAGCAACGAGCCGAATATAAGGAGGTTATGTCCGAGTTGTACAAGAGAGGTTTTCGTCCTTCTCTTCTTTTCCCCGCCAGGCTCCGGATAACTCTTCCAGACGGCAAAAACCAGTGGCTGGCGTCCGTCTCGGAGGCCACCTGCTTCATGCAAACTATGGAGAGAAACCAGCAATTTTCGCTTTGAACTGGACATTTCTGGGTTGACCAGCTGCCGCGCTGGACTGCTTGTTACTTCATTGAAGCTGCACTGACTGGACATTGATGCATTTTCAGATGTTTAAAAACAAGGTAAAATTGGCTCCCTATACGTTGTTGTTTACTTAATTCTTTTTTTAATTTTATCTTATTTATTTTTTTTTAGGGTAAAACGTTCATATTATGCAGGATTGAAGCCAGTTGTATGGGAGCATTCTGTTAGGATGAAAATAGAGCTGGAGATGGAGCGGTTGCTGTTTTTTTGCAACCGGCTGGAGTGTTGTTATAGGTTTGGTTGTTGGATTTTTTTTATTTTTTTTAATTTTAATTTTTTAATTTTTTGTTTTGTTTTGTTTTGTTTTTTGTTATGGTTTTATTTACACCCCCCTTACCCCCTCCTTTTTTTTTTTTTACCCGTACCTCACTTTACTCTTCTTTGGGCTACACAACATAATATATAAATTTTACTCTCTGAATGAATAGTAATCTTACTTTGGTAAGCTGGAATGTGAAGGGGTTGAACCATCCAATTAAACGAAAGAGAGTCATGTCACGTCTAAAGCAGTTTAAGCCTGGGGTATTGTTTTTGCAGGAAACCCATTTGCAGGATTCCGACCACTTGCGTTTGTCAAAATGTTGGTCAGGACAATTTTTTCATTCAAATTTTAAAGCTAAGGCCAGGGGCGCTGCTATTCTTATTGATCGAAATATCCCATTTATTCCCTCTAATGTTGTATCAGATAAAAATGGACGATTTGTAATAGTATCAGGTAAACTTGGCGATAAACATGTCACTTTGGCTAATCTGTATGCACCGAATTTTGATGATGTGCACTTTTTTCGCAACCTTTTTTCGCAACTTCTAGATTTAAATACTCATTCTCTAATTCTTGGGGGTGACTTTAATTTGTATATGGATCCGATCTTAGATCGCTCATCTTCAAAACCTGCTAGTCTTAATAAATCTGCAACTTATGTTAAGTCTTTTCTTGAGGAATATAGCCTTACAGATCCTTGGCGTTTTTTACATCCTAACGGCAGGGACTATTCTTTTTTCTCTCACGTACACCATACTTATACCAGAATAGATTATTTTTTTGTTGACAATTTATTAATTAATAACCTTTGCTCTTGCAGTTATGATAGCATCTCAGTTTCTGATCATGCCCCTCTTGTACTTAAAATGATCCTCCATGGATGTGACTCCATGAGAAAGCATTGGAGATTGGATCCATTATTACTTACAGATGAAAAATTGGTTGCGAATATTTCTTCTAAAATTAATTTTTTTTTGAAAGAAAATAAAACTCCTGGTATGTCAAATAACTAACTAACTACTAACTAACCTGCACTTATATAGCGCTTTTCTAGTCACAAAGACCACTCAAAGCGCTTTCATTAATACTAACCCTCTATTCTAAGGGCCTATAGGAAACAGATATCTAGGGACAATTTAGAACAGCCAATTAACCTAACATGCATGTTTTTGGCATGTGGGAGGAAACCGGAGAAATCCCGGAGTAAACCCACGCAACACGGGGAGAACATGCAAACTCCACACAGATCACTGTTGGTCGGGGGCTGGGATCGAACCCACGATCCCACGATCCCCACAATCCCCCGGCCAAGGGTAAACTGTGCTGCCACAGTGCTAACCACTGCACCACCGTGCAGCCAAATAAAACGATATGGGAGGCCATGAAGGCATTTCTTAGGGGGGAATTTATTTCATTGGCAGCATTTAAAAGACGATCCTTAATACAGGAACAGAAGGCTATTTTAGATCAAATCTTGGACATTGACAGACAATATGCTCAATCTCCATCACCCGCTCTGTACAAGGAACGTATGACATTACAAACTAAACTTAATTTACTTTCTACTCGACAAATTGAAGGTTGTTTAATAAGGAACAAGAGTGAATTTTATGAACATGGCGAAAAAACCAGTAAACTTCTAGCTAATCAACTACGTGGTATTAGAGCTAAGCAAATTATTACTGGAGTTAGGACAGATAAAGGAGAGGTGACATCTGACCAACAAGTGATTAATGATATTTTCAGGTCATTTTATTCCAAATTATATACCTCAGAATATACAACAAACTTAAAGGATTTGGAAATTTTTTTTGATTCTATTGATATTCCTTCGATTTCTTCAGAATCTCGGCAAATTTTAGAAGCTCCCATCACAAAAGAAGAAATTCAGCTGGCAATATCATCCATGCAATCAGGAAAATCTCCAGGACCTGATGGGTTTTCCGCTGATTTTTTCAAAAAATTCTCTGACGACCTCGCCCCTTTCCTTTGTCAAGTTTTTACAGAGTCGCTTGACTCTGGTACACTTCCTCCTTCATGCTATCAGGCCTGTATCACTGTGTTGCTTAAAAAGGATAAGGATCCTGTTGATTGTGCTTCTTACAGGCCTATTTCCTTGTTAAATACCGATGTTAAAATTTTGTCAAAGTTGTTAGCTTCAAGGTTGGAAAAGATTCTTCCTTTTATAATTTCACAGGACCAAACCGGTTTCATTAAAAATCGCCATTCTTTTTTTAACTTGCGGCGGTTGTTTAATATTATTTATACTCCTCACCACAACATACCTGAATGTCTTATTAGTTTGGACGCTGAAAAGGCATTCGATAGGGTTGAGTGGGAGTATTTGTTTTTTACTTTGGAGAGGTTCGGTTTTGGTCCTTCCTTCTGTTCCTGGATTAAACTTCTCTATGCTAGTCCTTTAGCTTCAGTGTTAACTAATTGTCGCTATTCTGACTATTTTAGACTTTACCGTGGTACGAGGCAAGGCTGTCCTTTGAGCCCGTTGCTCTTTGCCTTGGCAGTTGAGCCGTTAGCTATTGCAATCCGTGGGAGCCGGGACTTTCTAGGCATTCGTAGGGGTGGCATTGAGCATAGGGTTTCACTCTATGCTGACGATCTTTTATTATTTCTCTCCAACCCACTTACTTCATTACCCGCTATACTCAATATTTTGGATAGTTTTAGTAGGTTTTCTGGTTATAAAATTAATCTTAATAAGAGTGAACTGTTTCTGATTAATGAAAAGATTCAAGTTCAGGATTTTGAAAATTTTCCTTTCAAGGTTGTTATTGATCATTTTAATTATCTTGGGATATGTGTCACTAAACAATTTAATTACTTGTTTAAAAATAATTTTCTCCCCTTACTTGACCAGTGCAAGCTAATACTTTCCAAATGGTCCCCATTATCCTTGTCTTTAATTGGCAGAATCAATTCTGTAAAAATGATGTTACTTCCAAAGTTTTTATATTTGTTTCAATGTCTCCCCATTTTTATTCCTAAATCCTTTTTTAAGTCTTTGGACTCTCTGATTACCTCATTTATTTGGAATGGTAAACATCCGAGATTGAGGAAAGTTTTTCTTCAAAGACCCAAATCAGTAGGTGGCATGGCTCTGCCTAACTTTCAATATTACTACTGGGCAGCAAATATCAGGTGCATGTTATATTGGAAACATTTTTATCTGGAACCCAAATCACCTATTTGGATCCTTATGGAGTCACATGTGGACAATCAAACCTCCCTACCGGCAATTTTAGGTTCACCACTTCCCCTTGCTTTGTCTACACTGGGTAATAATAAAGTAATTCGTCAGTCTCTTAGAATTTGGTCTCAATTCAGGAAAAATTTCGGTCTTCAGTTTTTTTCCATTAGAAGTCCAATTGCTGCAAATCATTTATTTACCCCATCAACTATTGATAGTGCATTTCATATATGGCACAGAAAAGGTTTAAAATCTTTTGCGGATTTATATTTTGATGGTCAATTTGCAAGTTTTTCTCAACTTTCCACCAAATTCGACATCACTTCTACACATTTTTTCCGCTTCCTCCAGGTCAGACATTATGTGCAAACCATGACAAAACAATTCCCTCAAAAAACTTCTGATAATCCTCTAGATGATTTTTTATTAGTTAAACCAACTTCTAAGGGGGTAATGTCAGTTTTATATAATTTAATTTCAAATTTACAATCTTCTTCTCTGGCCGCTATCAAATTGAACTGGGAACAAGATCTTAATTTTACTTTTACTGATGAACTGTGGGACTCTATTCTTGGCCAGGTTCACACTGTATCAATGTGTGCTCGTCACGCTCTTATTCAATTTAAGATTGTACACCGGATGCACCTGTCCAAGGTTAAGTTAGCACGTATTTACTCGGATATAGACCCAACTTGTGAAAAGTGTGGTAGCGCTCCTGGCACTTTGCTTCACATGTATTGGTCCTGCCCTGCATTAATGAATTTTTGGCATTCTGTTTTTATCACTATGTCTGAAGTCCTGCAATATCAAATTAAACCTGATCCATTATGCGCCATTTTTGGTGTGGCTCCAGAACTTGTCTTGCCAAGTTCCAAATTAAAAGTATTCAAATTTTCATTATTATTGGCCAGACGTGCTGTATTACTGAAGTGGAAAGACTCTTCGCCCCCTTCACATTTACAGTGGATAAAAGATATAATGTCCTGTTTGGATTTAGAAAAAATCAGATATACAGTCTGTGGCTCTGAAAATAAATTCTATAAATTATGGCGCCCGTTTCTTGATTTCTTTGAAAGACCCACGATTATAGTTTCTGAGTAGCTCATATCCCCTTTACCCCACCCCCACTTCACACACACAATTTTTCTTTGTATTTTTTTTTTTTTAATTATTGTTTATTTAAAGGTTTTTGTGCTTTGAAGCATTTACATTTGTTGGCTTTAAGTTCTAGTTTTTTACTGTTTGGTTGAAACAAAAATGAAAATTTCTAATACTTTGTATTGTATTGATACTTCAATTAATAATAATAAAAAGACCTTTGAAAGAAAGAAAATGCCATTCAGAAGAATAAAGATGAAAATTTACACAGAAAAAATAAAAGAATAATTGAAAAAAAAAAAAAAAAAAAAAAAAGAAACTCAGGGTTTGCAGTCCCCTGAGTTCCTTGCTCCAGCGGCATGTCTAAGCTTCTCACCCATTCTCCCCATTTTCTCTCTGTTTGCTCCTGAGGGTTCGTCTACTCCAGAACCTAGTCGCTAGAGAGTGGAGGAACTCGAGATCCTGGTAGATCCTATTCCTGGGTCAGCGATGAGGCAGTCCCCAGCCATCACACCAAGGGAGCCACCAGCTATGAAGACGGCGTCTGAGGACTTTGAGACTGCAACCACCATCATGCCTGCTGTGGGAACCACCGCGGCAGAGTCACCCTGCAAGCCGGACCTCCAGCAGACCGGGTCCAAGACGTCGTTGTCAGGATCGACGGAGTCCTGGACGGCGGTGGAACTTGAGTGCAGGCAAGTAATCTCTCCTATATTTTTCATGTCAGTATTTGAGAGACCTTGCCTGGCTTTTGGAGAGGAGAGTCGATTGCAGCCTTCAGCTGCATCTGGACTCCCCTCGCCAGGCTCCGCTGCTGCCGGCGACCCTAACCACCTTTCCTCTCCTCTCTTCCCTGAGTTCCTTCCTAGGGTCGCCGGAGAGGATCTGCCGCAACCTGGGGTTCCCGCAGACGATAATGACGGGAGTCCTGCCGCCCTGATGGAGGCCGACGTGGGTATAGCACCTCCCGGACCTACTGAACCAGCGCACCTTGGATCGTCGGAGTCCTGGACAGTGGTGGAGCCTGAGTTCAGGCAAGTGTGCTCCATAATGTCTCCTTTGCCTATGTTGAGGTCATACTGCCCGACTCATGGTGAGGAGGGCCAGGGGCAGCTCACTGCAGCTCCCAGGCTCACCTCACCGGGCTTTGCCGCTGCCGGCGACCCTGACTCAGTCTCTTTCTCTCTCCCTACAGCTTCAGAGCTCCTTGCCAGGGTCGCTGGAGAGCAGCCAATGCCACTTGAGGTCGCCATGGAGGTTGCAGAGCTCCAGCCGGAGTCCACCGTGGGTGCAGCGGAGCTCCAGCCAGGAGCCACAGCAGGTGCTGCACAGCTCCAGCCGGGAGCCGCCGCAGGTGCTGCAGAACCCCAGCCAAGATCCACTGCGGGTGCTGCTGGGCTCCAGCCAGGAGCCACCACAGGTGCTGCAGAGCTCCAGCCGGGAGCCACTGCGGGTGTAGCATTGGCCCGGTCGGGGTCCACTGAGGGTGCAGCGTTGGCCCGGTCAGGGTCCACCGCGGGTGCAGCGTTGGCCCAATCGGGGTCCACTGTGGATGCAAGTAAGCTCCAGTCTGGAGCTACCGCGGGTGCAGCTGTGTCCCAGACCGGGACCATCGTGGGTGCTATGGTCACCCTGCTCAAAGCCACGGAGGGCGGGGGGGCTCCTTCCTTGTCGCTAGATGCCGGCATGGTTCCTCAGTCCTCGCCGCCAGATGCCAGCGTGGTTCCTCAGTCCTCGCTGCCAGATGCCAGCGTGGTTCCTCAGTCCTTGCCACCAGATGCTGGTGTGGTTCCTCAGTCCTCACTGCCAGATGCCAGCATAGTTCCTCTGTCCTCGCCACCAGATGCTGTCATGGTTCCTGTGCCTCCGCCACCAGCAGCCGTAGGGGTTGCTATCCTTTGGCCTGGTCACCCACCTCTGAGTCTCCCGGTGGGTAGGCCACCTCCTCACTTTCCCCTCCGGTCCTGGTGGCTCAACAATGCCGGCTGGCCACCCAAAAAACTTAGTCTCCGGGTCGGGTGGTCCATCGGTCCTGGCAGACTGCCTGACGCTGTTCAGTGGGCCGCCTGCTGGGCTTGGGACTCTGGCAGGCCACCTGATCAGTCACCCCTCGCCATGCCTTGGGCCTGGGACTCTGGTCGGCCCCCTGAACTTTGAACTCCTGGGTAGGGGGTCATTGTCCTAGGTTGGGGCTGGGAGGAAGTTCACCTCACTTTATTTGTATATTATTCTTGTATTATTTACTTGTTGTTTCCCTCCTAACCTGTTTTCCCCCGCCTCCCACCCTGGCTTGTTGTTTTCCTCTGGGGGGGGGACACTGTGGCTATTTTGACTGTGTTGTATATTGACTGTTGTGTATTGACTGTGTTGTGTTGTTTTCCATCAGGCACTGTCCGGGAGCCCCTTGGGTCCTTCACTCCCTGACAGCTCAGCCACGCCTCCTCCTCTTGTCAGTGTGATCAGCTGTGTCTCAATATGGTGTTATTTTTCTGTTCCACGCACACACATATTCACATCCACTCAGTCCAGTCTACGCACTCCCTCTCATTATGGACACTGGTGATCTCTTTCCTCATTAGTATTGTCATTACTTAACGCTCTGCATTTGTGGAAAGAGATTGCCGGATCATTGCGAATCTTCACAGTTGCGGTTCCCTTCTGTGTTGTGGCCACCACCCATGTCTAGAAGCCCTGCCTAGTTGTATTTGGTACCACTTCGCACTAGGTGGCGTCCATCTATATATTCTCCACTCCCTGCATTGTGTATACAGCCTGACTATTTAGTCTTCATCTTACGTTACCTGATGCCTGTTCATTAGCTTATGTGAGTGGCTGTTCCTGGTTACCTGCACTTTGGACTGCACGGACTGCTGCGGACCACTCCAGCCCGTAAGTTCATTTTCCTTTCTCCCCGTGCCATTTTACGGCACTAGGCATTCTCCCCCTCGGGCTGTTGAGCATCCGAGAGGCATCCCTGCTCTCTCAGAGCCCCCCATGACTATTTACTCATCCTGCAGTGTTCATCGTGACTGTTGTTGCTGGACTGAACTTATTTTCATTTAACAAATTGCACGCTACTATCTCTGCATGTGGGTTTTAATTCCTTCCTCCGTGCGCTGCATAAAACCGTACAGGGACGTAACAAGAACAGGCTAAATAAATTCAGAGTACAATCAGAGTACAATCTTTAATAAAACTAGTGCATTGCCGTAGAATGAAAGTATCCCTGTCTGAAACAGGATTAACATACCCAAATGTAGGGTGTGTTTGAAAGTGGAATACAAAGAGGTGTACCCTATATGTAGGCAATCACATTAGACTTTGACAAATATGAAATGGACTGAACGGCACAAAGATTTATTTGATTGTGTGAAGATTAATTACAGAATACCTATTTATTGAAAACGAATGGGATATTAGTGACTGTTTCGGAACCCTTGTTTATTTTTTTTTTGTCAGATCACTTATTTGTGTGATCTTTTATTAGTTATATTCATAAAAGTGTTGTATCTTGCACTTAGGGGAATGGGAGTTGTTCAGTCACCATTCTAATTCATGTCACTGTTCAGTGATGGGAGTTAAGTGTAATATTAAATTTCTTCTGTGTATCATCAATAAACTCATGCAGTGCTATAACAGGACATGTTTACAAATATTTGAGACCCATTGTAGTGCATTATTTTATAATTTAGCAATATTTTGTTATTAAAAGATTTTTAAAACTGTAATCAACTGAATTAACTACAAAACACTCAACATTATTATACACAGCAGAAGGACCTGTTTGATTGCACCCATTGCATCAGTGTTGTCTATTTGTCAGTAAATATTTAACTAAAAATGATTTATTTTGTTATCTGGGCATTTTTGTGTCCTGTTTGGCTATTAAGTCATTCCGGCCATTCCACTCCACAATCATGACAGTATTATTATTAAGTTTTTAATTTTTAGATACTCACTATGGAGGAGTGCAACCAGGGGCTTGCAGTCCTGCAAAGGATAGTGGTGGCACATGGGTGAAGCAGCAGCCAGGACTCCCGTCTACCACTGACCTGGCAGGCTGGGCTTACCTTACCGTGGACCTTACCACGGTCCGCCCGGTCCAACTGCTGCTTTTCTGGTTGTGTTCTGTATTGGATACGCTGTGGAGAATGTGTTGAAGGATGAGACTGAGTTTATTCCTCAGATTCAGCTTTATTCACAATCACATACTCCACAATTTCAAAGCAGGAAAAGAGGATGAATCTTCTCACATCTGTCCTTTTATACCTAGGACATCAAACTACAGTCACATGGTGTTTAATCAAACATACAGTCACATGGTACTTAATCCCAGTCACAATATAACTTCCTCCGATCTTAACACCATCCACCCCTCAGTCTCCGGTGGTCAGGAAATCTCTCAAGGCCATCTCCTTGAAACAAAAGGCCAAATCTCACACCTTCCCGTTACCTCTAGGAGGCTCAGTCCCTTTGTTCCCTTGAGACTTGCAGCACACAATAAACACACAGTATTCTATTTGTGGAGCATATGAAACCAACATATGTGTCCCACAACACCAATGTTCTTTGCCAGATCTGGGTGTCCGCTGGTGCTCCTCCCATTGTACCAAACTGACACTTCGCTGGGTTAATTATTAACCCGTGCTCTGCCAACCTCCAGAAAACTGCTGTGAGGTGGCTTTCGTGTTCGTCCTCGGACGCACTGGCTACCAAAATGTCGTCCAAGTAGACGAACACAAAAGGGAGATCGCGTAGGACCGCGTCCATCATGCGTTGGAATGTCTGCGCCGCTCCCTTGAGCCCAAACGGCATGCGCAAAAACTCAAAAAGCCCGAAAGGAGTTATTACCGCTGTTTTGGGTATGTCCTCAGCACGCACTGGAACCTGGTGGTAGCTGCGTACTAAGTCTATTTTAGAAAAAATGTGCACCCCCGCCAAATGAACCGAAAAATCTTGGATATGCAGAATCGGGTAGCTCGTGCGCTGTGGCGTTATTCAACCTGCGGAAATCACCGCAAGGTCGCCACGAGCCATCAGCCTTTGGGACCATGTGCAGTGGTGAAGCCCAGGGGCTCTTCGAACGCCTGATGATGCCCAGTTTTTCCAGGTTGGCGAACTCCTCGCGCGCTATGGTCAGTTTAGCTGAGTCCAAGCGTCGAGCTTTTGCAAAAACGGTCGGGCCGGTGGTAGTAATAAAATGTTCCACCCCATGTTTAGCCACTGTCGCCGAAAACGTTGGGACCGTGAGTGCTGGGAACTGAGTGAGGAGTGCGTGGAACTTACCACCTGCAGCTGTGATGTTGGCTTGTGCAGTTGGCGGGGCCACTCGAGCTGTGCAGGGAATAGAGTGAAAGGAGAGTGCATTAACCAGACGTCTGTGAGCAAGATCAACCAATAAACCGTGTGAGCACAAAAAATCAGCCCCTAACATGTTGAAATTGACTGCCGCTACAACAAAAGTCCACTCAAATGCACGGCCCTGCAAAGACAGAAGCAGAGTCCTCTCCCCGAAGGTCTTAATCGCTGAGCCATTCGCTGCTGACACCCGGGGACCCCTGGAAGGCGCCAGCCGGTCCGCGTAGGAAGGCGTGATGAAGCTCAGCTGGGAGCCTGTGTCCACGAGGAAATGCCTCCCCGAGCGTGCATCAGTCAGGTAGAGCAGCTTGTTCTCCTCCCCGAGGGCCGAAGCTGCTACCGGCCCCCGGTCTTCGCGTTTCCCGAGTGCTTGAAATGGCACGGTGGGATGCACTTGAGCACCTTCTCTGCAAAGCGGCGATGGTAGAAGCAAAGGGGGTCGTCCGCTCCGTGTCGCCTGGCCCTTGCTGCTGCCGTCGTCGGTGAGTCTGTTGCTGCAGCCTCTGGCCCCATGCCGTCTCCGGACGTTGCGCCTAGCTCCGCTGCCGCGGCCAAAGCCGCGCTCCGTTTGTGGGCGTCGACGAGTCATTACGCCTCCTGGCTCAGCTCGTGGTAGTCTCGCAGGGCCAACAGCGGTGAACCTGCCAGGGTCACTCTCACCGCTGGTGGCAGGGTCCTGAGGAAGAGGTGGGTGAAGATAAAGCTGTCATCCTCGGAGTCTCTCAGCCTCAGCATTTTCACCATCAGGTCCGCGGGTCTGTCGTTCTCAAACTCCGTCAACGCTAGGAGCCCCTCTGCTCGCTATTGCACCGAGGGGGTGAATTGGCTGATAAGCGCAGCCTTCAATGCGCTGTACTTGTCGCTGTCCGGCGGGTGGTTGACCAGGTTCTCCACCCTCTGGACTGTGTGGTTGTCCAGCTTCGCCACCACATGGTAGAATTTTGTGTCGTCTCTCGAGATTCTCCGGAGGTTGAACTGCGCCTCGACCGCACTAAACCAGGAGCGCGGACTATTCTGCCAGAAGTCCGGCAGCTGAAACGTGGCGGCATTCGTCAGGCTGGCTTCTGACGAGCCCCGCTCGGGAGAATTATCTCTGCTCATGCTTCGTCGTAAGGTCACCAGTGTGGAGAATGTGTTGAAGGATGAGACTGAGTTTATTCTTCAGATTCAGCTTTATTCACAATCACATATTCCAACAATTTCAAAGCAGGAAAAGAGGATGAATCTTCTCACATCTGTCCTTTTATACCTAGGACATCAAACTACAGTCACATGGTGTTTAATCAAACATACAGTCACATGGTACTTAATCCCAGTCACAATATAACTTCCTCCGATCTTAACACCATCCACCCCCCAGTCTCCGGTGGTCAGGAAATCTCTCAAGGCCATCTCCTTGAAACAAAAGGCCAAATCTCACACCTTCCCGTTACCTCTAGGAGGCTCAGTCCCTTTGTTCCCTTGAGACTTGCAGCACACAATAAACACACAGTATTCTATTTGTGGAGCATATGAAACCAACATATGTGTCCCACAACACCAATGTTCTTTGCCAGATCTGGGTCCCCGCTGGCGCTCCTCCCATTGTACTTGCGCGCCTTGTGTTCTCCACATATGCCGAATTATCCTTTAGACCTGCAATCACGGCAACAATATAGTATAAAATTTTTTTTTTTTTTTTTATTTAAGTTTTTGTAAAGGGTATACAGGTCATTACAGCATTGCATTGTTTACATTTTCATCACATGTTCCCTTATTTTTTGCTATTTGACAACATTGGTAGGATAGTTATTACAACACCCCCCCTTTTTTTTTTAAAGTGAAAGAAAAAGTGAAATTAAGGAGAATTAAATAAAAACAAAACAAAAAAAACAAAAAAACGAATAAACAAACAAACAGAGCAGCAAAAAACAAACAAACAGAAAATTAAGTAAATAAAAGTAAAAGAGCATCTGAGTAGCTTTGGAACAAAGAGCGGGATTATTATTGAAATGGTATTTGTCAAAGATTAGATCTAATGGAAGACACATATGCGATCCAGGGTTGCCAAAAGTTCATGAACCCATCCATGTCCTGTCTCAGTGCGAATGTCAACTTTTCCATCGAGTAAATGTCTTGAATCACGTTAATCCAATCTTCAGGTGTAGGACAGTCCTTCAGCATCCATTTTTTAGTTAGGGCTTTTTTACTTGCCAATATTAAAACACTGAATAAGTATTTATCTCCTCGTCTTTCCAGTGAGTCCGGTAGTAAACCCAAATACAAAGTTACAAAAGAAAAGGGAACTGTTATTTTGAATATTTTCCCCAATATTGTCTGTACGTTGGTCCAATATTGGTGGATAATTGGGCATGACCAAAACACATGAAAATGATTTGCAGTCTTTTCGCCACACAAGCGCCAACAGTTCAACCCCTTATGGGTAAATTTGTTTTGTGCAGGTGTTCTGAAAAATCTTACCAAATTTTTCCATCCAAATTCTCTCCACTGCAGGGAAGAGGTACTTTTCCATTGCTGTTTATTTAGCTTTTCCCATATTTCCAATTGTAAAGTGAAATTCCCCTCTTTTTCCCATCTCTCTTTTATATATGATGTGTTGTCTCCTTTTAAGTCTTGAAGACCTTGGTATATTTTAGAAATGTATCTGATCCCTGGGATCCCTTTATATGCCATTAAGAAGACCTTCAGAACACCTGACTGGGCCCTTTCCAAATCCTCCTTTTTAAGTATATTGTTTATGTGGTGTCTAAGCTGGAAGAACCTGTAAAGGTGTTGATTTATTAGGCCTTGTTTTTTCAAATCTTCAAAACTTCTTAAGATTTGCCCTTTAAAAAAAATCGTAAAAAAAAAAAATCGAAAAGAAAAAGAAAAAATCGTACCTTTCTCCTTCCACTTTTTAAATCTGGTGTCTGTTTTATTAGGAGTAAAGTCTTGATCATAGGCAATCCATTGCAGAAGTCGATAGGGCTCTTTAGTTTGATTCTCTCTGACTATCTTAAACCAAATTTTTAGCGGGGTCTCTATCCACGGGTTAGTGTTATTCAAAAGCTTAGGTAAGGCATTGTTCCCTATTATCGCCTGTAGGGGGATGTCACTTGTTATTTGGCATTCGATCTCCTTCCATTGTGCAGTGTAGACTGGGTTACATATCTCTACTAAAGTTTTAATTTGTGCGGCTTTAAAGTAGTCCCTGATATTTGGCAGCGCGAGCCCACCTTTGTCTTTGTTTAGCTGTAGGGTTCTATATCTGATTCTAGGTCTCTTACCCTGCCATATGAATCTTGAGATCCTTCTGTCCAGCTCCTGCCATGTTTTTTTGGGAGGTTCTACCGGTATTGTTTGGAAAAGGTATAGAAGACGTGGAAGTATATTCATTTTGACTGCTTCAATTCTTTGTGCAGTACCCAAGAATGGTATCATATTCCATCTTGCTAGGTCAGATTTTATTTTTGTCACCAGTGGATCATAGTTTAGTGATATAATTTTGTTGAGTTGTTTCGGGATATTGACCCCCAGTTATTTCATAGATTCCGACTCCCAGTTAGTTTGGAGTTTGCTTAGTGAATAATGATTTGGGTCATAGTTGAATGTTAAAATTTGGGTTTTATGCATGTTTAATTTGTACCCCGATAAATCTCCATACTCTGAAAAAACTGAGGTTAGTTCTGGTAAAGAAGTGTCCGGCTGCCCTAGGTATATTAAAATGTCATCAGCAAAGAGTGCTATTTTATGTTCCTTCTGACCAAGTGTAATACCTTGAATTTTTTGATTTTGTCTTATCCATTGGCTCAGAGGTTCTATGAAGATTGCAAAGAGCAGTGGAGACAGGGGGCAGCCCTGACGACATCCTCTTTCCAGTTCAAAAGATGATGATAAATTACCGTTAATCCTTATTTTAGCTGTTGGTTTTTTATATAATGCCTGTATAGTTCTCATGAAGTTGTTATGAAAATTGAAACTGGATAAGATTCTATATAGAAAAGACCAGTCAACCGAATCGAATGCTTTTTCAGCATCTAATCCCAATATGACTGCATTTAAGTTATATTTTTTTATATGATGAATTATGTGTAAAGTGCGTCAAATGTTGTCTTGTGTCTGTCTTTGTCTTATAAAACCTGTTTGGTCTAAATGAATTAGGTCTGTCAGTATATTTTCTAACCTTTTGGCAAGGATAATGGTAAAAAGCTTATAGTCCTGATTTAGTACACTGATTGGTCTGTAGTTGGAGCACTCTAGTTTATCTTTTTCAGGTTTAGGTATAACTGCAATGACCCCTTCTCTCCAGGAGGGGGGGATTTCCCCTGTGTGGAGGACATAATTAAATGTTTTCAGGAGGAGAGGAGATAGTTGCTGTTTAAAGGTTTTGTACCACTCTGCTGTATAGCCATCAGCTCCTGGGGATTTGTTAGCTTTAAGTTTCATAATTGCTTTTTCCAATTCTTTAGGATGTATTTCTGACAGTAGTGTTTTATTTTGTGACTCCGTAAGTTGGGGAAGGTTTAATGTGTTTAGGAATGCCTCGGATGCGTTTTTATGTTTTTTGTGGGAGTATAAGTTCTTATAGTAATTCTCGAAGCTTTTAAGAATATCCTGAATTCTGAATTTTATTTCCTTTGATACTGGGTCTCTGATTTTGTAGATTGCTCTTTCTGTTTGATGTTTCCTCAATTTATAGGCTAGCAATTTTGCCGATTTACTGCCTGCTTCATAGTATTTTTGTTTCAAAAATGTAAGTTTCTTCTGGATTTCTATTGTGTAGATCTCATTTATTTGGTTTTTAATTTCCTTAATCTTGAGCGAGTCAGTAGAATGAGTGTTGCCTTTGTGTTCTTTTTCTAGGTTCCTAAGTTCTGACTCTAATGTGGATAGTTTTACTTGTCTTAGTTTCTTTTGGGTTGCCAGTTTTGCAATAATCTTTCCTCTTATTACAGCTTTGCATGCATCCCACAGTATTAAAGGGGATACTTCTCCATTATCGTTATCTTCCAAATATCTGAGAATATCTGATTCCAATTCATCTTTCAATGGTCCTTTCAGGACATTTGAATTTAACCTCCAAGAAAATGTATTATTTGTGTATTTTTGGATATTTAAGTCCATGTAGATCGGACTGTGGTCAGAGAGATCCATCAGTCCTATTTTACATGTTTTTACTCTTCCAATGTCTCTATTAAACATAAAAAAAATAGTCAATCCTTGAGTAAGATGAATGTGGAGTTGAGTAAAATGTATAGTCTTTTACACTGGGGTTGAGTTCCCTCCACACGTCACAGATTCCCATTTCTTTTAGTAGCATCCGAGTCTTCCTGTTTTGGGTGTTATTTTGATGTGGAGAATTACCAGAAGCATCCCAGTATGGATTCAGTCTAAGATTGAAGTCCCCACCACATATCACTAAACCTTGAGCTTTAGTTATCATTAGGTCGAATACATTTTTATAAAATTTCCAGTTAGCCCCTGGGGGAGCATACACATTCAGCAGGGTGATATCTTCTCCCTCTAGCCGCCCAGTTACCAAACTGTATCTCCCTTCTTTATGTGTTCTGATTTTTTTTCAAATGTAATTTTGGTTGATATCAATGTCGCTACTCCCCTCCTCCTCCCTGACTTATATGAAGATGAAGAGATCATTTTAAACCCTTGTCTACTGAGTTTATTGTGTTCCACGTCTGTTAGGTGGGTTTCTTGTAAAAATATTATTCCTGCTTTGTCTTTTTTCATTTTGCCTAGAATCTTGGATCTTTTAACTGGATTCAGGATTCCTTTTACATTATATGAAATTATTTTGGTTACACCCTGTTTCTCCATTGTGTTGTTTTGTTTAGTATAACTGTGTGGTGGCCCTCTTTTGTGCTACTCAGAAACTGAAAGAACATTAAAAACAAGAAAAACATTAAGAACATAGTGTATAAAACTTTAAAACAAAAAGCTGTCAGAAGAACTTCCTGAGCTGAGGTCTTTTTAAAGACCCTGTAAGAGCCTTGATGGAGTGAAGGCCCTGAGGGAAATTCCTCAAACTCTGTTACGTGATGAGGGCCATCTCTTACCCCTGTAAGTTGTCCCATGCTTTTAACGTGAGTTTCAGAACCCAATCCAAACTT
This sequence comes from Pholidichthys leucotaenia, assembly GCA_020510985.1. Taxonomy (NCBI): domain Eukaryota; kingdom Metazoa; phylum Chordata; class Actinopteri; order Cichliformes; family Pholidichthyidae; genus Pholidichthys; species Pholidichthys leucotaenia. The sequence continues at coordinate 44,601,904 of CM035844.1, read as the reverse complement.
GTAATGATTTTTTTTTTTCCTTTTATGCCTAAACCCTGTGAAATTGTGTGCACCCTCCCACCCCCATCACATCAAACATTCACGCAAAAACAGTATTCGTTAGTATGAGGAGAACATGTGGATTATTGTCACATTTCTATTTTAACAAGTTGTTTTTTTTTGTTTTTTTTTTTATTAAAAAGACTTATTTGTTTCAAATATTATGACTGTTCCATGAAATGTTTTACCACATGCTGAATACGCATCTCCTTTAATGTTTGTTACCTTGTATGAGGGGGGTTGGATGTGCGGATTGATTCAAGAGAAAAAAAAAAAAAAAGGTCGCTATTCCAACCTGAAAACGGACAGTTTATCTGCGACGCTCTGGCGCTGGGTTTCCCGCTGCTGGTCCGTGGATTTTGAAGGTCTTTGTGTTGTCCATGTTTGCGCTTTGATCTTCACACTCGGGTCTGCTGCGGGTTTAAATACCGTTACCGGGAGCCCTCTTTTCGCCATGTCAGCTGTTGCTTCTTCCGCCGAATTATAGAGACATGTTTCTTCGCCGTAGAAGACCCTTAACTTCGCAGGAAATGGAGTCTGAAAGTGCAATTTCTTCTCTCTTAACACCTTTTTCGCGTCATTGTATTCCCTGCGCTTTTTAAGGACCTCCGGGGCGTAATCGTGTTCCACGAAGACTTTTCTCTCCTGGTGCATAAATCCTTTTTTTCTGCCAGGCCAGTCTTACAACCTCTTGTTTTATTTTGAAATTGGAAAATCTTACCAACACCGAACGTGGGGGCGCTTCCGCCGCCGGCCTAGCGGCTAATGAACGATGTGCCTTTTCTATCTTCAAGTCGGTGGTTTGTGGAATATCCAATTTCTCTCTTAGTAAGGATTCCACGCATTCTGCCATTGAGTTAAAACCGTTTTCGGCTCCTTCTATCAGACCATGAATTCTTATGTTGTCTCTTCTTTGTCTTCCTTCTTGGTTGGCTAGCTTAGCCTCTATAGATGCTTGTCTTTTGCATAGGTCCAGCACAGAATCTTCGAGCACTTTTATTCGTTCCTCTGTTTACAAGATTCGGTTCTCGGCCTGGTCCACTCTGCTGTTTGTCCTTTTCAATTCTTCTCTGAATTCCCGAAATTCGGCCGTAACTTCTCGGCGAAATCGTCGTAGCTCCTCAAATAGTGATTTCAGGCTAACCTTTTTGTTAGCTATCACCAGTTCCTCGTCTTCTGAACGGAGATCTTCCAGTTCAGATTCTCCGGCCGATACGTGTCCTGGCCTGGAGAATTTCAGTTTCTTCTGTTTTCCTTTAGACATGATGATTTTGTCTTTTGATTTTCACTCCTCCAAAAATCCGTTAAGTTTGATTTTCAAGGTGTTATCTTGGATTGGGTCTGAGAGCTTCAGTGTTAAGCTGCAGTCGCCATGGCGTCCAGACCGGAAGTCCCCAACTCCCAGTTAGTTTTGAGTTCATTTAGTGAAAAATGATTTGGGTCATAGTTGAATGTTAAGACTTGGGTTTTATGCATGTTTAATTTGTACCCCGATAAATCTCCATAGTCTGAAAAAACTGAGATTAGTTCTGGTAGAGAAGTGTCTGGCTGCCCTAGGTATATTAAAATGTCATCAGCAAAGAGTGCTATTTTATGTTCCTTCTGACCAAGTGTAATACCTTGAATTTCTTGATTTTGTCTTATCCATTGGCTCAGAGGTTCTATGAAGATTGCAAAGAGCAGTGGAGACAGGGGGCAGCCCTGACGACATCCTCTTTCCAGCTCAAAAGATGATGATAAATTACCGTTAATCCTTATTTTAGCTGTTGGTTTTTTATATAATGCCTGTATAGTTCTAATGAAGTTGTTATGAAAATTGAAACTGGATAAGATTCTATATAGGAAAGACCAGTCAACCGAATCGAATGCTTTTTCAGCATCTAATCCCAATATGACTGCATTTAAGTTATATTTTTTTATATGATGAATTATGTGTAAAGTGCGTCGAATGTTGTCTTGTGTCTGTCTTTGTCTTATAAAACCTGTTTGGTCTAAGTGAACTAAGTCTGTCAGTATGTTTTCTAACCTTTTGGCAAGGATAGTGGTAAAAAGCTTATAGTCCTGATTTAATACACTGATTGGTCTGTAGTTGGAACATTCTATAGTTGCTGTTTAAAGGTTTTGTACCATTCTGCTGTATAGCCATCTGCTCCTGGGGATTTGTTAGCTTTAAGTTTCATAATTGCTTTTTCCAATTCTTTAGATTGTATTTCTGACAGTAGGGTTTTATTTTGTGAATCCGTAAGTTGGGGAAGGTTTAATGTGTTTAGTAATGTCTCGGATGTGTTTTTATGTTTTTTGTGGGAGTATAAGTTCTTGTAGTAATTCTCGAAGCTTTTAAGAATATCCTGAATTCTGAGTTTTATTTCCTTTGATACTGGGTCTCTGATTTTGTAGATTGCTCTTTCCGTTTGTTGTTTCCTCAATTTATAGGCTAGTAATTTTGCCAATTTACTGCCTGCTTCATAGTGTTTTTGTTTCAGAAATATAAGTTTCTTCTGGATTTCTATTGTGTAGATCTCATTTATTTGATTTTTAATTTCTTTAATCTTGAGCGAGCCATTAGACTGAGTGTTGTCTTTGTGTTCTTTTTCTAGGTTCTTGAGTTCTGACTCTAGTGTGATTAGTTTTTCTTGTCTCAGTTTCTTTTGGGTTGCCAGTTTTGCAATAATTTTTCCCCTTATTACAGCTTTGCATGCATCCCACAGTATTAAAGGAGATACTTCTCCATTATCGTTTTCTTCCAAATATCTGAGAATATCTGATTCCAATTCATCTTTCAGTGGTCCTTTCAGGACACTTGAATTCAACCTCCAGGAAAATGTATTATTTGTGTATTTTTGGATGTTTAAGTCCATATAGATCGGACTGTGGTCGGAGAGATCCATCAGTCCTATTTTACATGTTTTTACTCTTCCAATGTCTCTATTAAACATAAAAAAGTAATCAATCCTTGAGTAAGATGAACGTGGCGTTGAATAAAAAGTATAATCTTTTACATTGGGGTTGAATTCCCTCCATACGTCACAGATTCCCATTTCTTTTAGTAGCATCCGAGTATTCTTACTTTGGGTGTTATTTTGATGTGAAGAATTACCTGTCGCATCCCAGTATAGATTCAGTCTTAGATTGAAGTCTCCACCACATATCACTAAACCTTGGGCTTTAGTTATCATTAGGTCGAATACATTTTTATAAAATTTCCATTTAGCCCCTGGTGGTGCATATACATTCAGCAGGGTGATATCTTCTCCCTCTAGCCGCCCAGTTACCAAACTGTACCTCCCTTCTTTATCTTTGTGTTCTGATTTTTTTTCAAATGTAATTTTGGTTGATATCAATGTCGCTACTCCCCTCCTCCTCCCTGATTTATATGAAGATGAAGAGATCATTTTAAACCCTTGTCTACTGAGTTTAGTGTGTTCCACGTCTGTTAGGTGGGTTTCTTGTAAAAATATTATTTCTGCTTTGTCTTTTTTCATTTTGCGTAGAATCTTGGATCTTTTAACTGGATTCAGGATCCCTTTTACATTATATGAGGCTATTTTGGTTACACCCTGTTTCTCCATTGTATTTTCTTATTTAGTATAACAGTGTGGTGGCCCTCTTTTTTGCTACTCAGAAACTGAAAGAACATTAAGAACATAAAAAACATTAAGAACATAGTGTACGAAACTTTAAAACAAAAAACTGTCAAAAAAAACTTCCTGAGCTGGGGTCTCTTTAAAGACCCTGTAAGAGCCCTGATGGAGTGTAGGCTCTGAGGGAAATTCCTCAAACTCTGTTACGTGTTGAGGGCCCTCTCTTACCCCTGTAAGTTGTCCCATGTTTTTAACGTGAATTTCAGATCCCAATCTGAATTTGTAATGATTTATTTTTTTTTTTTTTTATGCCTATAACCTATGAGATTGTGTGCACCCTCCCACCCCCATCACAGCAAACATTCACTCTAATACAGTATTTGTTAGTATGGAGAGAACATGTGGGTCATTGTTACATTTCTATTTTAACATGATTTTTTTTTCCCCCCCTTTAAATTAAGAAGACATTTGTTTCTAATGCTATAACTGCTCCATGAAAGGTTTTACCACATGCTGATTCTGCATCTCCTTTAATGTTTGTTACCTTGTTGGAGGGGGGGGTGGAAGTGCAGAGTGACTGAAAAGAAAAACAAACAAACAAAAAGGTCGCTATTCCTTCCTGGAACTGGAAAGCTTATCTTTGTAGCTCTGGGGCTGGGTTTCCCGCTGCTGGCCCGTGGATTTTGAAGGTCTCTGAGTGGACCACGTTTGAGCTCTGATTTTCTCGCTCAGATCCGCTGCGGGTTTAAACACCGTTACCGGGAGTCCTCTCCTTGCCATGTCAGTTGTTGCTTCTTCCGCTGAATTATAGAGACATGACTCTTCACCGTAAAAGACCCTTAGCTTCGCCGGAAATGGCGTCTGAAAGCGTAGATTCTGTTCCCGTAAAACCTTTTTGGCATTGTTATATTCCCGTCGTTTTTTAAGAACCTCAGGGGCGTAATCGTGCTCCATGAAGACTTTTCTCTCATGATGCATAAATCCTTTTTTCTGCCAAGCCCGTCTTACAACCTCTTGTTTTATTTTGAAATTGGCGAATCTTACCACCACAGAACGTGGGGGCGCTTCCGGGGCTGGCTTTGCGGCTAATGTACGATGGGCTTTTTCTATCTTCAAATCGGTGGTTTGTGGAATATCCAACTTCTCTCTCAATAAGGATTCCACGCATTCCGCCACTGTGTTGAAACCATCTTCAGCTCCTTCTTTCAGACCGTGAATTCTGATGTTATCTCGTCTCTGTCTTCCTTCTTGGTCGGTTAGCTTAGCCTCCAGCCATGACTGTTTTCTGTGTAAATCCAGCACAGAATCTTCAAGCACTTTTACTCTTTCTTCAGCTTCCAAGATTCGGTTTTCGGCCTGGTCCATTCTGCTGTTCGCCTTTTTTAGATCCTCTCTGAATTCAAGAAATTCGGCCCGAAATCGTCGTATTTCGTCAAATAGCGATTTCAAGCTAATCCTTTTGTTAGCTAGGCCCAGGTCCTCGTCTTCTGAACGGAGGTCCTCCGGTTCAGATTCTGCAGCCGCTGTGCGTCCTGACCTGGGGAATGTCTGTTTCCTCTGCTTGTGGTTAGGCATGGTGTTATTGTCTTTTGATTTTTAATCTTCCAAAAATCCGTTAGGTCTGATTTTGAGGATGTTTTCCTTGGATTGAGTCTGGGAGTTTCAGCGTTAGGTTGCTATCACCATGGCGTCCAGACCGGTAGTCCATAGTATAAATTTTTTAAGCAGTAAATCTTCAGTATTATCCTTTTTGAGTGAAATTTGTTGCTTTTCACTTCCTTGTTTTGTTCCCGGAGCGCTCTGGTGACTAGTCATGATGCCAATCCAATGTTATTATCCAATCTTTACAGAGTCAATCCGAAACCCCGCCCACACTTCTAGAAGCCAGGGCATGAGGAGACAAAGCGATGACTAAACGTTTATTGATAAAAATTACATATTTTGACTGAACAACTCCATACTCAGGGATGCATGTTATGTCTATGTTTACTGAATGAAACCAGAGGACATGTCCACATGTTGAGGGTTACTTTATTATTCAAAGCAATAATTATAACAAGCATACTTATAGCCTAAGCTAACCGAGGGGTGGAACAGGGCAACTGTTGGACTGTTGAAAGATGGAGCACCAAAAGAAACCAACTCCTGCTGTTAGTCCTCCTTTATAGTCCTGGCGTGATGACGTCATCCCGTGCATGCGTCCCTGCACCCGTGGCGTCTGTGGTACCATTTCCCATATGCCACATTTATCCCTTCCTGGAAAAAAAACAGAACCTCACTGGTGTTGGTTTACCTTTAGCTGGGTAACCATTGTGGCGATGTGGTGCCCTACAGATAGCACAGCACATATACTGTACATAGCCAGACCCATATACTGTAAAGTAGCATCAAGACTACAACTGGGTACAGCACAGTGGGAGTCACCAGCGCTAGCTAACATACATACAGTATATGGCCTGGCTGTCAACAGGTGTTCCTACTGTGTGATACATACTGTAGATGCGTGTGGACTAGGCTAGACAACCAACTTGGAACTCATCTTGTGTCAGGGTTGTAGCAAAGCAGAACACACATGTATTCAACAGTGTATTGTTACCCGTGCTGTGGCTACCATATGCATGGTGGTAAAGTACAATAATGCATACTGTCAAAGCACACCATTTAGCTAATAAGGTACTCATATTTGCCTGATGCCAAAAGCACAATATGGTAAATTAGCTTCTAAAAACCAAAACCATAAATCACTTGAGGTTCCATACACCATAACCAAACCATTATTTTGAACCTAAGTAGCCGGGTAGACTACTGGCATAACCCTGCATGGTTGAGTGGATTATTTTGCCTCTTATGAACCAACCACACTCTGTTTAAACATATTAAGGGAACAGAGTCATTTTCTTACTGGCCCACCTCAGAGGGTGTCTGGCGAGCCCACGGTGGGCACGACCCTGGTGGGTCTGGCCGCAGCAGACCTGGGTGCCATCTTTCTGGAATCACGGCCTGCTCATCAGCAAAGTACAGTTGATAGTGCTATGAGATGACTGTTGTTGTGAAATGGCGCTATATAAATAAAGTTGAATTGAATTGAATTGAATTGAATTGAATTGAATTGAATTGAAAGTCCCAATCTGGGTCCCACACTGGCTGGGTCGGTTCCAATATCGTGTCTTGATCCAGGGCAGCTGCTGGTCTTACCTTTTTTAGACAGCTGGTGTACCATTGTGAACCATCGGTCATTTGGAATGTTGCTGGCCCCACGTGCACAGTGATCTGCATCGGCGGTGACAGGAGCATCTGCAGGTCATCGGGGCATTCGGATCGCCGGACCCAAACCCAATCAAGCACCGTGAGCGTTGACCTGTTGGGCTTCAGGCGGTGTTGCTGCTGCTCTCTTGTCTCATAGGTGGTGGATAATGCTGGCTGTTGTGGCGGCATGATGTTGATGCCAGTGGCAGGATGAGCTCTGAGTTGGTGTCGTTCTCTGCGGTCCTGCTTGGCCAAGGACCCGATCTCCTGCGGCTTTACGGCTGCTCCATGAGGCTTATGCTGGGTGAGAATCTGAGTTGAGTCCATGCTCTGCTCTCTATGCGGTGTGAAGCTTGGAGTGGCTGTACCCACATCTAGGTGAAACGTGCTCCGGCCACCAGTGGTCAAATAAAGTCCTTAGTGGCCAATGATGGTGAAACCTAATTCGTGAAAGAGGTTGCACCCCAGGATGTTGTTGCCATGCATCACTACCTGGAAGGTGAATGCTGGGAGGACTTTGGACCCGTAGCAAAAAGTTACCGTGATGGTTCCTACGAGGCTGATTTTGGTGTGCCTGTATCCATAGACCTTCACCGCATCCTGCCTGACTGGATGCTGAGGAAAGAACTTCCTCACTGTGATCATAGGACTCGCATGACATCATCAAAGATCAAATGCAGGCATCATAGGACTCGCTATGCCATCATCAAAGATCAAAGGCAGTCATCACTCACGATCATAGGACTCACTATGACATCATCAAAGATCATAGGACTTGCTGTGACAGTTTATATAAATTCAAGAAATCTGTGTAACATTCATAGGACGTCATAGGACGGCCTATGATGCTCATATGATGTTCCTATGATGTCTCCATCATAGGACGTCATGCCTGCCTTCATGTCTTTATGATGTCATATACAGTGATGGCTGCCTTGATGTCTACATGAAGTCATATAGACCATGAGGTCCTATGCCTGCCTAGATGTCTTTATGATGACCACCAGGACTCCTGATGTCGTCATATAGACAGTAGGACGATGCCGTCATACACGATAGCACTGGCTACCTATGATGTACGCATGATGTCCTAGGATGCCTGCCTTGAAAATGCTGATCATGCTACTGCGAAACTTTGATGTAGAGTCTACATCAAACTTTCGATGGTCTAGACCACAGGTGTCAAACTCATTCCATGGAGGGCCAAGACCCTGCAGGTTTTACCTCCACCCAGTGTCTTCAACAGGTGATTTCTCTGAATTTCTTCCTACTGATTGCTGATCACTGAAAACACCTGCTGAAGAGACTGGGTGGAAGTAAAACCTGCAGGGTCTTGGCCCTCCATGGAATGAGTTTGACACCCCTGGTCTAGACCATCAGAACTTGCAATGCCATCATACACACAGGATGATGCCGTCATATACACAATAGGACTGGCTACCAATCATGGAGGTATGATGTCCTATGATGTGCTAGGATGCCTGCCTTGCAAATGGTCATCATGCTACTGCGAAACTTTGACCAACAAAACGGACATTGCAATGGCTCAAGATACATCATTGAACAAATACAGCCTCACCTGTTGGTTGGTTAACATCTGTGATTGCTGTCAATGCAGGACACACTCTCCTCATTCCACGAATCGCACTCACACCATCTGACATGTTGCCATTCACCTTGCTTTACAGCGCGTTGGTCTTTTCTGCACAACAGATTCCTTCAGCCATGCCCAATTCTACCTTGCCGCAAGCACAGTTGCCAGATCAAGCACTCTTCGTATTCTTGCTCAAGATAAAGAAACTAAGCAAAAGCATCACTTTCTGAGCAATGTTGTTTTAAAAGAGGTGCTGACACAGTAAAAATGTGGAACCTTGAAGAATGGCAGTCTACACGACAAATCTGGAAAATGGCAAGCAAAGCACTGATTTTATCCGGTTGCTCCGGTTTCTTGGTTTCTACGGGCATGCATGGGTCTTGCAGAACACAGTCCAAAGCCACGTTTTGCTCCGATTAATTTTCAGGATCCTCTCCAGGAACCGGAAATACAGCCGTGGACAAAATTGTTGGTACCCCTCTATTAATGAAAGAAAAACCCACAATGGTCACAGAAATAACTTGAATCTGACAAAAGTGGTACCACTGCCTGGGAGCAGCTCTGCGATCCACATGGTGAGGACATTGATGGCCTCACTCACACCATCACGGACTACATCAACTTCTGTGTGGACAACACCGTACCCACCAAGACCATACGGTGTTGCTCAAACAACAAACCCTGGATCAACCCTGAGATAAAAACACTTCTGAGAGAGAAGAAGAGGATCTTCAGGTCGGGGAACAGGGAGATGCTGAAGTCCATACAGAGGGAGCTGAGGAGGAAGATCAGAGAAGGCAAGGACAGCTTCAGGAAGAAGATGGAGGACAAGCTGCAACAGAGCGACATCAGCGGGGTCTGGAGAAACCTTAAAACCATCTCTGGGCTCCAGAATACCTCTTCCCAGGCCACGGGGGGCAGGGAGTGGGTGAACAATCTGAACCTGTTTTTTAATAGGTTTGACCAACCGCCCTCCCCCCCGACTGCACAACAACCACTGCTGCCTCTAAAGTCATCGAGACCTGCTGTCCATACCCCACTCCACCAACACCCCCCCCCACTCCCAGCACACAGCCCCCCAACCTGACCCTCACTAAGACCCAGGTGAGGACGGAGCTGAGGAAGATCAAGGCGAGGAAGGCCTCGGGACCGGACGGCATCAGTGCAAAGCTCCTCAAGTCCTGCGCAGACCAGCTGTGTGGGATTGTGGAGCACATCTTCAACCTGAGCCTGAAGCTGGGGAGGGTACCACAGTTGTGGAAAACATCTAGTGTGGTACCTGTACCAAAGACTTCCCATCCCAAAGACCTGAACAGCTACAGGCCAGTGGCCCTGACGTCTCACATGATGAAGACCCTGGAGAGACTGCTCCTTGCTCACCTCCGCCCCCTGGTGGGACCAGCGATGGATCCACTCCAGTTCGCCTAAAAGCATGGCATTGGGGTGGAGGATGCAGTAATCTTTCTCTTTCACCATTCCCTGTCCCACCTGGAGAAGCCCGGGAACGCGGTGAGGATCATGTTCTTTGACTTCTCCAGTGCTTTCAACACCATCCAACCGATGATCCTGAAGGACAAGCTGCTGTGCGCAGGGGTGGACCAGCACCTATCATCATGGATCCTGGACTACCTCACTAACCGGCCACAGTTTGTGAGAACCTGGGATTGTGTGTCCGACACGATCATTGGCAGCACGGGGGCCCCCCCAGGGAACGGTTTTGGCTCACTTCCTGTTGACCCTTTATACTGCGGATTTCTCACACAACACAACACACTGCCATCTACAGAAGTTCTCTGACGACTCTGCGATCGTCGGCCTCATCTCCAACGGAGATGAAGCTGAGTACAGAGGACTTATCCAGGACTTCGTGGACTGGAACTGCCTCCAGATCAACGCGAGGAAAACTAAGGAGTTGGTGGTGGACTGCCGCAGGCAAGGACAACCCCTCACAGCACCAAATCAAATCAAATCAAATCAAACTTTATTGTCATATTGCTGTACATGGGTGTTTTTATTTATTAGGGGTCCAATGTGTGACATTGGTGGCAAAATTTAAAATTGATCAAATCTGCACATGAAATTGACTAATCACTATCCAATTGTGTCAGGTTTATGAAACTATTAACTATTTTCGTAACGGCATTCGCGTTCAGGAACTCTTGAGGATGAGCGCTCACTTCAACTACTTGTAAATGGAGACGTAAACGGGACACTCGGGCTTTTATTTCCCCGTGTGCCAATGCACTTTGCAATGGCACACGTTTTACACGAAACAACTTCAACACTTCCAGTATTTTTCACGCATCAAAACTCATCAACAGCTACATTTTCATGACATATTAAGATGTGATAACGTGTATACATACCTTCAAATTCTCCCTGTTTGTTGGATAAGACGTAAAATCACAAAAGGCATAAATGCGGGACACGGAAGTTTGGACCTTCGATAACTTCAATATAAAGTGACCACGGTTAATCCTCTCCACATGGGTTGAGCACATCCGGGGTAGAGAAAATAAAAGTGCTTTCCCAGGGCGCTCACCTCGCCAGACGGGGCTGCGCGCGGCCGACCAAGACCGAAGACGTAAATTTTTTAAAGGACACCATATTCGATGTGTCATAAATGTTTGAGATTTTATTGAAATATTCTACATCTGAGCTTCACAAAGACTGATCTCCTTTTTACGTGTATGATTTGGGATTTGAAAGGTGCAAAGTGAAAAGCATCAGCACTTCCTGTTTTCTGGTTACTTTACCAAATAACTTGCATTTTGCTGCGTAAATTCGGGGACACGGAAATTTACGTCGTACAAGTAAATTTGCAGGGGTCGCCGTACAAAAACCATAGATCCGATCACATTGGGGAATGTTTTATTTTGAATTTGCATTACAACTCTGTTATCTCTTGCATAAATGAGTAGAAAGAGTTACTCAGAGATCACTTTACAGTACGTTGAAATTGATGCGATTTTCATGTCACACAAAAACTGGGAAAAATGAGGGGACACGACCAATAGTTTCGATTCTAACGGCAAAATCAATGATTTTTTTTTAAAATTGCAATGCAAGTCTGAAACTCTTTTATGTTCCCTTGCATATTATAAAAACGAAACCGACATCTGCAAATTACAGAAAAAGAGAGAGCGCTTGAAAGTCGGATACCCCTGATATAGTGCACTGGACCCCCCCCCCCCCCAAAAACAAACAAACACCCACATACAACTGTAGTACAGGCAAGATGAAATTGCGTTTCTCTCGGCATCCATATAAGAAGCAGCATGATTTAAGACACACTCCCACATAGCTCCACCCCCACCCCCACCCCCCCATCCATTCACACATCCCTGAGACATACTTGGGGAAAAAGAATAACTAACTATAATATACAAAATGTCCGTAGGTGCAGTAGTGTGTATGAGAGATTCCGGGTCAGCTGTTCAGCATCCTGACAGCTTGTGGAAGGAAGCTGTTGATCAGTCTGGTGGTTCTGCCTCTGATGCTCCGGAATCGTTTACCAGATGGAAGAAGTTCAAAGTGTTTATGCAGAGGGTGAGAACGGTCCTTGACAATGTGCAGTGCCCTGCTCCTACAACGGTTCTGAAAAAGTTCGTGGACAGAGGGGAGGGAGACTCCAATTACCCTCTCCGCCCCCTTGACTATCCTCTGCAGGGCTTTTTTGTCTGACATACTGCAGCTGGAGTACCATGTAGCAATGCAGTATGTCAGAACACTCTCCACCACACCTCTGTAGAAGGTCCTGAGGATGCAGATGGGGAGAGAGGCCTGTTTGAGTTTCCTCAAGAAGTGTAGTCTCTGCTGAGCCCGCTTCCTGATCTCCAAGGAATTCTTGCTCCAGGTCAGGTCCTGCGAGATCTGCACTCCGAGGAACTTGATGTTCTCTACTGTCTCCACTAAACGGCCGCCGATGCTGAGGGGGACGTGCTCAGGCTGTGACCGCCGGAAGTCGATAATCATCTCCTTCGTTTTGTCCACGTTGAGCACCAGATTGTTCTCCCTGCACCAGCCCTCCAGGTCTCTCACTTCTTCCCTGTACATTGATTCCTCATCCCTCTGAATAAGTCCCACCACCGTGGTGTCATCTGCAAACTTAATAATCTGGTTCCCCTCGTGTCTGGATACACAGTCATGTGTTAGAAGTGTAAACAACAGTGGACTGAGTACACAGCCTTGAGGGGATCCGGTACTCAGCGTGACAGAGTTGGAGATGTTGTTTCCAACCCGGACAGACTGAGGTCTCTCAGTCAGGAAATCCAGGATCCAGAGACATGTGGCGGTGTTCAGACCGAGAAGGAGTAATTTCTCCATCAGTTTCTGGGGAATAATGGTGTTGAATGCTGAACTGAAATCAATGTACAAGAGTCTGGCGTAGGTGTCTTTCTGGTCCAGATGGGTGATGACAGAGTGTAGGGTGGTGACTATAGCATCCTCCGTGGAGCGGTTTGATCGATATGCAAACTGGAGCGGGTCGTGTGATGCAGGGAGGCAGGCTATAATGTGTGGTTTGACAAGCCGTTCAAAACACTTCATCACAATTGGTGTCAGTGCAACAGGACGATAGTCATTCAAACAGGACACCACTGGTTTCTTTGCCACCGGTACAATGATAGAGGTCTTGAAGCATCTGGGAACGATGGCCTGACTCAGGGAGATGTTATAAATGTCAGTCAGGACATCCGCCAACTCGCTCGCGCAGTCTCGGAGCACACGTCCCGGAATGTTGTCCGGACCTGCAGCTTTGCGTGGGTTGACTCTGGTTAGGGTCCTCCGTGTGTCCACTGTGTTGATGGTAAAAGCTGGTCCGACCGATGGTGGGGGTGGGCCAGCCCTCCCTCTGATTGTCGAGTTTGATGCTTCAAAACGTGCAAAGAAGTCGTTAAGCCTGTCTGGAAGCGAAGCGTCGTCATCATCGACCCCCTGCCTAGACTTAAAGCCCGTCAGTGTCCGAACTCCCTGCCACATCTTCTTGGTGTTCCTAGTGTCACAGAGGTGTCCCTGGATTTTCTCCGCATAGGCGCGCTTTGCCGCCTTAATTCCCTTTGAAAGCACAGACCTGGCTGAGCGGAGGGCGATCCTGTCCTTCGCTCTGAAGGCTGCATCTCTGGCTGTAAGCAGCGAGCGCACCTCTGCAGTCATCCAGGGCTTATGATTAACTCGCATAGTGATGGTCTTCACTGTAGTGAAATCCTCTGTGCACTTCGCGATGTAGCTGGTGACCGTATCAGTATACTCCTCCACATCTGTCTTGTCTTCCTGGGAGGCTGCTATTTTGAAGACCTTACAGTCTGTGTGCAGAAAACAGTCCTTCAGTGCAGAGGTTGCATTCTCTGGCCAAATCCTGATTTGTTTCACTGCTGGCCTGCTGCGCTTCAATAAAGGTTTGTAGGCAGGCAGCAGCATCACGGACATGTGATCAGAACGGCCGAGATGGGGGCGGGGTATCGCTTTAAACATACTGGGAATACAGTAAACATACTGGGAACAGACATTGAGATGGTGACATCCTACAAGTACCTGGGTGTTCATCTGAACAATAAACTAGACTGGTCACACAATACCGACACACTCTACAAGAAGAGACAGCGCAGGCTGTTCCTACTGAGGAGGCTCAGGTCTTTTGGTGTACAAGGGGTGCTCATGAAGACATTCTACGACACGGTGGTGGCATCAGCCATCACTTTTGGAGTGGTCTGCTGGGGCAACGGCATTACAGCAGCCGATAAGAAGAGACTGAACAAACTAATCAAGAAAGCTAGCTCTGTCCTGGGGCAGCGCCTTGACCCAGTGGAGAAGATAGGGGAGAGAAGGATGGTGGCTAAACTGTCTTCTCTGCTGGAGTCGGAGTCCCACCCCATGCAGGACATACTGAACGCACTGAGGAGCTCATTTAGCAGCAGACTACATCATCCTAGGTGCACGACCGAGAGGTTTAGCAGGTCCTTCCTACCTACGGCTGTCAGACTGTATAACCTAAGCAGGGCTGCTCGCAGAGATAGGAAAAAAAACCAAAACGTGACGACCTAATAGTATTGAATGCAAAAGACGCAACAGACTTACACAAATGGTCCCCTCCAGTATACAACTAAGACAATATCAGTCGCTATGGAGGGTGACAATATGTATGGGTACATATTCATACCATGAAGGGTAACTAAATAGACGGTTATACTGTTTAGTCCATCTAGCTACAATGCTCCGCACTGTGTATATACTGTATATTTATATATCTATGTGTACATATGTATATTCACTGCTCTTATTTTCTTATCTTCTAAATTATTGCTCTGAGTGTTGCTATCCCTGTGCTGTTGCAATCCTGAAATTTCCCCATTGTGGGAATAATAAAGGCTTATCTTATCTTATCTTAAATAAAAAGTCTATGAAAATTAACCAATGAAAATCAGACAATGCTTTTGAATTATGGTTCAACAGAATTACTTTAACAAACAAACTCATGAAACAGGCCTGGACAAAAATGATGGTACCCCTAGAAAAGATTGAAAATAATGTGACCATAGGGACATGTTCAACCAAGATTTGTCCTCTAATTAACATCACAGGTGTCTACAAACTTGTAATCAGTCAGTTGGCCTATTTAAAGGGTGACAAGTAGTTACTGTGCTGTTTGGTGACGTAGTGTGTACCACACAAAACATGGACCTGAGGAAGCAAAGGAGAGAGTTGTCTCAGGAGATTAGAAAGAAAATTATAGACAAGCATGTTAAAGGTAAAGGCTATAAGACCATCTCCAAGCAGCTTGATGTTCCTGTGACTACAGTTGCACATATTATTCAGAAATTTAAGATCCACGGGACTGTAGCCAACCTCTCTGGACGTGGCCACAGGAGGAGACGGATAATACGAATGGTAACAAAAGAGCCCAGAACAACCTCTAAACACATTCATGGTGAACTCCAAGGTCAAGGTACATCAGTGTCAGATCGCACCATCCGTTGTTATTTGAGCCAAAGTGGACTTCATGGGAGACGACCAAGGAGGACACCACTGTTGAAAACAAATCATAAAAAAGCCAGACTGGAATTTGCCAAACTGCATGTTGACAAGCCACAAAGCTTCTGGGAGAATGTCCTATGGACAGATGAGACAAAACTGGAACTTTTTGGCAAGGCACCTCAGCTCCATGTTCACAGACGCAAAAATGAAGCATACCAAGAAAAGAACACTGTCCCTACTGTGAAACAGGGAGGAGGTTCTGTTATGTTCTGGGGCTGCTTTGCTGCATCTGGCACAGGGTGTCTTGAGTCTGCACAGGGTACAATGAAATCTCAAGACTATCAAGGTATTCTAGAGAGAAATGTGCTGCCTAGTGACAGATAGCTTGGTCTCAGTCGCAGGTCATGGGTCTTGCAACAGGATAATGACCCAAAACGCACAGCTAAAAACACCCAAGAATGGCTAAGAGCGAAACATTGGACTATTCTGAAGTGACCTTCTATGTGCCCTGATCTAAATCCTATTGAAAATCTGTGGAAGGAGCTGAAACATGCCGTCTGGAGAAGGCACCCATCAAACCTGAGACAACTGGAGCAGTTTGCTCATGAGGAGTGGGCCAAAATACCTGCTGAGAGGTGCAGAAGTCTCATTGACAGTTATAGAAATCGTTTGTTTGCAGTGATTGCCTCAAAAGGTTGTGCAACAAAATATTAAGTTAAGGGTCCCATCATTTTTGTCCAGGCCTGTTTCATGAGTTTGGTTTTTTTAAAATAATTCTGTTGAACCACAATTCAAAAGCATTGTCTGATTTTCATTGGTTAATTTTCATAGAATTTTTATTATTACCACTTTTGTCAGATTCAAGTTATTTCTGTGACCATTGTGGGTTTTTCTTTCATTAACAGAGGGGTACCAACAATTTTGTCCACGTGTGTATGACGCACCTGTCCCTCAACCAGTGGTCTGAACGAAGAAGAAGAAGAAGAAGAACAACAACAACACCCACCAGATGGAGAGCAATACAGTGAGGAGAACTGCTGCACGTCAGAAAAGATGCTGTGAAGATGAAACATCTCAGGTTCGAGCAGTACGCCACAGGCATGACTGTGAACAACACAGCCATCTGAGACAGGAGGACACCCTTCAGCACTGAGCATGCAGAAATACTTGCTTATACTTGGTTTCTATGGGCATGGACGAGTATGTACGGGTAAAGCGTCGCTTTCTGAGCAATGTTGTTTTAAAACAGGTGCTGACACAGTAAAAATGTGGAACTGCGAAGAATGGCAGTAAACGATCATAGGACTTGATATGACATCAAAGGCAGGCTGCAGTCATGATCATAGGACTCACTATGACATCATCAAAAATCAAAGGCAGGCATTGCTCATGATCATAGCACTTGCTATGACATTATCAAAGATCAAAGGCGGGCATCACAAATCAAACGCAAGCATCAACGAACGAGTGGTGGCGTAAAAGATCCAAGGCAGGTTTCACCATGGTTGCTGTTGCCATGGTAACAGTAACTTTCTACGGCCATGCAGAAATGTTTGCTTACACTTGCTTTCTATGGCCATGCACGGGTATGCACGGGCATGCACAGTTATGCACTAGTCATCAAAGATCAAAAGCAGGTATCACTCATCACTCTATATATGAGCTGCTGACCAGCTAGAGGACTACAGAGAAGAGTGATGTCTGAAGATAGAGTTGAGGTTCGATTGGACACAGCGATGATGATAGAAAGACTACAGCTGCTGACCAGGTGGGGTGATGATGTGGAGTGAGGTGTGTGGCGACGGGGCACCTCTGGGCGGGTTGCTGGCCGCCAATTGGGTCTGGAAGAAGAAGAAGAACAGACACACAGGATGGTCGAGAAGAAGGAGACAGACACAAGAGATATGGAATGATGGTTTGGAGTGGGGTGCGTGGCGGTGGTGCACCTGTGGGCTGGTTGCCAGCCGCCAATCAAGTCTAGAAGAAGAAGAAGAAGACACACAGGAAGATATATAGAGTGATGATATAGAGTGAAGTATGTGGTGGTAATGTACCTGTAATCTGGTTGCCAACCGCCAATCAAATCTAAAAGAAGAAGAGGAAGTAGAGGACTACAGCTATATATGATATAGAGGGAAGTACGAGGAGACGAAGAAGAGTGATGTCTGAAGATAGAGTTGAGGTTTGATTGGACACAGCAATGATGATAGAAGGACTGCAGCTCCTGACCAGATAGAGTGATGACTGAGTGAAGTACGTGAGGGTAATGCATCTGCAAGCTGGTTGCCAACTGCCAACCAAATCTAAAAGAAGAAGAAGAAGATAGAGTGACCAGATGTGTAGAGTGATGATATAGGGTGAAGTGATGATATAGAGTGAAGTACAAGGAGACAAAGAAGTGTGATATCTGAAGATAGAGTTGAGGTTTGATTGGACACAGCAATGATGATAGAAGGACTACAGCTCCTGACCAGATGGAGTGATGATATAGAGTGAAGTACGAGGCGGTGATGCACCTGTGGGCTGGTTGCCAACCGCCAATCAAATCTAAATGAAGAAGAAGAAGACAGACAGACAGAGAGAGATTGGTTGCCAACCGCCAGTCAAATTTAAAAGAAGAGATTTCTTGAATTATATATAGAAGTTGTGGCGGTGGTGCACCTGTGGGCTGGTTGCCACCTGCCAATCAAATCTAAAGAAGAAGAAGAAGAAGTTAAGTACGTGGCGGTAATGCACCTGTAAGCTGGTTGCCAACCGCCAATCAAATCTAAAAGAAAAAGAAGAGTGACCAGATAGAGTGATGATATAGAGTGAAGTATGTGGCGGCAACCTTCCTCTGCTGTCTGAAGTACCTCCAGTCAGAGGACATGAGCATCTTTAAACGCAGTGCAGTCTCCGGCTACAGGACCAGGGTGGAGGATCTCCTGGCATTTCTCGGTTTTGTGGTGGAGTGTGGAACCTCTAAAGCCCTTAGATGCATAAGTGGGGTCAGAAATGACCCCAGCGGTTGTTTTTTGCAATATCTTTTTGTAATTTTAATTTTTTATCATTTAATCTTCCATGTATTCCTCAAATAGGTTGTCTTTGACATCAGGCCATTTTGATTTGTATCTAACTGTTATATTTTTTAAGTAATTGCATTTTTTGTATCAGTACCACACTTTTCCATATGTGGGGCCAAAAATGACCCCAAGCATTTTCTATGGAATTTCAAAGGTTAACCCTAGGAACCTTTTATTTTTATCAACTGTGATTGTCAGATATCCATTTACTTTCGATCCACACATCTAATGCCAACAGTCTCACCACTAGTGATGGCGAGATGAAGCTTCATGAAGCAAATCTCTTTCTTGCTGGTTCCATCGCAAAAAAAAAAAAAAAAGAAGCTGGAATAGATTGCAAATAAAGTCCCAAGTCCACAAAATGTGAGGGACATTGTGCTTCACTGTCCCCTTCGAATGTCACCACGTTCATCAGCAACACAAGCCTTGATATGTGCTTCACAAAAATCTTCCCAGGTTACTCGACACACGCTTCGAAGACTCGGCACGGAAGGACACATCTACTCACCACTCTGAAGGTTATTTTTACACAGCAACATGCATGTAAGTATTATCATTTTTATACCTCATAATATATGTGCTGTTATAAATTATGAACTTATTTTCCACGTCCATGAATTTTGTGTGATAGTGTTATGTTATCATCATCAAATTCATCATCATCATTGATCATGATCATTATCATCATTGATGATCCACTCCTGGCAGCGGAAGGCGAATTACAGAGCTGCATGGAGGAATCTGATCAGACCTAAATAAAACAGTCATTGTCGCCCCTGACAGACTGCTATGATGATGATGATGATGATGTTCAGTATTACAGGTGAGTCCTGGATTTTTATGGCTATTTTTGTGCCACACAGAAGTTTGATAAGGGAGTCGACTGTCTTGCGCATCTCGGAGGGAGAAAAACACCTCATGGGTAAAACCAGGTCTGTGGTGGACCACTCCCAGTTACACGGGGTGAGACTGGACATCCTGGCAGATAAGCACATCTGTCGCAAGGTCTGTAGTGGACTTTTGCCAGTCGGTGCATCGTGACATGCACTACACAAAGAGCAGAAATAAACAAACCTATCATCTGGTCAGTCACTGCAACAGATATTGGAGTCAGTTTGTCTTGGCCTGTCCTTGCCACTGATAATACCTCTATCTGCCAAGAATGTGTCGCTAGTCCAGCAAAAGCTAGCAGTACACAAATGCTTTGCAAGCAGTTTCATAAAATGGTCATTCAGAGAGCAACTCATACCGGCTCGGACATCGCCCGGGTTAACAAGGTCAGGAGTTCCTGGCAGCGGAAGGCGAATTACAGAGCTGCGTGGAGGAATCTGATCAGACCTAAATGAAATAGTCATTGTCGCCCCCGACAGACTGCTATGATGATGATGATGATGTGGAGGCAATGCACCTGTCAGCTGGTTACTAACCGCCAATCAAATCTAAAAGAAGAAGAAGGAGATGATTCAAGAAATCTCTGTCTGTCACGATCATAGGACTCGCTAAAAGATTATAGGACTCGCTATGATATTATCAAAGGCAGGCATCACTCACAATCATAGGACTCGCTATGCCATCATCAAAGATCAAAGGCAGGCATCACTCATGATCATAGGATTTGCTATGACATCATCAAAGATCAAAGGCAGTCACCACTCACGATCATAGGACTTGCTATGACATCATCAAGGATCATAGGACTCACTATGACACCATCAAAGATCAAAGGCAGGCATCACTGAACGAGTGCTGACGTGCTTGCTTACACCCTTGCTTACACCTTCTTTATACAGGCATGCAGAAATACATGCTTATACTTGGTTTCTACGGGCATGCACAGATATGCAAGGGCATGCACTAGTACTCATCCCTCTATAAATTCACAAAAGCTCTGTGTGTGTGTCAGTGTGTCACGACCAAAGATCATAGGACCACCTATGATGTTCCTATGATCTCTACATGATGTCCTATGACGTTCCTATGTATAACGACTCCTTATGTGTGAAATGTCCTATGATGTTCCTATGTATAACAACTCCTTATGTGTGAAAAAATTATCCGTCCTTGGACTGCATCATTCACGATCATAGGGCTCGCTTTGACATCATCAAAGTGTTATGGCCTGAGCGCCGATTCTGTCCACACTCGGGTTGTCCAGTATTTTCCCCGTTCTTATCTGTTGTGGCCGTCCAGGGCCTTTATTGTGACAGCGTCACGGCGGGACTTCCGGCTGTCAGAGCTAGCTGCGCCGTGACAGCTGATTCACATTCCCTTTGATTACTTGCTCATTGTCTGATTACTTTTTAGCCCTATTTAAGGGAGCAGCTGAGGTTACTCTGGGCTGCGACCTCACACGTGTAATGTTGGTCTCCCCAACGTTTGGCTGGAGTCCCTATTCCCCAGTTCCAGTTGTCCTCTTGTTCTCCATATTATCTGTAAGTTTACTCCTGAACCTGTATGTGTTGCTACCGTGCCTTAGTCGTGCCTCTTGTTTGTGCTTTTACCCCATGTGGCTCATTAATTTATAATCATTTGTCTTTCATTAATAAAAATGCAAACCCATCAGCTGCCTAAAGCGTCTCATTAGTGGTCCGCGAGGGCCACCCATGACAGTAGGTCGCAGCCAAGCGAGACGCCGGTCACCGTGAGTTTGCATTGTTAGGGCTTGAAGTTTTTTCCTTTTCTGCGTACCAGTGTGCTGGGAGATGGCGTCGCCACGCAAGGGCTACGCTATGAGCTTGGGCTACGAGCTAGTGATGGCCCTCATTGAAATAGATGATCTCCTTTCGCAAGCTTGTAGCGACTCCATTCCCAGCAACTCGCGCTGGTACCTGGACCTCGCAGAGACGGTAATTAATCGCCATCCTCGCTACTCCGACCACCCTGAAATTATGACGAGGATGGCGGAGATCTCGGCACTCCAGGAGAAGATCCGCGGACTGGAGGGAAACTCCGGCAGGAACCCGAAGAT
This sequence comes from Pholidichthys leucotaenia, assembly GCA_020510985.1. Lineage (NCBI taxonomy): Eukaryota > Metazoa > Chordata > Actinopteri > Cichliformes > Pholidichthyidae > Pholidichthys > Pholidichthys leucotaenia. Next base: position 44,580,442 of record CM035844.1, on the reverse strand, counting down.
GAGGCATCCCCGCTCCTCACCTCAGAATCCAGTTCCTGTCACCTGGCCAGCCCAGGAATCTACACCACCCAAGTGCCATTCCCAGCGGAGGAGGACGTCCGCCGGGATTCCCCCGGAGGAGACTCAGTGGACAGCTGTGATCCTCCAGGACCATGTGGCTGCGGCTCGTTCTGCCTCCCATCCTACCCATCCAAGTTATGAAGCACGTGACGGCGGCAGTCCGACTGGTGGAGATCAGTCCCGAGCTCCATGATTACCCTGAGTACGCTAAACTGCTCACCTCTGTCTCCGCGCAGGAGCGGCGTTTCCCTGGCCTTACCTTCGCCACGCCCTCAGCCGGTAAATAGCATCACCATGCTCATAATGGGCCTCAGCAAGATCCCCGTCCAGATCCAGTTCCAGGTGGCCGTAAGAACTCTGCCTCCCAGCCAGCTGTTGCCTCTGCATCACATCAGAGGGGTAAGACTGCAGCCTCTGTCTCCGGGTCTTCCGTTCCTGCTGCTCCGTCAGCTCCTCGTCCCCGGACTGTCTTGGCTGTTCCTCCCTCCACCTTGACGCTTTCCCCAGCTGCTGTGAGCTCCATGAGTTCGACTCCGGCTGTCCCCGTTGCTGATCCTGTGCGAGCAGTTCCTCCTCGTCTTCCCGGGGGGCCCTCCATCACCATCCAGAGGAAGAAGGAGAAAGCCAAGCCCACTGCAGCAGTTTCCATCGATCGACCCTCAGCAGAGCAGGCAAGTGCTTTTTCATTCTTTTCCCTCACAGTGTGAATTGCCTTGTCTGACTCCTGGGGGTGGAGTTCGGGGCTTACAGTCCTCCGAGCTCCCTACACCTGCTGCAGTTGCTAATTGTGAACCTGCATTCTCTGTGTCTCCTTCCCCTGAGCGTCCCCCGGTGCCAGGATTATACCGCTGGATGAAGAAGGAGCCTGCGGCCCTGGAGAACCTGCTTCCAGCCACGCAGCCACGTCATGGGCAGAAGAGGAGAGCAGACTGCCGTTTGGAGCCTTCGCCGACAATCAAGTGTCCGGGTCTCCACGGAGGGGCAGTTCGACCCAGCAGGCCACAGATCCCCTGCCGCCATGCCATGCGGGCCTTCAGCGTGGACTTCAGTGCCAGGGAATCCCCAGACTGTGACGACCATCATGTCGGCTGTGGAGCCTGCCGCAGTCGAGTGGAAACCAGGAGTGGACCTTCAGATCGTTGAACCTGGATCGTCGAAGTCCTGGACGGCGGTGGAGCCCGAGATCAGGCAAGTGCTCTATTTCGTTTTTCTCTTTTCCATTCTTGAGCGTTATTGCCTGTCTCTCGGGGAAACGAGCCGGGTGCAGCTGATCACTGCATCCGAGCTTGTCTCGCCGGGCTCTGCCGCTGCCGGTGATCCTGATCCCGGTTTTCTATCTTCTCCTGAGCCTTCTCCCAGGGTCACCGGTGACAAGTCGGTTCTGGTCGCTGTCCTGGAGGTTCCAGGTTCGTGTCTGGAGGTCATTCCTGGTGCTGCGCCGGCCCAGTCGGGGTCCGTCGTGGGTAATGTTCCGGCCCAGTCGGGGTCCGTCGTGGGTGCTACGCTGACCCAATCGGGGCCCATCGAGGGTGCTGCGCCAGTCCAATCGGGGCCCGTCAAGAACGCTGCACCGGTCCAATCGGGGCCCATCGTGGGTGCTGCGCCGGCCTAATCGGGGTCCATTGAGGGTGCAGCGCGGTCCCGCTTGGGATCCAGCAGGAGCGCAGCGCCAGTCGGAGTGGAGTTCGGAGAAGGAGCTGCAGATGCTTTGCCGTTCAACGCCGGACTGGTCCCTCATCTTTTCCCTGTTCCTTTTCTTCCTCCACCGGGTGCCGCTGGGATTCCCCGTATTCGGCTTGGCTTCTCCTCGCTATCCCTCTCGGTAGGGAGGCCGCCTCCGAGTTCTCCCCTTCGGTCCTGGTGGCCTAATGATGCGGGTCGGCCACCTGGGAAACTGCTTCACCGGTTCGGCGTTCTGGGTCGGCCACCCAACGGACTGCTTTCTCTGTTCGGCGACCTGGTCCGGCCGCCAGAGGTACTGTTTCTCCAGGCCTGGGACTGGGGTAGACCGCCTGAACTAATTCTATTTCCCCTGCCAGTGATCAGGAAGCTGGATGCGGGCAGACCTCCCGAACTATTTTTTCTTTGTTCTATTGTACTCTGCCTGCTGACATCCCTGTAGTGTTTTTTTTTTTTTTCCTCTGTAAGGTTAGGGATGCTCTTGTGTTTTGTCTATGGACTATATTGAACTGATTGTTTATTGCTGCTCTGTAGCGTGCTAAATTATTTTTTCTGGTTTTTGTTCCATTGTACTCTGCCTGCTGACATCCCTGTAGTGGTTTTTTTTTCCTCCTCTGTAATGTTAGGGATGCTCTTGTGTTTTTTTTTTTTTTTTTGTCTATAGACTATATTGGTCTGATTGTATATCGCCGCTCTGTAGTGGGTTGGATTATTTTTTTCTGGTATTATGGGGTACTCTGTACTTTGCTTGGTGCCTGTATTTCAGTTTTTCTGGTTCCCTCTGTATTTTGAGAGATGCTTTTTTGTTTTTCTTGTTCTCCTGACCCGTTAGATTCATTAGACTGTATACTTGGTGTGCTGCGCTGCTTGTAGCGGGCTGAGTTTTTTTTTTTCCTCCTGGTATTTTGTGGGTACAGTGCGGATGTACCTGGATTTATTCTTTTTTTGTGTACTCTAGGCTCTGGGTTTATAGTAGCCTGTCGTTTTTTTTTTTTTTTTTTCCATGTCTGAGCCTCTTCATTTTTGTATCGTTCTTGCCCTCCTGGCCTGCTTCCCCCTCCACCCTCCCTGGGGTGGTCTCGGTGGCCTTCTGGAGGGGCTTGGATGCTACATTTGCACCTGGAATGCGCCTTGTGAATGGGGAATACTGTTATGGCCGGAGCGACGATTCTGTCCACGCTCGGGTTGTCCAGTATTTTCCCCGTTCTTATCCGTTGTGGCCGTCCAGGGCCTTTATTGTGACAGCGTCACGGCGGGACTTCCGGCTGTCAGAGCCAGTTGCGCCCTGACAGCTGATTCACATTCCCTTTGATTACTTGCTCATTGTCTGATTACTCCTTAGCCCTATTTAAGGGAGCAGCTGAGGTTACTCCGGGCTGCGACCTCACACGTGTAACGTTGGTCTCCCCAATGTTCGGCTGGAGTCCCTATTCCCCAGTTCCAGTCGTCCTCTTGTTCTTCATATTATCTGTAAGTTTACTCCTGAACCTGTATGTGTTGCTACCGCGCCTTAGACGTGCCTGTTGTTTGTGCTTTTGCCCCATGTGGCTCATTATTTTGTAATCATTTGTCTTTCATTAATAAATATGCAAACTCATCAGCTGCCTAAAGCGCCTCATTAGTGGTCCGCGAGGGCCACCCATGACACAAAGATCACAGGACTCACTATGACACAATCAAAGATCAAAGGCAGGCATCACTGAGCGAGTGCTGATGTGCTTGCCTACACCCTTGCTTACCCATGCTCTACGGGCATGCAGAAATACTTGCTTACACTTGCTCAAGTAGGTTCATTTTGTCTTCTTTTAATTATTTACCTTTTGTTCTTATTAAAGACAAAAATAGAAAGGAGATGTTTTTACCTTCTTTACATGTTTCGACTCTGCACTGCAGCCTTCATCAGAAGTGTCAGCTGATTGCTGCCAGGTGTCATTTTATCAGCTGACTTTTGTAGGCGGGGCCAGCCCAGCAGAACTGTTAGATCCACCGAGCCGGCCCCGCTTTCCACCATCCGATGGTCTCTGCAGAATGTGGTCCCAGGTGTGGGAAAGAATAAAGGCCCCCTCATCCTGGTTCATGCTATCTTTTCCTCGCTTCCTGATTTCTATGGCCTCCTTGATCCAACGTTTGTGTCTGTTGCTCTCCGATCCAATAATTTTTGCGTTGTCCCAGTCCATGATGTGATTATTTCTTTTGCAGTGATCTGATATTGCTGATTTTAATATTTCTTGTTCTGCCTTTTCTTTTTGTGATCTTGTGAGTCGTCCTTGTGTTTCCTTCTCACATTCCTTCTTATGTTCTTTTTTCCTTGTGGTGAATGATCTTCCGGTTTCTCCAGTGTAGGTTTTGTTGCATGATCTGCATGATATTTCATATATTACATTGCATTTTTTGTCCTCTTCTTCTTGTGATATTTTTTTAAAGCTAGTTCTCCTCGCTTCGTTGTTTTCATCTGTGATGTCCATCAATACTGAGTATGTCACACTACATATAGTGCAAGAACGCCTCAGTAATGACAGAACCCTAAAAAGACGCACCAATTTCAGTTCACGACATATCTGAACTATTACAATTTGTTGCAAAATCCACCTATTTTCAATACAGAGGAAAAGTCTACAGACAAAAAGAAGGATTTGCAATGGGAGACCCACTATCAGCCATCATGAGCAGCTTTTTCATGGAGGATCTGGAAAACAAAGCCATCAACACAGGACCTACACAATGTAAACCCACCCTCTGGAAGAGATACGTGGACGACATTCTGGAAAAAATAAGGAAAGGACATGCAAGAACTCACTGACCATCTAAATAGCATGGAAAGCACTGGGAATATAAAATTCACATACGAAGAGGAAGAAAATGGCACCATAGCCTTTCTGGACATGAAAATCCACCACAATGATGACGGAAGTATAAAAATCATAGTCTACAGGAAACCAACCCACACAGACCAATACCTTCTTTGGACATCAGAACACCCCACAGCACACAAACTATCAGTTGTCAGGACATTATATGAACGGGCCACCATCATCACAGACCAAGAAGACAGATAGGAGGAGGAAAACCACATAAAACATGCACTCATATGCTGCCAATATCCAGTATGGGCCATAAACAAAGGGAAACAGCAAGTCAAAAACAAAGAAAACAAACAGGAAACAAGACACAGAACAAAAGCCGAAATCAAAAACAAGGACACCATAACTATACCATACATCCGAGGGATAACAGAACCAATTCAAAGGATCATGAAAAAATACAAAATAAACAAATCAGTAAAACCACACAAAAAATTAAAACAGTTATTAGTACACCCCAAGGACAAAATAGCACAAGACAAAAAATTCAATGTAATATATGAAATATCATGCACATTATGCAACACACCAGGCAAGGCACAGACAAGCTGAGGCCGAGGAGCTGCGGAATAGTTGGCTGGCCACCAACACTGCATGCCAGGCAAGGCACAGACAACCTGAGACTGAATAGGACACACTACTTTAAACCACACCCATTCAAAGCAGGAAATCTGGAACTCTCACTCAGTAAGGCAGAAGGCACTCTATAAATTCAAGAAATCTCTGTCAGTGTGTCAGTCTGTCACCCCATTAAGAATAGGACACACTACTTTAAACCACACCCATTCGAAGCAGTACCCATGAAGAATGGCAGTCTGCACTACATATGTGTAAAATTCCAAGCAAAGCGCTGATTTTCTCCGGGTGCTCTGGTTTCTGAGTTTCAACGGCCATGCATGGGTCTTCCTGAACAGGGTCGAAAGCCACTTTTTGCTCAGATCTATTTTCATGATCCTGTTCATGAACTGGAATTACAACGCACCTATCCCTCAACCAGTGGTCTGAACGAAGAAGAAGAAGAACAAGAAGACCCACCACATGGAGAGCAATACAGTGAGGAGAACTGCTGCACATCAGAAAAGATGCCGTGAAGATGCAACACCTCAGTTTCCAGCAGTACGCCGCAGGCATGACTGTGAACAGCACAGCCGTCTCAGACAGGAGGAGACCCTTCAGCAACAGGCATGCAGAAATACTTGCTTATACTTGGTTTCTACGGGCATGGATGGGTATGCATGGGTATGTACTAGTAGTATAGAGTCGCCAATGATGTTCCTATGATGTCTATGTAACCCAGTGTTAAAAACGTGATGGAATTATGAATGTCGATAACGCTTTAAGAGGAGGGGGGACATTCATTTCACAATGGGAGTAGATAGTTTAACATGAATTAAATTATAAATATTGATACCGCTTTTAGAAAAGAAAAACACCCATTTCACAATGGGAATACATAATTTGAATATGAATATTTAAATAAATATATATTCATAAATAGTAGGAACATTTTCTAGAAGGTTCTGATAAAGTTCCTAGTATTGTGTGTTGATATTTCGAGTAACAAATGGCTGCGCCGTTGCTGGGTCACGCCACCCAGTGGGTTAAGCGCTCGCTCCCTGGGTCTGGGATGACTTGCATTTTTGGCTCAGTCACGCCAGATGCCGAAAGACACAGACCAGAGAGAGAGACTATCCTTGGTGATATGGCGACGCTAACATGCAAATAGCAGCCTTTGTCTGGATAAAACCCTTGAAATTGATTGGGATCCAAAGGCTGTGAACTCACGTTGAGCGCGGGAACCCCATTGAAGCACGAGCCACTTAGCATGAGCGTGGATCTCCAGATCTGGATGGCGAGCCGAAGCCCGAACCCTATGAACTGCTAAAGGTGACTCCACTAGTCACCTGGAAAGGACAAAAAAAGGACTGTGAATTTTGTAAATATAAGTTTGAGTTTATGGATTTTTTTTTCTATTTTATCGCACTGTTGTAAATATGCGCATTGATAGCTTGGCCGCTGGCAAGGCACCCGGCAACGACGGCATACCCCCTGACCTGATCAAGCACTGCAAGACCGCCCTACTGCTGCCATTGCATGACGTCCTCTGCCAGTGCTGGAAGGAAGGTGCCGTACCACAGGACATGAGGGACGCCAAGATCATCACCCTCTACAAAAACAAAGGGGAGAGAAGCGACTGCAACAACTACAGGGGCATCTCCCTCCTCAGCGTTGTTGGCAAAGTCTACGCACGAGTTGTTCTCGTTCGTCTACAGAAGCTTGCCGAACGTGTCTACCCCGAGTCTCAGTGTGGCTTCCGCGCTGAGTGATCGACGGTAGACATGATATTCTCCATCCGCCAACTCCAGGAGAAATGCAGAGAGCAGAACATGCCCCTGTACGTCGCCTTCATCGACCTCACCAAAGCGTTCGATCTGGTCAGCAGAGAGGGCCTTTTCAAGATCCTGCCAAAGATAGGATGCCCACCAAAGTTGCAAAGCCTCATCGAATCGTTTCACACCAACATGCAGGGGATAGTGCAGCACGATGGCAACGTCTCAGAGCCATTCAACATACGCAGCAGAGTGAAACAGGGCTGTGTACTTGCGCCAACCCTCTTTGGGATTTTCTTTGCTATGCTCCTGAGGCATGCCTTCAGCACAGCAACAGAGGGAATCTACCTGCACACAAGATCTGACGGCAGGCTTTTCAACCTCGCCCGCCTGAAAGCCAGAACCAAAGTACGCGAGGCTCTAATCAGAGACATGCTGTTCGCAGACGACGCTGCAGTCGCAACCCACACACAACAGGAGCTTCAGACCCTGATGGACCGCTTCTCCCAGGCATGCAAGGACTTCGGGCTTACCATCAGCCTGAAGAAGACTAACGTCTTGGCGCAAGGCACGGAAGCAACACCAACCATCACCATTGATGACTACAAGCTGGAGGTCGTGAATCAGTTCACGTACCTGGGGTCCACGATCAGCAACAACCTCTCCCTTGATACAGAGATCAACAAGAGGATTGGAAAATCAGCCTTCACACTCGCTCGCCTCACCACACGAGTGTGGGAGAATCTCAAACTCTCTGTCAAGACGAAAATGGCAGTGTACAACGCCTGCGTCATCAGCACACTGCTCTATGGGAGTGAGACGTGGACAACATACGCCCGGCAGGAAAAGAGACTGAACTCCTTCCACTTGCGCTGCATTCGCCACATCCTGGACATATCCTGGCAGGACAAAGTGCCCAACACAGAAGTTCTCTCCCGCGCCGGCCTTCCCTCCATGTTCACTCTACTCAGGCAGCGCAGGCTCCGCTGGCTAGGCCACGTTCACCGTATGGAGGATGGCAGAATCCCCAAAGACGTCCTCTATGGAGAACTGGCAAATGGCAGAAGAGACGTTGGCCGCCCACAGCTGCGCTTTAGAGACGTCTGCAAGAGAGACATGAAGGCCCTGGATATCAACACAGAGCGCTGGGAGGACCTTGCAACGGACCGCTCCAAATGGAGAGGCACCCTGACCAGACAGCTCAAGGCGGGTGAAGAGAGACTGACTGCTGCAGCAGATGAAAAAAGGACCCGCAGGAAGAACCGCCACAGACCCAGCAGCACGGAGACCACCCACAAGTGTGACCTGTGTGACAGGGACTGTCATTCGCGCATTGGCCTGTTCAGCCACAGGCGGTGCTGTTCCAGCAGAGTAGACGTTTAGGATTCTCTTCCATGGTCATCATAGACCGACGGAGGCCGACGACAATTTGTAAATAATATACATAGTTGCAAGTTCCATATATGACTGTGTATGTGTCGTCTGTTGTTGCACCTCCCAGGCTCCTACGAACCCAGAGTCGGTCTGACCTGGCTCAATTATCCCTTTTCCCTCAGGTAGTAAAGTTAAGGTAAATACATTGCCATAACACAACACTACCAAAAGGGTACTACACCTAAAGTGAGTAGGATGAACGAGTGTTAGTAAGGGTTACACACAAAAATCTGGCGAGCGCAGGTGTTAGTGGGTGTTACCCCCAATTACCCCGCAAGTATTGTACCACCCTGTGTATACTATTGTCACATGATTACTGTATATTGACACAAAAAATTGGCGAGCGCAGCCAGGAAGGAGCCTGGAGTGTTGGGGTAACAACAAAATTTGGTGAGCGCAGCCAGGAGCCTTGAAGCGTTGCACAACAGATGAGAATTCTGTTTTGACCCCTGACTAAACAGTTGATATACGGCCAAAATGGATTTTGTGGAAAAACATGGTGTTAAAATCCCTAATGCAGTCATTGTCAGTGGTGTTGTTGATAAAGAGAAAGACAGACATTTTTGAGTTTCTAGAGCAACATGGCACTATCCGTAGGCTGCTCAGTATTAATAATAACTCATCTGACTTTGACAAAAGTCATATTGTAGAGTTTGAGTCTGGATTAAGCATTGAAGCATTAGCACCTACGTTGCCATGCTCTTTTCCATCCACTGACAATCCTGAGGTTAAATACTGCATTCAAGCTCTAACCGATGTCTACACTAAAACTGTAGGGGGCTGTGTTACTGAGGCTTATCTTAGCAACCTGAGGGGTTTAGCTAAGCTAAGTGGAAAAGGTTTTGAAGAGGTGTTGCGGGAGGTCATGTCCACAATAGGGAAGTCTAGTGAAGCTGCTGAGACAGCTGAAACGGTCTCTGCTGAGACTGATCCTGCTTTCCCTACTGTAGAACCCACACAAAGTGGAGTCTCTCCTCCACTCCAAGTTGAAGTGCCTCGCACCCCTAAAACCACTCAAGCACTCTTCCAAAGCCCTCTTAGACCAAACCTAACACCTCAGATGTTGAGTCCAGCTGATCTTAACTCACCCGAGGTTCAGAAAATCGTAGTCGAGCATGTCATTAAACATGCAGAGAAGCCGTCAAACGCCCATTCCTCTTGGAGAATCAGAGCTTTCTCTGGCAAAACGCCAAGACCGTATACTGAAGCTGATTATGAAACATGGCGTTCACATGTTGACCTGATGATGGAAGATACTTCTTTGACTTGGAAAAATCTCGCAAGATCCTTGAAAGTCTTCTTGCTCCTGCGTCTGATGTTATTCGCTCTCTTGGGTCTGAAGCCACCTCTGCCGACTATCTTAAGCTTTTGGACTCAGCTTTTGGGACTGTTTGAAGACGGTGAGGAACTGCTTGTGCGATTCATGAACACTTTCCAAGATTATGGAGAAAAACCATCTGCATATCTGCATCGTTTGCAGGTGGTGCTCAATCTCACAGTGTGTAGAGGCGGTCTAGAGCCACAGGAAGTAGACAAACAGCTTCTCAAGCAGTTTAACAGAGGCTGTTGGGATGATAATCTGCTAAGAGAGCTACAGCTGGAACTAAAAGATAAACATCCACCTGAGTATGCAGAGTTATTGCTTCACCTTCGCACTGTTGAAAACAGACAAGAAGTTAAAAACACACGCATGAAAAAACACTTGGGTGCCATAAAGCCAAAAGCAGCCTCCTACGAACAGACAGTCACCGAAACAAGCACAAACAGTGAAGTAGAGTCTGACAGTCTGAAAGAACTGAAAAGGCAAGTCGCTGATCTAAAAAGTCAATTCAGAATCAGAATCAGAATCAGAATGAGCTTTATTGCCAAGCATGTTTAAAAAACATACGAGGAATTTGACTTGACATTAGGCGCGCTCGATAAGCGCTTCCTAATGACGCGGCAGCCATGCAAGGCGCCTGTCATACAGTGGGGGGTAAAGAGGGAAGAGGGGGAGGAGGGGATGACGCATTGGGCAGAGAGAAAAAACATAGTTTATCAAAATAAAGCTCGTATGAGCAAGATTGTGATCACATAGAAAAAAACCCTCTAATGCACAATTAGCAGACAATACAGATCACACATTAACAAAGCAGTTGAGAGAGACAGTGTATGTGTGTGAGTGTCAGTATATGTGTATCAGTCATGTAAAGTTGTATGCAGTGTGTGTGTCAGTTACTGGTGGACAGCAAAAATCCTCTCTCAGCAACATTTAGATGTTATGTCTTTAGTGTCCTAAACATAGATAGCATGTCCACGAGTTCAACTCTCAGTGCATGTCCGATGGTAAATTCCATGCCAGTCACATGACGCTGTCCTTGAGAGTTCAGATTACTGCACACCAGTTGTTTATGTTAGGGAGAAGCCAAGCCAAAACTCCCTTCAGCCTTATCTTCCTCCAGGAGGAATGAAATCTTCAGGGCGCCGAATCAAGGTCTAATAGGCACAGTTCACTCAGAGCATAGAATTTTCATCTCTCATGCGATTCTGTGCTTCATAATTTCCATATACATTTCCAGGCTTTAAAATCATTTCCTGGAGAGCTCCTAGCGACTCCGAGATGTTACCAATCTTCCTGTTCAGTTCGCCATTAGCCGCTATCAGAGCTCTCCCCAGCTGGTCAAATTGATGAAGGAGCTTCGCTGGGTCAGCATTTTGATTAGCTCTTTCCATCTTCTTTAGTTTTCGATACACCAGGACCACTCCAAAGCCAATCAGCAGAAATCCTGAGATCATGATGCCAAACAGATAGATGTCTTCCACATCTTCGATCGAAAGGTCACACAGACACATAAGTTTCCAATTGTATGTGTCTCTCACATAACCCGCAGCTGTAGTGCCTGCAGGACAGTTGGGCTCCCCCGGGCCCGATTTCCTATTTGAGAAGACGGTGTCAATTGTGTTTAAAGCCCAGCTTACCAAATCCATAATTTTCCATTTGGATCAAGATTCAGCCAGAAGAAGAGCGACACAGACAGGACACAGCAAGCTGGGATCAGTCGAGGGAGGAGGAGGAGAGGAGAGGAGGAGAAATGCGTCTGCTCTCTCTGAAAGCCGGAAGAAGCAGCTGCTGTCGTGAAACAAAAGAAACAAGCACCACCGAAGAAAGACCCAACTAAGAAATCTGGAAATAAAAAACCTGACCATGCCAAACCTGAAAACTTACCTTCGTCCAGCCGTCCCAATACTAGGCCCAAACCATGGTATTGCTTCCGCTGCGGCGAAGATGGGCATATTGTAGCCACTTGTGAGTCAGAGCCAAACCCTGCGCTTGTGGCTGCAAAATGCAAAGAACTAAGAGTAAAAAGACAGATTTGGGACAGTCAGAACCCCCAATCTTCTTTACAACTGAAGTCTACCCCTGTTGCGGGACAAACAGAGGCTAGTTCAGAGATGACCCGTCCCAAACCAAAAGCTTCATTCAAGACACGTGCTAAACTGAAGTCACATTACAAAACAGATCCCTTTAACTTTCCTAATGGTCTAATTGGTACAAAAAGTACAGCACAAGTGAAAGTGAATGGCTGTACTGTGAGCTGTTTGTTAGATACAGGCTCCCAGGTGACTACTGTCCCTGAGTCCTATTACAGACAGTACTTATCCAACCATGAGATTAAGCCACTTTTTGAGCTGTTAGAAGTGGAGGGAGCTAACGGTCAGAGTGTGCCTTACTTAGGCTACATTGAAATGCATGTCACTTTCCCAAAAGACTTTTTCGGTATTGAAGCCGAAGTGCCAACACTTGTTTTAGTGGTTCCTGATGTACGTGCAGCTGATCAGTCCTTAGTGTTAATAGGGACAAACACATTAGATGTACTTTACGAGCTGTACTCTGATGCATGTTCTGAACTGCAGCCAACCATGTCACTTAGTTATAAGGCAGTGTCAAAAGTCCTTGAGCTACGGCACAGACAGTCCAAAGACACTAGCCTTGGTTTAGTGACCATGCGCCACAGAGAGCCACAGTTAGTTCCTGCAGGCCAGACAGTTGTTCTAGATGGCGCTGTAGCTGTGTCAGCCGGCAACAGTGAAAAATCTGTCTTGTTAGAACACCCGTTAATGTCAGCCTTACCTGGTGGTATCCTAGTAAAACCATTTCTCATAGACTTACCTGAAAGAGCACCTTACCTTGTTCCAGTTATACTCACCAATGAATCAGAACATGAGGTGACAATCCCTCAGAAGTGTGTCATTGGAGAGATTTGTGCATATCAACGAGTCCTATCACAAGAACACTCCGTGAAAGTTGCAAAGTCCAAAACTGAACCAAAGCCCACTATGAAGTTCAACTTTGACTCTTCCCCCATTAGCGTTGAATGGAAAGAGCGCCTAACAGAAAGACTCAGTCAAATGCCTGAAGTATTTGCACAAAACGATCTTGACTTTGGCAAAACGGATCAAGTGAAACACACAATCAAATTATCAGATGAAACACCGTTCAAACACAGAGCACGTCCCATACATCCAAATGACCTGGAAGCGGTCCGTAAGCATCTCAAAGAACTCCAACAAGCAGGCATGATAAGAGAGTCTACTTCCCCATTTTCTTCGCCTATTGTAGTGGTGCGAAAGAAGAATGGCGATGTCCGCCTTTGTATTGATTACAGGAAGCTTAACATGCAGACTGTAAAAGATGCTTACGCCCTCCCCAACTTGGAGGAAACGTTTTCCACCTTGACCGGTTCGCAGTGGTTTTCCGTCCTCGATTTAAAGTAGGGGTACTACCAAATTGAGGTAGAGGAGCTGGACAAACCAAAGACGGCGTTCGTATGTCCCATGGGCTTTTGGGAATTCAATAGAATGCCCCAAGGCATTACAAACGCTCCCAGCACGTTCCAGCGCCTCATGGGCGACATGAATCTGCATGAGGTGATTGTGTTCCTCAATGACATCATTGTATTCTCCAAGACGCCCGAAGAACATGAGGCTCGCTTAATGAAAGTTCTTAATCGCCTAAAAGAGTACGGGCTTAAACTCTCCCCTGAGAAATGCAGATTTTTTCAAACTTCTGTCAGATACCTCGGTCACATTGTGTCCAGTAAAGGAGTTGAGACCGACCCCGAAAAAGTGAAAGCCCTAAGTACCTGGCCTGTGCCCCGTGATCTCAAACAGCTCCGCTCGTTCTTAGGCTTTTCAGGGTACTATAGGCGGTTCATTAAGAACTATTCCAGCATCGTTAAGCCCCTCACTGACTTGACAGCAGGCTACCCTCCTTTGCGAAAAAGCACAAAGCCCAAAGCTAAGCCTGCCCAGTACCACGACCCAAAGACACCGTTTGGCGAGCGGTGGACTTCTTCCTGTGATCTTGCATTCAAAACCATCATTGAAAAGCTCAGTACTGCGCCTGCCCTGGGTTTCGCTGACCCTCAGTTGCCATATACCCTCCATACTGACGCCAGCACTACAAGGCTTGGCGCCTCCCTCTATCAAGAGCAGGAGTGGCCAGACTAGGGTCATAGCTTATGCAAGCCGGGGGTTGTCGGAGACAAGTCGGGGGTTATCTCCGTTACTGCCCACTTTAGCTCTAAAGTGGGCAGTAACGGAGAAGTTTGCAGACTATTTATATGGCAATCATTTTACTGTCGTGACAGACAGTAACCCCCTGACATACATCTTAACTACTGCTAAGATGGATGCCATGAGTTATAGGTGGCTAGCTGCTCTGTCGACGTTTAACTTTAAGCTCCAACACAGAGCAGGCAAGCTTAACTCAGATGCAGATGGCCTCTCTAGACGGCCACATGGCGAGTTACTTGATGACGCAGTGTCCCAAAAGGAGCTGACCGCATACAGCAGTTCACTCAAACTCACTTGTCTCTTCCTGAGAACAGTTTAAGTTCCGAGGTAGTGTCTGCTATGTGAAAAACACCTTGTCTGTAGCTCTCCAGACAACACCTTCCCTTTGGTTCACTCATTAGCCCTCTCTGTAGCCGCCATTCCAGATGACTACGCAGATGAAGATGGCTGTGGTGGTCTTCCAGTTGTATCCCACATGACTCCTGAACAGATCAAAAACAAACAAAGAACTGACCCCTGTTTAAGAGAAGTGATTGCACAAATTGAAACTGGGCTAAAAGTTCCACCAACGGTACGAACTGAACTTCCTGACACCAACTTGTTACTCCAAGAGCTCAGTCTACTTGAAATGTGCAATAACATCCTTTACCACACTCGTCAAGGCGGAGGAAATGTTACTTACCAGCTCGTCTTACCTGAACAACTCCGTGATTCAGTCTTTCAAAGCCTCCACTGTGACATGGGCCATTTAGGCACAGAGCGTACTTTGAATCTCGCCAGAACAAGGTTCTATTGGCCTTGCATGGCGGCAGATATTGAAAAGAAGATCAAGACATGTAATCGCTGCGTAAGACATAAAACCGCTCCAGAACGAGCTGCTCCGCTTGTCAGTATCAAGTCCACCCTACTGCTTGAACTTGTCTGTATGGATTTCCTGTCCATTGAGCCCGATCAAAGCAACACAAAAGATGTGCTTGTGCTAACTGATCATTTCACGAAATACGCTATAGCCATCCCTACTTGCAATCAGAAAGCTCAGACCGTTGCAAAGGCACTTTGGGACAACTTTATAGTCCACTGCGGGATACCCAAACTGTTACATAGTGATCAGGGTCCCGATTTTGAGTCCTATATCATAAAAGAACTTTGCAAAATCATGGGCATTCGCAAAATCCGGACAACACCCTATCATCCCAGAGGTAACCCGGTAGAACGTTTCAATAGAACGTTATTGAGCATGCTGGGTACTCTGGAGGAAAAGAACAAAGCTCATTGGCACAACTATGTAAAACCACTTGTACATGCGTACAATTGTACAAAAAATGACACTACTGGTTTTGCCCCGTATGAGTTAATGTTCGGTCGTCAGCCCAGATTGCCCATTGACCTTGCATTTGGGCTCCCGTTTCACAACAAAAGTTTCAAGTCACATTCCCAGTACATTGAAAAACTGAAGACAACTCTACAAGAAAGCTACAAACTAGCAACAGAAAATGCTAACAAGATGGCTGAAAGAAACAAAACAAGATTTGATATGCGAGTGAAACCCTCAAAACTAGAACCAGGCGACAGAGTTTTGGTACGTGCAGTCTGCCTCAGAGGCAAGCACAAACTAGCAGACAGGTGGGAAGCTGAAATTCACATTGTGGTGAGCCAAGCAGGTGACTTGCCTGTTTACACTATAAAACCTGAGACAAAAGATGGTCCTGTTCGCACCGTTCACCGCGACCTCTTGCTTCCCTGTGGGTTTCTTGCCCCTGTTGAAGACGAACCTGTCCAACCAAAACGTGTCCGCAAACCTAAGACAAGACAATCACCTGAACAAAGTAAGGAATGTGAGAATTCAGAACTGTCACATGTGGCTCTGGGGAGCCACACAATGAGAGCCAAGGGCGAGCCAGTGAGTTATGATGTTTATTGGTGACAGGGGTAAGGGATGAGGAAAGCACAGATGCTCATACACATTAACACTCATGGGCAGAACAGCAACAGAGTTAACAGTGGGCACCGGGCGAAGGGGTACACAGCTAGAGAACTCACAGCAGGTAACACTCACGGGTTAAGCAGCCAGAGAGCTGGCACTGGACAAAGGACTCCAATACACAGGTCACTCATACAAGATGGTACTCCCAAGTGATACAGTAAGGCAAGTAGCGGGCTAGCACCGGACATGGGGGTACAAAGGCACAATTACTCCTTACAGGAAGACACTTACGAGTAATGCTGAAGATGAGGCAGGGGCTGGCACCAGACGAAGGGGCTCCAGCCTAGCAGTGCTTATGTCGCAGCCCCGAGTGATCGAGGCTGCTCCTCTTTATCCTCATTAGCAGCGCCCCAGCTGATGAGGAATAATTGGCCCCAGCCGTCCCGTGACACTGACAGCTGGGAGCCAGCTGAGACGCTGCCCAATGAGAGGCAGGGATGAGAAGGAGCATGGGCTGAGCGCCGAGCCGGCGTCTCACCCCATGGTGACAGAGCCTCCCCCTCACGGTCGGGCTCCGAACGACCAGGAACATCCCAGCCCCCCCACCCACCTAGGGTGGGCGGCAGGGAGGCTGGACCGGAGGGAGAGAAGCAGAAAGGGGAAAAAAAAGGAAAAACAGACCATGAACAAATACAGAGTACAAGGGCAGACAAAAAAAAAAAAAAACCAAATACACTGTATCCACAGAAAATAATAACCAGGGCACAGATGGGGAAAATACTAAGTGTGGTTACAGACAACACCCACTACCCAAAACACACAAATGACGTGTAACTCGGGGCAAAGAAAGAGAGACAAAAACCCACCAAAAAGGTGGCAGGAATGAATAAAGCAATCACAGAGTACGGTTAAGGGGAAACAAAACGCACTACTCCATAACACAAAAACCAGGCCAGGAACAGGACAAAAATGATGAAAAACGCTGAGTATGGATAATAAAGAAAACAAAATACACAGCACTGAATGTATAAAAGACCACCTAAAGAAACGGAGGTGAAAGGAACAAATGGGCAATTACAAAGTACGGTTAAATGGGAAACGAAAACACATTACTCCATACAAAAGCACGCACAGTCAATGTTAAAGTCGGGGCTAGGGAAGGCCCCCCACGAGGATAACAGGAAAAGATAAGGTGATCACAGCGTACGGTCAAAAAGGGAACCACACACATTACTCCATGATACACCGACTAGGCTAAGGTAAGGATGATGAAACGCTGAGTAAGGATAACAAGAAATCGTAATACACAGCGCTAAATATGAGGAGGGTCACCTAGAGGAACAAAGGTGACAGGACAACAGGATAACAATAAGGCAAAATGCTGAGTATGGTTAATAAAAGAAACATAATACACAGCGCTAACAACATATATTCCCCTAAGGACAAAAAGCTACACCCGAGTGACCTTAATAATAATAAAAAGGTAAGCGACACCCGAGGAGACGGCAGGCAGAGTCCAAAACGGTCGAAATTGTTCTGGTGGTCGCCCCGCCCATTGTCCAGTTGGCGAGCCGGGGAAGAGGAAAAGTTCGGACGGCCAACTCCAGACCCAGGTCCCAAGAACCCAGTCCACCGGTAGCTGTACCAGGCCACCCAGAAGCAGCACAGTTCATCGGGGGGTTGGACCAGATCGCCGAACAGGAAGTCTTGCGGGTCGAGCCGTCGACCTGCATCACTCAGCCACCAGGACCGTTGAGACGGGCGAAGGGTCAGAGCGGACCCCGGTGGAAGAGGCTTAGGGGAGAGCTGATGACGAGATAGACGAGCGTCAGGCTGCAGGGAAACAGCCACCTCCTCACCGGACCTGGACAACACTGGTGTGGCACCCGCGTCGGACCCTGATTGGGTCTTAGGTGAACCCTCGTTGAACGCCGCTGGGGCAGCACCCACGTCGGACCCCGATTGGGTCTCGGGTGGATCCACGTTGGACACCGCTGGAGCAGCACCCACGACGGACCCCGACTGGGTCGGCACCGCACCAGAACCGACCTCCAACGTTGAACCCGGACCCTCCAGCACCACGAGAGACGGCAATTCCTCGCCGGTGGCCCTGGAAACAGGCTCAGGAGAGAAAACAGAACCGGGATCAGGGTCACCGGCAGCGCCAGAACCCGGCGAGACGAGCTCGGACGCAGCGGGCGGCTGCACCCGGCTCATCTCCCCTAGAGACAGGCTAAAGTGCTCAAAGGTATGAAGAGAAAAAGGAAAAGAGAGCACTCGCCTGATCTCGGGTTCTGACGCCGTCCAGGACTGCGAAGATCCAGGGTCCGTCGTCAGGAGGTCGTTGTCAGGCTCCCACCCAGCTGCGTCGGGCCCCGCAGCCGGTACGATGGTCAGCGCAGCTTGAGGTTCCTCCAGCGCTGGTAGCCACGCCGACGGTCCACGCGGCGTGATGACAGGAGAACCTCGTCCCGCTGGACCGAACCGCACCTCCGTGGAGACCTGGGGACGCTTGGTCGTCGGCGTAGACTCCACGTAGCAGTCGGTCCTCCTCCTCCGTCCACAGCGTAGCTGCGGAACCGCAGGCCCTCTCCTCGTCCCACGACATGGACCCGAAGCTGGGGACCGCTCAGCGGAGAGAGACACAGAGGGTGCAGGATTAAAAACACGGGTTACAGCAGGTGGTGGGAGTTCAGGGCGCTCCGGACCCCAAACTCCACCTCCAGGAGTGTAACAGAGCAAATCACAAAACTGATGTAAATAAGCTAGGACTTGCCTGCCTCCTGGAGGTTGGGTGGAGCCTGCTGTCGTGGACATCGCTTCTTCCTCTCCCCGCCGGGCGATGACGGAGGACCCCCTGAGAAGTCGTCTGGGGATCACTCGTGTCATCTCCAGAAGAGGGCTCGCCAGGTCAGGATTCCAGGCACACACAGCAGTCAGGAAGCACGTCGAGGAGGAGGGGATAACAGCCGGGATGAGCCAGCCCGAATGCCTTGGGATGACAGCGGGGGAAAGAGGCTCGGAGAACGGGGCTGTGAAATCTCCACGCTGACGAGACAAAGAGGTGACAGCTGTGTGGGGGAAAAGGTCCTGGCGGCAACCCGGAACTGGATCCGGCGGGGGTTGTGCTGAGGCGCCTGGGCATTGTGATGACGGCTATTCCCAGGGGGCGAAGCGAGGGGGGAACCCAGGAATCGCCGCTCCTGATCAGAGATCGAGGCGAGGGAGGCGTTGAAAACGGGGAAGCTTCGTAGCCCTGGAGTCCTCTCCACCAATCTCACTGCCGCCGCCACATGCCTGAAGATGGTGAATGGATGCATAGCGGAGCTCGCGACAGCCGTTCGGTCCCGGACGTAACTGCAGTCAGCTGCGGCTCCTTCAGGGGAATCCCGAGTGACGTGGTGCAGAACGGGGGAAGCCCTCTGGGTGGCGCGAACTCCCGGGCTGGAATGGAAGCAGGAACGGGATCCCAAAGCGGGGGGCAACGTCATCCACTTCGGCTTCCTGCCGGGATTTCCTTCCAACCCGCGGAGCTCCTCTCGCAATGCGGCCATAGCGTCTCTCCTGGCACAGGCCTCAGGATGGTAAAAGTGATGAGGCAAAGTGTCCAGGAGGCTCTTAGCATGGTCCAGATGTCTCGCGTTGGAGGCGTCATGCAGGGTGAAGAGCGTCCTGTCGACAGCCTCCGGGATGGACCTCAGCTCGTCGCCCTGGCGTCGGACATGACACCTGGGAGACGGCATGCTAACGGCGCTGACACCCGGACAGGAAGGTACGAGTCCACACAAACTCACGGCCGCCGGCAACTCGTCTGGCTGCGACATACTGTCACATGTGGCTCTGGGGAGCCACACAATGAGAGCCAAGGGCGAGCCAGTGAGTTATGATGTTTATTGGTGACAGGGGTAAGGGATGAGGAAAGCACAGATGCTCATACACATTAACACTCATGGGCAGAACAGCAACAGAGTTAACAGTGGGCACCGGGCGAAGGGGTACACAGCTAGAGAACTCACAGCAGGTAACACTCACGGGTTAAGCAGCCAGAGAGTTGGCACTGGGCAAGGACTCCAATACATAGGTCACTCATACAAGATGGTACTCCCAAGTGATACAGTAAGGCAAGTAGCGGGCTAGCACCGGACATGGGGGTACAAAGGCACAATTACTCCTTACGGGAAGACACTTACGAGTAATGCTGAAGATGAAGCAAAGGCTGGCACCAGACGAAGGGGCTCCAGCCTAGCAGTGCTTATGTCGCAGCCCCGAGTGATCGAGGCTGCTCCTCTTTATCCTCATTAGCAGCACCCCAGCTGATGAGGAATAATTGGCCCCAGCCGTCCCGTGACACTGACAGCTGGGAACCAGCTGAGACGCTGCCCAATGAGAGGCAGGGATGAGAAGGAGCATGGGCTGAGCGCCGAGCCGGCGTCTCACCCCATGGTGACAAGAACTGGAAAATGAAGATGTCTATTGGTACAGAGAAGAACCAATCGAAACGCCCATAAAGCTCACTCGAGTTTATGAAATTCCCCATCCTAAGACATTCTTTAAAGGAGACATTCCTGCTGAAACTCACTCACCTGAGAATGACAACCAAATAGAAAATGTCACTTCACCTGGATGTGACAACTTACCAAATGATGGAAACCTGGAGAAACTGAAACAAATGTGGAACCATCAAACAATGAGAATGGAACTGAAAGTGAAACCAACTCACCTGATAAAAGTACCTGTGATGAACCTGTGGAAGAAAAAGAACCTGAAAAAGAAGTCCCACAGACTGTGAGACGCTCCGAGAGGACAACCTCCCAGCCAGAAAGACTACAGTATAGTCAGTTGAGAAACCCTCTCCTAACTGTTGCCCAGTCCCTGTTTCAAGGATTAAATCTGGCTTTTACCAGAGCCTTGACAGAGACAGATCCTAAGATTATTCAAACCTGGCTTTTACCAGAGCCTTAATAGAGTCAGATCTTAAGAATATTCCCATAAACACTAGTTCTCCCGTCATTACTATTTAGCTAATCCCATGCAAAGGGACTTGCATGGTTCTAAGGGGGAATAGTGTAACCCAGTGTTAAAAACGTGATGGAATTATGAATGTCAATACCGCTTTAAGAGGAAGGGGAGACATTCATTTCACAATGGGAGTAGATAGTTTAACGTGAATTAAATTATAAATATTGATACCGCTTTTAGAAAAGAAAAACACCCATTTCACAATGGGAATACATAATTTGAATATGAATATTTAAATAAATATATATTCATAAATAGTAGGAACATTTTCTAGAAGGTTCTGATAAAGTTCCTAGTATTGTGTGTTGATATTTCGAGTAACAAATGGCTGCGCCGTTGCTGGGTCACGCCGCCCAGTGGGTTAAGCGCTCTCTCCCTGGGTCTGGGATGACTTGCATTTTTGGCTCAGTCACGCCAGACGCCGAAAGACACAGACCAGAGAGAGAGACTGTCCTTGGTGATATGGCGACGCTAACGTGCTAATAGCAGCCTTTGTCTGGATAAAACCCTTGAAATTGATTGGGATCCAAAGGCTGTGAACTCACGTTGAGCGCGGGAACCCCATTGAAGCACGAGCCACTTAGCATGAGCGTGGATCTCCAGATCTGGATGGCGAGCTGAAGCCCGAACCCTATGAATTGCTAAAGGTGACTCCACTAGTCACCTGGAAAGGACAAAAAAAGGACTGTGAATTTTGTAAATATAAGTTTGAGTTTATGGATTATTTTTTTCTATTTTATCGCACTGTGTATTTATTTGTGTACATATTTGTAAATAATATACATAGTTGCAAGTTCCATATATGGCTGTGTATGTGTCGTCTGTTGTTACACCTCCCAGGCTCCTACGAACCCAGAGTCGGTCTGACCTGGCCCAATTATCCCTTTTCCCTCAGGTAGTAAAGTTAAAGTAAATACATTGCCATAACACAACACTACCAAAAGGGTACTACACCTAAAGTGAGTAGGGTGAGCGGGTGTTAGTAAGGGTTACACACAAAAATCTGGCGAGCACAGGTGTTAGTGGGTGTTACCCCCAATTACCTCGCAAGTATTGTACCACCCTGTGTATACTATTGTTACAGTGGTATATTGTTACAAAATTTGGCGAGACAAGTGTCACAGGGATACATCTACATGATGACTATATGACGTCATATAGACACCGTATAGACTGATTCCAGAAAATCAGTGTGTGTGTCACAGTATCTATGCCTATGGTGTCTATAAGATGTCATATAGACATCATAGGCACATCAGAGGCTCAGTGACCATGTGTACATGTACACAAATAAACTGGTTATGATTGGATTTCTGGAATTATCTGATTATTCAAGTGGCCGTGTAAACAGAGTAATCTGATAAAGGGCAGGTAACTGCTGTCATTAACTCAAATGGTTTACCCTCCAATAATCAGTTTCTTCAGTGCAAGTAAACACGAGAAAACTGATTATTGCCAGCATCAGTTTATTCTCAGTAATCGGTTTATTGTGTCCATGTAACCAGGGTCAGTGATGCATCAAAACTTTGTTAAACAAGCAAAACAATACAACAATGCAATGGCAAGTATTGGCATTAAGGAGATCCCTGCTTCAACCCAGGCATACGTATACAAGGTAAACTTTATCATTACATTGTTAAACAAACAAAACAATACAACAGTGCGTTGGCAATGGCAAATATTGGCATTAAGGAAATCCCATGCCTGCCTTCAACCCAGGCATACGTATACAAGGTAAAGTTTATCATTACATGGATGCTCCTCTTCCTGAACAGGGTCGAAAGCCACTTTTTGCTCAGATCTATTTTCATGATCCTGTCCATGAACTGGAATTAGAACGCACCTATCCCTCAACCAGTGGTCTGGAAGAAGAAGAAGAAGAGTTTTGAGTTTTAAAAAATGGCTTTATTGTACAATTCAACAATGTAAGAACACCAATATCATGCCCCCAAGTGTGTCACATCTCAAAAGTGCAAACATAACTCATCCCCCTCACCCACAGAACACAAAACATTCCCCACAGCCCATCTATTGGTGAATGCCTCCAAATTATCCACCATTTGATAGTAAGAGAACTCCACCTGGAGTCTGACTTTCAACAAGGCCTTGAAAGCAGACACAGGATCCACATTGCCAGCTTTGGTAGCCCGATTTTTCCTTGTCAGCCAAATGGCAAGTTTAGAGAGGAAGAAGAAGGAGGAGGAGGAGGAGGAGGAGAACAAGAAGAACAAGAAGAAGACCCAACACCTCAGGTTCCAGCAGTATGTCGCAGGCATGACTGTGAACAACACAGCCGTCTGAGACAGGAGGAGACCCTTCAGCAACGGGCATGCAGAAATACTTGCTTAAACTTGGTTTCGACGGGTATGCACTAGTTAATACAAATGTAAGTATGTCAGATTTAGCAATACTGCTAATTTGCATCTGTAGTCCCCCGGCGGGTCACAAAAACACACAATCATACATGAGCAGAACAACTGCAATGAAACTGTACAAAGTACAGTATATATGCTAAAGTGCAAGTGTTAAGGTGTTACAAAACAAAACATTCAAATGTCATATTTGTGAAGTGCTGTGTGTGCGTACACACACATGCACCCAAGCACCTCACAGCAACAACAAACAGCAGCAGACAAGAGGTGGGGCATATGTGTGTGACGCATATGACATATATACTGTACATATGCCGCAGAGCAACCACTAGTTATGGGTACAGTTTTGGTTGATTAAAAGCCAATTTTTACAATTCTTCTTAAAAGTGTTCAGTGTGGTACGTTCTCTGATTGCAGGTGGTATATTAATCCAGATCTTGGTGCCCCTCACTGATAGCACAGATTGAGCAAATGTGGCGCATCTGTGGGGGACCTCACAGTCTCCTCTAGTGATTGCTCTGGTGGTTGTACCCGTGACTCAGTTTAACATATTCTCCCAGGGGTGGGGGGTACATAGCCATTAATATTTTATAGATTGAACAGGCACATTTGAGAGTTTTATAATTTTCAAAAGACAGAAGATTGTATTTCTTGTAAATGTGACAGCAATGATAAGTTGGATCTTATGTGGCAATATGTTACCATGTTGCCCTTGATTGTTCTTCCAGCTGTCCTGTGTTTGTAATCAGTAGTTTCCCTATATACTGTATGTTAGTCTGTGTTTGCACTCCTTGTGGTGTCATTTCGTCACTGGTTCCTGTTGTCATTCCTGATCATGCCATGCCATGCTTGTATATCCTTGTTTGATGTGATTACACACTTCTAGCCTTGAGAGTTTTTGCCTTTGTAGCCTTGCTGTTGAGATTTACCTGCCTTGCTTCAGCTTGCATTTTCAGCTCTCATGCTGCCTTTATTTTGTGCCTCTAGTTTAGTTAATCTAAATCATTATTGCACCACTTTACCTGCCTGCATCAGGGTCTATCCTTCCATCCACCCTCATCTGCCTGGAAGGCAGATTTATGACACAGACATGAAGTTTATTCCAGAAATATTTCGTGAATTTTCCTTATAAAAGGTCAAATTTAAATGGTAGCATTCTGGAAAATCTCTACCCACAATTTCTGATCTGCTTCCTGCACTGCTATCATTTCAGGATAGCCGTTTTTGATCTATTTCATTTAAAAAATGACCGAGGTTGTAAAGCTGAAACAAAGCACATGCTGTTTGCGAATATCACATCATACCATCAAGTCACACTCACACATGAACGGAATATGTTTAACTTTTCATCTGCATCAGCCCAGAGGTCATTGTGTGAATTTTTAACACTATCAAACAGCAACATAAAAAATGGGACTGAAAATTATTAGTATCATAAGAATACAAATCGGTATTATTTAATTCTACCTAACTAGTGCATACCTGTGCATGCCCGTGCATACCCGTGTATGCCCATAGAAAGCAATTGTAAGCAAACATTGCTTCTTCTTCTTCTCTCAGTTACTGGCGGATAGCAAACAACTGAAAGGTGCAAACCGCCACCTACTGTACAAGAGTGTGTAACATTATGTCATTTGAGCCCGACCCCTAAATTTTATGACAAGAGAAAAGCATGCCCGTAGAAAGTTACTGTTTCCATAGCAACAGTAACCATGGTGAAACCTGCCTTTGATCTTTGACATCACCACTCATTCAGTGATGACTGCCTTTGATCTGTGATAGCTGCCTTTGATCTTTGAAGATGTCATAGCAAGTCCTATGATTGTGAGTGATGCCTGCCTGCGATCTTTGTTGATGTCATAGCAAGTCCTATGATCTTTTAGCAAGTCCTATGATAGTGAGTGATGCCTGCCTTTGATCTCATAGCGAGTCCTATGATCTTTTAGCGAGTCCTATGATCTACATGACGTCATATAGACATCATGTAGAGACACACAGACACACAGAGATTTCTTGAATTATATATAGAGTGATGAGAGTGTTGTAGGAGATCTGAGCTCTGGAGACGAAGAAGATTCCTGGTGAGAAAGCTCCTGGAATTTTAAGACTTTTAACACTTTCAAGAAGACCAGTTGGACCATTGGGGCGGCGGACGGACTTCGACAGGCAGAAGGTTGAGACAGCATTTACGTCTGTGTTCAGTTGGCGGTAGGAGTGATTTGTTTGTGCTGTACTCTGACTGTAACATTATGGCATCGAGCTCTGATGGGCTCAATAAAGATGAGATAGATTGGACACTACGCAGATCTGGGAGGCAGAAAAGAGCAGCTAAGGGGGCATCAAGAGGTAGAAGTGGGTCAGATGAGAGTGATGCGGGAGGAAGTAACAATGCGAAGAAAACACAAACTAGCCAACATAGATGGCAGTTTGATGATGTCGGGAATGAGTGGAAGGTTGTCATTGAGTTCAATCAGGGTGGGGGCACTATCACCCTGTTAAGCTAACAAAAGTAATTGAGAAAGAAATTGGGAGAGTTAACTTTGCAAAGTTCTTGTATAATAACTGGCTGTTAATTCATGCATCAAGTAAACAACAGCAAGAGAAAATATTGGCAATGACATGTCTAAAAGGAGAACAAATGAAGGCGCATGTTCCTGGCACAACGGCAAACTTGAGGGGAGTTATATGAGGTGTCCCTTTGAGCATGTCTATAGAAAAAGTGAAAAACGAGATCCAAGGAGGAAAGGTGAAGCATGTGAAAAGGCTAAAGAGTAAAAGAGAAGGTTCACTGAAGGATACACTGTAATGATCCAGTTTGAGGAAACACTTCCTAAATCAGTCCAAATAGGATACCTGTATTACAGTGTCAGAGAATATGTCCCAAAGCCATTCAGGTGCTACAAATGTCAGAGGATGGGTCACACTGCTCAGCAATGTAAGGGAAAGTTAAGATGTGCTAGATGTGGAGGGGAGCACAAATATGGTAAATGTGAAAAGGACGCCAAAGTAAAGTGTTGCAACTGCGGGGGTTACCACAGTGCTGCATATGAAGGATGTGTTGTGCAGAGGGAAGCTAGACAAGCCCAGGAAATCAGAATAAGTAAGAAAATCTCGTATGCGGAAGCTCTAAAGACAGAGAGGCAGGAAAGGTCAGAAACACAACAGGCCTTTCTCAAAGAAGTTCAGCTCAAAGGGAAGAACACCCATCAACAAATCCCACACAAGCACAAGATCATGCAGCTGCCAGAAATTTTTGTGTTCACAAATACAAAATGGATGATGACACATTGATAGTTAAGAGGACAAGCTTTGTAGCTTTTATCTGCCGCACCATTAATGTTGCAGCACAGCTAAAGAAGAAAAGTGACAGAATCAAAACCATTGTGGAAGCAGCAGTTAGATTCCGAGAGGTGAAAGATATCAAAGTCGACCAGATTCATGTTTTATTGAAAGCTGAAAGAGATGTTGAAAATATCTGAATTATGGTACTACACATACTACTATAGTGGAATGCGAAGAGTCTTATAGTAAACGGACAAGAACTCAAGAAGTATCTTTACGAACTACTAGTTGTTCCAGAGGTAGTGTGTGCACAGGAGACATGGCTTCAACCTCACTTAGATTTTGTTATTCCAGGATATAGTTCAATCAGACAGGATAGAAGCAACAGTGTAAATGGAGAAGGATGTGCCACTTTCATTAAAGATGGCCTGGCATATAGGGTGATTCCCTCCCCTGAAGATACAGAGTGTAATATTGAAATATGTAGGCCAAACTGACAGGAAATATTAAACTGATTAATTATTACAACCCATGTAGGAAGTTAACAGCAGATACTTTCAATGGTATGGCAGGGGACGGCCATATGAAAGAGGTATGGTGTGGAGACTTTAATGCTCATAACAGCTCGTGGGGAAGCACACATACAGATAACAATGGAAATGTTGTGGAAGAGATGTTAGATGAAAAATTGTTAATTTGTCTCAACAGTGGTGAAGGTACCAGGGTGGATGTGCATAGGGGCACATTATCATGTATTGACCTGACTCTGGTATCTGATTCTTCAGTGAGCACCTGTGAATGGACGGTTATGAACAGTACAACAATGGGAAGTGATCACTTCCCAATACTTACAGTCATTAAAACTGAAGTATGTATACAAGAGGGAACATGTTTTACAAGATGGTGCTTTGACAAGGCAGATTGGGAAAAATTTAGGCAATACTGTGTACAATCATGTCATTTGGTAACATTAGAAGGTGGCATAAAAGAGTGTTCAAGTCAGGTAATCAATCATATTCTGAATGCTGCAATAGCAAGTATACCTAGGAAAAACAACAGAGTAGGAAGAAAGTCGTACCCTGGAGGAATGAGGAATGTAGTATTGCAGTAAAAGAGTAAAACAAGGCATTCAGAGCGCTGAGGAAGAATATGAATCATGAAAATTTAATAATTATAAAAAGAAAAGGGCAGTTGCTCGAAGGATTATTAAAAACAGGAAAAGGTCAACATGGAGAGAATTTTGTTCCACCCTTGGTAGGAAAACAGAACTAGGTGATGTCTGGGGTATGTTTAAAACTATCAGAATGGTTTTAGAAGAGGAAGATCCACAGTGGATGCTCTAGTTAAGGTAAGTAATGATATTGAAAAGACTCAAAATGAAAGAAGTAATGGTTATAGTTTATCTGGATATTGAAAAGGCTGATGGCTCACTGTGGAGGGATGGACTTCTTATCAAATTGAATAAAATGGGCATTGGTGGTAGGATGTATAATTGGATCATGGATTTTTTTAACACACAGCACAATTAGGATTAGTTTAAGTTAGTTAATTAGAGTGTCTCATTACATGAATCTTCTTCTTCTTTTAGAGATGATTGGCGGTTCGGCCTGGGTGGCCAAGATATATAAAATGATGATATAGAGTGAAGTGATGATATAGAGTAAAGTACGAGGAGACGAAGAAGAGTGATGTCTGAAGATAGAGTTGAGGTTCGACTGGACACAGCAATGATGATAGAAGGACTACAGCTCCTGACCAGATAGATTGATGATATAAAGTGAAGTATGTAGCGGTAATGCCCCATAAGGTGGTTGTCAACTGCTAATCAAATCTAAAAGAAGAAGAAGAAGATTGGTGGTTGGCAACCAGCTTACAGGTGCATTACTGCCACGTACTTCACTCTACGTATATCATCACTCTATCTGGTCAGGAGCTGTAGTCCTTCCCGCCATGTACTTCACTCAGTAAACATCACTCTGTGTGTCAAAATTCAGAATTCTTGTCGGTTGGCAACCGCTTCTTCGTCTTCTTCTTTTAGATTTGATTGGTGGTTGGCAACCAGCTTACAGGCGCATTACCGCCATGTGCTTCACTCTATATCATCACTCTATCTGGTCAGGAGCTGTAGTCCTTCTATCATATTGCTGTGTTCAATCAAACCTCAACTCTATCTTCAGACATCACTCTTCTTCGTCTCCTCGTACTTCTCTCTATACCATCACTTCACTCTATATCATCACTCTACACATCTTGCCATGGCCAAGATGTCGGCCACCCAGGCCGAACCGCCAATCAAATCTAAAGGAAGAAGAAGATTCATGTAATGAGACACACAGACACAGAGACAGACACACAGACAGAGATTTCTTTAATTATATATACTAGTGTATACCTATGCATGCCCGTAGAAACCAAGTGTAAACAAGTATTTCTGCATGCCCGTACAAAGCAGGTGTAAGCAAGCACGTCACCACTTGTTCAGTCATCTTCTTCTTCTTTTAGATTTGATTGGTGGTTGGCAACCAGCTTACAGGTGCATTACCACCACTGACTTGATTATCATCACTCTATATCTTTGTAGAAGTTCTTATATGGAGTTCTGAACAACTCCTTATGTGCATATTTTGTGTGCCCATATTATGGGCATATTTTGTGTGGTTTTTTTTTGTTTTCCTGCATACAAAAGCCATCACATGTGATTGCCACTTAGTGCTGTGTTGTTATACCAACTGTCCTGTTACTGGCAAAAATTCTGTTCCAATGCATCCCCTCTACGGGCATGCACAGGTATGTACTAGTGTGTGAAAAAATTATCCGTCCTTGGACATCATCAAAGATCAAAGGCAGGCATCACTCACGCTCACGATCATAGGACATTGAAGATCAAAGGCAGGCATCTATCATGACCATAGGACTCACTGTGACATCTTCAAAGATCAAACGCAGGCATCGCTCATGATCATAGGACTCGCTATGACATCTGCAAAGATCATAGGACTCGCTATGACAGGCATCACTCACAATCATAGGACTCGCTATGACATCATCAAAGATCAAAGGCAGGCATCACTCACAATCATAGGACTTGCTATGACATCATCAAAGGCAGGCATCACTTACGATCATAGACTCGCTATGACAGGCATCACTCACAATCATAGGACCCGCTATGACATCATCAAGGATCAAAGGCAGGCATCACTCATGATCATAGGACTCACTATGACATCATCAAAGATCAAAGGCAGGCATCACTGAATGAGTATTGACATCAAAGATCAAAGGCACGTTTCACCAGGGTTACTGTTGCCATGGTAACCCTGTCAAAGTTCAAAGGCAGGCATCACCATGGTTACTGTTGCCATGGTAACCATGTCAGTGATCAAAGGCAGGAATGCAGAAATGCTTGCTTACACATGCTTTCTACGGGCATGCAGAAATACTTGCTTATACTTGGTTTCTACGGGCATGCACGGGTATGCACGGGCATGCACAGGTATGCACTAGTCTATCTCTAAATTCAAGAAATCTCTTTAGAGTGTCTGTCAGTGTGTCACGATCATAGGACCGCCTATGATGTGCCTATGATTTCTGCATGTCCTATGATGTTCCTATGATCTCAGGCATCATAGGAATCACAATGCTGTCATATAGACAATGGGACTCGCTACAAGATAATAGGATTGCCTATGATGTCTACATGATGCCTACATGACGTCACATAGACACCATAGTATAGAGTCGCCGATGATGTTCCTAAGATGTCTACATGATGACTATATGACGTATGACATCGTATAGACTGATTCCAGAAAATCGGTGTATATGGTGTCTATATGATGTCATATAATCATCATGTCGCTGATGATGTTCCGCAAAACAATACAACAATGCATTGGCAATGGCAAGTATTGGCATTAAGGAGATCTCTGCTTCAACCCAGGCATATGGATACAAGGTAAAGTTTAGGTGGCAGTAGCACACAGTCCAAGGACCAAACAATGCATTGGCAATGGCAAGTATTGGCATTAAGGAGATCCCTGCTTCAACCCAGGCATACGTATACAAGGTAAACTTTATCATTACATTGTTAAACAAGCAAAACAGTAACACAATGCATTGGCAATGGCACATATTGGCATTAACGAGATCACTATGCCTGGCTTCAACCCAGGCATACGTATACAAGGTAAAGTTTATCATTACATGGACGCTCCTCTTCCTCAACAGGATGCACGTCAGAAAAGATGCCACAAAGTTATGAGGAAAAAGAGACACAGAAAGACAGACATACAGTATATGGAGTGTCAATCAATCAATCAATCAATCAATCAATCAATCAATCAATCAATCAATCAATCTTTATTTCGGATAGATTAAAAGTACAGATTAAAAGAAACAGAATAATATAACAAAGGGGGAAGAAAATCCAACAAGGTCAAATTAGACAATAACTCCTCTGATTATATAGTTCAACATAAGTTATCCGAAATGGGTGATGGCTGAATCCGCAGCTTATATTGCCCACCCATATTCCATCCAAGAATTCAAAAGAAAAAACAAAACAAGAGCGATTACAATTCAGAACATAGCTAAGACAAAATGTGACCAAAAAAAACTAGGCAGCAACAACGCAGACTAGATATGACAATCCTCATGTGATTTTATATGTCATCTTGTATATATGTTTGGAGTATTTCTTCCTTTAGTTTTTGTTTAAATTGTCCAAGCGTTGTACATGATTTTATAATTCAGGTCCAAAATCGTTCCATAATCTGACTCCTTGCACTGAAACACAGTGTTGCTTGGTGGTAGTTCTCACTGAAGGTTTTTGAAATATATATGTTCCTCTGAAATGATACTGTTTCTCCCTTATTTGGAACAGCTTTTGGATATTTGCGGGCAGTGATAGATTCTTCACTTTAACATTATTACTGCAGTTTTGAAGTCAACCAGATCTTTCAACTTGAGAGCTTTTAATTTAAGAAAGAGTGTGTGGCGGTAATGAGGAAAACGTCACAAAGCTATGAGGAAAACGTCACAAAGTTATGAGGAAATACAGACACACAGACAGAGACGATAATCAAGTCAGTGGCGGTAATGCACCTGTAAGCTTGTTGCCAACCGCCTGTCAAATCTAAAAGAAGTGTAAGTTGTAACGCTCATATGTACTAGAGCAAAGACGATTAATAAACAACTATCAGAATGGTTTTAGAAGAAGAAGATCCACAGTGGATGCTCCAGTTAGGGTAAGTAATGATATTGAAAAGACTCTCAAAATGAAAGAAGTAATGGTTATAGTTTATCTGGATGTTGAAAAGGGTTATGACTCACTGAGGAGGGGTGGACTTCTTATCAAATTGAATAAAATGGCCATTAGTGGTAGGATGTGTAAGTGGATAATGGATTTTTTTAACACATGGGACAATTGTGGTTAAAGTAAGGTCAGAAGTTTCTAATGACTGTGAAATAGAAAATGGTGTTCCTCAGGGGAGTGTGATAAGCCCAGTTTTATTCAACATAATGATTAATGACATGTTTGAGGATCAAGAGGGAGCCATCAAAACAGCATTATATGCAGATGATGGAGCCATATGGATGAGGGGAAGAAATGAGAAATTTGTGTTCAGAAACATAAGGAAAGCAATGGAGAAAGTGGAAAAGTGGTCATATGAGTGGGGATTTAAATTTTCAAACAGTAAAACCTGCTATATGATTTTCACAAAAAAAAATAAAAATGCAGAACTGCTATATAACCATTGACATTATATAATCAACCAATAGAGAAAGTGAGTGAGTTCAAATATCTAGGATTGTGGTTTGATAGTGCATACACATGGAGCGCTCATGTTGAAAATCTGGAGACAGAAAGTGCAAAAAAAGTCAGTAATCTCATAAAAGCTGTAGCTGGACACGGATGGGGTGCAGATAAACAGACATTAATTGACATTTACAGAGCACTGATGAGATTGACAATAGACTATAGATGTATGATTTATGGAGCAGCAGCAAAGACGACTCTGGAAAAAATAGAGAGCGCTTTGCCTGTGCATTGGACCCATCAAAACAACACCAAACAATGCAGTTTTAATAGAAGCAGGAGAAATGCCAATGGATTTGAGAAGAGATAAACTCACATTATCATACTGGGTCAAGCTGAAAGGAAGTGAGGAAGCGAATATTTCAAAAACAACACTACAAGACTGCTGGGAATATTCTAACTTCCAGGGACACGGGTTTGGGTGGACAATTGAAAGAAGAGCCAGAGTGTATGGACTAGACACTACTGATATAGCTAACACCAATCCAGTGAGTAATGTTCCCCCTTGGCTGTTTCCGGGAAAAGAAGTAGACATCAGTCTGCTAATGAGGAAAAAGGATTGGCATATGAGTGAAGTTGGTGTTAAAATAAGCATTTACCTCAGGAATAATTACTATAACTACTTACAGTGGGGAAAAAAAGTATTTAGTCAGCCACCAATTGTGCAAGTTCTCCCACTTAAAAGATGAGAGAGGTCTCCAATTTTCATCATAGGTATACCTCAACTATGAGAAACAAAATGAGAAAAAAAAAATCAGAAAATCACATTGAAGGATTTTTAATGAATTAATTGGTAAATTCCTCGGTAAAATAAGTATTTGGTCACCTACAAACAAGCAAGATTTCTGGCTCTCACAGATCTGTAACTTCTTCTTTAAGAGGCTCCTCTGTCCTCCACTCGTTACCTGTATTAATGGCACCTGTTTGAACTCGT
The DNA here is from genome assembly GCA_020510985.1 of Pholidichthys leucotaenia. Lineage (NCBI taxonomy): Eukaryota > Metazoa > Chordata > Actinopteri > Cichliformes > Pholidichthyidae > Pholidichthys > Pholidichthys leucotaenia. Next base: position 44,547,169 of record CM035844.1, on the reverse strand, counting down.
TATCAGTATAAAAGACACCTGTCCACAACCTCAAATAGTCAGACTCCAAACTCCACTATGGCCAAGACCAAAGAGCTGTCAAAGGACACCAGAAACAAAATTGTAGACCTGCACCAGGCTGGGAAGACTGAATCTGCAATAGATAAGCAGCTTGGTGTGAAGAAATCAACTGTGGGAGCAATTATTAGAAAATGGAAGACATACAAGACCACTGATAATCTCCCTCGATCTGGGGCTCCACGCAAGATCTCACCCCGTGGGGTCAAAATGATCACGAGAACGGTGAGCAAAAATCCCAGAACCACACAGGGGGACCTAGTGAATGACCTGCAGAGAGCTGGGACCAAAGTAACAAAGGCTACCATCAGTAACACACTACGCCACCAGGGACTCAAATCCTGCAGTGCCAGACGTGTCCCCCTGCTTAAGCCAGTACATGTCCAGGCCCGTCTGAAGTTTGCTAGAGAGCATTTGGATGATCCAGGTCATATGGTCAGATGAAACCAAAATAGAACTTTATTGTAAAAACTCAACTTGTCGTGTTTGGAGGAGAAAGAACACCATTCCTACTGTGAAGCATGGGGGTGGAAACATCATGCTTTGGGGCTGTTTTTCTGCAAAGGGACCAGGACGACTGATCCGTGTAAAGGAAAGAATGAATGGGGCCATGTATCGTGAGATTTTGAGTGAAAACCTCCTTCCATCTGCAAGGGCATTGAAGATGAAACGTGGCTGGGTCTTTCAGCATGACAATGATCCCAAACACACCGCCCGGGCAACGAAGGAGTGGCTTCGTAAGAAGCATTTCAAGGTCCTGGAGTGGCCTAGCCAGTCTCCAGATCTCAACCCCATAGAAAATCTTTGGAGGGAGTTGAAAGTCTGTGTTGCCCAGCGACAGCCCCAAAACATCGCTGCTCTAGAGGAGATCTGCATGGAGGAATGGGCCAAAATACCAGCAACAGTGTGTGAAAACCTTGTGAAGACTTACAGAAAACGTTTGACCTCTGTCATTGCCAACAAAGGGTATATAACAAAGTATTGAGATGAGCTTTTGTTATTGACCAAATACTTATTTTACTGAGGAATTTACCAATTAATTCATTAAAAATCCTTCAATGGGATTTTCTGGATTTTTTTTTTCTCATTTTGTCTCTCATAGTTGAGGTATACCTATGATGAAAATTGGAGACCTCTCTCATCTTTTAAGTGGGAGAACTTGCACAATTGGTGGCTGACTAAATACTTTTTTGCCCCACTGTACAGCTCTATACTGATGGTTCAAAGAACACAGAGGACTCTGCTGGAGTTGGAGTATACATTTCAGAGTTTAAAGTGACCATCTCAAAAAGACTCTCCAACAATACATCTGTGTTTACAGCAGAGATGGTGGCAATAATTATTGCTTTGCAGTGGGTGGAGGAGGTCAGACTGGACCGGGTGATGGTGTGCACAGATTCACTTGCAGCTTTAAAAACCATACAGACACTCAAATCTACAAGGGAAGACTTGGTGATTGAGCTAGATCACAGTTTATTTAGGGTACAAAGTGGTGGTGGAGATGTTCAGTTTTGTTGGGTTCCTGCACATGAAGGGTTGAAAGGGAATGACTGTGCAGACAAATTAGCAAAAAGCACTCTTGGAAAAGATAACTATACCATTGTCTCTTGGAAAAGGAGAAGGGAAAACGGTAATCAAGATAAAAGGAATTGAGCTATGGCAAAAAAGATGGGATGAAGATCATAAAGGCAGATCGTATTACAAAATTCAAAAATCTATTGCTATAAAGAATTATAAAACAACAAACAGGGAAGACATCATTATGGCAAGACTCAGATAGACTGGATCATACAGGTTTAAACGGCACTTTATTCACCATGGTGAAAAGCATGAAAAGCGAAAGAGACAAATGTAGAGAATGTGGTAAAAGAAAATGTCAAGCACATCTGATTACACTGTCACAAGTATGGAAATGAAAGAGAATGAAAAATGAAGTTCGAGAGACTGGTAGGGAATGGGATTTAACTGGGATTCTGGGAACAGATGGAGATGGAGAGGCACTAAGAATCACGAGAACGGCTCTTTTCTCTTTTTTTAAATTACACAGGATTAAGTCACAGAATTTAGGGGTCGGGCTCAAATGACATAATGTTACACACTCTTGTACAGTAGGTGGCGGTATGTACCTTTCAGTTGTTTGCTATCCGCCAGTAACTGAGAGAAAAAGAAGAAGAAGAAGAAGAAGAAGAAGAAGGAGCAGAAAAGATGATAGGGAACTGGGACACGGTCCAGGGACGGATAATTTTTTCACACATAGGGAGTTGTTCAGAACTCCTTATACAAAGATATAGAATGATGATAATCAAGTCAGTGGCGGTGGTGCACCTATGAGCTGGTTGCCAGCCGCCAATCAAGTCTAAAAGAAGAAGAAGGAGAAGAGAAAGAAGAAATCACTGGTACATAAGTACTCACAGCCTTTGCCATGAAGCTCAAAATTGAGCTCAGGTGCATCCTGTTTCCACTGATCGTCCTTGAGATGTTTCTACAGCTTAATTGGAGTCCACCTGTGGTAAATTCAGTTGATTGGGCATGATTTGGAAAGACACACACCAGTCTACTATATAAGGTCCCACAGTTGACACTTGGAGCCACACCAAGGACACAGTCCAAGGACAGATAATTTTTTCGCACATGGGGAGTTGTTCAGAACTCCTTATACAAAGATACAGAGTGATGTTAATCAAGTCAGTGGCAGTATTAGAAACTGACATGTAAGCTGTAAACAACAATCTGAACACAGAAAACTTCACAGGAGAAATAAAATGCACCGCCTCCTACCGGAAGACACTACAACGCACTGTGAAAGCAGCCAGCAAGGTCATCGGTGCCCCTCTGCCCCCCCTCTCAGACATCTACCTCACCCACAGAACCATCAACATCGCAGGCGACACCTCCCACCCCTCACATTCCCTCTTCAGCCCCCTGCCCTCTGGGAAAAGGTATCGAAGCCTCCAGTCTCGCTCCACAAGACTGCTTAACAGCTTCGTTCACCAGGCCATCAGGACCCTGAACTCTGTCCACTTCGTCCCTCCTGGATGGTAACGCAATCACCTGCACAATAACTACCTCAGCTGTTGGCACAGAAAGACTGGCAGACCAACAGTAATACATTTGCTGCTGTATTTCTCTGCAATTTAACCGCAACCATTTGCACAAATGCCATATCTCCTGCTGTCTGTCTGTCATTGCAATACTGATCATGTGCAGTCCTATCTTACTATCATAAATTATTTTAGATTTGATTGGAAGAAGAAGAAGAAGAAACGATGTTGCTTGTTGATCAGTTGCCATCTCGGCCGCACTTCAGACACAGTCCAAGGACGGATAATTTTTTCACACATAAGGAGTTGTTCAGAACTCCTTATACAAAGATAGAGTGATGATAATCAAGTCAGTGGCGGTAATGCACCTGTAAGCTGGTTGTCAACCGCCAATCAAATCTAAAAGAAGAAACGTTCAGTGTTCAGTTAATGGTGACTCCGACTCCCTTTATTCATACGTAACAGTAACATTTTTGTGATATAGCAAAATTATATTCTGTATTTACAGGTGCATCCAACAACAGAATATATACACAGTGGGCCGTGCCCAGCTGACATCACCCTGTGGGCGGGTACGGCATCACACACACACAACATTCCCCTCCCCCTTACAAAAAGTGTAAGGCCACACACACAATCGAGACCCTCCCCAATCTAGGACCCGAATCACGCACTAAGAACAGGGAATAACTAGAAAAGCACTCGGAGAGCGCAGATCTCCGCCAAGCGCCACAATTCCCCCCATACAGTGTTTGTGTGTACGTTTTCAGATTCCTTGAGCATGTAAACATATGACTAGCAATTGGATTCACAATGATTATTTGTTTATTTGACAGGGACAGTGCAATAAACACACAATTAATCAATGACAATCAATCTGATAGTGATAGGATTAGTGGTTCAGTATTAAAAAGCATTGCCTCCTTGGCGGAGGTAATAAACTGAAGTGTTGCTGTTGTGTCCATCTCCTCCTCTGACGGATGCAAATTGGGTAGACAGGTTGCCGTGGGTTTTATATTATAGTGTAACGTGCTGCTCGACATGGCGACGTCCCACCGGGAGGTTTGAACTCACGCCTCCCGCTCCGGAGTCCCGCACTCTACCTGTGTCGCCAATAGGGTCAACCCACTTGGCAAGCCAAGTAGGGTGCTCATATTGAGTTCGCTACAATATTATTTTTTGGGGGGTTGCGCTCTAAACGAGAATTTAGAAGCTTCGCCGGCAGAGAGCTCGTTTTTGCGCAGCACCTATGGCTGGCCGGTGAATTTCTGCCAAATGCGCAGCTCCTATGGCTGGCCGGGGAATTTCTGCCAAAGAATCCGTCGGCGGACAGCTGCCCGTGTGAGGTTTTGCAGTTGCGCGCAAACACAGGCACGCTGGCGGGCCCAGGCCAGCAGTGTTTTCCGCGTCCTTTTGTGCCTAAAACGTTGAAGAACGCAGAGTTTGTGTTGCAGACACGACAACCAGCGCCCTCCATTGCGCCTGCGCACATGTTGAAAATGGCTGTATGTCACAGTGTTGAATGAAAAATGCTTTAAAAAATTCCTGTATCCAGACGGTGAACCGGATCACCCCCAAAATTTCATCAGTTCTTCCTTGTACCATTTCCAATAACGCCTGAAAGTTTCATGGAAATCCGTCCAAGATTTTTTGAGTTATCTTGCTAACCAACAGACAAACAGACAGACAGACAAACAAACACACAGACAAACCCCGGCAAAAACATAACCTCCTCCTGGCCTTTTCGGCCTGGCGGAGGTAATTAACTGTAATAAAATCACCTAACACACTCATCCAAAAGAGTAACAAAAATTGGACCTAGTCTCTAAAAGATATAGAACTAGAAAGGCACTCGGAGAGCGCAGACCTCCGCCAAGTGCCACAGTTCCCCCCCATACCGTGTTTGTGTGTAGGTTTTCAGATTCCTCGACCATGAAAACATATGACTAGCAATTGGATTGACAATGATAGGATTAGTGGTTCAGTAGTAAAAGCATTACCTCCTTGGCGGAGGTAATAAACTGAAGTGTCGTTGTTGTGTCCATCTCCTCCATCTGCAAAGTGCCAGGCTGCGACCTGTCAAGGCATACCTCATGCCTCCCTTATTAGGGGGGCTTTCACACCTGTACTGACCTCATGCCTCCCTTATTGAGGGGGGGGGCTTTCACACCTGTACTGAGTACTTAAAAACTGTATTTATCGGCAGATGAAAGAAAACTGAAGCAAAAGCAAACAAACAAAAACTAAGCAAACAGCAACTGCAACATGAACTATTTCAAACATATTTATTCAAATGTACACTTATATGGACACAATCTTGAGCCATAACTTTTTGGTAATGGGAAAATAATAAGCCAAGTAGCACAAAAAATTGAGTGCTCTTGCTGTCAGGAAACAATGCTGGCACCAAATCACTGAAGTGATCTGCCACCAATGGGGGTAGATTGTGCTCTGCCACAAAATGACAAAACATCACCTCTGCTAGTAGTGATGCATTGGATTTGGAAGGCGTCGTTTCTCTCACTGGCTGAAAATGTTCATCCATCGATCGAATTTGGCTACACAGTTTTTGTGGCACTGTGTAGCAAAGTGCGACTTCAGGTCGAAAATCCCTGATGCAGTCACTTTTAGCATTAGAGTCACACATATCAGGCGCAGCATTACTGGGGCTGGGATTCCTCTCTGTTGCGGAGCCGTAGGACAAAAGAAGGTGCGATAATGGTTGCCGTGGGTTTTATTGGGTTTGCGCTCCGTGGAAAAAAGAGGATTTGGAAGCCTCCCCCGGCAGAGAGCTGGTTTTTGCGCAGCCCCTATTCGCCCCTTTCACAATCCCACAATTCCTCGTGCAACCGGCAACATCCGGTTTCCCAGCGCCCAACATAAACACGCTTGAATCTAGCAACGGGGGAGCGATTTGCGCTCCGCGGAAAAAAGAGGATTTGGAAGCCTCCCCCGGCAGAGAGCTGGTTTTTGTGCAGCTACTATGGCTGTCCGGGGAATTTCTGCCAAATAATCCGGCGCCGGACAGCTGCCCGTGTCAGCTTTTGCAGCGTAGCGCAAACACAGGCACTGTGGCGGGCCCTACCCACCACTGTTTTCTGCGTGGTTTTGTGCCTAAAACTTTGAAGCAGGCGGAGTTTGTGTTCATCAGACACGACGACCAGCGCCCTCTATTGCCCCTGCACACATGTTGAAAATGGCCGTATGTCACAATGTTAAAGGTGACTGACAGTGACATTTTTTTATTGAACCAATCAACTGATTGTATGAAAATATTCCATTCTTCCCATTCCCCTGATTTAATATGTGTCACCATCCTCCATAAATGACATTATTTGGTCATAGCCCATCTTTCACTCACTGATGCTGCAGTACCGCCATCTCCCGATAGGTGCGTGCAGCCTTGACGTCATTTCGGTATGAAAGAAAATTGCAGAACGAGAGCAAAGTGATTCGGACAGCGATTATTTTCTCGAGTTTGACGACCTCAATATAAATGATGACATTGACAATGAAGAAGTTTTGGGTGGTGTGTGACCTGTCAGCCTTATTTGTTCGAGCCAGAGGGAGAGGAGGAAGACGCAACACAGACGGGAACAGACCACGTTCACGACGATCGGCTGGAAGATTTATCTTGGTAAAAGATGCTTAGAAATATTTTTCTTTGGCGACATGCATGGTCACACACTTAATTTTCAAACTAAAACTACCCATTGGTCACGCGCTGCCTGATGACATGTTGTTAATCATCATCTTCTCAATACTTTTAACAGCCGCTGATTAGCACCTGCTGGTCTGTGCGCAGCTGGAGCTGATGAGACAGATGACGTCGTCCACACGAGTGAGTTTATAAACAATATTTATTCATTTGATTTAATTTCCCAGATGAATTATGAAGAAATCATTCAATACATTCAATAATCAATGCAAACGGAATAATCAATGCCAACCCCATATTTTTCAGGCGATACAGATTCATAGCCTACAGGCAACTGGTCCGGTGGTGTTGGGGATTTTTGGGGGGAAGAAGTGAGGGTTATGTTGCCTGCCTGTGCTGTGAGCCTCATCAGAGAAACCTTCCCATCTCATCACTACAAGGGATTTTGCCTACCAAGATTAGATTTGTGAACAATGTTATTTAAATAAAGTTTTGTAAAATCATATATTGAGTTTCTTAATGTTCATGTCAATGTTATAATTCTCATAGTTCAGCATTCATCAAAGTCGCATGTCATATACATTTCAATAATTTTTCTACCATTTTATGGTATAAATTTGGATTTACATAAAAGTCCTGTTCATCAGCTTCCTCCGCTTGGTCAGAAACATCAACACTATTTTAAGGTTGAGTGACAGTTGATAAAATCTGCAAAAAAAGATCATAATTTTATCCCAGAGGTCTCAAATTGGATTACATACATAGAAATATAAATTGATCAAACAGGCACAACCACCTCCCTATACAGCACTGAATATTTCATATTTGATGAGCATGAACACCCTAATATGCTAATATTTGATAAGTTGGTAAGGCAATGCAAACCATGGCTTGGAATTCATTTAAGATGTTTAGTAAACATTTGCAGTGAATATTAAAAATAAAAAAACTTACCCTGTTTACTTCTCGTGTTCTGACAGTTGATCGCATCGGTAGATCACCCGTGCTTTTCACGCCACTGTCACTGACCCCTTTCTCAGAGTCACACTTGGAAATCGAGGCATATATAGTTGGAATAGCCGTTTTCTTTATCAGCAATCTTTTTGCAAATTTCATTTCAAATTGACATAATGTCTGGCCCAGGAAACACGCACGCAGGCTCAGGATAGATTTAACAGCTTTATTCAACAAGCAGGTGTGTGTGAATGGATGTATGCGGTATGGGGATGTGCTTGACGAGGCGCAGGTGTGCGTGCAGCTGAAGCCGCTGAGGAGCAGCGAGTTGTGACACAAAGTGCATCTTATTCTCGAAATCGTTGTCAACGAAATGTCTACTGCACATGTTGGGTGTTTTACCGACATCAGTCCATTTTTTTTCGCGTTTTCTGAACAAATTTCACCCATGCCGTTCTGATTTTCCTAGGGACGGGAAATTCAAAAACACTCACAGCATGCTCCTCTGGTATAAGTCGCACCCGTAGACAACACAACGACAAACCATAATTAATTCGATTCCTGAAATCCTAATGTTAATAAATAATCTATTTGTAATCCACAAGTATTCCGAGAAATATCGGAATACTTGGCCACTGACCGTGTGCCTAACCGAAATGACGTCACACAGTCAGTGGCCATTTTAGCCGCTGATCGCTTGGCTGGGTCAGACAGCTCTCCACAACAGCGTACTTCAAGAGCGCATTGTCACCTTATGCGACATACGTTGACACCAAAACATGTGGGGTTCAAATTAGCCCGTCTCAGACAACAATTTGAGATATGATTTAGCGATATTGAATTTTCGTCTGTCCGTCGCCTTTAAAGAATCATTTCAAAAATTCCTGTATCCAGACGGTGATCCGGATCATCCCCAAAATTTAATCAGTTCTTCCTTGTACCATTTCCAATAAGGCCTGAAAGTTTCATCAAAATCCGTCCAAAACTTTTTGAGTTATCTTGCTAACCAACAGACAAACAGACAGACAAACGCTGGCAAAAACATAACCTCCTCCTGGCCTTTGGCCTGGCGGAGGTAATAATCCCATTACATGTGTTAACCGTTCCTGCTTCTCGTCTCCTAACCGTGGTTGGGGGACGCAGGGGAGAGCTGTCTTCTCCAGGGCCGGAGGCAACTTTTTCCTCCGGGGTCAACTCCCGAGTAAAACCTCACTCTTGTTAAACAGGAGATATGGTGGTACACAGAGGCACAGGCCGTATTGCTGAAGCGTTGGGGCTTTATTTACAGACTGCAATATTGTTAGCAACCATTTCTACCTGCTCCGGTCGCCTCGCTCTCTGTCTCTCATCCGCCCAAAATCATACACACCGTTCACTCGTCGGGGCCGTTCCACACACACCTGGGGCGCGCCTCGGCTGCGCACACGCACTCACTCACGTTCATGCACTGAGCTGTCCTATTTAAACACCTGCATTAGGCACATCTTACAACACTACCCCCACCATGGATTGGCAATTAACACTAATTCCATTCCATCCAAACCATATAAAATTGGTACACACTCTCTACATTCGTACGCCTAGCAGTAGCAGTGTCCAATATACTGTATAACAGGGATTCAAATAGGTAGGTAGGTTACGAGTGTCTATGCAGTGGTAAAACTAGCTCATTTGGCAGTGAAAACGTGAGGGGCAAATACATTGAAGTACCATTGTTTCTAATTAAACAAGGAGTACATTACATTCTGAAAACCTATTTCTTGGCGACCGGGAGTAATACTGTCTAACTAATCAAAATACAATACATTCAATTAAAACAAAGTGCAGGTGGTATATGAAAGAATTGTCAATTCAGCTTTTTTTTTTTTTCAAACAAACATATAGAACATTATAACTAGAGTCCAAAAATGTGAACTGGAGAGTCTCTAGTGCAAACAGGAACTGCTACAGTTGGTTCACTCAGTAACCCAGTCCCCGTAACGGTCCGGTCCTCTGCGCCGACGTTTGGGCCATGACACGTGCTGAGCCTGATGGCGTGGTTCTCCCACCGCACCCCCACCATGGCCAAATATCACATGGGAAGGAGTGGGTGGAAGAGACCCGATCACATTGGGAGCATTAGCAGGTGGAGTGGACGGCCGGGAACTGCTGGGGCCATCACTGGAGGCGGTAGCAAACAGGTTGTACAGGCTGAGGTCCTGGTCTGCTGGGTCCCTGTCCACAGCCAGTGGCAAATTGCGCGGGACTGCCGAATGGCGCAAACAAATCCTCTCCATCAACAGGTGCGCCCGCGCAGCTCTCATCACACAGAAATGGGCCACAATGTCCACACTTCGTCTCAGCCCGACATTCATAAGCCCTCACAGCACCTCGTCTGCACTCCTGACGATTAGCAAGCAACATGAACGTGTTTGAGTAGTTAGTATCTTGTCTGTAGATATCGGCGGGATAGCGAGCGGCCGCCATGTCTCATTAGCTTAGCTGCCATCACAGTCACTCAGCCCAGCTGCCGCTGTCCTTTTCGTTCGGTACTCACCACCCTCTTAACAACGTGAGTGTCCCTTCGTGGTCGCCAGTGTTAACCGTTCCTGCTTCTCGTCTCCTAACCGTGGTTGGGGGACGCAGGGGAGATCTGTCTTCTCCAGGGCCGGAGGCAGCTTTTTCCTCCGGGGTCAACTCCCGAGTAAAACCTCACTCTTGTTAAACAGGAGATATGGTGGTACACAGAGGCACAGGCCGTTGGGGCTTTATTTACAGACTGCAATATTGTTAGCAACCATTTCTACCTGCTCCGGTCGCCTCGCTCTCTGTCTCTCATCCGCCCAAAATCATACACACTGTTCACTCGTTGGGGCCGTTCCACACACACCTGGGGCGCGCCTCGGCTGCGCGCACGCACTCACTCACGTTCATGCACTGAGCTGTCCTATTTAAACACCTGCATTAGGCACATCTTACAACACATGCATACTCTCATGCACACCAGCAAAGGTATATGTATTTATATTTACACTTTTAACATTTAAATAACCCCCATGTCCGTTGGCAGCCAGGGATAAAACCGGCCCAGAGGCCCCGGGCAGCCCCGGGGTATTTGCGCCTCTGGCCACCGTCTGGCCCCAGGGTCGAAGCCACCCTTCCCGCCATTAACTTCACCTTCCCTCCAGCCCCGCAGTGCTGCTGTCCGGCATGCCGTCCCTCCATGTCCACCGGACCACTCCCGACCGCCTTCAATACCGCCATCCTGGCACCAAACACTCCGGCCCCCTGTGGCCGCATTCCGGGGAAAGCTGAAACCCACTTGTTGGCGTCACTCACTGCCTCAGGTGTCTCGCTGTACTGCCCAGCACCCTTGTCCAGGGCACTCCACTGTGCTGCCACCATGTCCAGCTACTGCTGCTCTCTCCTGGGACTCTCAGCATTGCACTCGTCAGTGACACTCTCTGATCTGGGCGTCTCATCGCGGGTCCTGGCACCCTTGCTCCAGGTGCCCCGCTGCACTGTCTCTGCGCCCGGCTGCTGCTGCTCTTCCCCGGGGCTCCCAGCTTCCATGGACCCGCTCTCCCGCTGCCTAGCCTCCAGCTGCAGGGATGACTCCTGTTGCTCTCCCTCTCCACCGTCTTCGCACACCACGCCGTCTGACCCACCAGTGCCACGGTCCTGCACCGCGCTGAGCTCCCCGACTGATTTGCCATCCTCAGTGACTGGGGACTCCTCCACTCGTGGTCCTGGTCCCACCTCGATGTCCAGCTGGCTGCTCGTAGCCTGATTTTGGCGCGACGTTTGCTCATCGGCTAGCCCGTCCATCGACACAGAATGAGCCGCTAGCCTTCCAAAGCTAACCAACTCAGCCGTTCCTGGGGCCAATAGCTCCATCACCCGCAGCCTCATGGTCCTCGTCTGCTTATTGAAGTGCTCAGTCAGCCGCTCGACAGCATCCTCATAGCACTCCACTGCACCCAGCGTATCGAGGATTCTTCGGCCCTCCACACCGAGATTGTGAAACAGGAGTGCCCGCTGTCGTCTCCCATCGATATGGAAGCCCAGCACCCTGATGTAATCCTCAGACGTGGCCCTCCACTCTGGCCACAGGATCACCTGCTTTCCTGCGCGCTCCAGAAACGGTGCCAGTGGCGGAGGCAGCCCGCACGCTCCCATTAGTCTCCTCGTCGCCAAGTGTTATGTATGAATAAAGGGAGTCGGAGTCACCATTAACTGAACACAAACAACGTTTATTATTACCAACAACAGAATATATACACAGTGGGCCGTGCCCACCTGACATCACCATGTGGGTGGGTATGGCATCACACACACACAACAGTTACCAAGGTTTTGCATGCAGCATCTCTGGGGGATGCATACATGTATACAGCACATTAACAATAGAGGGCATGCAATGATGTCACTTCGCTTACAGCCATGCCCCCCTCCTTCCAGATTGAGGGGCAAAACAAATCAAGGATGGCTAATATGTGTAGCAGTAAAAACGGTGACACGGAGAGGAACACAAATGATTCTATGCTCAAACTGAAGGCAGTTGGACTCGACAGCAACCCTCATAGCTTTCAAAAGAATCAGCGGTCTGCTAATATCCACGTGTCCAGAAATTGGGTTTCCTGATACTTATTTTAGATATTCCAATGGCACCAGTCCACTTATCCAGGACTTCGTGGACTGGTGCCATCAGAACTGCCTACAGATCAATGCAAAGAAAACTAAGGAGCTGGTGGTGGACTGCCGCAGGCAAGGACAACCCCTCACAGCACCAGTAAACATACAGGGAACAGACATTGAGATAGTGACATCCTACAAGTACCTTGGTGTTCATCTGAACAATAAACTAGACTGGTCACACAATACCGACGCACTCTACAAGAAGGGACAGTGCAGGCTGTTCCTACTGAGGAGGCTCAGGTCTTTTGGTGTACAAGGGGCGCTGCTGAAGACATTCTACGACACAGTGGTGACATCAGCCATCACTTTTGGTGTGGTCTGCTGGGGCAACGGCATTACAGCAGCCGATAGGAAGAGACTGAACAAACTGATCAAGAAAGCTAGATCTGTCCTGGGGCAACGCCTTGACCCAGTGGAGGAGATAGGAGAGAGAAGGATGGTGGCTTAACTGCCATCTCTGCTGGAGTCCGAGTCCCACCCTATGCAGGACATACTGAACGCACTGAGGAGCTCATTTAGCAGTAGACTACATCATCCGAGGTGCGCAACCGAGAGGTTTCGCAGGTCCTTCCTACTTATGGCTGTCAGACTGTATAACCTAAGCAGGGCTGCTTGCAGAGATAGCAAAAAAAAACGTGATGACCTAATAGTATTGAATGCAAAAGACGCAACAGACTTACACAAATGGTCCCTTCCAGTATACAACTAGGACAATATCAGTCGCTACGGAGGGTGACAATATGTATGGGTACATATTCATACTATGTAGGATAACTAAGTAGACGGTGATGCTGTTTATTCCATCTTGCTACAATGCTCCGCATTTTGTATATATATTTATGTGTATGTATGTATAGCCACTGCTCTTTATTTATATTTTTCGTATCTTCTTAATTATTGCTCTGAGTGTTGCTATCCCTGTGCTGTTGCAATCCTGGAATTTCCCCATTGTGGGACTAATAAAGGCTTATCTTATCTTATATGTACTTAATTTCAACATCAGGAAAATATACAAAGCAGAGCCTGAAAGCATTTAAAAGCCTGGACACTTGGTCATACTTCAAGGCAGAATTTGTAGGCGAAATTAAAGTAACAAAGACACCTATGGATATTCTGGTTGTCTGTGGACACGTATGTATAAATCATTATTACTATTATTTTTTTTAAATGTTGCTACTGTTAGCTAACCTAGCATTAGTTAGCTATCATTTCACGTTTTTCCTCACATCTAACAGTTACTCATTAATTGTGCAGGTAAAACACAGCCAGTAAATGGCTTTAATAAGCTAATAAATCACCATCCTCTTTACAGTAAACAAATCCAACATACCTGTGACAAAATTAGGAGAACAAGGCCATGTTTCGGTGCAACTACTGTGCCAGTAAGCTAGGCTAACACACGGTTAGCCGCTAACTAACAAAACCGGACTTTGTGGGTGATCTTACACTGTTCTCCTTCTTTGTATTTACAAATCACTGGATTGAGAATGTACTTGTACATGTACAGATTGGATCCCGAGGTCCACTTGGGGTGCTCAGTTGACTGCTGACTGTGCCAGGAAGCTACGTTAAGCTAGGCTAACGCACGGTTAGCCGCTAACTAACAAAACCGGACTTTGTGGCTGACCTTACACTGTAAAAAATTATCTAAAAAAATATCTAAAATTTTAAAAATTAGAGCATACACAAGATTTCAAACATGTTGCCTCAAAAGTTGATTAAACCTGCCCGTCCTCATTTTAGGTGTTTTTTGCTGCATTCATGTGATTCAAACCAATGGTGGCACACATTCTTTTTACCACTCAGTGCTGAGAAAACACCATAACTTCCTGGATTGGGACGTCATGCAACGTCATGCGCATGCAGTCTATACCAAAATACAGGTACCTTTGCTGCATGTGTGGGCATAATCTTCCCTTTGCATTCATGACAAATGGGTCTCAGAAAATCCTGTGAAAAAAGAAATAAAGGTCTTCACCCATAGTAAAAAAACGTTTGTGGTTTTTAGATTTCCCTGTTGTGTAAACGGAAGCAAACGAGTACTTTTAGTATTACGTGTGCTTCTAATGAATCTGGAGTACAGGAAAATATTGTGTAGAACCCAGTGTTTTAGAAGGTTTTTTTTTTTTTCCCCCATCAAAAAAGATGCAGACTCATCTTAGACCGAATGCTGTCCTGCGCATGCGCGAAGTGTCATTTGACGCCACGTCTTTGGCCTTGCCCCCGAGCTCGAGGCTTTTAAAGGATCACGTTCCTCTGCAGCACTGAAACAGGAGATTTTGGTGTCTTTGGGTATAGCTTACATTCTCTCACTCCGCTCAGACTTCCTTCAGCAGGTAAGACTCAGCCATGAGAGAGCCATCACAACATCTTTAAACGTTCTACGGCCGTTACTAACCGGGGGTGTTGATGATGAAGATGATGCGGATGTGATGCTGCTGTTCGGCACCTACAGCTAGCTTCATCTCCTTAGCTAGTTAGCCTCTTTGAATTAATAATTGACGTTCTTAGCTGTGACCGTTAATGTACTCGTCTGCATTGAAAGGAAACAAACGATAAAAAAAGGTATTTCATTTAAAAAAAAAAATTTGTATCAATATCTTAAAAGTTGCGCATTTTGGGGCCCATCATGGAAATGCGCAACAGGAAGGGTGCAGAAACGTGACCTTCAAGGATGGACGTGGAGGTGACTAGGTTGCTCTGGGGTTTAAATGGACGCTGTGAGTTTATTGTGAATACCAAAGCGTAAATCTGGGACAATACAGGCGGTAACGGCAAGGTAAGGTGATGACAGAGGAGAGAGGCGGCGGTGTTTCTGTCACGCACTGTGGATGATCCAGCCAGGGTGTAGCTGTGATCCTGCACGTAGACCTCTGATGTGATGGGAGGGGGCGGGACTGCGGAGGAGACGCAGAGAACGGCTTTAAAAGGCAGACATTTTTACGCCAGGTGTCGGCGTCTTTTGGCATCTATAATTTGTTTTCAATCACGTTTGCTCACTTTTAAACGACGATCAGCTGTAATTAGATTGCAAATTGGAGTTACAGGAGGTTTTAAAAAAAAAAAAAAAAAACACATGTATTGCCATTTTATAGAGCAGACCTAATGGGTTTTACTTATAAAATTGAATGATATGCTTACTGATTTTATGCAGTAAAAGTAACAGTCATATTTTCCCAGACATGAATATTGATCGTCGTTTTTTCTTCTAAACCAATAATCTGTCACCTAATTAGTTTGATAATATATCGAAGCTCTAAATTGTAAAAATGACATATTTAGAACGTAACATCTACATTTGTTTTTCCCATATTAAGTGAAATACTGAAAGTACATTTTGCCTAATGCATATCTTTTCATAGTTCTCTCTTTAAATTCCTCTTTAAATTATTTATACTTGAAATGGGATAATGGCCCAAAATGGGTGTTAGTAGAACATTTTACAAGTGTTTGAGATGAAAATGTTGCTGCATTGTTCATCTTCACCGCTTTCCACCTTTCTTTGAATTATAACACACACAAGCAGCCTTGAAGTCTGCTGTAGACTCCCTGTCGGCGAGCCGCATGGGTAACGGTGCCTCTTCTAGCACTGCTGCATCGAGGCCTGAAGATAAAAGCAGCCCAGTTACAGGGATGACCATCAGCACAGAGGCCAGCAGTCCACCTGGTAACAAAACTCAGTGCAGAAAGCAGGCTTTTTCCACTTTAAAGTAGCGCTGATGGGCTGCATGTGGCATTTCATCTCCTTAAAGCTCCTGTCATATGCCATAACTGCAATGCCAGTCAGTTCCTGCCTGCACCCTTATAAGTAGTAAGCAATCTAGTGTGCAAGCTTCAAATATTTCCCAGGTTAATGCTTGATGCCATGCTTGAAAGAAGCCCAGCTGCAGCACAATTGCTATAGATGTAGATACTTGATGGGGGTTTGTCCCATGATGACTGACCAGTGGATGTACTAGTTGACCTTGATCAACTTAAACCGCTAACACATGGCATTACAGAAATGAAAAGTGCAATTGTATAAATTGTGTCTGCATAGAGTAGTAATTAAAATGTAATGATAAAACTTGCAGGTCTTTTCACATTTAAAGGTGTTCTGTGATTCAGCAGGGAGGTAGCAAATACTTGATGTCGCAGTGCAGTAATGGTGTTTGTCTAGTTGTGGTGGAGGCATTTTAGCCATCAACATTTTTACATCTAGTCCTGTTTCCCTCTTTCTGAATTATTATTTTTTTAAGATTCTGAGTTAAGTCAGTTGATGCTGAAAATCTGTTGGCCTTGTTTTTCTTTTAGCCTAAGTAATTAATCAAATTCCATACTATATAATCTGGACTGAAAGCAGAATGACTAATAGATCTGGAATCAATAAGATCAGTATCCATCCATGAATACATTTTGATGGGCGCTCTTCCAAAATGGCTCTTTTATCGATCAGCACAGAAATCTGTTTGTCAGATGCAGTGATGTCCTTGGTGACGAGGTGAAGGCGGATCGGTGTACAAGACTGGCCAAAGATAGCCATCGTCCCAGAGGCCTAGGGAATAATGGCTCCAAAACGTTGTTCAGAGTGAAGTGGCACTGATTAGGGTTACTGATAAGGGGCGTTCTTAAGACTCCAGACATGTACACTGGTGAAGTACCTGCATCTACTTTATGGCCTGTTTCGGTACATAAGGTGCAGTGAATAAGTATCAAAATCCCAAGCACTCCATTAATTCAATTCTACTTCATTGTTACTTTGTTTAATTTATTGTTGCTATGGACAACATTTACTTTAGGTACTGAGCACCACTGAAACATCTAATCTTATCCTTTGTTAAACTAAGGCTTAATTCATTACACAAACAAATGAGCTGCTTATTTACTTGATTGGCTTTCCATTATGGTAAAATGCTTTGCTTTGTGCTATCATTTATTTCACTTTGTCACACGTGGCTTGAAGGCCAGCAGCAGCACATGGTAATTAGTCACTGGTACTTGATTGAGCTGTGGGTTGCTGTATTACTTTTTTTTTTTTATTCCCCTTGTGGGGAGCGTTTCCTGGCGACTCATTCAGAGCCTTCACTAAAATGGAAGACGCTCATGTTAGCGGTTTCGCTTGTGAGTAACTGAGGTGGGAAATTCAGATTTTCAGTGATGGGTTTTCTCTAAAATATTACTGATGATGTTAATCCAGTATGTTGTCTTTGGTGGATTATAGAGGGAATGCAGTGGAACAGAACCCTTGGCAGGTACAGAGCAGTTACTGTAGTAACGGAGTACTGAATGGCAAACGTGGCAATTTAAATTTGTATGCAGCCAAACATAAAAATCACAAAATATTTAGTCACAACGGTACATATAGTGCCCTTTTCTTTTTTACTTTGGATGTTAATACCACACTTGTTTACTTGACTGTTGTGATGTGTGGGTAAGAGTGCAGATAAGTGAAGAAGTAGTTCTTAGCCTTCAATTACCTAATTTTTAAAAATTTTTTTTTGTCATTTTAATACAGTGGTCCCGAACAATGTGCCATAGTGGCCCAAGACCCCATTGCAACCCCATTGGGCTGCACGGTGGCGCAGTGGTTTAGCACTGTGGCAGCACAGTTTTACCCTTGGCCGGGGGATCGCGGGGATCATGAGATCGTGGGTTCGATTCCAGCCCCCGACCAACAGTGAGCTGTGTGGAGTTTGCATGTTCTCCCCGTGTTGCGTGGGTTTACTCCGGGATTTCTCCGGTTTCCTCCCACATGCCAAAAACATGCATGTTAGGTTAATTGGCTGTTCTAAATTGTCCCTAGATATCTGTTTCCTATAGGCCCTTAGAATAGAGGGTTAGTATTAATGAAAGCGCTTTGAGTGGTCTTTGTGACTAGAAAAGCGCTATATAAGTGTAGGTTAGTTAGTAGTTAGTTAGACTGCAAACCAAGTCTACCTACGGGTACAAATAAGTAACAAAAAAAAAAAAAAAAGACCCTGCGGGTTTTACCTCCAGACTTCAACCAGTGGCTTCAACAGGTGATTTCATTGAATTTCTTCCTGCTGATTGCTGATCAGTGAAAACACCTGCTGAAGAGACTGGGTGTAAGAGAAAACCTTCAATTTCTTGACCATCCATGGCGCATGGTTGGGGACCACTGATTTAATACAAGATGGAATAAGATTAGTTCTCAGCAATGTAAACAGGCACTCTTTTTACTGCTGTGGCTGAATGTGTTTTGTTGTTGTTGTTTTACTGCATGCACCCTGATGCCGCCACTGATTTTTGCCACTCAGTATTTTTTAACTGCCATGGGTTCTGTTCTGTGACACCATGTGCATACCCTCTACTAGGATTTGAGGGGTGGACTGTATGGAGAAATGGAGAGGGGTTGGTGTGGCAGAAGAGGATACAAGCGAGAGGATGAGGTGATCTGCTGTGGTTGCTCCCTAAAGGGAGCAGCTGAAAGAAGGTCCTGGGTAATTGTTTAATATTGATGCACAACAGTGATTAAAATAAAATTGTCTACAAGACTTTACACTTAGTTTATATTAACTTAAAACTGGATGTATTGCTCATAATGGGTAAAATTTCAAACTTCAAATGTGTTGCCATCAGACATGTCTGAAGTGTATTATCTGGTCTAGTGTATGCACTGTACATAAATCAGATTATTGTTTTTCAATTGATTATTCCTGAAGTCCAGCCCATCTTTCAGGGAGTGAAATGTATGAAGTAATATTTTATCTGGTATTCTTCAGTAAATGCATTACTTACTAGGGGTGGGAACGATCCATAATGTCCAGAATCGATTGGAGTCAGATTCTTGAGATTCTGAATCGATTCAGTTCCTATTCGATCCAAGCCCAATTCAATCTGGGAAATTACCATTTTAATAGCCATTTTACTTGCCAGGAAAAAAAATCTTTGAGCCCTAATGCTGCAAATTGTACCAAGAATACTCTTAACTTTAATACATAAAGTATCACATAAAGAACTGACCCAAAATCAGTTACAATAATGCACTTTTTATTCACGAAGTGCTAACAAGTGCTTTCTTTAGTGCAAAGGGTGTGTAGTGTCAAGTTAACAACCCAGAGTCGGTAAACAAATTCAATACATGAACCATGTATACATAATCTCACTGTATTTCAGTCCCTCCAGGATTTCGTCAGCTGTTTTTGTGCCTGAATTTGTGGGAGCTTTTCCAAAAAGTTGACATTTTAGAGTTTTTTTGCACTGAAAGTTGTGTGAGGAAGTACAGATTTTAAAGTAACTGCTTTTTCCATAGTTTAGTGATGCTGTTCTATTTAACACCACAAGAAAAGCACAGGATTGGCAAAAATTTCCTATTAAAGTGAGGTAGTCAGATCCGGGGAAAAAAATTTTTTTTGCGTGCATGGAAAGAAAATCCTATAGACACATATAGCGCGATTGTCTGCGAGTGTGAATGACCTGTTCCACAAGCAAATGTACGTTTTTTTTGGTCCGTGGCTGTTTACATCGGCCAGGATACTTTGTGCGCCGATGGGCCGTAGAGATCCCGTATTTTACATCCGGAAAAACTGTGAAACGGGAACAGCAGGAAGAGCCATAGTATCATCGTCTAATCGTTTTATAACACATTTCACAACTAATAATAGTAACATTTCCACAAAAAATGTGCTATATTAAAAACACAATCGCATTTTGCACACGGCTCGCTCTCCGGCGGCGGCCCCGAGAAGTAAACAAATGCAGGGACGCTTGAATTCTTTCGTCCTGAAAATATAATTTTTGAATATTAATTACAGCTAAACAGGAGCAGTTTTGATGCCAAAATTTCACATACAAATCCTAATATACTGTACATGTTCTATACACCATCGGCTTTTGGGTATCCGACTGCCTCGCTTTAAACAGTGATTTATGTAGAATTAAATGCTCAGTAAAGTTGTCAAAAAAATGACCAACATTGTATTCTTACTGAGAACTTAAAAGAAAAGAATTAGTCATTACAACAACTAAGTTGCATTGAATGCTTGTTAGAGTATGGAGAAAATTATGGCAGCACCTTCTTGAATCTTGAATTTGAAAACTAAGACCCTGAAAAATTTGAGGTCTTCTGTGCTGAAATCCACATGAAGCAGGGATGGCTCCTCCACTGACAACCTCTTCCCTTCAGAACGTCTCAGTGCCGGATGGACCTTAAAGTGGAAACCCAGGCTTCATACTAGATGTGAACAGGAGATGAAAAGGAGAATAGATTTCAAAGTAAAATTAATCGTATTTTTAAATCCCCACACCACAGTAGAGTTTAATAATTTAGTTTCTTTCATTTTTTGTTGTTTATATTTTAACTACAAATTAACTTTCAATTTTTGAAAAGGGTTTTAATTCATTTCCTGGGAAGATTTGTTAATTTCAGTTAAGTTCTATTGAGTAAAAATGGCTCATTGTACTGAAGCCTTTATTAATTCTGCCATTTCATTTTATTGTGATTTATCATCTTCAAATCTCTCACTTAAGTGCTAGAAGTCCATAATCTCATAAAATACACCTTTATTCTCCACTTATTCACAGCGCTTAACCAGCAGTTAACTACTGTATCCATAGTTTGTAAAAGAAAACAGTCATGCTGGATGAATTAACTTATGACACAAATGTTACAAACAAATTATATTTTACTTACGATTTCAGCAGCTCCAAGTCTCGCTCTGTGTTCACGAATGATCATCAATCTCTCTGCACTTTCAGTTTCAAGCGTTTATCAATCGTCAACTTTACAGGTGCATGTCAATAAATTAGAATGTCATCGAAAAGTTAATTCAAGTCAGTAATTCAATTCAGAAAATGAAACTCCTATATTATATAGATTAATTACACACAGAGTGATATATTTCAAGTGTTTATTTCTTTTAATTTTGATGGTTATGGCTTACAGCTCAAGAAAACCCAAATTCAGTTTCTCAAAAAATTAGAATATTACATAAAATTAATTTTAAAAAATGGATTTTTAATAGAAATGTTGGCCTACTGAAAAGTATGTCCATGTACACACTCAATACTTGGTCGGGGCTCCTTTTGCATGAATTACTGCATCAGTGTGGCGTGGCATGGAGGTGGTCAGCCTGTGGTATTGCTGAGGTGTTAAAAAGGCCCATGTTGCTTTGATAGCGGCCTTCAGCTCATCTTCATTGTTGGGTCTGACGTCTCATTTTTCTCTTGACAATACTTCATAGATTCTCTATATAGTTGAAGTCAGGCTAGTTTTATGGCCAATAAAGTACAGTGATACCATGGTCATTAAACCAGGTTTTGGCACTTTTGGCAGTGTGGGCAGGTGCCAAATCCTGCTGGAAAATGGAATCAGCATCTCCATAAAGCTTGTCAGCAAAGGGAAGCATGAAGTGCTCTAAAATTTGCTGGTAGACTGCTGCGCTGACTTTGGTCCTGATAAAACACAGTGGACCGACACCAGCAGATGACCTCTTTTCAGATGAAAGTAATCTTTGCATTTCATTTGGAAATCAAGGTCCCAGAGTCTGGAGGAAGAGTGGAGAGGCACAGAATCTAAGTTACTTGAGGTCCAGTGTGAAGTTTCTACAGTCAGTGATGATTTGAGGAGCCATGTTATCTGCTGGTGTTGGTCCACTGTGTTTTATCAAGTCCAAAGTTAGTGCAGCCATCTACCAGAAAATTTTAGAGCACTTCATGCTTCCCTTTAATTCTTTTCCTTTAATTTTATGAAATATTCTAATTTTTTGAGAAACTGAATCTGGGGTTTTCATGAGCTGTAAGCCATAACTATCAAAATTAAAAGAAATAAACACTTGGAACTACATCACTCTGTGTGTAATGAATCTATATAATATAGGAGTTTCATTTTCTGAATTGAATTACTGAATTTAATTAACTTTTTGATGACATTCTAATTTATTGAGATGCACCTGTATATTCCAACTCAGCACTGCATGCAGTACAAAACAGTTTATCCCCCGCTTTATGAAAAATGTTAAGAAGCTGTTGAGGACGGTCTCTTCAGTGACCAACTCCGCTCATGTAAACACGGAAGTGTGCTGCAGGAAACTCGTGCCGGGTGAGAGCTGTTTTAACACCACAGAAGAAGAACTAGCACATCCATTAGCTTGTTAGCTCCGTTAGCACGCCGGGTGTTTCTGGTTCTTCACCGCTGTTCCTGGCTCACTGACCCGGTTTCGACCCGATCAGACTCGGCAGACGTAAAAGCATTATATTAAAAGATCGATCCACGGATTTTATGGATCGATATTGGCTCAGTCAAACGTGGATCGATCCAGTTCATTGTATTGATCTTTTGAACCCACCCCAGTACTTACTCAACATGCAGTCCTAAACTACTCCCCACCATCTGTTCACCTCTGATGCTACATTAGCTGGAAAACGTGTGAACACAGTTTCTACATTGGTGCAGATTGGATCATCTACAGTATATGGTGATGCCAGAATATCTGTGACAAGTTATAATTGGTGGATAATGTGGCCAGTCACTATTGTCCTGGTACTGTTGCGTTCTGTGCCATCAGTCAATGCATATCCTCAAAAAAAAAAAGATTGGACTGATATAAAATATAAAACTTGTTTTGGCTTTCAAATGATTTTGCAACATTTCGTTAGCAGAAACTGGCTATGCATTGCTGAGGCACGTAGGTTCTTGAAAGAAGAAAAAAGCAGGTATTTGCTGAGCATGATTTCTCTCTGGCAAAAAGTTGGGCAGTGCTGAGCGCACATAAATGTACTCCATACTTCATACCTCTCTGAGCCCTTAAATTGGCTTTTATCTAATGTAAATACTATTTCTTCACTAGAGAGAACCACATACAGGTTAAACTTCCTCAGGGAATGCACTGCTCCCTGGAATCCTGACCTTTTTAATTTAACTTCTGTGTGAAGTTTAACTATAGCAGTGAGCAGTACGTAGTGTTTGAGTTGTAGTTAAATGCTTGCAGTGTCACTGAAGGTCATCTCACAGCCTTAAGCCAAGGATTATCAGAGTGACTACAGGGAATGTTGGGCAGTGCCTTTCCACAGCCCTCCAGTTTTTGCTGGGTTTTTATGAATCATCCAAGTTTATTGTAGCACTGTGCCACACACTCACATTAACATGGATTTCTTTTGCTGGTGCTTGGGGGGGGAATCCAGGCTGCAGTAGAGAATTAAATGGACTGTGAAAGCTCATTTATGGTAGAAATATGTTCAGATTTTCATTCTTTTAAGTACAGCAACCAATTTTCTCTGAGCTTCCACCCATCAAATTGATTGACCTGGAGCTGATTGGACATTGTGGCACCAGTATGAACAACTGGGGTGTAACTGGTGTGCTGGGGCAGTGGCTTTGCAAGTAGGAAGTTGGTCAGAAAGACAAGTCACAGCTTGTTCCCATGCGTGCACTCGGCATCAGTGGGAGTGATGTGTTCGAGGGACGTGTGAGAATGGAATGGAAATGTGTCCATCGTGCATACTCTTTATCCCTTAGAAATGTTTTATCTCAGAGCAATAGCAGTACAATTGTATGAACAAGGTGCATATTAAGGTTAAAAAAAGATGAACATACAGTTTAGAGGTGAGTAATGACATTAGAAAGAAACTGAGGAGAGTGAACAGGTCGTGCTTTATCCAATTCTACCAATATAGAGGACTGAAGCAGAGTCGGTAAGAGCGTTGTTACGCAACATCCCCCTCTGTCTTCTGTGGTTCAGATGGGTTGGGGAGCAGTTGCGCAACAGCTTATTTACAACAGAGTGAGGAAGTGAAATGTGAATTAATCTGCTGGCTTGTTGTAACAATGCTGCCCCCAAACAGCTTTTGTGAGAGCAACACCAGACTAGCTTGCGCTAACAGTCTTGTGGGCTCAGATGGTATTTGACAATGAGGAAATTTTGATTCAAGATAAGTAATACAATGAATGATTGTCCTGAACAATTAAACCTCAGGACTCTCAGGAAGCAAGAAACTTTCAGGTCACAGTCTTTGGTTTTCTCACATCAGTCACACATACACGCTTCACCATCATTGGTGCCATCTTTGAGAAGTTTATATTCAAACATCCTCCCTCCCTTCCTAAAAAAAAAAAAAAAAAGAGCTCATTGTTTCAGTAAGGTAGCCATATTGTAGTCAAGAGAGGGGCATTAAATGAGGCCATTGCTGGGCAGTCATCCAAGTTCACACGTAGTGAAATGATGTGTGTTTGTGTCTTTCAGCCACCATGACTCACCAATATCCAGCACTGACTCCTGAGCAGAAGAAGGAACTGCAGGAGATCGCTCAGAGGATTGTAGCTCCAGGAAAAGGCATCCTGGCAGCTGATGAGTCCACTGGTATGTGTGCACTTGAAACATGCTCGTGCTCTTAAATCCACTGAGAAGGTTCATAATTACACCTGCAACCATTCATAGTTGATAATGTATGCTAATTGGAGAATAGTTGAAAATTGACTGGTGTTTATGTGAAACGGGTAGAGATTATTCTGTGGAATGTAAGAGGAAGCGTAAAACTGATGGGTATGATAAGACTGTTAATGCACAAGGAAATGTTTATAGTTTATTTTAGCATGAGGATTACTACGGTTGATTGATCACAATGTGTTGCATCATGGGGGGGCTACACACTGTGGCCTGTTGTTTAATAATGAAGAATATATCTCTTGTCCGAAGTAGGTGAGAAACCAGCTTTTTCTGACAGTTGCACACTTCCATCCATCCATCTTCTACTGCTGCCATGTGGATCAGGATCAGTTGCACACTTGTGATTTAAAAATAAATGTTTGAATGAGTGTTTTCATATTTTTAAAAAAGGAAAAGAAACTTACAAATTTTATTTTAGTTAATAAGTCATACCAGAAAATATGATAATATTTAAATGACAACCAAAACCTGACTTCCATTTAGTGGTCTCAAATGCTGAATACTTAGATTCTTTAAACGGTATTAATGTACAGATGTTTTTAGTTTGCATGCTATTAAAGTAGATTTTGTTCTTCTACACTCATTTTATTCTACAATAAACATTAGTTTCAATATAATTTTTTTAAAGGATGCTAAAGTATCAACATTTCCATAGGTGAATAGTTATGGGTTGTCATGTCTGTCTCATAAGTATTACAAAGTGTGTGTTATGTGTGTCTTTAGGCAGCATGGCAAAGCGTTTCAACCCCATTGGGGTTGAGAATACTGAGGAGAACAGGCGGCGCTACCGCCAGCTTCTGTTCACTGCTGACCAGCGCATCGACAGCTGCATCGGTGGGGTCATCTTCTTCCATGAAACCCTCTACCAGAACACAGACGATGGCACCAACTTCGCCAAGCTCATCAAAGACCGTGGCATTGTTGTTGGCATCAAGGTGTGGCATATTTTGTCTTTAATAGTCTTTTTAAAGGGCTTGTTTTTTTTTTTCCCTACCATAATGGCAGCATTAACTGGTTTCAGCTGTTTGCTTATGAAGACTGTGATGCTCATCCTTGGTCTCCTAAAACATTACAGTCCAAACCAGAGCCATGTTTGGTATGATTGTCTCCACTGCTACTCTGTTGATATAATGACACAGCCAAGTGTTTCGGTTTATCAGACTAACAAAATGACTTACTTGGACTTGGCAGGCAAAACTGGAAAGTATTTAAACAGTGTCCCCCTGTCTGTGTGTATACATACACACAGACCCACACACAAAGCAAGGTCAAGTTGTGAGGAAAAACTGGGTTAAAGAATGTATCATGTGATCTTTTCAGGAAATGTTGGTCAGTAATGTTGGTTTCTGTCTTTAAAGGTGGATAAAGGTGTTGTACCCCTTGCTGGAACAAATGGAGAGACCACCACTCAGGGTAGGAGAACACACACTGTAAACCTCAGCCTTTCACACACTTGCGTATGCTACATTTATGACTGATGGTTCTGTGTGCATTTGCAGGTCTGGATGGTCTATCTGAGCGCTGTGCACAGTACAAGAAGGATGGTGCTGACTTTGCCAAGTGGCGCTGTGTGTTGAAGATCAGTGAAACGACTCCATCAGAGCTAGCCATCTTGGAGAACGCTAATGTTCTGGCACGATATGCGAGCATCTGCCAGCAGGTTGGTGAGAAATTGACAAGGATTGTAATGTAGGATGTTGAACTGGTTAAAGACAGATTTCAAAATTGAATTGACCCTGTAACACCTTCTAGAACGGTATTGTTCCAATTGTGGAGCCTGAGATCCTGCCTGATGGGAACCACAACTTGAAGCGTTGCCAGTATGTCACTGAGAAGGTAATAAAATAAGGAATGAATAAATCGGTTAATGCTTTCCAAACTGTAAATTGTGACGTGCGTACAAACATCTCTGCCGTTAGGTTCTAGCTGCAGTGTACAAGTCTCTGTCAGATCACCATGTGTACTTGGAGGGGACACTGCTGAAACCCAACATGGTCACAGCCGGACACTCCTGCGCCACCAAGTACTCCAGTGAGGAAATCGCCATGGCTACAGTCACTGCCCTCCGCCGCACTGTACCTCCAGCAGTTCCAGGTCAGACACTGATGGCTCCAAGAGGCCTGTTTATGGGGTTGGATTGGTACCATGTCGGTTTATATCGACTTGTATGAATATAAAACTAATTTATTCGATTGTAAAATTAGAAGTTAATTTTCATATCGATTGAAGAGTGTCCTCTGCTCTGTTTGCCTCAAAGCTTGTGGTGTTGGTTCCTTGGGACAAACGCCAGTGGTCAGTCTGTGGTTGTACTGGGCAGCTTCCTGGTGTGACTGTGTAACTGTGAGTGTGAACAGGGTGTCCTTGAAAAAGAGAGGTTGCCTCTCAATGGAACTACCCTGTATAAATAAAGGGGGGGGGGTCCAAAAAAGTCTAAAGGCTGTGACATTTTTCTCTGAATTAACTGATCTCATTGCCACTATTCTGCTCCCATAGTGCCAGTAGTAAGACATCATGTAGTTAAGTCTACTCCATTCATAATTTTTTGTCAATCTATAAATGTTTATGAAATTTCAAATCTTGGCGATATGTTGTGATACTGGAATTTTTTTAATTTAAATTGTTAATCTTACGATAATGGGGTATGTTTGGTTACTTAATCCTTCTTCATTCCCCTTTGAAAATGAAGTCATCTCTTAACTTGGCCTTCATTGACCTCTAACATAGCCCAGGGTTTGCTGTTGGGTGAGCTACAGAGTTCTCAGTGTTTTTAGCTTGTAACTTTGAGCAACTCCATAAAAATAGCTTGCAGCTGGATAACCACTTCCCTGCGTTTCCCCAGGAGTCACATTCTTGTCTGGCGGCCAGTCCGAGGAAGAGGCCAGTGTGAACCTCAGTGCCATCAACAACTGCCCACTCAGAAAGCCCTGGGCCCTGACCTTCTCCTACGGCCGTGCCCTGCAGGCATCAGCCCTCAATGCTTGGAGAGGAGATCTGCAGAACGAGAAGGCTGCCACCGAGGAGTTCATCAAACGTGCTGAGGTCCGAAAACACAGGATATCGGGCACATTCACTTGATTTTTTTTTTTTTTTTCTCGCTTATGATTTTTCTTAATTATCTCTTCTGCTTTCTCCAGGCTAATGGCAAAGCTGCAGTTGGCAAGTACGAGTCAAGTGGATCTGATGGTGCTGCAGCCAAGTCCCTCTATGTGGCTAATCATGCCTATTAAGCATCACACTACCACATCCAACTGTGGCCTAGTTATAGTCTTAATATCTGCTCTGCTAACCCTCTCACTCCTCCATGGGTCACAGGCCTCTACTGTCTTCTTTACTTTAGAGTTCTTAAACTTGTATTACTAGATAGGTGTATTAAAAACAATGTGAAATTCCGATATTAAAGAGAACAAGCTTCTTTTTCTGTTTGATCAAACGTTTTAGACAATTTAAAGCCGAAATTTCATGTGTAACTGATATTGGGCTCAGAGATTGGAAATTGCTGTAAATTCATAGATCATCACTATTTACGTCATGCTTTTGTCTTCAGTGCACCAGTCTCAGCTTCAGGTGCTCCCAGATCCGCATGTGTGTGTCAGTGTTTTCGCTTTCTGTCAGAACACAATGTTGGTTTACTGGTAAAGCGCTTCATGAACATCCACACAGACAGTGGGACCAACCGCTCATTAGTGACATCAGTACATGCGTTAACTGGCAAGAAGGACCAGACGGAGTGAAAATGTTTATTCGACTGGTTTAGCAAAAGCATGGCGGGCTTGTCGTGCTTTCAGACAGGCTGTAGCTCGAGCAGACACGCACATTACCTACTGTAACGGGTCACCACACACCAGGACTGCCAAGTATTTCTGTTCTTGTGCTGAGTTATAAATGTGTCATCAGTATAACATTAGCTTTATATCACATACAGTGAGAGATATTTAGTTGTGTGAATCTGTCAATATTATGTGACTCTTGTGTCATTCCTCCTCTCCTGACCCCCCCCGCCTGACCTACGGGAACATCAGATGAGATTTTGACATGCACGTGAGACGGACCAATATGTGGGGTCGACGGCGGGGAAATGACTACTGCTATGTTGGGTTACTGTGATGCTTGTGATGTTAATATTCTTGAAGCACTTGGTGTGTCAAATGGAGAAATAAAATATTAAAGAAAATCATGGATGTTTATTTCTTTACTTGCTTTGATGGCATTGGCATATATGCCATTGCATCACAGCTGTGCTTTTAGGACCATTTTATACAGTGACATCAGTGACGGGCGGTGTGGTTTGTGGGTGGCGAGGCACTGCCTCTTTCAAAGTCGAGATTTAAATGTATAAAGATTGTTGAAATGATTGGAATCATTCAGAAATTGCATTTAGACCTACAAGACAAATTAGTGGGCAAACAATGTATATACATATATTTTTTAAATTTTCTCATGATAACAGGTGAGGCTCCTTTCCCTGACCGCATGTCACTGTGACATACCAAACTACTGATACAGTAATGGTAATTATTACCTTGGGCTAAATTATGCTGTACATAAATGGAACACTTGTACTTTAATAATATGGTTATTGTAAAGCCAAGTTTTGGATTATAAACGTAATTTAGTATCTAAATTGTTTTAAGCTTATTTGAGTTTTAAGATAAGACAAGGGTAAATCACCAACAGTATAATTTATACTGTTTTGATCAAGAAAAATGTTTTGCTTGCCATAGTACTCATCCAGATTGGAGTTGGGGCACAAACTTGCCACGTAAGTGGGCCGTTCTGACTCTAGGAACACTACAATATAATTCAAAAACTTTTTTTTTTTTTTTGCCACATGGAAAATGGTATGGACAATTCACTTGGTCAAATGTGTAAATGAGTGGGATGAGATATTGGCATCTATTTGGGCATCTATACAGTTTGCACCCCTTAGTTGGTTATACTCTGTAATCAAAATCAAACAAAAGGGGAAAAATTGAAAGGGCTGGCAAAACTCAATTTTATATTGGAGCCAGACACATCTGCTGTGCCTTCAACCATCCATCTTCTACTGCTTAATCCTTTTTGGGTCGCGCGGGGGCGCTGTTGCAGCATCTTTGGTGGAGAGGCAGGGTGCACGCTGGACAGATGGCCAGTTCATGGCAGCTGTGCAAGCGGGCGGACCCGTGTGCCTCGTTTTGGTACACTGGATCCCTGATGTAATGTTTTTCATGGTGGTCCACTGAACCGCGCTTAGTCTGGCCCTTCACCCAGCACCGGTTTACCTTGGGAGACCCTACCAGGGACAAGTTGCCACTGACTACATAGCTCCTGGCTGGGATTATTCGGGCACTCAAACCCCTCCACCACGATAAGGTGGCGAGCCATGGCGGGGGTCAAGCTTACTTATACAGGCCTCATTTTTGGGTGTTGAGTGCTTGCACTTTTTTGTGTTATCCATTTGTTTTAATGATTTGGTATATTTATATAAAGTCATTTTAATGACGAACAAATTAAAACTAAATACCATAACATCTCAATACGGTCACAATCTCGGGAACCTACGCATTAACGTTATGTAACCGTGCAATAAGATACGTTTACTACACTATAATAAATATTAGTGATGTCTTTATTAAAATGACCACAAGGGGGCGGGTGGTTGCCAAGCTGGATTCGTGCTAGTGTGGGTGTGTTTGATAACGACTCTGGGGCGTACCGTCAGTCACCTTTACTGCCTCTTCAACCGTTTACTCGATATTTTACGATACTTTTAGCAAATACTTTCAAACCACTGTTTATATTGATCCTCTATGCATGGATCGCAAAGGTTTATTCTCGCCATTATAGAATTTCCGCTCTGGTTTCAAAGTTAATCACGTGACTCGGTGTTACAACCTTTGTAGAATGAACGGGCGCACCCCGGCAGCTCACTGAGGGAAATGGCCACCACGGAAGTAGGTAAGTGGCTTTGTCACTGAAACCTTAATGTTTTGTTTCCTCCTTAATAGTAGGCCAGTTTAATCTGGTTTGCGGTTGTTTTGGTGTATTTTTTCGGGGGCATAAACTGTAGTGACCAGAGCAGGCTGTACATAGCTCTATTCTCAGTGCTGTGACCCTTAAGCTAACGGCTACACTTGCAGTTATTAACAGTCTCCTAGCCGTGTTTTCATTAATGCATTTAGCTACAGATAGTTTAACCTATACTATAAGCGAGGCTTGGCATACTCCATCATGGTTGGATCATTGTATTACCACAGTTGATGCTCATGCACCTCTGGAAGGTGTGAGTATTTTGCATAGGGATGCAACATCGGATCATCTGCCGGTTGCTGTTAATAAATACTGGACATACAGTATACCTGAGGTGGTGTTAAATAAGACTTAAGATAAAGTAGGGAGACTGGATTGGTCAGGCCTCTCAAAGGAGGGTATTTTTGGCATACTGTGTTAAAACAGATGAACTTTTACATAATATTAATCTTCCCAGAGATGCAATTATGTGTCATGACATTAACTGTAAAGATGAGAAGCGTAAGAAAGACATCTGTTTTTTTTTTCCACAATATCTTTATTGAACCCTTTTTTTTTTAACAAACATGATACAAACAATCAAACACTAACACTAAAGTACTACAAAAAAAGAAAAAAATGCACTAAAAACACCAACAACCACCAACAAAATCAAGTCTTCAACAATGCTCCTCTGTTTAGTCTAGACAATCCAATACATAAGTATACATATTATGTTCACCAGTTTGGAATTTACAAGGTCCACACACATCATTCACCTTCTTCTTCAAGAGTTATGTTTAAATTTTTTACATAATCAATAAAAGGTCTCCATATATTCTCAAACACAATTTCCTTTGATTTCAGTATATATGTTATTCTTTCTAATGGAAGGTTTGTTAACATCTGTCTTAACCACTGAGTCACATCTGGTCTATGAGTCTTTTTCCATAATAGTGCAATACATTTTTTGGCATTAAGCAAACTGAGGTCTATGAATGTTCTTTCACTTTTATTAAAATTATGCTTTTCTGGGTACAGACCCAACAAAAACAGTTTAGGATTCAATATGATTTGTTTTGAGATTATTTTTTCAATTGTTACCCTCACCTCTTCCCAAAACATTCTTATTAATCTACATTCCCATAAACAATGAAATAGGGTTCCTTTACTTTCCATGCATTTTGTGCATGTATCTGGTATATTTTTGTTATATCTATTTAACTCCTCCAGTGTAACATACATCCGCATTAAGCATTTGAAATGTATCAATTTAAGGCGTGCATTTATTGATTTGGTTTGAGCTTCTGTACAAGCCAATTCCCATTGTTCCTCTGAAATTTCAATTTGCAGATCTTCTTTCCAGTAGTTTAATCTTTTCAGTGAATTTTCACTTGAAGATAGTGTCAATGAGTTATAAAACTCTGAAATAATACCCTTTCTTTTACTATCTTTCATCATCATTTTTTCCAAGGATGAATAAATAGGTCGAGTGAGAGCTTTATTTTGATTTGATCGAATAAAGTTTCTAAGTTGAAGATATTTAAAAAAATGTGTTCTATTGAGATTAAATTTGATCCTCAGCTCTTCAAAAGACATTATGTTGTCTGCACATGGCAAATATAAATCCTGAATCTTTTGTATCCCTTTTAAATTCCATACTTTAAATACAGCGTCCGCTCTCCCTGGTTTAAAATATTGATTACCCCATATTGGACTAAATTGTGACAATAACTGTGGTTCTTTTAAATAGTTTTTAGCTTCACACCATATTTTGATCATATGCTTTACAAATGGATTTTTAACTTGTTTTTGTAATTTTTTTGCCGAATCTGAGTATATGAATATGGGAAGAGGTAAAGGTAAATTGTATGATTCCATTTCAGTCCAGTGAGGGAGATCATTTGATGAAAAATAATATGTCATAGACCTCAGTTGTGCCGACCAATAATACAACATAAAATTTGGACATTTCAGACCTCCACGATCAAATGGTAAATATAATAAAGACAAACGTAATCTAGCCCTCCTGTTGTTCCATATAAATTCCACTAACTTTTTTTTTATTCTTGAGAATAGATCTAAAGGTGGTGATAAGGGAATGTATTGAAATAAATAAAGTATTTTAGGTAAAATATTACTTTTAAGTATATTGATTCTCCCGATCATCGACATTGGTAGTGACATCCATCTCTGAGTTAACTCACTGATATCTGACATTAAGGCTTCATAGTTGACACTGGCGACTGATTCTAGCTTAGGCATAATTTGGATTCCTAAATATTTAAACTGATTTACAACATTGAATTGATTTACCTCAGGGGCTGGGTAATTTCTCTGGGTCTCATTTAGCATTAATATTGAAGATTTAGTTTTATTTATTTTATATCCTGATATTTCCCCAAAATTCTTTATTAAATTCAACAAGGTTGGAATTGATTTTTTTAGATTCGACATAAACAAAATTATATCATCGGCGTACAGGGAGATTTTATGTTCTGTTGGTCCAACTTTAATTCCATATATTTGTGAATGTAAACGTATCGCTATCGCTAAAGGTTCAATTGCCATAGTAAACAGTAAAGGTGAAAGTGGACAGCCTTGTCGACATCCTCTATTGATTTTTATTGGTTTTGAAATATTGTTATTTGTTAGGATTTCTGCTGTTGCATTATTGTATATTATTTGAACCCATTTTATGAAATTATTTCCAAGTCCAAACCTTTGTAGGACTTCAAAAAGAAAGGGCCATTCAACTCTATCAAAGGCCTTTTCGGCGTCCAATGATAGGAGAGCTGTATCCGGTGCTTCTTTATTAAAATAAATAATATTAAATAGTCTTCTTACATTATGGAAGCCTTGTCTACCCTTTATAAAGCCATTCTGATCTCGATTAATAATATTTGGTAAAATTTCTTGTATTCGTCTTGCTAAAATTTTACAGATTATCTTAAGGTCGGCGTTTAATAGGCTTATTGGTCTCATATTTTCACATTTATTAGAGGGCTTACCTGGTTTTGGCAGCAGTATAATTAAGGCATTATTTATGTATGATGGTAAATTATTATTTTGAAATGCTTCTAAAACCATTTCCAAAAAAGGTTTTATTAATTTATTCTTAAATTTTTTATAAAGGTCAACTGGAAGACCATCTGGTCCTGCACTTTTTCCTGATTTCATATTATCAATGGCTAGCCCAACTTCTTCCTGACTAATTTTAGACTCCAATATCTCCCTGTTTTCATTTGGAATACACGGTATAGATAGTTCGTTCAAAAACCCATTTAGTTTTGTTAAATCAGGTTCATTTTTGGTATCATATAATTTTTCATAGTAATCTCTAAAGGCTCTATTAATTTCTAAAGGATCTATAACTACCTGTCTGTTACTTATAATACTGGTAATTGGTGTTTTAATTTCCAATTGTTTAATCTGCCATGCTAATAATTTTCCTGATTTTTCACCTTGTTCATAAAAAGATTGTTTCAATCTTAGAAGACTCGAGGCAGCTCTATTCGCTGATTTTTTGTCGTATTCAGCTCTCAAAATCAGTAATTCATTCTCCAACCTTGGGTCACTTCCTGCATACACTTTTTCCTGAAGACTTTTTATTTTATGTTCCAATTTAGCTCTCTCCTCTCGAGTCTTCTTAGATTTTGATCCTGTATAACTAATAATATGTCCCCTAATAAAAGCTTTGAAAGCCTCCCACTTTACACATGCTGATGTTTGTGTAGTATTGATGTCAAAGAACTCGTCTATCTGTTTTTCTATATACTTGACAAATTCCTCATCCTGAAGCCATTTATGCTGAAATTGCCATCTACCTGATTCCTTTGTCAATTTTTTATCTACATATATTAGACAACAGGGTGCATGATCAGAGATCACGATGTTATCATAAAAGCAGTTTTGAATCTTGGACCTTAATTCTGTGGAAATCAAAAAATAATCAATACGTGAGAATGTCTTGTAGGTACTGGAATAACAAGAATAGGCTTTAACTTGTGGTTTCATTTCTCTCCATATATCTAACAATCTCAATTCTTTCATAAAATGATTAATAGTCATCCTACATCCAATGTGCGTACAATCCAGTCCTGTTGATCTATCCACACCTGGATTCAATGTACAATTAAAATCCCCTGCTATTATATGTTGCCCTGTAAGTGATGATAAGATGAGAAATAAATTAGCAAAGAACTTCTGATCATCTATATTGGGACCATATAAGTTCACAAGATTTATATTTTCTAATAGCAAAGAACCTTGAATGATTACATATCTTCCAAATTTGTCTCCAATTACATTTTTCACTTGAAAAGGAACTGATTTATGTATGAGAGTCATAACTCCCCTGGCTCGGGATGAAAATGAAGAGGTGAATACACTTCCCTGCCATCTACTCCTAATTCTTTTAACATCCTCCTCTATCAGATGAGTTTCTTGTAAAAACACAATTCTTGAACCCATGTCCTTTATTTTATTCATAACTTGTTTAAGTTTTTTTAAATTTTGTAGACCTCTGCAATTCCATGAAGTTAAATTAAGATTAACACTTTGGTCCATGATCAATAGAGAGTTTGGGATTACCTTGCAGTGTAAACATGCTCATACAGAGAAGCAAAAACATGAGTGGTTGAACATTCATCCTACAAACTACACACAAACAAATTTCCCCTTCCCACACTTGTGGCAAACCCCCCAAAATCAAAAGAAAAATTCTGTCTCCCGATATAGCCATCGACCGTTCCACACCCACGGGGAACAGCCTAAGCCACTCCTTCTTCATCCTCCCAATCACCCTAACTCTACTGCTTTTAATGACGTAACATTAACTCTCCTCTGTAGTTTTCCAACTTAACTCCAAAATTTTTAACAACTTTGTACATCATAGTTTTTTTTGTTTGTTTGTTTTGTTTTTGTTTTGTTTTTTTAATATATAATACAATCTATATTTTGTAACCTTACTATTTACTTCAAGTCAGTCAGATGCCTGTGCAAATGCTTAATTATTCTACCTTATATTTTGTTCATGCTTAGCTCCCACCAGTCTCTTCTTCTTCTTTGATCTTCTTGATGAACTCCTGCGCCTCCTCTGGGGTCTTGAAGATGTGGGTTCTGCCCTCATACGTGGTCAGCAGTCTCGCAGGATAGATCACACCATGACGAATCCCAAGGTTGCGCAGCTCCTCACGTACGGGATCAAACTGCTTCCTCAATTGCTGGATTCCTGTGGCCAAATCTGGGTAGAACCGCACCTGCTGGTCCTGGTGTTTAATCTCCCCCTTAGCTCGTGCAGCGCTGAAGATCTTCATCCTGTCTCTGTTGCTAAGAAACTTCATAATTAAGGTCCTCGGCGGTCCCTTATCTCTCCGTGGGCCAATGCGATGTGCTTTTTCCAGAACCACTGCTGATTGCAACTCCTCGCTGCCCAGCACCTCCGGAATCCACTTTTCCAGAAAGGAACATACGTCCCGACCTTCTGATTCCTCTGGAAGACCCACCAGCCTCAAATTATTCTGTCTCGACCGAGATTCCAAATCCAAAATATTATCTTCCAGAGATTTATTTTTTTTTTCCAAAGTGCGCACCTTTAATTGAAGACGGGTGACGTCATCTTCAGCACTAGCGAGACGGAGCTCCATCTGCGCCGTTCGTTCTACACAGTCACCCAATTCCTTTCTTATTCCTTCCAACGCTGTCATAATCCCATCAAATCTAGAGGAAAAGTCCGCTCTCATTGAACTCATGGCAGCCATCAGCGCATCTGCGCCATTCCCCGCAGATATCGCACCGTTGCCAGCCTCCTCCGCCATATATGGAGTTTTGTTTGCTGCGTCACAGACCTGAAAGTCCGTTAATTTGGACTGTTTCGGCGGCTCGCTTTTTCCTTTTCCTAGTTTTCCAGCCTTAGGCTTCGCCGACATATCCTCGCCCAAATGCTGGGATACGTTCTGTCCCAAATGAGAGAGTTATTTGCCGATTTTTTTTCTCCAGGAGTAGAGCAGAGCGAGACACGTCCGTCCTACGTGGCAGCCATAACCGGAAGTCAGAAAGACATCTGTTTGCTTTATGGTGACATGGTTAAAGCTTTGGATGATGGCAGTAAGTCCTACTATAATGAAAGCCCAAGGTGCACCAAGGTGCTGGTGCCTCGGTGCCAGAGTCTTGGCAGAGGTTTGTATTCTCGGATCATAACCAAAATGTTATGGGTTTCTGTCTAGCCCAAGAGCCACCTCTGGTGTAAATCTCAGATAGCTCCATCTAGAAGTTTTGGAGTATTCTTGCTAACACACTGTGAGAAGATAAGAGCCATGGTGGAAGTATGCGTTCTGGGATCATCACCAAAATGTTATGGGTTCCTCCCTAGCCAAAGGACCACCTCTGGTAAAAAAAATTTCATCCAAAACCATCCAGTAGTTTTGGAGTACGTGCATGCACAGTGAAAACAATAGGGCACTCAGAGAGCACATACCTCTGCCAAGGCTCCATCCATCCCTCCCTTTGTCCTCCCCTCTGTCCCTTTGTCCATCCATATCACCATCCATCTGTACATTGCGAGATAGGGCCTTGGCGGAGGTATGCACTCGCAGATCACCTCCAACATGTAATGAGTTCATCTTTGGGCCAAGGGCCACCTCTGGTGAAAATTTCATCCAAATCCATCCAGTAGTTTTGGAGTATTGTTGCTAACACTCTGTGAGAAGATAAGAGCTTTGGCAGAGGTATGCCTTCTCAGATCATCACCGAAATGTACTGGCTTCCGCTGTAGCCCAAGAACCACCTCTGGTGAAAATTTCATCCAAATTCATCCAGTAGTTTTTGTGTAATCCTGCTGCACAAATAAAGCTCTTGGTGGAGGTATGCACTCTCAGATCACCACCAAAATCTAATCATCTGTTCCCCGTGCCATTACACACCTTTCCTAAAAATTTCATCAAAACAGATGGATAGATAGATACAGACGTGGACAAAATTGTTGGTACCCCTCTGTTAATGAAAGAAAAACCCACAATGGTCACAGAAATAACTTGAATCTGACAAAAGTGGTAATAAATAAAAATTCTACGAAAATTAACCAGTGAAAATCAGACAATGCTTTTGAATTGTGGTTCAACAGAATTATTTAAAAAAAAAAACAAACTCATGAAACAGGCCTGGACAAAAATGATGGTACCCTTAACTTAATATTTTGTTGCACAACCTTTTGAGGCAATCACTGCAATCAAACGATTTCTGTAACTGTCAATGAGACTTCTGCACCTCTCAGCAGGTATTTTGGCCCACTCCTCATGAGCAAACTGCTCCAGTTGTCTCAGGTTTGAAGGGTGCCTTCTCCAGATGGCATGTTCCAGCTCCTTCCACAGATGTTCAATAGGATTTAGATCAGGGCTCTTAGAAGGCCACTTTAGAATAGTCCAATGTTTTGCTCTTAGCCATTCTTGGGTGTTTTTAGCTGTGTGTTTTGGGTCATTATCCTGTTGCAAGACCCATGACCTGCGACTGAGACCAAGCTGTCTGACACTGGGCAGCACATTTCTCTCTAGAATACCTTGATAGTCTTGAGATTTCATTGTACCCTGCACAGATTCAAGACACCCTGTGCCAGATGCAGCAAAGCAGCCCCAGAACATAACAGAACCTCCTCCACGTTTCACAGTAGGGACAGTGTTCTTTTCTTGGTATGCTTCATTTTTGTGTCTGTGAACATAGAGCTGATGTGCCTTGCCAGAAAGTTCCAGTTTTGTCTCGTCTGTCCATAGGACATTCTCCCAGAAGCTTTGTGGCTTGTCAACATGCAGTTTGGCAAATTCCAGTTTGGCTTTTTTATGATGTGTTTTCAACAGTGGTGTCCTCCTTGGTCATCTCCCATGAAGTCCACTTTGGCTCAAACAACGACGGATGGTGCAATCTGACACTGATGTACCTTGACCTTGGAGTTCACCACGAATGTGTTTAGAGGTTGTTCTGGGCTCTTTTGTTACCATTCGCATTATCCATCTCCTCCTGCTTCCACGTCCAGGGAGGTTGGCTACAGTCCTGTGGATCTTAAATTTCTGAATAATATGTGCAACTTTAGTCACAGGAACATCAAGCTGCTTGGAGATGGTCTTATAGCCTTTACCTTTAACATGCTTGACTATAATTTTCTTTCTAATCTCCTGAGACAACTCTCTCCTTTGCTTCCTCTGGTCCATGTTTAGTGTGGTACATGCCATGTCACCAAACAGCACAGTGACTACTTGTCAGCCTTTAAATAGGCCGACTGACTGATTACAAGTTTGTAGACACCTGTGATGTTAATTAGGACACATCTTGGTTGAACATGTCCCGATGGTCACATTATTTTCAATCTTTTCTAGGGGTACCATCATTTTTGTCCAGGCCTGTTTCATGAGTTTGTTTTTTAAAATAATTCTGTTGAACCACAATTCAAAAGCATTGTCTGATTTCCACTGGTTAATTTTCATAGAATTTTTATTTATTACCACTTTTGTCAGATTCAAGTTATTTCTGTGACCATTGTGGGTTTTTCTTTCATTAACAGAGGGGTACCAACAATTTTGTCCACGTCTGTATGCTTTATTGATCTCAAAGTGGGAAATTACAGTGTACCAGCAGCATAACACAGACAACCCAACCAACAGAAATACACACAGCATAATAGAAAAATGAGTTACCCAGGGAAGTAAAGATGTTTTGATAACTTTATATACAGCACAGGCTACTACTAGGTTAAATAGATGATGATCCTTATGAGTCAATGGATAGTACTGACTGTAGAAAGAAGGATTATAAGGCGCAGGGTGAAATACGAAGTACCAATTAGACTGCAAGGTGCAGTTTGGCAGCACTGTTATGACCAAAATTCAACATTAGAGTGAGTTATTGTACAGTGAAATGGCATGCAGCAGAAAAGATTTCCTGTATGTGACCGTTTAAGATAAGATAAGATAAGCCTTTATTAGTCCCACAATGGGGAAATTCCAGGATTGCAACAGCACAGGGATAGCGACATTCAGAGCAACAATCAGAAGACAAGAAAAAACAAGAGCAGCGAGTATACATATGTACAGTGATCCCTCACTTATCGCGGTTAATGGGTTCCAGAACCGACCGCGAAAAGTGAAAAACCGCGAAGTAGCGTCACCCCTAATGACGTCATCCATAAATAATATGTACGTTCATTCTCTCACTCTCTCTCTCATATGATACGTGTGTGTGTGTGTGTGTGTGTACGTGTACATACATACGTAGATGAAAACAAAGTGTACATAAATATGTTTTTAGAACTCTTTTATTCTTATAACAAGATACGTAACTCAAGATGAAAATGATTTACTGCACAGGTTAATGAGAGCTTTACTGCTCCTCAGGTGACGCCTCATCGTGAGGTGCTGGAGGCGCAGGATCATCGAGGGCAGCTTCCGATAGAGCTGAAGCTGCAGGAGGCAGCGTAGTGCCTCGACGGGAAGACTATTTCGCACAAAATGGCACAAGAGAACAGCAAAAAGTTCCACGCGGCGAGACTAAGTAACACGAGCGATAAAAAGCAATGAATGCGGTCTTCCTTCCTTCATGGGCGCTCGGCAGGGAGAGGAGGTGGGTGAATCGTCTCGGCCAATCAGCTTGCGGGGTGAAACGTCTCGGCCAATCAGCTTGCGAGATTTCCGAGCCGAGCCGACACGACAACAGCGAACAGAGAGTTGTGCGGCTCTCCGTGTTGACACCTGATGGTCTAATGTAGTCTCCCTGCCTTCTGCTAGCGCCCGCCCATTATTTCTCAATTTTGAATTTTTTTTTTTTTCCACAATATCTTTATTGAACCTTTTTTTTTTTTTAACAAACATGATACAAACAATCAAACACTAACACTAAAGTACTACAAAAAAAAAAAAATGCACTAAAAACACCAACAACCAACAACCACCAACAAAATCAAGTCTTCAACAATGCTCCTCTGTTTAGTCTAGACAATCCAATACATAAGTATACATATTATGTTCACCAGTTTGGAATTTACAAGGTCCACACACATCATTCACCTTCTTCTTCAAGAGTTATGTTTAAATTTTTTACATAATCAATAAAAGGTCTCCATATATTCTCAAACACAATTTCCTTTGATTTCAGTATATATGTTATTCTTTCTAATGGAAGGTTTGTTAACATCTGTCTTAACCACTGAGTCACATCTGGTCTATGAGTCTTTTTCCATAATAGTGCAATACATTTTTTGGCATTAAGCAAACTGAGGTCTATGAATGTTCTTTCACTTTTATTGAAATTATGCTTTTCTGGGTACAGACCCAACAAAACCAGTTTAGGATTCAATATGATTTGTTTTGAGATTATTTTTTCAATTGTTACCCTCACCTCTTCCCAAAACATTCTTATTAATCTACATTCCCATAAACAATGAAATAGGGTTCCTTTACTTTCCATGCATTTTGTGCATGTATCTGGTATATTTTTGTTATATCTATTTAACTCCTCCGGTGTAACATACATCCGCATTAAGCATTTGAAATGTATCAATTTAAGGCGTGCATTTATTGATTTGGTTTGAGCTTCTGTACAAGCCAATTCCCATTGTTCCTCTGAAATTTCAATTTGCAGATCTTCTTTCCAGTAGTTTAATCTTTTCAGTGAATTTTCACTTGAAGATAGTGTCAATGAGTTATAAAACTCTGAAATAATACCCTTTCTTTTACTATCTTTCATCATCATTTTTTCCAAGGATGAATAAATAGGTCGAGTGAGAGCTTTATTTTGATTTGATCGAATAAAGTTTCTAAGTTGAAGATATTTAAAAAAATGTGTTCTATTGAGATTAAATTTGATCCTCAGCTCTTCAAAAGACATTATGTTGTCTGCACATGGCAAATATAAATCCTGAATCTTTTGTATCCCTTTTAAATTCCATACTTTAAATACAGCGTCCGCTCTCCCTGGTTTAAAATATTGATTACCCCATATTGGACTAAATTGTGACAATAACTGTGGTTCTTTTAAATAGTTTTTAGCTTCACACCATATTTTGATCATATGCTTTACAAATGGATTTTTAACTTGTTTTTGTAATTTTTTTGCCGAATCTGAGTATATGAATATGGGAAGAGGTAAAGGTAAATTGTATGATTCCATTTCAGTCCAGTGAGGGAGATCATTTGATGAAAAATAATATGTCATAGACCTCAGTTGTGCCGACCAATAATACAACATAAAATTTGGACATTTCAGACCTCCACGATCAAATGGTAAATATAATAAAGACAAACGTAATCTAGCCCTCCTGTTGTTCCATATAAATTCCACTAACTTTTTTTTTATTCTTGAGAATAGATCTAAAGGTGGTGATAAGGGAATGTATTGAAATAAATAAAGTATTTTAGGTAAAATATTACTTTTAAGTATATTGATTCTCCCGATCATCGACATTGGTAGTGACATCCATCTCTGAGTTAACTCACTGATATCTGACATTAAGGCTTCATAGTTGACACTGGCGACTGATTCTAGCTTAGGCATAATTTGGATTCCTAAATATTTAAACTGATTTACAACATTGAATTGATTTACCTCAGGGGCTGGGTAATTTCTCTGGGTCTCATTTAGCATTAATATTGAAGATTTAGTTTTATTTATTTTATATCCTGATATTTCCCCAAAATTCTTTATTAAATTCAACAAGGTTGGAATTGATTTTTTTAGATTCGACATAAACAAAATTATATCATCGGCGTACAGGGAGATTTTATGTTCTGTTGGTCCAACTTTAATTCCATATATTTGTGAATGTAAACGTATCGCTATCGCTAAAGGTTCAATTGCCATAGTAAACAGTAAAGGTGAAAGTGGACAGCCTTGTCGACATCCTCTATTGATTTTTATTGGTTTTGAAATATTGTTATTTGTTAGGATTTCTGCTGTAGCATTATTGTATATTATTTGAACCCATTTTATGAAATTATTTCCAAGTCCAAACCTTTGTAGGACTTCAAAAAGAAAGGGCCATTCAACTCTATCAAAGGCCTTTTCGGCGTCCAATGATAGGAGAGCTGTATCCGGTGCTTCTTTATTAAAATAGATAATATTAAATAGTCTTCTTACATTATGGAAGCCTTTTCTACCCTTTATAAAGCCATTCTGATCTCGATTAATAATATTTGGTAAAATTTCTTGTATTCGTCTTGCTAAAATTTTACAGATTATCTTAAGGTCGGCGTTTAATAGGCTTATTGGTCTCATATTTTCACATTTATTAGAGGGCTTACCTGGTTTTGGCAGCAGTATAATTAAGGCATTATTTATGTATGATGGTAAATTATTATTTTGAAATGCTTCTAAAACCATTTCCAAAAAGGTTTTATTAATTTATTCTTAAATTTTTTATAAAGGTCAACTGGAAGACCATCTGGTCCTGCACTTTTTCCTGATTTCATATTATCAATGGCTAGCCCAACTTCTTCTTGACTAATTTTAGACTCCAATATCTCCCTGTTTTCATTTGGAATACACGGTATAGATAGTTCGTTCAAAAACCCATTTAGTTTTGTTAAATCAGGTTCATTTTTGGTATCATATAATTTTTCATAGTAATCTCTAAAGGCTCTATTAATTTCTAAAGGATCTATAACTACCTGTCCATTACTTATAATACTGGTAATTGGTGTTTTAATTTCCAATTGTTTAATCTGCCATGCTAATAATTTTCCTGATTTTTCACCTTGTTCATAAAAAGATTGTTTCAATCTTAGAAGACTCGAGGCAGCTCTATTCGCTGATTTTTTGTCGTATTCAGCTCTCAAAATCAGTAATTCATTCTCCAACCTTGGGTCACTTCCTGCATACACTTTTTCCTGAAGATTTTTTATTTTATGTTCCAATTTAGCTCTCTCCTCTCGAGTCTTCTTAGATTTTGATCCTGTATAACTAATAATATGCCCCCTAATAAAAGCTTTGAAAGCCTCCCACTTTACACATGCTGATGTTTGTGTAGTATTGATGTCAAAGAACTCGTCTATCTGTTTTTCTATATACTTGACAAATTCCTCATCCTGAAGCCATTTATGCTGAAATTGCCATCTACCTGATTCCTTTGTCAATTTTTTATCTACATATATTAGACAACAGGGTGCATGATCAGAGATCACGATGTTATCATAAAAGCAGTTTTGAATCTTGGACCTTAATTCTGTGGAAATCAAAAAATAATCAATACGTGAGAATGTCTTGTAGGTACTGGAATAACAAGAATAGGCTTTAACTTGTGGTTTCATTTCTCTCCATATATCTAACAATCTCAATTCTTTCATAAAATGATTAATAGTCATCCTACATCCAATGTGC
Source organism: Pholidichthys leucotaenia (assembly GCA_020510985.1). Lineage (NCBI taxonomy): Eukaryota > Metazoa > Chordata > Actinopteri > Cichliformes > Pholidichthyidae > Pholidichthys > Pholidichthys leucotaenia. Next base: position 44,503,058 of record CM035844.1, on the reverse strand, counting down.
GTACAATCCAGTCCTGTTGATCTATCCACACCTGGATTCAATGTACAATTAAAATCCCCTGCTATTATATGTTGCCCTGTAAGTGATGATAAGATGAGAAATAAATTAGCAAAGAACTTCTGATCATCTATATTGGGACCATATAAGTTCACAAGATTTATATTTTCTAATAGCAAAGAACCTTGAATGATTACATATCTTCCAAATTTGTCTCCAATTACATTTTTCACTTGAAAAGGAACTGATTTATGTATGAGAGTCATAACTCCCCTGGCTCGGGATGAAAATGAAGAGGTGAATACACTTCCCTGCCATCTACTCCTAATTCTTTTAACATCCTCCTCTATCAGATGAGTTTCTTGTAAAAACACAATTCTTGAACCCATGTCCTTTATTTTATTCATAACTTGTTTAAGTTTTTTTAAATTTTGTAGACCTCTGCAATTCCATGAAGTTAAATTAAGATTAACACTTTGGTCCATGATCAATAGAGAGTTTGGGATTACCTTGCAGTGTAAACATGCTCATACAGAGAAGCAAAAACATGAGTGGTTGAACATTCATCCTACAAACTACACACAAACAAATTTCCCCTTCCCACACTTGTGGCAAACCCCCCAAAATCAAAAGAAAAATTCTGTCTCCCGATATAGCCATCGACCGTTCCACACCCACGGGGAACAGCCTAAGCCACTCCTTCTTCATCCTCCCAATCACCCTAACTCTACTGCTTTTAATGACGTAACATTAACTCTCCTCTGTAGTTTTCCAACTTAACTCCAAAATTTTTAACAACTTTGTACATCATAGTTTTTTTTTTGTTTGTTTGTTTTGTTTTTGTTTTTTTTAATATATAATACAATCTATATTTTGTAAACTTACTATTTACTTCAAGTCAGTCAGATGCCTGTGCAAATGCTTAATTATTCTACCTTATATTTTGTTCATGCTTAGCTCCCACCAGTCTCTTCTTCTTCTTTGATCTTCTTGATGAACTCCTGCGCCTCCTCTGGGGTCTTGAAGATGTGGGTTCTGCCCTCATACGTGGTCAGCAGTCTCGCAGGATAGATTACACCATGACGAATCCCAAGGTTGCGCAGCTCCTTACGTACGGGATCAAACTGCTTCCTCAATTGCTGGATTCCTGTGGCCAAATCTGGGTAGAACCGCACCTGCTGGTCCTGGTGTTTAATCTCTCCTTTAGCACGTGCAGCGTTGAAGATCTTCATCCTGTCTCTGTTGTTAAGAAACTTCATAATTAAGGTCCTCGGCGGTCCCTTATCTCTCCGTGGGCCAATACGATGTGCTTTTTCCAGAACCACTGCTGATTGCAACTCCTCGCTGCCCAGCACCTCCGGAATCCACTTTTCCAGAAAGGAACATACGTCCCGACCTTCTGATTCCTCTGGAAGACCCACCAGCCTCAAATTATTCTGTCTCGACCGAGATTCCAAATCCAAAATATTATCTTCCAGAGATTTATTTTTTTTTTCCAAAGTGCGCACCTTTAATTGAAGACGGGTGACGTCATCTTCAGCACTAGCGAGACGGAGCTCCATCTGCGCCGTTCGTTCTACACAGTCACCCAATTCCTTTCTTATTCCTTCCAACGCTGTCATAATCCCATCAAATCTAGAGGAAAAGTCCGCTCTCATTGAACTCATGGCAGCCATCAGCGCATCTGCGCCATTCCCCGCAGAAATCGCAGCGTTGCCAGCCTCCTCCGCCATATATGGAGCCCTGTTTGCTGCGTCACAGACCTGAAAGTCCGTTAATTTGGACTGTCTCGGCGGCTCGCTTTTTCCTTTTCCTGGTTTTCCAGCCTTAGGCTTCGCCGACATATCCTCGCCCAAATGCTGAGATACGTTCTGTCCCAAATGAGAGAGTTATTTGCCGATTTTTTTTCTCCAGGAGCAGAGCAGAGCGAGACACGTCCGTCCTACGTGGCAGCCATAACCGGAGATCTCAATTTTGAATTTTTGATGAATATTTTTGAAAAATCCGCAATGCACTGAGGGCGCGAAAGGTGAAGCGCGAAGTAGCGAGGGATCACTGTGCATATAAATATATAGACACACAGTGCGGAGCATTGTAGCTAGATGGAATAAATATATAAACACACACAGTGCGGAGCATTGTAGCTAGATGGAATGAAACAGCATAACCGTCTACTTAGTTATCCTACATGGAATGATTATGTACCCATACATATTGTCGCCCTCCGTAGCGACCGGTATTTTCCTAGTTGTATACCGGAGGGGACCATTGTGTAAGTCTATTGCGTCTTTTGCATTCAGTACTATTAGGTTGTCACGTCTTTTTGCTATCTCTGCGAGCAGCCCTGCTTAGGTTGTACAGTCTGACAGCTGTAGGTAGGAAGGACCTGCGAAACCTCTCGGTTGTGCACCTAGGATGATGTAGTCTGCTGCTAAATGAGCTCCTCAGTGCATTCAGTATGTCCTGCATAGGGTGGAACTCGGACTCCAGCAGAGATGACAGTTTAGCCACCATCCTTCTCTCTCCCATCTCCTCCACTGGGTCAAGGCGTTGCCCCAGGACAGAGCTAGCTTTATTGATCAGTTTGTTCAGTCTGTTCCTATCGGCTGTTGTAACGCCACTGCCCCAGTAAACCACTCCAAAAGTGATGGCTGATGCCACCACCGTGTCATAGAATGACTTCAGCAGCGCCCCTTGTACACCAAAAGACCTGAGTCTCCTCAGTAGGAACAGCCTGCGCTGTCCCTTCTTGTAGAGTGCGTCAGTATTGTGTGACCAGTCTAGTTTATTGTTCAGATGATCCTACAAGTACCCAGGTACTTGTAGGATGTCACCATCTTGATGTCAGTTCCCTGTATATTTACTGGTGCTGTGAGGGGTTGTCCTTGCCTGCGACAGTCCACCACCAGCTCCTTAGTTTTCCTCGTGTTGATCTGGAGGCAGTTCCGATGGCACCAGTCCACAAAGTCCTGGATAAGCCCTCTGTACTCAGCTTCATCTCCGTTGGAGATGAGGCCAACGATCGCAGAGTCGTCAGAGAACTTCTGTAGATGGCAGTGTGTTGTGTTGTGTGAGAAGTCCGCAGTATAGAGGGTGAACAGGAAGGGAGCCAAAACCGTTCCCTGGGGGGCCCCCGTACTACCGATGATCGTGTCGGACACACAGTCCTGGGTTCTCACAAACTGGCTGGTTTGTGAGGTAGTCCAGGATCCATGATGACAGGTGCTGGTCCACCCCTGCGCACAGCAGCTTGTCCTTCAGGATCATCGGTTGGATGGTGTTGAAAGCACTGGAGAAGTCAAAGAACATGATCCTCACCGCGTTCCCGGGCTTCTCCAGGTGGGACAGAGAACGGTGAAGGAGGAAGATCACCGCATCCTCCACCCCAATGCCATGCTGGTAGGCGAACTGGAGTGGATCCATCGCTGGTCCCACCAGGGGGCGGAGGTGAGCAAGGAGCAGTCTCTCCAGGGTCTTCATCATGTGGGACGTCAGGGCCACTGGTCTGTAGCTGTTCAGATCTTTGGGGTGGGAAGTGTTTGGTACAGTACCACACAAGTTGTTTTCCACAACTGTGGTACCCTCCCCAGCTTCAGGCTCAAGTTGAAGATGTGCTCCACAATCTTAGGTGCGTCATAATCTCAGTTCATGGGCAGGATCATGAAAATAGATCTGAGAAAAAAGTGGCTTTCGACCCTGTTCAGGAAGGCTCGTGCATGCCCGTAGAAACCAAGAAACTGGAGCACTCGGAGAAGTCAGCGCTTTGCTTGGCATTTTACACATTTGTAGTGTAGACTGGCATTCTTCAAGGTTACACATTTTTATTGTGTCAGCACCTCTTTAAAAACAACATTGCTGAGAAAGCGACGCTTTTTCTTAGTTTCTTCATCTTGAACAAGAATACGAAGACTGCTTGATCTGGCAACTCTGCTCGTTGCAACGTAGAATTGGCCATGGCTGCAGAAGTCTGTTGTGCAGAAAACACAAACGTGCTGTAAAGACTGGCCCTGTGACTTATTCACCTTGCCAATTTTGAGCCATATGACATCATCAGTGTAGACGGGCATTTGTCAAGGTTACACATTTGCCGTCATGTAGGCATGGTGAGTTGTCCTATGATGATGAGGCAGAGATCATAGGCTGTGCTATGATGTCCTAGAAATGTGCTTTAAAGTCTGTCATACCCTATGCTAGTGAAGGGTGTCCTCCTGTCTCAGACGGGTGCGATGTACTGCTGGAACCTCAGGTGTTTCATCTTCATGGCACCTTTTCTGACATGCAGCAGTTGTCGTCATTCTGTTGCTCTCATCTCCATCTGGTGGGTCTTCTTCTTCGTTGAGACCACTGGTTGAGGGATAGGTGCGTCATAATTCTAGTTCATGGACAGGATCATGAAAATAGATCTGAGCAAAAAGAGGCTTTCCGGCATGGACTCACTGTATATGACATCATAAAGACCTGAAGGGAGCCTTGATGTATATGACATCATAAAGACACATTTGTCTATGTGCCGTGGGCTTGATGTATATGACATCATAAAGACACATTTGTCTATGTGCCGTCATATAGGCATCGCGAGTCCTTCTATGATGCCTGAGTTCGTAGGACGTCCTATGATGTTCAGGAGAGATCATAGGCCGTCCTATGATGTCCTATGAACGTGACAGACACACACACAGACACACAGAGATGTCTTGCTTTTATAGAGTGATTGTTGCTAACACACTGTAAAAGATATTCTCGGATCATCACCTAAATGTAATGGATTTGTCTGTAGCCCAAGAACCACATGTGGTGAAAATTTCATCCAAATCCATCCAGTAGTTTTGGAGTATTGTTGCTAACACTCTGAGAAGATAAGAGCCTTGGCGAAGGTATACATTTTGAGATCATCACTAAAATCTAATCATCTGTTCCGTGTGCCATTACACACCTTTCCTGAAAATGTGAATGAAAGGCGCTATATAAATGCAATCCATTATTATTATTATTATTAACAGACAGAGAAACAACAGCAAAAACAATATGACTCCATTATATGACTACATTATAATAATAACAAGACTGCCATAATTGTATTGACCATACATTGGGGCTGGGCAGTTCCACCTTAAATCAACATCATGGGTTTTTTTTTAATTTTTCAGGTTGGTTTTCTTTTTTTTCCTCCTCTCTTCTTCCTTACAGTTTACTGACAAGGTTCATAATATTAAGCAATATTACACAACACTGCGGTGTCATTCCATGTTTGTTTGTTTTTTTTTGCAATTATCAACTACAAATTCACATAGTATCCATATTATCTTCCACAACAAGCTTGTTAGAAATATGAGCATGACCAAGGCACAAATGCTCACCTGGCACGCCGACTGATGTGGACATGTTCCTCCAAGTGTTTGCTTTCAAATTTTGATCATGATATCCTTTTAGAGTCAGATCAAAGAGTACCAGGTTGTTTGAGGTAGCAAAGTTCAGCCTCCACCTCCTCCATCATCACCTACCGTTCTCGTCTTCCTGTACCGGCGTCGTATGTCCTGCCCTTCCTTAATTCTGATTGGCTGCTTAGAAAGGTCTGACATTGAAGAGCGCAGCTGTACAGTAGTCTGAAAAGTTGAACTTTTTCAGCCCTGAGCACTGTGACAATAAGCAGCTACCGCTCAAAGCGTTTCAGCGCCGACGCTGGACTACATAGAGAATGAATAGAAAATAGTCGGCCACAGCAGGAAAAAATGAGTTTGGTGGACACGGCCCCTCATGTTATAAAATACATCAGAAATGCCATACAAATATCCATTTTAAATGGATATAGCCTTAGCTGGAAGAAAGAGGTCTTCAGGTGGTTTCCAGTCATCCTCGAGTGTTTCGACCCTTAACCACAACACTCTCCGACTGGTGGGTCGGCACTGAGTGGCCGGTTCACTGCCCCTTTCCTCCCAGCTTCCAGCTAGTGTCCTCCCTCTTATGCCAGAGCCAACAGGAGGCTCTCTCAGCCGCTTCTCCCAACCTTCGAACAGCGATTTTCCGCTTGTGCCCTCTGACTCCTACTTTTGTCATCAGGTTCCACACAGATTTTATTATTATTATTTACCTTTATTTAACCAGGAAAAAAACCCGTTGAGATTAAAAACCTCTTTTTCAAGGGAGTCCTGGCCAAGAGGCAGCAAAAAAATCACAAATACACTTACAATGACATACAAATCATATAAAACAGTTACAGATTAGTAAGGCCGTCTCAAGTGTTCTCAATCTGGATTTAAAATCGTTCAATGAAACAAGTTCCATTAGTTTCCAGTCTTTTTGCAACATGTTCCATGTAGAGGGGGCTGAGAACATGAAAGCTCTTTTTCCCATCTCAGTACGGGCAAATGGAACAGAAAGCAACAAATGATCATTAGAACACAAACCATAAGAATCAACACTTCTCAGTGTGATCAAATTATAAATGTAAGGGGGCAAGAGTCCAAGCATGGCCTTGTAAATAAAAATGTACCAGTGAGTCAACCTCCTGGTGGACAAAGAGGACCATCCCACTCTAGAATACAGTTCACAGTGATGGGTCAAGGCTCTACAGTTTGTAACAAACTTCAAAACAGCATGATATACAGAGTCAATCTTACTCAGACACTGAGCTGAAGCGTTCATATACAAGAGGTCTCCATAATCTAAAATAGATTAAAAAAAAAAGTTGCAGTAACAAGACACTTTTTAACCTCAAAAGAAAAACAACATTTATTTCGAAATAAAAAACCCAGTTTCAGTTTAAGTTTCTTCACAAGATTTTCAACATGGGGCTTAAAAGTCAGAGCGTCATCAAGCAAGATACAAGATACTTGTACGAGTGAACCACCTCAATTTCATTTCCCTCAAAAGTGGACACTGGGGGAAAAATTTGTGGACTCTTCCTAAAATTTGAAAACCACATCAGTTCAGTTTCGTCAGCATTAAGGACTAGTTCTAGCTGCAGAAGTGTGTGCTGCACCACATTAAAAGCTTTCTGCAGAGAAGCAACAGCATTAGCAGGGGAAGAGCCAAAGCAGTAAATAATGGTGTCATCGGCATAAAAATGCAAACTAGCATCAGACACATTTTGTCCTAGATCATTAATGTATATACATAATGAATAGGAGAGGTCCTAATACAGAACCCTGTGGCACCCCCTTGTGGATACTGACGATTTCAGAACACAAACCATCATATTTAATACATTGGGTCCTGTCACTCAAATAATTTGCGAACCAGGAGACTACATGTTCCGACAGACCAAAACTGATGAGTCTTTGCTTTAAAACTGTGTGGTCCACAGTGTCAAAAGCCTTTGACAGATCAATGAAAAGTGTAGCACAGTACTGCTTTTTATCAAGAGCAACAAGTATATCACTGACCACTTTTGTAGCAGCAGTAATAGTGCTGTGCTTTTTTCTAAAGCCCGATTGCAGTTTTGAAAGAAGTTCATTTGAGTATAAAAACTCTTTAAGTTGATCACACACGAGAGATTCAAGAATCTTGGACAAGACACACAAGTTTGATATTGGTCTGTAGTTAGTTAAAACTGCTGGGTCACCTCCTTTTAAGAGAGGAACCACAAAAGCTGACTTCCATACTACAGGAATCTCTTTGTTTTCAACTGATAAATTAAGAAGTACTGTAAGAGGTTGTGCAATAAAATCGGCAGCCATTTTCAAAAAGTAAGGCTCTATCAAGTCTGGTCCAGGAGGTTTTCTGTGATTCATAGTTTTGAGAGCCTTATGAACTTGCTGTACAGTAAAAGGTACAAGTCTAAAAGGTTCTCCAAAAAACATTTGGGAATTAGTACAGTGAGGCACAGATGTAGCTCCTGTAGAGTTAAACAGAAAACCAGATGACACAAAATGCTTATTGAAGCAATTTAAAACCTCAGTTCTATCATAAACTGGGACTGAGCCATTTAAAACAAAAGTAGGAAGAACCTGAGAGCTTTTGTTCACAGATAAATCCCAGATTGAGGTGGGAACTCTCAACACCCCACCTCCACTGCAAATAACCATGTCATCCACCCTTTGTCTTGACATTCCCGGACCAGCTGTTGGTATTTGGCCTTCTTCCTCTCTGCTGCCTCCTCATAATTCTCCTCTCATGGGACTGTTAGTTCCACCAGGATAACCTTCCTACCTTCCCAAGACCACATGACAATATCTGGTCTCAGGGTTGTGGAAAGTATCTCCTCTGGGAGGTGGACTTTCCTCCCAAGGTCCACCTTCATTTCCCATCCCTTGGCGGACTGCAAAAGGTTTTGTTTTGCACCTCCTAGGATGACTGGCTTCTGCCCCTCTTTCACAAAGCCGATGGTGTTGAGCAATGGTTGTGCTTTGGTTGGATGTTTCCTTCTTTGTTCCTGTTCTAAGATTTCTGCCAGTATTGTCAGCACCCTGTCATGGTGCCATCTATATCTCCCCTGCACTAGAGTAATGCTGCACCCTGACAGAGTGTGCGCCATGGTCCCTCTTGCTCCACACAAGCTACACAAGGGGTTATCCCTCAATCCCCACTTGTGTAGGTTAACTGGGGTTGGAAGGGTATCATATACTGCTTTGAGCAGGAAGGAAATCCGGAAAGGCTCCAGTCGCCATAGGTCAGTCCATGAGATTTTCCATGTAGGCAGTTCCCACCTGGTCCAGGATCCTTGAATTCCGAGCTTGATAGCTTTAGCTCTTCTCCTCTCCTCTGTTAACGCTGTTTGCATACGCCTCTTCAGTAACCTGGTCACATTCCTTGTCGTTGCCATAGAATCTATCCGATTGAGTCTGTCACCCCCCACCCCCCCCCACCCCCGGGAGACTCTGGCGGTATTGCTCATTTATCTGTAACGTAGCTTGCTTGGTGCCCTCTTGCGAGTGCTGCATCAAGGGTTGCTGGCTCCTGATACCCATATCAGACTTTCCTGAAGGTCAGCTGCCTCTCCAGTGTCACCAGTCTTCCTTGGTTGCCATCCGGACTTACCTGGAAGTCACTGGTTGCCCAGAACGTAAAGTTATAAAATACATCAGAAATGCCATACAAATATCCATTTTAAATGGATATACTTTTTCCGCAGTGTTTGGCTTCCGGGTTGCCGAGGCACCTGCTGGCCCTGTGGCGTGGCCATGCACATAACTCAGTAGACATGTCTTAAAGGGGCAGTACATGAAAAGCGCCATATTAATATATAATAAAATATTCAAAAAATTCCTGCATCCACATCGTGATCCGAATTACCACCAAAATCTAATCATCTATTCCCTGTGCCATTACACGCCTTTCCTGAAAATTTCATCAAAATCCATTCATAACTTTTGGAGTAATGTTGCTAACAGATAGACAAACCAACAAACTAACCAACGCCACTAAAAACATTACCTCCTCCCCTTGGCAGAGGTAATAAAACTGATCATTTTAGCGCAGCTTTATTATTATTATTAGGGGAAAGAATAAGATCGCGGATACGAGCGGATGAAATGAGCTTTTGCCATAGGATTGCTGGACTCACCCATAGAGATAGGGTGAGGAGTTCAGTCATCCGGGAGAGGCTCAGAGTAGAACCGCTGCTCCTCCACACTGAAAGGAGCCAGTTGAGGTGGTATGGGCATCTGATCAGGATGCCTCCTGGACGCCTCCCACTTGAGGTGTTTCGGGTATGTCCCACTGGGAGAAGACCCCGGGGCAGACCCAGGACACGCTGGAGAGACTGTGTCTCACAGCTGTCCTGGGAGTGTCTGTATCCTCTGAAGAGCTGGAGCAGGTGGCCAGAGAGAGGGAAGTATAGGCTTCTCTGCTTGAGCTGCTGCCTCCGTGACCCACACCCCCGGAATAGCAGTAGAAAATGGATGGATGGGTGAATTATTGAATATTCTCAGTAACTTTTAATGCAAAATGCTAATTACTTTGCCCCTACAAAGAACGGTGATGCATTGTGAGCACCCTGTCCTTGTATCCGTTTTTGTGTCTGTGTTACTGTGTGTTTATTTTTCCTTATTTACTCTAAAAAAAAAAAAAGAATCCAAATCAGAAGTGGTGAAGTCTGCTGTCTTTGACCGTTTTATATGTTTTCATCAAATTTGTTTGGGTGTCGGACTGCTAAGTTAACAAATCACAAGTCTGTCTCCCTCGGTGTGTGCCTCAGAGCGTAGACGGGGTAAGCTTGCTGCGCTGTCCATAGCAGCGGTAGTCATCATCGTAGGAGTCCCTTTGTGGTGGCGAACAACAGAGACGTACCGTGCCTGGTTGCCCGTCAGCCAGATAAAAGAGTTAGCTACACTGCAGGTTTGTTTGTGACACTCCTTTTTTTTTTTTTTTTGGATTACTTGTCTCCCATGTGTTTTAAGCTATTTTATTCTAATCTGTGCAATGCCTCTACAGCTACAGCTGAGTGCTGATGTGGAGGTTGTGTTTGCACGCGGCACTGTGACACCAGAGCAGCAGAAGAAGGTCCCACTGACACAGACACACGATGAGGAACACTCAATAGATGGTGATTTACTGCTGTGGCTTATAAAGCAGTTTTCCCACAGTGTGAAACCTGTAAAGTAATTTTTTTGTCTCTTTTGTTTCCAGAAGACACAACTTTAAGGTACAGATATGAGACTAGGTACCGCACAGCCACGATCATGGAGGAAGATGCCCTGAAGCAGCTGTCTGCTGCAGGTAGGCTGGGAGTCGAATCTGACTTTTTAGCAACAGATGGCAACAGTTTAACATCGTCATTTATCTCCAAATCTTGTGTTCTTTAGAGGCTGATCTTGCTCTGCACATGCTCAGTGAAAGTCCATGTGGTTCTTTGGTTGTATATGTGATCCCAGAGTCATCTTCACTGCTGCCTCAGGTTACTGCTCTAATTATTCTGTTGAGTATTGTGTGGTTACTGTTGAGAAATGCCCATTCATTTTTTCCATTACTGTTTGTTAATTTATCAATGGTCCATCAAGGCCTGTGTATGTTCTTTAATGAATAGAATCAATAATTGTTTAATATAACCTGATAATGCTGCTTAGTGTTTTCTCCACCATTTCAATGTAATAAATAATTTTTGCCATTTAGGTAACAAAGATAATACGTTACCTTGAGCTCTAGTCTCATGCCTTTCAGGATAAAAATGTGTATATCGGTCAGCGACGCACAGCCCTGCTGCGTATCAGTTCCCAAATGAGGGTGGGCAGGATGATAGAGCAGCTGCTGGCTCACCTGGAGCCCCGGGTCAAGCAGGTGCTACAGGTGATGTCTTTTAGCCGCAGCGACATTACTGCCACCCTTAGTGACAGAGTCCGTTTCAGCCCTGGCAACAAAGAAAGCGTTGCTGACAGTATGAGAGCCTTCAAATCTAGCCCAGGTTGGTGCTTACAGCGCTCAGCCTGCCTAATCTTTGCTTAGTTTTCTGTTTGAGTGTGCTTCAACCATACCAATTCTTCCCTTTTCTTTAGGTTATGAGATAACATTCAGCCTGTTGAATCCTGATCCCAAATCACATCGCCTACACTGGGACATTGAGGGTGCTGTTCAGACCTACATCCAACCTTTGCTTACAAAATTGTTGCCCGTGGCTAACTTCAGCATCGACTCACAGGTATTAACTTGGCATGGTACTGTATGGAGCCTTTGCAAATTCAGGATTTAGTGACACTTGGTGGTCCCAAAGTGAGCTGCAGCCTCATACACTCTAATAATCTACATCCCAGCCTCGGCTGCCTTTTTGGGGAGAAATCTGACCCAAGGTCCTTCTCTGAAATTAAAGGGGAAATGGGATTTCACTTTACTTTATGACCACAAGGAGTCACTAAAACATTTTATAAAAGATACATATAGTATCTTTAATACGTAACACTGACCTCACCAGTGAAACTTGCTCTGATGCCAGGTGTTAATGTTTTCACTCTTCTTTTACAGACCTTATACTATGCCATGCTTGGCGTCAACCCACGCTTTGACAGCAACCGCAACGCTTACACACTCAATGCCGACAGCCTTGCACATGTCATCAACCCAGTGGAGGCCAGACTGGGTAAAAAAAAAAGCTTCTTTCAAATGTTTGGACAAGGAAGGATTGTGGTGTGGTGTTTTTATTGCAGATAGCTTTCTTTTAATTTTGATTTCCAGGCTCAAATGCTGCATCTTCCAACCCAGTGTTGAATTTCCTTCTGTATGTCCCGGATTCAAACCGTTCACCCCTTTACATCCATGACCACAGGAAACAGGAAGTGCCCTCTAATGCGTTTCACTCTCCACGCTGGGGTGGAATCATGGTAAAAAAAATAAAAGCAGCACTGGTTAACAGCCACGTTAAAACTGTTGGTTTTACTCTCAAGAAATATGTTCTATAATGTTTTACCCTTGTTAATGTAGGTTTATAATGTAAATGACTTCTATGGGTCAGAGGCTGAGATTCCTGTTGACATCAGCATTAATATGGCTCAAGTCATGGGAGTCTTCCTTGCTCAGCTTCGGCAAGTCTTCACTTACACTGTGATTAATATTCTCTTCCTTTAGCCACCTCTAGTAACCGTCCTGTGTCATGTCCTTGCAGACTGTTGCTGGGTGTGCAGTCATCTACCCCTCCCCCCGATTTCCTGGTGGCACAGTGCGGCAGCGTGGGACTCGCCGATTGGGAGCTGGACCGCCTCATGTGGAGTCGCAGCGTGGAAAACATTGCAACAGCAACCACCACCATCACTTCTCTGGCGCAGCTGCTGGACCAGATAGGCAACATTGTTATCAATGACAACATTGCACAGCAGGTGAAATGCATGTGAAGATGATCCTTTTTTGTTTGGCCTGAGGGATTATTCTTGGTTTTGGGTTCTTTAGTCGTAATTTGAAATTCAGTATACAGTATATTTTTCATGATTTTACACTTCCCAACACTTATTTTTTCTGCAAATCTGCTACATGCTTCTGCTTACATCCACACCCCTATATTTATTAATCTCCACAGAAATTATTATTGTATGAATGCTGTGCTGCTGCAACATAACTTTATTTTGGGGGATATTAAAGATTCTAAGTAAAGCACCAACAGAGAGCAAAATAGCTTATGCAATCTTAGAAAATAAGTTCACTAATTACAACCAACCTCCAGTACAACAAAAACCTCAACCGAAAATGTTCATAAAGATCAAATAAAAACATTATAAGAAGTATTTTTTGTGACCGATTGTGAGGACGCAAGGTAAGCTGTTTCATAAAAGAAGTAGGGAATGTTAGCACTCTGATAGGCTCATGACACATGTAGAAGAAAATTCCACTTAACTGTGAAGATAATAGATTTGTCATTTTAGTGCCTAACCTGTGTTTGCTGTTACTGTCACTCAGGTGTCCAGTGCTGTCACATCTGTGCAGCTGGCAGTGGCAGAGCTGGAGGCCGGTAACCTCGGCTTTGCCCTACAGTACAGTAAAGAGGCCATCTTGGCGTCAGAGAAGGCGTTCTTCGATCCTTCACTCCTCCACCTCCTCTACTTTCCCGATGACCAGAAGTTTGCTATCTATATACCTCTTTTCTTGCCCATGTGTGTGCCCATACTGCTGTCACTGCTCAAAATATTGTCAGAGGCCAGACAGAAACGCAAAGAAAAGAAGGCAAAAAATGACTGAGGGGTACCAGATTTGTTAATGGTCTTGAATTTTGAGTACTACTGTAGGCATGAAAGTGGCTCATTTGCAGTGGTGAGGTCTGGGTTTACATGTCAAGCATGGGGTTTATTTGGTTTTATGGGTTTTTTGTTTGTTTGTTTTTTAATTAGTGTGACTGTCTGACACTTGGCTTGAACTGCTGTAAGTGTTTTATATTTTGTGTCTTAAGTTATTAAGAAATAAAGTTTGAATATCTAAAGTAAACCATTTTTGTCTTTTTTTAAGCCTCGTTGTTTAGCAAAAATGAAAACAACATATTTTTATGTTGAAGGAGGTGATTTTGCAGTAGGTTTAAGTTGACAATGGTGATGGACAGGCTGACAGACAAGGTCAGGCAGGAGTCTCCGTGGACCATGATGCAGATGACATTGTGATCTGTAGTGAGAGTAGGGAGCAGGTGGAAGAGAACCTGGAGAGGTGGAGGTATGCTCTGGAGAGAAGAGGAATGAAAGTAAGTAGAAGCAAGACAGAATACATGAGTGTGAATGAGAGGGAGGCAGGTGTAATGGTGAAGATGGAGGGAGTAGAGGTAGTGAAAGTAGATGAGTTTAAATACCTGGGGTCAACCATCCAAAGCAATGGAAAATGCACAAGAGAGGTGAAGAAGAGAGTGCAGGCAGGGTGGAGTGGGTGGAGACTGTTGGGTAATTTGTGACAGACGGGTAGCAGCAAGAGTGAAAGGAAAGATGTACACGATGATAGACCTGCTATGATGTATGGTTTGGAGATGGTCACGCTGACAAAAAGACAGGAAGTGGAGCTGGAGGTGGCAGAGCTGAAGATGCTAAGATTTTCACTGGGAGTGACTAGAAGTGACAGGATTAGAAATGAGTATATCAGAGGGCCAGCTCAGGTTGAGCGGTTTGGAGACAAAGTAAGAGGGGCAAGGCTGAGATGGTTTGGACATGTGCAGAGGAGGGATAGTGGATATATTGGACAAAGGATGTTGAAGATGGAGCTGCCAGTCAGGAGGAAAAGAGGAAGACCACAGAGAAGACTCATGGATGTAGTGAAGGAGGACATGGAGAGGGTTGGTGTTACAGAGGAAGATGAGAGGGACAGGGTGAGATGGAGGCAGATAATCCACTGTGGCGACCCCTAAAGGGAGCAGCTGAAAGAAGAAGATTCAAAAAAATATTTGAATAATTTTTACAGGATTGAAATAATCAAAACATTTACATCTGAGCAGATGACTACAGTGACTGGTATGACACCCGAAGTAGGACATGGCTGTTAAAGGAACCAAAAACACATGTTTTTGGTTAGAATTGGAAAAGTCTAAAGTTAGGAATAGAACAGTCAGAATTCTGACTTTTTTCTCAGAATTGTGGAAAAAATAATGCCCCCCTCCCATTTTTTTTTCTTCTGTAGAAACCTCCACTTAAGAGAAATTTTATGCAATTTTGGCTAAAATGATTTGCATGGAATCATGCACCGTTCGGCAGTGTTGATTTCAGTGACCACGGAATAGACTGCTATAGTTTGAACAAATCTACCGAACTGATTCGAGTGATGATTGTCGCTACTGAAAAATGCCCATCACCGCTGTAGAGATGAACTTTTCTCTCCTCTAGGTGACACCGTGGCGGTGTGACTAACATTAACGTATTACACTACAGAAGAAGAATGGGGTGAGATATAATTCATGCTTCATTCAGTCATACATTGATAACCGCTACAGTTATGTTCAAATATACACAGATGCATCAAAGGGTGACGGAGATAAAGTGTGACTGGCAGTTGTAGTTCCAGAATTTAAGGTTAGAATGGGGAAGTCAATAAATGAGGAGGTATCGGTCCATTGAGATCAATTATATGTTCAAACTCCAGTTTTATCCAGTTTACAAAATTCAGAGACCTAACCTGACATCTTAATTGAAATTCAACAAACGTTATTTAGAATTCAAATGATGGGAATTATAGTAAAATGTTATGGATACCGGCACATATTGGTATCACTGTAAATGAAATGGCTGATAAAGTGGCCAAAGGTTCCACAAAACATGGGGACATGGGTTTGCCAGTTACTCAAGTAAAACAGAATTTAAAAGTAGCATTAAACAGAAACTCAAGGGAAGGTGGCAAAAACAGCGGGGGGAAGAAAGGAAAAGGGAGATGGTATTACAGGGTTCAAAGGATAGTGTGAAGAATGAGGGTGGGGGTGGGGGGGGGAACAGAAGAGTGGAAACTGTAATTTCAAGACTTAGGTTTGGTCATTCTTAATGGAAATGTATTTGAAATAGGAAAACATAATACAGGAAGATGTGGAGAGGAGGAAACATGTTGTATTACACTGCAGGAGATGGATTCAGCAGAGAAGGATAATGATAGAAACTTTGAGAAGAAAATAAATTTTAATGTAATATAGATTTTAGGGAAAAACAGCAGTCAATGGAACAAGATACTTTTTCAGTTTTTATGTAATATTAAATTAATTGAACGTATATGAGTAGAGTTTTTTTTGGGGGGGGGGGGAGCTGAATGGAAGCTTGTAATAGGACCCATCCGATCCAGTAGATGGCGGTAAAGCACTCAGCCCATGTTTGTCAACCGCCAAAAAAAAAAAAACTCCGAAGAACAATGGTGTGCTGCTGTAGCCGTATCGCACAACGTTAAACGCCGTCCTTCTTTTTTGAAATACTTTACATAGTGCTTCAGTATTCCTTACAACATAACTGCAACTTTGTAGTCATATACTTACTTTGGGTTTATTGTTTAAGTGTCATTTCGCATATTTTACTTCTATAAGAGAAGTGCTAACAGACTTGCTAATTTTTTCACCGCTAACGTTAGCTCGGCTGTCGCTAGCATGTCTGTTACCATCCGAGGTCCCGCGGGAAGTAACGACTGTCGGGTATATGTAGGGAATCTTCCCCCAGACATTCGCTCCAAAGACATCGAAGACCTGTTCTACAAATACGGAAATATCAGGGATGTTGACCTGAAAAACCGCCGAGGAGGACCGCCGTTTGCCTTCGTGGAGTTCGAGGATCCGAGGTGAGCCACGTTGTCCCGCCGAGTCCCGATTAGCTCCATGTATACCCAGAATAACAACAAATACTATTAAAGTTTAAAGTACACATTGAACTCGAATTATTTTAGATACTGTGGTGGGTTTTTTTTGTTAAACATATTGTTTTACATTGAAAATTTTCCCCATCACTTTTAGCTTAGGCCCTCTCTAGCCCACAATGCAACTTTCTGAATGTTTTTTGTAAATGTATTTTTCTCTAATTAACCGACAAAACTGTTCACAGAATAAAGATGTATATATAAAATGTGATTATACTGCCATTTGGTAGGGAACTTAGATTAATTTCAACCGCATTACTTAGTTAGGTTAGGTTCCAGTTTTATCTTAGAGCTCGCCAGCCCACGTGACAAACACGCAATGCATTCTGGGTTGGGTAGGCCTGGCGATTGTAAACAAACTGCAGAGTACACAGCGCACATTTGTTATGAATGAACAAAAAAAAAATCACAAAATGGACCGTTCAAAGGAAAATTTAGAGTGACTGTACTGCGCCAAACTGAACAGGATGGCAAAGACACGCTATTTGGCAAAGCTTAAAGGGGCAGACGGGCTGGATCCCTACCAACATACAATGTGGAGTCTGGATGTAAACATTCTGCCTAACTTTGACCATGCCTTCATTTATAATTATATTATTTTTAACTGTAAGTCCATATACACAACGAAGTTTTAAGTAACTAGGTCTTTGCAGTAAGCCCAAGTGCAGTTCACAGATGGATGGGTGCATGACTTGGAGATGTACAAGGCAGACCTGAAGACAATTGTGCGCACAAAGGTATGTTTTTTCCTCTTTTGTTATGCTAAACATCATTCTTTCCCTATACAATCAGATGAAATTAAAATGTGCAGCACTCCGAAAATATTTTTCAAAATGTACAGAACTTATATCAATTTCAAGTACTGTGGGAAAAAAAATGTGTGAACTTATCATTTATTGTTTTAAATCAATATGGAACGTTTATCAAATTGTTCTTGATTATACAAATTTGCTTGTTATGGTTATACCACTTCTGCTTAATCTGTTGTAATTCTGAATGTGTTGTGATGTACTTGCAGGCAGCCTGAAGAGCTGGATGACATGGTTGCCTGTGATTACCAAAACTGTGCAATCCAGTGATTCCATCTAGGATGTGTGGGACTCAGTCAAGCAGCAGCCGTGGTTATACCACATGTGCACACGAGAATAATACTATAGGATTTCCATAATCCTGGGCTGTTTTTATTTCAGTTGTGTATTCTGTAACTGTGTTTTAGCTAATCTTTCTCTTATATTTAATTGAGCAGTAGCCTGATGGAGCACCCACAATTTTGTTGTACTTTACAACTGTACAACGACAGTAAAGCCTATTATATTCTTTGTGACTTGAAAGTGTTCCACATTTTACAAAGCTTTTGAAAAGTATTACAGCCAAAAAGACATTTTTTGGACTGCACTTTGCACACATTCTGTACAGTGTTTTCCACAACTTAGGTTATGCTCAGAATTTTTCACCTTATAAATAAAGAGCTTGAGTTTGTAAGCCATTGTGTACTTTATTTTCAAATTGTTACAGAGCAGTTAAAGATGTTATGTCTGAAGGGGCAAACCATACCAAAAACATGTCAGTGTCTACATTCTAAAACTATGGCTTTATAATGACACCTGGACACATATTGGTCAAAGCACAGGTTACAACAACGATCTTGTACAGTAAAGTCATGTCCTCACCTTCATATGGTATTATGAAGGCCAGACGTATAGTGTCATTCAGTATTGTATATCTGGAGCACATGCACCCTATTACTCTCTCCACGTCTGTGGCATCAAGCTGGCAGTGGTGCCTGGTGAAGGCAGGTATTTTCAGTGTGGCACCTGCAAGGGCAATGCTTTCCTTAATATCACATCCATGGTCTGCCAATACTATGTCTCCTGGTGACAGCTTCTGAAGAAAGCCACAGTCCCACAATTTTGTTGTGCTGTACTACTACTGTACAATGACAATAAAGCTTATTCTGTTCTCTTGCAAGAGTAAAATTTGGTTAAGTCTAAGGTGACATGCTACAGTTAGGCTGTTCTTGCACATTTTCCACTGGAGCATCATCAGCCTGACAGATCTGTGCTGCTTCATCAGATGTTCCTTCCTCCATCTCAGCCAGAGGTGTGGTGTCTTCTGTTGGTGATAAGGACAAAATACTACTTTAGTTAATATATTTTGTAATCAAAAGGAATCCCAAGATACATTTTAGAAAGAAAAACATAGCCCAAAAAGAAAGACTACCTGAATATAGAGGAGCTACATTAGCCATCTCAGTTGGGAGGCCAGTGTTGTTGGGGGTTCATGTGCATGCCCTGCTGATTCTTTTTGTCGTGATCTCCTCACCCTTCTGCATAAGCGGTTAAACCTATCAGGAGTTGTAACTTGAACCTCTGCATGTCCAAGGTTTAGAGGGTTTCTGGTCATCCGTATCCAAATCACAACATACCTTATACGTTGCGTACCTGCGTAATTAAATACTTACCAAACCAAAATGTTGTTTATTTGTAAGATCAAAATGTGATTACTAGTTTATCAAAAGCTTCAGAACAAGCTGAAATTAAGGCTACTGTCAAACTAAAAAATGTCATGGCAATCAGTGGCATAAGAGTAGCAGCGAGACACGAATGGAGGGATGTTTTGCCTTTCATGTTTTTTTTTGGGGGGGGTCAAGGAGTCAAAAGAAAATTTTCATATAAAAATTTATTAAAAAATCACTGCAGATTCTATGATAAAGATCAGCCATGATACAGCAAACCAATCTAGTAATCGGCTAGGGGTTGGTTTAATTAAAATCAGCTGCTACTCTTATGCCACTGATTGCTGTGACATTTTTGAGAGTTTAATTTCAGCTTCTGTTTTGAATCTCATTCTGATATTAAAAATAAACCATACCAACATCATTTTGGTTTGGTAAGTATTTAATTAAACGGGTACAGAACATTAAGGGTACGTTGTGATTTGGGGACGGAATGGCAAAGGTACGGAGTGACCTGATACGGGTTTAGAGAAGGTGCCCAGTTAGGATCACATACTAGTATTTCAGAAGCTGGTCTGCATGTAAAAGCAAACAGGAGGAATATACTTAGGTGTAGAACAAATTCAACCACTTGAACATTCTGAAGTGTGTAGTGATATACTTTTTCTAGCTACTCTGATATCGGCGTCTTTGTTTAGCTTAGCACTGCTAACGTAGGCAAAACGCTATGACCATGCAAGTTTTAACCACCATCGATAAAGGAATGTGGTTGAAAGTTATGTTGGGTCTTCTCACAGCTGCAATCCAAGCCATGCGTCACCTCTTTTAGATCCAAAATGTAGGCTGTGCTTTTTTCTTCCACGTTGGAAGACAGTAAAAGCCTATTCTGTCATTTACCTTTTTCCATGGTGGTTGTGAGAACGACTATTGCAGTTTACAACACAGCAATATTTCCCCATGTCTGCTTCTTTATGATGCTACGTAGACGTAATCTCAGCGAACTACCATGGCCTACCCTTACAAGAGTGCACTTGGTCAATTGTGTAAACACTACGTCACACTGGTGAGCCTTATATTAGAAATGCATTATGGTAGTCGGTCAAGTTTCCCCATAACCAACTCACCCCAGCCAATTACAGCCGCTCCATAACCAACTCGCTCCATGGCCAACTTACCCACAACAAACTCGCCCCAGATGGGCGGCGTGTCAGCAGGGACCAGGGTCTGACAAACGACACCGGTGTATCCAACACAGAACATGCCGGGAGAAGCAGCGGCCCAACATGACCTGGCTCAAAGGCGCGCTAACTGATGGCGATTTTTTTAAAAAATATATATTTTTTTTTTCCCCCAATAAAGTGGGGGGGAAAAACAAGATAACGCATGGAGTGTGCTTTTGCCGGGAGGCACAGCCAACAGCAAAGTGTGATTTATCATGGAAAACAGCTGAGCTCCGGCTTCGAGCGATCAGCTGATTGGATCCTCCTCCTCCGGTGTCCTGACATTTTGGCATATCTCTCAGAACAACACTGGTAAAGGTTTAAAAAAAAAAAAAAAACTAGAAAAGCACTCGGAGAGCGCAGACCTCCGCCAACCACCACAGTTCCCCCCATACAGTGTTTGTGTGTACGTTTTCAGATTCCTTGACCATGAAAACATATGACTAGCAATTGGATTCACAATGATAGGATTAGTGGTTCAGTAGTTATTGACGAAAATGGCATTTTCCGTAATGGCGGTTTAGCGCCACAATTCCCCCCATACAGTGTTTGTGTGTACGTTTTCCGATTCCTTGACCATGAAAACATATGACTAGCAATTAGATTCACAATGATAGGATTAGTGGTTCAGTAGTTATTGACGAAAATGGCATTTTCCGTAATGGCGGTTTAGCGCCACAGTTCCCCCCATACAGTCTTCAGATTCCTTGACCATGAAAACATATGACAAGCAATTGGATTGACAGTGATAGGATTAGTGGTTTAGTAGTTATTCACGAAAATGGCATTTTGCGTAATGGCGGTTTTCTTGTGGACGGTGATCCGGATCACCACCAAAATCTAATCATCTGTAGGATACCCCATTTCTGACAATCTGTGAAAATTTCATGAAAATCCGTCTATAACTTTTTGAGTTATCTTGCTAACAAACAAACAAACCAACGCCGATGATCACATAATCTCTCCCTTTGGCGGAGGTAACAAGACATGGGGGGAGGGCTAAACTGCGATTTGGATCCTGTAGCTTGAAAGTGCTCAGACACATCCCCGAAAGTTCCCATTATACAAACAAGTACGTGTGTGTGTGTGTGTGTGTTGCAGGGAGCAGCTGAGTAGAGCTCTATACGGGTTTTTCCTGTGAACCAACACTGCAAATATGCCATTATAGGGTAGCTCCAAGTTAGAAACCCATTCAGTAAGTTGCAAGTCTGAGACCCACAATAGCCGGTCACATGTTTTAATTTCAAAGAAATTAAAAGTTTGGTTAAAAGAGAAGGGTTGAAAATATATGTTTTTATTAAAACTGTAACACTGAAAAAAATCTCTCCTCCCTTGCAGAAAAAAAATTACGGTCATATATTCAGAGATTACAACAAACAACAGAAAATGAGGCTGCTGAGTAAGGCTCATTCGCTGTGCCGCACCACAGGCCATCACTTGATGGGGTGAGTTGGTTATGGGATGATTGTAACTGGCGGGGGCAGGTTGGTGATGGGGGACTTGACGGTAAACCTGTATTAACCCAGTGGCTGGTTGGGTACTTGGTCAAGTCCCCCCATAACCAACTCGCCCCAGCCAGTTACAGCCGCCCCATAACCAACTCCCCCCGAAGCATATAGATGTAGGCTGTGCGTTACCTGAACTCTCATTATGGAAGACAACAACTGCTTGGCTTGTGCCAAGGAGGTATGGCCATGACAAGAAGTGGGAACAGGTCAAGTGGACCCCTGACCAAGTGAGCACCCCAGGTGGACCCCGGGGTCCAATCTGTACAAGTATATTTTCAATCCAGTGATTTACAAAATGATTCAGAGCTGTCTAAAGCCTCATTCAGAACATTATAGTCCCACATACCTGTTCTGTGGATTTTCATCTGGGGGCAGCCAGCGGTGACGAGCAGCGGCGGTGGAGAAGAAAAGTCTTTTGAAAGTAGAAATGGACAAACAAATTTAATGACACAAAGATAGCACAAGTGAACACAAAATGCAGTTTTTAAATGAAGGTGTTTATTGTTAAGGGGGGAAAAAAAATCCAAACCTACATGGCCCTGCATGAAAAAGTGATTGCCCCCTAAACCTAATAACTGGTTGGGCCACCCTTAGCAGCAACAACTGCAATCAAGTGTTTGTGATAACTGGCAATGAATCTTTCACAGCGCTGTGGAGGAATTCTGGCCCACTCATCTTTGCAGAATTGTTGTAATTCAGCCACATTGGAAGGTTTTCGAGCATGAACCGCCTTTTTAAGGTCATGCCACAGCATCTCAATCGAATTCAGGTCAGGATTTTGACTAGGCCACTCCAAAGTCTAAATTTTGTTTTTCTTAAGCCATTCAGAGGTGGACTTGCTGGTGTGTTTTTGATCATTGTCCTGCTGCAGAATCCAACTGCACTTCAGCTTGAGGTCACGAACAGATGGCCGGACATTCTCCTTCAGGATTTTTTGGTAGACAGCAGAATTCATGCTTCCATTTACAGCAAGTCTTCCAGGTCCTGAAGCAGCAAAACAGCCCCAGACATCACACTACCACCACCATATTTTGCTGCTGGTATGACGTTCCTTTTCTGAAATGCTGTGTTACTTTTACACCAGATGTAATGGGACACACACCTTCCAAAAAGTTCAACTTTTGTCTCATCAGTCCACAGAGTATTTTCCCAAAAGTCTTGGGGATCATCAAGATATTTTCTGACAAAACTGAGACAAGCCTTTATGTTCTTTTTGCTCAGCAGTGGTTTTCGTCTTGGAACGCTGCCATGCAGGCCGTTTTTGCCCAGTTCTTTCTTATGGTAGAGTCATGAACACTGACCTTAACTGAGACAAGTGAGGCCTGCAGTTCTTTGGATGTTGTGGGGTCTTTGGTGACCTCTTGGATGAGTCGTCGCTGTGCTCTTGGGGTAATTTTGGTCGGCCGGCCACTTCTGGGAAGGTTCACCACTGTTCCATATTTTCGCCATTTGTGGATAATGGCTCTCACTGTGGTTCACTGGAGTCCCAAAGCTTTAGAAATGGCTTTATAACCTTTTCCAGACTGATAGATCTCAATTACTTTCTCATTTTATCATTTATTCCTGAATTTCTTTGGATTGCAGCATGATTTCTAGCTTTTGAGAATCTTTTGGACTACATCACTTTGTCAGGCAGGTCCTATTTAAGTGATTTCTTGATTGAGAACAGGTGTGGCAGTAATCAGGCCTGGGTGTGGCTAGAGAAATTAAACTCAGCTTTCCAAAAATGTGATAAACCACAGTTAATTTATGTTTTAACGGGGGGCAATCACTTTTTCACACGGGGCTATGTAGGTTTGGAATTTTTTTTACCCTTAATAATAAACACCTTCACTTAATAACTATTTTGTGTTTACTTGTGTTATCTTTGTCTAATGTTTGAATTTGTTTGATCTGAAACATTTAAGTGTGACAAAAATACGGTGTGGTGCGGTGCGCCAGCACAGCAACTCACCCTTGGCCATGAGATCCCTGGTTCGATCCCAGCCCCTGACCAACAGTGATCAGTGTGGAGTTTGCATGTTTCTCCCCGTATCTGCGTGGGTTTACTCTGGGATTTCTCCGATTTCCTCCCGCAGGCCAAAAAACATGCAGGTTAGGTTAATTGGAGACTTTAAAGTGGCCCGAGGTGTGAATGTGTGTGTGAATGGTTAAGGGATAGCGCCGTACCGTGGCTGCTTCATCCATCCAGGTGGATGCCCTCAATTTCCCCTCTGGGGATCAATAAAGTATACAAAACAAATACAAAATACAGTACATGTAGAAAGTATTCACAGTGCTTCACCTTGTCCACATTTTATGTTGCAGCCGTATTCCAAAAGGGATTAATTTCATTTTTTCCTCACAATTCTACACACAATACCCCATAATGACAATGAGAAAAGGTGTTTTTTTGTTTTGTTTTTTTTTTTTTTTGGCCATGGGATCCCTGGTTTGATCCCAGCCCCTGACCAACAGTGATCTGTGTGGAGTTTGCATGTTTCTCCCCGTTTGCATGTTTCTCCCCAACATGAAGGCAGCCTTGACGTCAAGGCTGCATTCATGTCTTTATGATGTCATATACAGTGAGTCCATGCCGGAAAGCCTCTTTTTGCTCAGATCTATTTTCATGATCCTGACCATGAACTGGAATTACGACGCACCTATCCCTCAACCAGTAGTCTGAATGAAGAAGAACAAGACCCACCAGATGGAGAGCAATAGAATGATGACAACTGCTGCACGTCAGTAAAGATGCTATGAAGATGAAACACCTGAGGTTCCAGCAGTACGTCGCACCCGTCTGAGACAGGAGAACACCCTTCACTAGCATAGGGTACGACAGACTTTAAAGCACATTTCTAGGACATCATAGGACGGCCTGTGATCTCATCATCATAGCGCGTCCTATAAACTCAGGCATCATAGGACGACTCGCCATGCCTACATGACAGCAAATGTGTAACCTTGATGAATGCCAGTCTACACTACAAATGTGTAAAATGCCAAGCAAAGCACTGATTTTCTCTGGGTGCTCCGGTTTCTTGGTTTTGAAATCCACTTTTTCAGGATTGTGCTCATGAACTGGAATTACAATACACCTATCCCTCAACCAGTGGTCTGAACGAAGAAGAAGAAGACCCACCAGATGGAGAACAATAGAATGAGGAGAACTGCTGCACGTCAGAAAGGATGCCATGAACATGAAACACCTCAGGTTCCACCAGTACGCTGCAGGCATGACTGTGAACAACACAGCCGTCTGAGACAGGAGGACACCCTTCAGTGGTCTGAACGAAGAAGAAGACCCACCAGATGATGTCTATATGACGGCACATAGACAGAGCACATAAATGACAGGGCAAAGTGGGAATTGCTTGTTGCGGCTTTATGTCCCACCTGGGATGAAGAGGATAAGTAAGACAGAGCACATGACTCCCTACAAGACATATATACAGTGTAGACACAGGTAAGCAACATAACACAGAACAGTGACAGGCAGGAGAAAAAGTAACAAGCAGGGGCAAACAGCCTCAGATGGCAGGGCATATTTTGTGTGATTTTTATGTTTTGCTGCATAGAAAAGCCATCACATGTGATTGCCACTTAGTGCTGTGTTGCTATACCAACTGTTCTGTAACTGGCAAGAATTCTGTTCCAATGCATCCATTCTACGGGCATGCACGAGTTTCTACGGGTATGCACTAGTTTATTAAAAATACAAAACTAAGAAATCACATGTACATAAGTATTCACAGCCTTTGCTCAATACTTTATTGATGCACCTTTGGCAGCAATCACAGCCTCAAATTTTTTTGAATATGATGCTACAAGCTTGGCACACCTATCTTTGGGCAGTTTTGCCCATTCCTCTTTGCAGCTGCTCTCAAGGTCCATCAGGTTGGATCGGAAGTGTTGGTGCACAGTCATTTTCAGATCTCGCCAGAGATGTTCAATTGGATTCAAGTCTAAGCTCTGGCTGGGCCACTGTGGACATTCACAGAGTTGTCCTGAAGCCACTCCTTTGATATCTTGGCTGTGTGCTTAGGGTCATTGTCCTACTGAAAGATGAACCATTGTCCCAGTCTGAGGTCAAGAGCGCTCCAGATCAGGTTTACATCCAGGGTGTCTCTGTGCATTGCTGCATTCATCTTTCTCTCTATCCTGACTAGTCTCCCAGTTCCTGCCGTTGAAAAACATCCCCACAGCATGATGCTGCCACCACTATTGGCATGGTTATGAGTGGTGGCTGGTTTCCTCCAAACATGGCGCCTGGCATTCACGCCAAAGAGTTCATTCTTTGTCTCATCAAACGAGAGAATTTTGTTTCTCATGGTTTGAGAATCCTTCAGGTGCCTTTTGACAAACTCCATGTTGGCTGCCATGTGCCTTTTACTAAGGAGTGGCTTCCATTTGGCCACTCTACCATACAGGCCTGATTGGTGGATTGCTGCAGAGATGGTTGTCCTTCTGGAAGGTTCTCCTCTCTCCACAGAGGAACACTGGAGCTCTGACAGAGTTACCATCGGGTTCTTGGTTACCTCCCTGACTAAGGCCCTTCTTCCCTGGTCATTCAATTTAGACAGCCGGCCAGCTCTAGGAAGAGTCCTGGTGGTTCTGAATGTCTTCTGTTTATGGATGATGGAGGCCATTGTGGGGTGGACGAGATTCGCCCTGAGTACCTCAAGGCCCTGGATGTTGTTGGGCTGTCATGGTTGACACGCCTCTGCAACATTACGTGGAGGTTGGGGGCAGTGCCTTTGGCATGGCAAACTGGGGTGGTGGTTCCTCTCTTCAAAAAAGGGGACTGGAGGGTGTGCTCCAACTTTAGAGGGATCACACTCCTCACCCTCCCTGGGAAGGTCTATGCCAAGGTACTGGAGAAGAGAGTCTGGCCGTTGGTCGAACCTCGGATTCAGGAGGAGCAATGTGGTTTTTGTCCTGGCCGTGGCACATCGGACCAGCTCTTTACCCTCTCGAGAATTCTCGAGGGTTCGTGGGAGTTTGCCCAACCAGTTTACATGTGTTTTGTGGACTTGGAGAAGGCATTTGACCGCGTCCCTCGTGGTTTTTTGTTGGGGGGTGCTTCGGGAGTATGGGGTATCGGGCTTGTTGTTGCAAGCTATTCGGTCTCTGTACGACCGTTGTGAGAGTTTGGTTCGTATTGCCAACACTCAGTCGAAGTCATTTCCAGTGAGAGTTGGACTCCGCCAGGGCTGCCCTTTGTCACCGATCCTGTTCATAATTTTTATGGACAGGATTTCTAGGTGCAGCCAGGGAATGGAGGGTGTCATGCTTGGTGACCACAGGGTCTCATCTCTGTTGTTTGCAGATGATGTTGTCCTGTTGGCTTCATCCAGCAATGACCTACAGCTCTTGCTGCAACGGTTTTCCACTGAGTGTGAAGCGGCTGGGCTGAGAATCAGCACCTCCAAATCCAAGTCCATGGTCCTCAGCCGGAAAAAGGTGGATTGTCCTCTCTGGGTTGGGGACAGGCTCCTGCCCCAAGTGGAGGAGTTTAAGTATCTTGGGGTCTTGTTCACGAGTGAGGGGAAAATGGAGCAAGAGACTGACAGACGGATTGGAGCAGCAGCTGCAGTGATGCGGATGTTGTATTGGTCTGTTGTGGTGAAGAGGGAGCTTAGTTCTAAGGCAAAGCTGTCAATTTACCAGTCAATCTACGTTCCTGCTCTCACCTATGGTCATGAGCTTTGTGTAATGACCGAAAGAACAAGATCGCGGATACAAGCGGCTGAAATGAGCTTTCTCCGTAGGATTGCTGGACTCACCCTCAGAGATAGGGTGAGGAGCTCAGTCATCCGGGAGAGGCTCAGAGTAGAACCGCTTCTCCTCCACATTGAAAGGAGTCAGTTGAGGTGGTATGGGCATCTGATTAGGATGCCTCCTGAACGCCTCCCGCTTGAGGTGTTTCAGGCACGTCCCACTGGGAGGAGACCCCGGGGCAGACCCAGGACTCGGTGGAGAGACTATGTCTCCCAGCTGGTCTGGGAACGTCTTGGTATCCTCTCTGAAGAGCTGGAGCAGGTGGCTGGGGAGAGGGAAGTCTGGGCTTCTCTGCTTGAACTGTTGCCTCCGTGACCCGGACCTCCGGAAAAGCGGTAGAAGATGGATGGATGGAGGCCACTGTGCTCATTGGGACCTTCAAAGCAGCAGAAATTTTTCTGTATCCTTCCCCAGATTTGTGCCTCAAGACAATCCTGTCTCGGAGGTCTACAGACAGTTCCTTTGACTTCATGCTTGGTTTGTGCTCTGACATGCACTGTCAACTGTGGGACCTTATATAGACAGGCGTGTACCTTTACAAATCATGTCTAATCAACTGAATTTACTACAGGTGGACTCCAATTAAGCTGTAGAAACATCTTAAGGATGATCAGTGGAAACAGGATACAGATGAGCTCAATTTTGAGCTTCATGATAAAGGCGTTTTTTTTTTTTAATAAACTTGCAAAAATCTCTTTTTTTTTTTTTTCCACATCGTCATTATGGTGTATTGTGTGTAGAATTTTGAGGGAAAAATGAATTTAATTCCTTTTGGAATAAGGCTGTAACATAACAAAATGTGGAAAAAGTGAAGCACTGTGAATACTTTCCAGATGCATTGTACGAAAAAATGAGAAATCAGGAAGAGGGCAAACACTTTTTCACACCACTGTATATATTTTTTATACTTCTTGGTGACCGGAAAAAGTCTTTCCAACAGTTTTATACAAATTCTTGTTGTTCTCTTTCACGTTTACAAATTACTGGATGGGAAGTGTACTTGGACATGTACGGATTGGATCTCGGGGTCCACTTGGGGTGCTCACTTCGAGTGCTCACTTGGTCAGGGGTTCACTTGACCTGAATCCCAGGAAGCCCTGCTATGCAACGGATGTCACTGATGGCAGCATCCGTGTATGTGGGACTGGTAAGTAGGCTGTAGTAGGCAACCATATTCTGTTTGAGCTTGAATATAATTGACTTTAATTACAAGAGGCTGCAGCACATTTAATTCAGATCATTGTTGGTCATGGGGGGACTTGATGGTAAACCCTCGGTTTTACCGTCAAGTGTTTTCATTTCAAAAAAATTAAAAGTAGGGTCCCTCTCCCCTCTTGTACCATCACGTGACTCAGCAGCACCAGGTAAACAAGCTAGCAAGCGGCCAGTGTCCTATAATTGTATGCTACTTATCAAGATGCGCTACCACAGCTTGAACACACAGCACAGAGAAGGAACAGAAGAATGGCAGAGAGGAAGAGGAGCGCAGCGTTGTGTGGATATATATTCAGGACGAAAATGAAACAACGGCAAGCTGTACAATTTGTAAAAAGGCTGGGAAATACAGTGGTAACACAACTAATTTACACAAGCATGTGAAAAATTGTCCAAAAGACAATGCCGAGCTACAGAAACGGAGAGAGGAGGAGAGAAATCCCCCACTCCCTGGCCCCGACACACCCTGACCTACAGACGGAGACCATTGGTAGAGGCCTTTCAGTATGGCAGAGAAGAGCCAGGTATTTGTCATCTTCGGCATTAAGTTAATATTAATTTTCGAAGTGCAACTGGTCATTTGTTACTTTAGCCAACTCAAAAACTATAAATTATGCTAAGACCTTGGTATAATACATTTATCCCATTGAACGTTTTATTTAAATGAATACATTTACTGGAATTGAAACAAATGTACTGAATACAATCTGGCTCAAATTTGACTGAATATAATTACCCTTTTGTGTTAACTGTGAAAGTGATACTGTATGTATTTACCTCTAAATTTTGCCCAGATTCTGTCCTGGGTTTTAACTAATTAATAATCCAAAAGTAAAATCGCAAAACACGTAAAGGTCATGAAAATTCATTCAGCTTTAGTAATTTGATGATGCCATCCACCTTAATGATTAAAAAGTATCGGTATTGGTGACGCAGCGCGGTGGCGTAGTGGTTAGCACTGCGGCAGCACAGCAACTCACCCTTGACTGGGGGATCCCGGGTTCGAGCCTAGCCCCCGACCAACAGTGATCTGTGTGGAGTTTGCATGTTCTCCCCGTGTCTGTGTGGGTTTACTCTGGGATTTCTCCGGTTTCCTCCCACATGCCAAAAACATGCAAGTTAGGTTAATTGGCATCAAACTGGGGATTCTAAATTGTCCTTAGGTATGACTGTGAGAGTGAATGGTTGTCTGTCTCTCTGTGTTGGCCCTGCGATGGACTGGCGATCTGTCCAGGGTGTACCCTGCCTCTCGCTCAAAGATGCTGGGATAGGCTCCAGCCCCCCCACAACCCAAAAAGGATTAAGCGGAAGAAGATGGATGGATGGTATTGGTGACACTTGCCCTGTATTTACTTGGTATTGGATCGATACCAAACCTTGCAGTATCGCACACCACCGTTGCGTTGGCCTCCATCGGTCTATGATGACCATGGAAGAGAATCCTAAACGTCTACTCTGCTGGAACAGCACCGCCTGTGGCTGAACAGGCCGACGCACACCGGTGTTCTACCTCCCAGCATTGGGCGTTGGTAGGATTCAAGTCTGGGCAGGAAGATATGGAGGACAAGATGTTACCCATGCAGCATGTCCCCCCTCTCCACATCACTGATGGATCCAAAGGAACAGCAGGGCTGCTATAGTTTTTTTTTTTTTTTTTTTTTACTTATTTGTACCCGTAGGTAGATTTGGTTTGCAGTCTGGTGACAAGCCACCGGCTGCCGGTCGCTGCGTGCGCGAGCGCCCTAAACCTACATGTTTTTGTTATGCGGGAGGAAACCGGAGAAATCCCGGAGTAAACCCACGCAACACGGGGAGAACATGCAAACTCCACACAGCTCACTGTTGGTTGGGGGCTGGGATCGAACCCACGATCTCATGATCCCCGCAATCCCCCGGCCGAGGGTAAAACTGTGCTGCCACAGTGCTAAACCACTGCGCCACCGTGCAGCCCGGTTTGGCACCAGCGCCGTCGCAGGAGCTGCCAGAACGATGTTGAGCACAACAGAGAACTGCCTTAGGGGCTCCAACTCCGGATTTTTCCTCAGGGTTGACTCCCGAAGCCTTTCCCGTGACCGGGTGTGCCGCAAGGCAGCGGAGGTTTGAAATCAGGGTTTACCTTCCCCTAGATGGGCTACCTTCCCAGGTTGACGAGCCACCATCTACCCGAAGCATCTGGTTTTAAGGCGCCAGAGATCCGCCCTCGCCCCTTCTCCTATTAGTAAAAGCAGTTCCGCCGGGCTTAGAGACTAAACCACACGGGCAGGCTAGGAGTTGGACTTAGTTGTCAGAGGCTTTTCGAGACGCACGCCGTAAGGAGCATTTTATGAGCACTGGGAGCTTAACCCCAGTGCCGCTCCTGGCTATGACAACCTTGGAACCGCACACCACCAGTACTCAGCAATAGGGATGGGCGTATCGATACTTGTGTATCGATACATTGATACAGCTAGTCGATACTTTGAAGTCGATTCTTTTTAAAATATTGCGATACCACCGTGTTAATATAAAACGTGCAATTTTTTTCACTTCTGAGCATTTTAGGCATTAAATTTGTGTGAAAAATCAGCTCAGGCATATTTCTGAGATGGTCTACCCTGTCACATGATTAGCTGTCAGTTGTCAAAGCCAAAGACTCACTGCACGTTGCACAGAGTGAGCTCAGCAGCATCACGGGCGGCAGAAATATTACTTGTGAAATGTTACACCATTCATCCAAATTCCTATGGTGATACCAAGCAGCATAATTTTTTGTTCAATTTTGGAAAAATGAACAAAATAAGCACTACTTAAATTTCTCAAATAATAGTGTAAAAATAAAATAAATAAATGGTAAATGGTGTTCACTTATATAGCGCTTTTTTCTCATCTCTAGATGACCAAAGCACTTTACAGGTGAAATTTATGGAAAATGTAAAAAGTTCACACGACAGTGATATATCGTGAAAGTAGGGCATTTACAGTAAGTAGAAGCATGCAATGGTGATTTCCCCATCTTAAACAGTGTATTGAAAAAAAGCCAACAGCAGTGGTGGGTATACCACAACAAAAGATGTCAATGTCTCAACTTGTCATGTGCCCTTGAGCATCAATTACAGCTTGACAACGACATCTCTTGTTCACCAGTCAACTTATTGTCTGTGCATTCCGCTTTTCTTGAAGGGCGGCCCTCGGGTCATTGAGGTTTGTGGGGTGCAGGGTTATGAGCCTCTACACAGTGACTCAGCTGATACCATAGGTTTTCTATGGGATTCAGGTCTGGAGAAAGTGTAGGCCACTCCATTTGAGATACCCCAGCCTCCAGCAGCCATTCCCTAATGATGCGACCTTGATGAACTGGAGCATTGTCGTCCATGAAGATGAAATTAAGCCTATGTTGTTCATGCAGGGGCACAATGACTGGATTATGATGTTATTCAGGTAGTATCGGCTTGTCACTGTACCATTCACAAAGTGTAGGGCAGTTCTCTATTGATTAGACACACCTGCCCAGACTGTCACACCACCACTACCACCACCAAAGGCTCGTTTGGTGACCACAGTGACTGATACATAATGCTCTCCTTGATGTCTCCAGCATTGTTGGCCGCCATCATTTCTGCTCAGTGTGAACCAACTGTAGCGTAAAATATGGAATATTAACCCCTTGCACTCCGGGCAATTTTCCTAAAAACACCAAAAAATAACGTGCCCAAAGTAAATCGAAAGCTGTTCTTCAACCCTTTGCAGCATCTTCATGGGGTTGGTCTCATTTAAAAGAAAACACTTTGAATTTTTTGGCAAAAAAAACATGATCTCTCTAAGTGCTCCGGCCACTGAGTTACAGTCATCTAAACATAGTGAACTTGAAGAAAATAAATTTGGCCTGGGTGTTTTTTTGGATACAAATGCTTGCAAATAACACACAGCTTCAGATCCGGGCTGGAAAATGCAACAGAAATGTAGAACCAAGTGTTATCCAGCTGAGGTCCAAATTTTGTAACAATACCACAAAAAAATGAATATTTTACACAGCTTTGTTCTCAGGCTGTTCCCAGGCGTTTTGGAACTGTGCCAAATTGTGCCAAATGGCACAGTTTGGAAAAACGTCTGTAACTTTTGAATAATTCAATGTAGAATCTTCATTTTGGGCTCTAATGAAAGGTCACATTCAGGGCTGTGTGTGTGTGGGGGGGGGGGCACCCCCCCACCCCCGCTACAAAGGACGGAGATCGGCCCTCGCTACATGACGGATTACACTCGTTGCATGTTTCCCCAGCAACGCTGTCACAGCGGCTCCCCCCCCCCCCCCCCCCCCGCTACTGTGTGTGTGTGTGGGGGGGGGGTTGTCCCCCCCCCCCTCGCTACAGAGGACGGTCATCGCTACATGACGGAATAGACTCATATGGCTATGTGGCGACCGCTGCGCAGTCAGCGTGGCTTCCCCCTGCGGATCGGGGGGCGTTCGGACCGTGAATGCCCGCGCTCCTCTTCTGCAGCGGGGGGGGGGGGGGGGGCGTTCACGGTCCGAACACGGCAAATGAACCGTTTATCGCGGCGCACGCACTTCGTACTTCGTGCGCCGTACAGTTGTAATTTACCGATCGGTCAAAAGTCATTTTTTGATTACAATTTTCAGGGATAAATAATAAATTTAGCTTATAACACCTTACCTCTTCACAGCAACAGAGTCCTGGCGAACTTCTTTTCCCCATTGTCAGACAAACGCAACGCTGGTCCGCTCGTGGATCCCGGTCAAAACATAATTCCATTATTGCGGTTTTGGCGAATGATTTACGACCTTTGTCGTCAGCCTCCGTCGGTCTATGATGACGGAAGAGAATCCTAAACGTCTATTCTGCTGGAATGAGTGCAGGTCCCACTTGTGGGTGTTCTCCATGCTGCTGAGTCTGTAACAGGTTCTTCCAGCGTGCTTTTTTTTCATCTGCTGCAACAGTAAATCTCTCTTCACCCAGCCCGAACCTCTGTGCTTCAATTGGTTCCTGCATTCACAGTAGGCGGGTCCTCCTTCCTAGGTTTTCATTCATTGGTTCTTCAAGGCTTCAGAAACCCAATTCAAGGCTCTTATTAGTCGAATGAGAGGTCAATCAGATGAACTGATCTGTTCGCGGCTGTGTCTGCAGCTTTTTTTTTCAGTGGCGTGGGGCACCAGCTTCTATCTTTAAGAAGCAATTTAATCTTTAATTTCACTGTATACCTGTTTAATCACTCAAATTAATCAATAATCAGTCTCACAAATTTTCCGTGAATTCGATACCTGTGCTTGAAACAGACTCAGAATGAAATAAATTCTCAACAACTTCTCTCATTTTCACATATTTATTAAACGAAATGATTAACAGACATTGCAGTAATTTCATTAATCATAGAATCAATCTTGTAAATGACGGATCAACAATGTCATTATCTTCAGAACCAGGGTTAAACTGAGAAACCAATTTCTATCAGTTTGAGTTAACAGATTATGGAAACAACGCAAATTTATGGAGAAAGTTTACTAATTATATGAAAAGTCCTGGATTAATCTTAAGAAAATAAAAACGGAATTTTAATGAAAAGAAGAGTTATGTTAATGGCTTCTTAATTTGCATCTGATTAGATACACAAATTATTACCGAACCTCAGACGTTTAATTCAGCAGATGAATTAAAGTTTGCAGCTCACGTGATTCCTCGTTCGGCGGTGTCCTCAGCCCAAGATTTCGTGGACGTTAATATCTGCCCGCAGATGTTTTCAGGGTCCACATTTCGACCTTTAAATTCAAGCGGTCGAAGAGGCTGGATTCTGGGCTGTATGACCCACAGTTGAAACTGGGCTTGGAGCCAGATGGTGCCGACGTTTCTTCAGCGTGTGATGAACAGCTGCGCGTTGATTCCTCAGCTGCACGTGATGTGGAGAGCTGCGTCTTCTAAGAGGCCTTCGATAATAATTAAAGATATCTAATCCGATCTCAAATTAAAGAGTTTCGGACTTAAGATAAAAATGATAGCTTCTGGTGTGTGATTGGTCAAGAAAAATATGATAAAAATAAAGTCAAGATTAAAGTTTACATTAAAATTAAACAAACGGTGATTTTACAGAAAGTTTAACGAAGAAAAAGAGATAAGTAAAAATTGGAGTTTAACTCCGATTAAGAATTGAGCTAAAGAAATAGGAATTCCTAGGCATTTAAGAGAAAACGAAAAGACATTAAAATACAAAGTTACATAAACAAATTACGAGTTATCTGCTCTGTGTTCAGAAAAGCGACACGTGGTAGAAGTCTATTCAGACGGTCCTTTGTTCTTCCTTGCTCTTCCTTGCTGTGTGTAGACAATGGACAATAGAGAGAGACGAACGTCCAAAGAGATGAATCAGAGGCGAGAAGGGCAAAAGAGACTAGCCGAAAAGAGGCAGAGCAAAGAGTCTTTCGCCTTTTATAAGTTCTGTTGAGCTTCCGCAGGCTTCCGGGTTGACCGGAATCTCAGCCAATGAGCGTCCTTCGTGGGCGGCCCGATGAACTTTCAGTCCAATGAACAAACAGTCTATTGTCTGGAGCTTTTTGGGATGAAGAAGATGGGGTCTCTCTGAAGACTGATGAAATGTGATATCGGTCCCCATGAATACACACAATTTTAAATACATTGGAATATACTGTTAGACACTTATGTATAACTAAACTAACCTTAGTGTATCTTATAAGCAGTGCTTCTAAATCAACATGCAGGAATAAACATTCATTTAAACATTTTTAACATGCATATATATAAAATCACAGATTAATGCATTTCACACATATTATTGATTTTCCACATTAAAGACATCAGAGTCCATTTGCTTTTCATAGTCCTGAACAGAAGAGAAGGTTTAGAATTGAGTTTGTAATAATGTACTTTAAAATTCACTGGTTAAATCCAGCATGTCCCAGAGTTTAAGGAAATTAACTGAGTTGTGGGTCTGTGTGGCCAGGTCTGTTGCATGTTTATGGGGGCAATAAAATCAAAGCCGGACATTGGGGAAATTCCTTCGGCTGGTTTTAACAAAGGAATGGGATTTCAGCCGTGGCCTGGGGAGAAAATCTATTTTTTGACTGTCTTACTCCTGGGTGAAACAAAATGTCTTTAGGCAGAAGAATAATTATTGCTGAGCCAAAGTGAGATGATGCTACACAACATTCATCAAAGAACAGCACTGAAGCCCACTGGTCCCTTGTCCAGCGTAAATGCTCCCTTGCCCATGCAAGAAGATGACACCTCTGCCTGGTGGTGTGGTCAGGTACCCTTGGAGGTCATCTAGCACACAGACCACACTGATGTTAAATGGTTTTGAATGGTCTTGACGTGACGCTTGGGTGCCTCTCACCTCCCTTAAATGTTCCTGGAGTCGCGTGGCATTCATCATCCTGTTCTGCAGGGGTTCACAATGAAGCGGTCATCAGCGTGGGATGTGGCCAAAGGACTTCCACTTCTGTGCCTTTCTGTGACTCTTGCAGTCTCTCTGTATCTCTGTTGCAACCTGCTGATGACACTCTGTGACACTTTAAGCTTAGTGGCCACTTTCCTCTGAAAACATCCTGTTTGAAGCCTCGCAGTGGTGAGGTACTGTTGATCAGTTGTTAGGTGTCGTCTTGGTCTCATGATGTCAGAATGTGAACAGCATGATGAAGAGAACTGTTTACATACCAATTCTAATTGAACCAGAAAATTTATTGGTCAGTTCATGGATCAAACACCTGTTGTGAATTTTGCTGTTAAGCACCTTGTTGGATAACGGCAAGTTATGCAAAAAGTACTGAAACAGTGAACAGTTGGACATGTGCATTCAAAAGATTACAGAAGGTCAAATTAAATTGACCTGTAAAGGGTATAGTGCATTTTAGGTGCATCCTGAAGTTTCACCTGAAAGCTGACTATCCCCAACTTTTTGTGAGTAGTGTAGATCACTTTTCTGTTGATATTCAACACAAAAAAAAAGAACACAGGGTTTCCTTTAGTAACATTTCTCAGTGGCGGCCCGCTCTGCCAGAAATGTTACCGCCATGCCAAGAAGATATGAACTTATTAAGAAAAATATATGAAGCAATGACTATGCAAGCACGCACACGAACAACTCGCATGGCCGTCATCCGCACGGAGTTTAGAAGCGCCTCGCTCACGCGAGTTTTCCAGTCAGCAGGCAGTGTCTTGCCAAGCACGACTGTCTGACAGAAACATGAGTTTATCAAAGTACTTTAAACGTGGAAAAAAATCATAAGAGGTATGTAAGCACTGGAGGCATTTATCATGGTTTTAACCCGCTGGAAACGGGAGCAATAATGGAAGAGTCGCTTAGCTAAGAGATGTGGTTAGAATTTATATGCAGCCGGCTTCATATGAAGGGAAAGGCAAGGGGGACTGATGAATTGCTGAGGATATATTTCACCAGCCTCTACAATATTAAGTTATGTTCTGTAGGAATTGCAGGAATGAAGAGACTGGTAATTTCTCTCTTTTCTTGCACGAGCAGGCGTGCCGTTTTTATTCTCCAGCGGCAGTGACAAAAAGCAACAGCTAGACGCTAGCTCTCTTTTCACTCTAAACTGAGGTCCTTCAGC
This sequence comes from Pholidichthys leucotaenia, assembly GCA_020510985.1. Lineage (NCBI taxonomy): Eukaryota > Metazoa > Chordata > Actinopteri > Cichliformes > Pholidichthyidae > Pholidichthys > Pholidichthys leucotaenia. The sequence continues at coordinate 44,465,627 of CM035844.1, read as the reverse complement.
AGCTGCCTAGAGAGGTGCCTGGTGAGAAAGCCTGAGAGCACAGTTATAACTGCCTAAACAGATCATTCTGTACATGAACACATATTGTGGTGAATTATGTCTTTAGAGTCCACTACAGTTCTCTATGTACCTGGCAGGTTAAGATGACCGAAATTCACGAAGTCAATGACTTAAATCTGTCAACAGCCTTCAGACAGACTAAACGTGCCAACATTTGATTTCAAAATAAGGGAGGTTTTTCCTGCTGTCTGGGTGGTGTGGAGATTTCTTAAAAAAAAAAAAAAAACCCAAAAAACTATTAAATATAAAGAAATATTAAAACAAAAATAACGGCATCCTTGGTCATTTAACTTAATTTATTTCATTAACCCCTTGAACTCTGTGAATTCCGTGGGCGGTCACGTCTCTGCATCTTAGTGCGTCTCAGTGCGCACTGAAAACAAAAGCTGTATTTCTGGTCTTCCAGTACAGATACAGCCTTGTTACAGCCTGAGAAAAAAGCTGTGTAATATATTCATTTTTTGTGGTATTTTTACAAAATTTTGGCCTGAGCTTGAAAACACTTGGTTCTACATTTCTGTTGTGTTTTCCAGCCAGTATCTGACAGCTGTATGTTATTTGCAAGCATTTGTATCTAAAAAAAAACACCCAGGCAAACTTTCTTGTTACTCAGTGGCAGGAGCACTTAGAGAGATTATGACTGATTTGCCAAAAAATTCAGAGTGTTTTCTTTTAAATGAGACTAACCCCATGAAGATGCTGCAAAGGGTTGAAGAACAGCTTTTGATTTACTTTGGGCAAGTTATTTTTATGGAAGTTGAACAGAGTTCAACAGGTTAAATACAATTTTATTAATATTTTTTTTTCTTTGTAATCAGAGTTAATTTATTGTTCTGTTCTGACTGCAAAATTATGGTCAAAAATGTAAATTGTTATAAGGAAAAAGTAAAAAAAAAAATTACCAGTCTGTTTCAAATTTATCTTAAAAAAAAGTAATTTTATTTTAAAAAACAGACAAAAATTAGACATAAAATAATCCACAGATTTATAATAAAGTTTCAAATGTACAAGAAAAGTCAATTTTACAAGAGGAAATTACAAATTTGAGGAACATGGTTTCAACTTTAGATAGATTTACAGAGAAAAGTAGAAAACTCTAAGAAAATTGTTATAAATTTTTGAGAAAAACCTCAAACCCTCAAGACTGAAGTCATTACTCAAGTTTTTAAGTGGGTGCTCTTTGTACCCTTAACTCAAGTAGAAATTTTTGGTTGCCTACTTTTAATTATTAATTTAAAAGCACTGCTTTTACATGAGTAGAATTTCTGGTTACTATACTCACTTGATCATATAATTTAAGTATGCATGAGTACATTACTATTATGAATGTTTCTTTCCCTTCCCTACTCTCTCAATGGAAAAAAGAAACACTAGAATAAAAATACAAAAAATACACATATTTTTGTCATTTATGTAAACCATGACAAAAAAAAAATCCTGCAGGACAAAACATGACACTTGATATTTTCTAACCTGTTTGCATACCACCATAGACAGAGAGAGAACCTTAATTAGACAGAGCTCAAAGAGGGCAAGATGAGACAGAAGAGAGGAGCCAAGGAGAGGAAAGTGTTCAGGCAGAGGAAGGAGAGAAGGATAACACCACTAAAAAGTCTAAACACAGGATGTCTGGGTGGGACTCCAACTGGCCCAATATTCAAGCCTCAGTTGTACAATACTTCAAATGGTAAGTTCCATATGCAACGTTACTGTGTAAAATTTTAAGAAGAAATAAATAGTATAAAATTAACATATTGCAGTATGTTTACTGCAAAATGTGTTGCCACCGTGCCAAGGTCTTTTAAGCCAGAGGAAACACTGGAACAGAATAGTTGATAGCTGAATCATGAGCTAATTGAAGCTTAAAGCTCTACTTTGGACTTGTGTGCTTTGAGCTTGAAGGTGAAATTAGTTTTCAGTTACCTGCTTGAAAGGTTTTTCAATTTCTGTGAATATGAAATTGGTTTTCCATCCCTTCCATCAGCTTTTCTGCTTTTTATTTTCAGTAAACCTAAATAATTGAATCATTCTGCTGTTTGACAAGCTGCTGTTCCCTTCAGGTTTAACAGTTTTATTTGTTGGATAACACATTGAGATCACATCAAGCCACAATGCAGAAAACTTGTGAGAATTTATCATTTCTTTCTTTTAAAAAATTTTGAGAATTGCCAACTGTTGAATTTCACAGGGATGCTGAGGATGCTGTTTATGGACGAGATGGCTATGACTACGATGGCTACCGGCTGCGTGTTGAGTTTCCAAGAAGTAGTGGAGGGGGGGGACCCCCAAGAGGAAGATATGGCCCCCCATCCCGACGCTCAGAGAACAGGGTCGTTGTGTCAGGTGGGTGACTTGTTTCCTTTTCTCTTGGTTGTGCATATTTTTTTTTTAAATTATTGCTTATTTGTCTTATTTAAAGGTGATGACTGGAAATGAGACTGAATATTTTACGAAATGTAATACCGTATTTTTTGGACTATAAGGCGCACTTAAAATCCTTTAATTTTCTCAAAAATCGACAGTGCGCTTTATAATCCGGTGCGCCTTATGTATTAATTCTGGTTGTGCTTACTGACCTCGAACCGATTTTATGTGGTACACGGTGCTCAAAAATCTGTCAAAAATGTTTTAGTACGACTTTGGTAAGCTACGAAGCCGAACCGCTTGATGGATTGTCGGAGCATTACGGTAGTCAGGAGCATTACGGTAGTCAGGAGCCTCGCGGAGTAATATGTGCTTCAACATAATGGCCGGATGGCTTTTTCCACAAATCTCCATCCCTATTGATCTGCCACTCTATGCGCGCCCATCTCACCGATACTGTCAAAACCCAAGTGAAGCAAACTAATTTAGAGCTTGCCATCATTCCGGGTGGATTAACCAAAGAACTCCAACCGCTATATTGGTGTCAACAGGTCGTTCAAAGTTAAATTGCTAGCGAGTTACGCCACTATCTGCCAATGGATCGTGGATCAAAACTGCTCCTGTTTAGCTGTAATTAATATTCAAAAATGATATTTTCGGGACGAAAGAATTCAAGCGTCCCGGCATTTGTTTGCATTGTTTACTTCTCGGGGCTGCCGCCGGAGAGCGAGCCGTATTGAGTACTGAGCTAGTACCGAGCGAGTATTCTGGCCAATATGGCGATGTAAACAGCCACGGACCAAAAAAACGTACATTTGCTCGTGGAACAGGTCATTCACACTCGCAGACAATCGTGCTATATGTGTCTATAATGACTATAGATAGGATTTTCTTTCCATGCACGCAAAACAAAAAAAAAATAATTCCCAGATCCGACTACCTAGTCGATACCCAAAAGCCGATGGTGTATAGAACACGTATATTAGGATTTGTATGTGAAATTTCGGCATCGAAACTGCTCCCGTTTAGCTGGAAACGGGAGCAGTAAATACAGCTGTAAATACGTATTTACGGCTGTAAATACGTATTTACGGCTGTAAATACGTATTTACGGCTGTAAATACGGCAGCGAGCCGTATCGAGTACCGAGCGAGTATTATGGCCAATATGGCGATGAACAGCCACGGACTAAAAACGTTCCGCCTGCTCGTGGAACAGGTCATTTTCACTCGCAGACAATTGCACTATATGTGTCTATAATGACTATAGATAGGATTTTCTTTCCATGCATGCAAAAAAAAAAAATTTTTCCCGGCTCCGACTACCTCGCTTTAATGCGCCTTATAATCCGGTGTGCCTTATGTATGAAATTAGACCATCAAATAGACCGTTCATTGATATTGCGCCTTATAATCCAGTGTGCCTTATAGTCCCAAAAATACGGTACTTGTAGAATGAAATAGAATTTAAGATATTGTTATGCTCAGGTACAAATCACAGTAACTGTAGTTATGGTCAATTATAAGAAGGTTAAGGTAAACAGATGAATCTCATAAACTAACTAGAGGGCACTCAGAGAGCTCATACCTCTGCCAAAGCCCTATCTCACAGCATTGAGGACAGTGAAAAATTGATCCAGAATCTGCATCCTGACCCAGATCACATCCAGAATCTAATCGATAGATGTACTTTATTGATCCCAAACTGGGAAATTACAGTGTAACAGCAACATGACAGTAGACGACCAAAACGACAGAAACACACGGCATAAAAAAAAAGAAATTACCCATGAAAAGTAAAACTGCCTCGATAACTTATATACATCACAGATGAATAGATGATGATCGTATAGATACATGAATCGTACTTGCTGTACAATGCAGGACTATGAGGCGCGGGGTGCACTGTGAGGTACCAATTAGACTGCAAGGTGCAGTATGGCAGCATTGTTATGAACAGAATTCAACATTAGGGTGAGTTATTGTACAGTGAAATGGCATGTGGCAGAAAAGATTTCCTGTGTGACTGTTTGGCAGTGAAGCTGTAGCAGTCCGCTAGAGAAAGTGCTCAGGTTCAGGTTACTTTATTTGTACCCGTAGGTAGATTTGTTTTGCAGTCTGGTGACATCCATATTTACAAGCCACTAATTACATTCAACATAGACACAAACACAGGCACACATGAAGCTGACTATAAACATGATAAAAAATACTCAAGGCTCCATCAAACAGGGTATAAAAAGACAAAGAGATGAGGGAGAAACCAGAGGTAAGAGAGAAGGGTCATATTAAAGTTAAAAGTTAGAAACTAGTCAGAGGTTAAAAAACTCAAAGGTCTAAAACCCAATAAAATACTTAGAACCCAATGACATCATACAAAATAAGTAAATATAAAATGAAGTTAATAAATAGGTACCTAAATTATGTACAATATATTTTTATAGCTTGTTCAACTCTTTGACAGCAGCAGGGACAAAGCTGTTTTTGTAGCGCTGGGTTTTAGTTTTTGGGACAGCAAACCTCCGTCTGGAGGGAAGAAGTTGAAAGTTGCAGTGCAAAGGGTGGGAGTCATCATTTAAAATGGAGGTAGCCATCCTCTGTACTTGTCTGGTGTACAGGGATGTCAGGCTCAGCTGTGACTCACCAAGCAAACGACTGGACCATCTAACTACCTGATCCAAGGATTTCCTCTGTTTCAGTTTTATCTGACCAAACCATGACACTACAGAAAAGGATAAAACAGATTCAATAAAAGCCCGATAAAACATTGTCATTATGGTTCGGTCACTTTGGAAGCGTGCAAGTTTCCTCAAACAATGCAAATTTTGCTGACCCTTTTTGCACACCCTTTCACAGTTCACTTCAAAGTTTAAATTACTATCAATAATCGTCCCAAGATATTTGTACGATTGTACACATTCGGTGGTCTGGCCGAATGTGTACAATTCTCTGCTGTCTGTCCAGTGTATGGTGGAGGGGGTGATCAGGAATGGGTTCATTTGTAGCACAAGGGCCACCTCTGGTAAAGATTTTATCAAAATCTATTAAGTAGATTTTACATAATCCTGCTCACAGACAGCCAAACAAACCAACATGAGAACGTTACCTCCTTGGTGGAGGTATACAGTGATCCCTCGCTACTTCGCGCTTCACCTTTCGCGCCCTCAGTGCATCGCGGATTTTTCAAAAATATTCATCAAAAATTCAAAATTGAGAAATAATGGGCGGGCGCTAGCAGAAGGCAGGGAGACTACATTAGACCATCAGGTATCAACACGGAGAGCCGCACAACTCAAAAAATCCACCTCTCTGTTCGCTGTTCTCGTGTTGGCTCGGCTCGGAAATCTCGCAAGCTGATTGGCCGAGACGTTTCACCCCGCAAGCTGATTGGCCGAGACGTTTCACCCACCTCCTCTCCCTGCCGAGCGCCCATGAAGGGAAGGAAGACCGCATTCATTGCTCTTTATTGCTCGTGTTACGTAGTCTCGCAGCGTGGAACTTTTTGCTGTTCTCTTGTGCCATTTTGTGCGAAATAGTCTTCCCGTCGAGCCACTACGCCGCCTCCTGCAGCTTCTCCAGCTCTATCGGAAGCTGCCCTCGATGATCCTGCGCTTCTAGCACCTGACGATGAGGCGTCACCTGAGGAGCAGTAAAGCTCTCATTAACCTGTGAAGTAAATCATCTTCATCTTTAGTTACGTATCTTGTTATAAGAATAAAAGAGTTCTAAAAACATATTTATGTACACTTTATTTACATCTACGTATGTATGTACACGTACACACACACACACACACGTATCATATGCGAGAGAGAGAGTGAGAGAATGAACGTACGTATTATTTATGGATGACGTCATTAGGGGTGACGCTACTTTGCGGTTTTTCACTTTTCGCGGTCGGTTCTGGAACCTATTAACCGCGATAAGTGAGGGATCACTGTATATTGGTGTAAGTGCTTTTAAAAAGCAGCAATCAGACCATCTGGTACCATCAAGAGCTTGGACACAGATACTTAGAAGGGGTGAGAAATTGATGCACAGTAGTATTGTGATACTTTGTGGTGGTGATTAGGGCTGTGCGATATGACAGAAATTTCATATCACGATATAAGTCATCTTATATCACGATAACGATATATCACGATGTACATTTTCCGTAAATTCTACAGTTTAGAAAATCACAAAAAGGACCATCTTTTTTACATGCACCTTTTCCTCATAATTTTGCAGTGTTGTTATAGAATAGTTTTTTTTTTAATGTGCAGTTGAGACTTGATTCTCATAAATTTCAGGTTTTTCTTCTAAATCATGTATGAATAAAAAATAATAAGTTAAATATTTCTTGAGCCAGAGGAGAATAGCAAAAAAAGGTAGCATTAAAAAAATGTCTGAAAATGAGAAAATTACTCATCGCTCCTATCTACAGATATAAATTAGCTGTTAGTTTAAATCAGTGACAATGTAAGTGTAGATTTAAGCCTGATGACTGCTATTCTGGCCTAATTTAACTTGTTTGCTTTAGGGCTGAAACGATTAGTTGACATTATCGATCAGGTCAACGATAAAAATTTGTCAACAAATTGTTTAATTATAAAGTTTATATGCATGCCGCGGTTTAGCTGTAACCAGCAGGAGCAAGCTCCATTTAACCGGAACTGCAATACACGACCGGAACTGCTGAGGACAGTAGCGCCTCTGTTGTCTGGCATGCATGAACAATTTCCAGTGAAGAAGAAGAGGAGCACAGCATGGCGAAGCGTGTGTTAAGTTCTGTTTTCGCTATTGTTACAGAGTTGAAGTGCGAAGCGGCTGTATTTGTCTCTGCAACGCAGAGAAAGGAGAATAAAGACCCACTGTTGTGAAGGTATTAACGTGTGCTCCATGTCTAATTGGCTGCAGAACCTACCTAGAGCAAAGCCTGTTACCAGCTAAGGAGCCAGGCTAAAATACGGACATTTAGCTTTAATTCACATGGAGTCCCGGGAGCCTCATCACCATCTGCTGGGTAAGTTTTACCGAGTAAAGAAAGTTAGCGCCACTTATATTCAATGGCCAACTGTTTCAAGCTTTAGAAAAATGACAATACTGTTAGTATGTGCTGTTAATGTTAGTTTACCTGTTTGACAATAAACTCTCTGGTTGCTGAGGGTTGAGTTGTCATGGCTAACGTGTTGAATGCAGTGACTGAATTACAGGAGTCGCTATCGCTTTTTCATCTTTGTTAATATTAGCCCTTGTTCTGAATATTAGTTACACTGTGTCCAGCTGAGACAAAATGGCATTTAAATGCCTCCCGTCCACGGGAGACGGAACATTAAGAGGTATTAAACAGCGGCTGAGGTGAAATATGCAGCCCCAGCAAGAAGCAGAGATGGTGGACATGAGAAAAATAAACGCGACAAGTAGACTAGTTGAAAAAAATAGTCATTAGATTAGTCGACAACGAAAATAATCTTTAGTTGCAGCCCTAGTTTGCTTCTTCGTAAAAATATTTCAGATTGGTCATGATCTGAAAATCAAAGACACAAATGTAATAAAATACATGTGATGGCTTCAGCTTTATTCATTATCACTACTTGACTAAACTTACTAGAAATCAAATAAATTACATTAAGAGCCAACTTGCTCCTCCAACCCATTTTAATTTATTTATTTTGCGTGTATGTGCCACCATCATGCACTTTGGCAGGTTGAATACATTTTTTTCCAGACAAAATGAAGAAATTTAGTAATTTAAACCAAAGAAACGATGGTCTGATACACTGTTTCCAATTAGCACAACTTGGCACCGTCATTTAGCATTTGCTGTTTTATAATTAGGCATGGTATTAACGTTACTTACCTCCTATTAAAACAAGGTTAGCAGACTATCCTCTCTGATGCAGCACAATGGAAAGCAGTCCCACATCCTCTCTGGCAAACAGGAGTAGCGGGCTAGTGACTGTTTGACCAAACTGGGATTTCAGAGTTGGCAACCACCGGATAGCCTAGCCGCACATGCTGCACGCACTGTGGGGGAGAGGTGGGGCGCTGACAAGTAGTGTAAGGAGCTTTTCTGAAGAAACGTGTGTGTGTGTGCATTTTAAATAACGATATAAATGATAGACGTTTTTATATCGTCATCCGATATATATCGTCATATTGCACAGCCCTGTTGGTGATACTGATTCAGACACTATATTTCCCTCCGCCAAGGAGGTTATGGAATTGGGGTGGTTTGTCTGTCTGGAATTGGAAATTGGAATTGAATTCAATCTTGTGACTTCTAAAGATTCACAGCCCTACTTATTACCTCCACTAAGGAGGTAATGTAATGAGGGTGGTTTGTCTGTTTGATTTTTAGCAGGATTATGCAAAAACTAGTGGATGGATTTTGATGAAATTTTCAGCAGAGGTAGCCCTTGGGCCAAGAATGAACCCATTAAATTTTGGTGATGATCCCAGAATTTTGGGCTAGAGAGGAACCCATAACATTTTGGTGATGATCCGACAATGCATACCTCCACCAAGGCTCTTATCTTCTCATACTGTGTTAGTAAGAATTCTCCAAAACAAACCCATTATATTTTGAAGGTGATCCATGAGAGACGGAAGGATCCTTGGCGGAGGTGCAGTGGGGCAAAAAAAGTATTTAGTCAGCCACCAATTGTGCAAGTTCTCCCACTTAAAAGATGAGAGAGGTCTCCAATTTTCATCATAGGTATACCTCAACTATGAGAGACAAAATGAGAAAAAAAAATCCAGAAAATCACATTGTCTGATTTTTAAAGAATTTATTTGCAAATTATGGTGGAAAATAAGTATTTGGTCAATAACAAAAGTTCATCTCAATACTTTGTTATATACCCTTTGTTGGTAATGACAGAGGTCAAACGTTTTCTGTAAGTCTTCACAAGGTTTTCACACACTGTTGCTGGTATTTTGGCCCATTCTTCCATGCAGATCTCCTCTAGAGCAGTGATGTTTTGGGGCTGTCGCTGGGCAACACGGGCTTTCAACTCCCTCCAAAGATTTTCTATGGGGTTGAGTTCTGGAGACTGGCTAGGCCACTCCAGGACCTTGAAATGCTTCTTACGAAGCCACTCCTTCATTGCCCGAGCGGTGTGTTTGGGATCATTGTCATGCTGAAAGACCCAGCCACATTTCATCTTCAATGCCCTTGCTGATGGAAGGAGGTTTTCACTCAAAATCTCACAATACATGGCCCCATTCATTCTTTCCTTTACACTGATCAGTCGTCCTGGTCCCTTTGCAGAAAAACAGCCCCAAAGCATGATGTTTCCACCCCCATGCTTCAAAGTAGGTATGGTGTTCTTTGATGCAACTCAGCATTCTTTCTCCTCCAAACACGACAAGTTTTTTTTTTTTTTACCAAAAAGTTCTTATTTTGGTTTCATCTGACCATATGACATTCTCCCAATCCTCTTCTGGATCATCCAAATGCTCTCTAGCAAACTTCAGACGGGCCTGGACATGTACTGGCTTAAGCAGGGGGACACGTCTGGCACTGCAGGATTTCAGTCCCTGGTGGCGTAGCGTGTTACTGATGGTAGCCTTTGTTACTTTGGTCCCAGCTCTCTGCAGGTCATTCACTAGGTCCCCCCGTGTGGTTCTGGGATTTTTGCTCACCGTTCTCATGATCATTTTGATCCCACGGGTGAGATCTTGCATGGAGCCCCAGATCGAGGGAGATTATCGGTGGTCTTGTATGTCTTCCATTTTCTAATAATTGCTTCCACAGTTGATTTCTTCACACCAAGCTGCTTACCTATTGCAGATTCAGTCTTCACAGCCTGGTGCAGGTCTACAATTTTGTTTCTGGTGTCCTTTGACAGCTCTTTGATCTTGGCCATAGTGGAGTTTGGAGTCTGACTGTTTGAGGTTGTGGACAGGTGTCTTTTATACTGATAACGAGTTCAAACAGGTGCCATTAATACAGGTAACAAGTGGAGGACAGAGGAACCTCTTAAAGAAGTTACAGGTCTGTGAGAGCCAGAAATCTTGCTTGTTCGTAGGTGACCAAATACTTAATTTTCCACCATAATTTGCAAGTAAATTCTTTAAAAATCACACAATGTGATTTTTTTTGGATTTTTTTTCTCATTTTTTCTCTCATAGTTGAGGTATACCTATGATGAAAATTGGAGACCTCTCTCATCTTTTAAGTGGGAGAACTTGCACAATTGGTGGTTGACTAAATACTTTTTTGCCCCACTGTACATGCTCTGAGTGCTTTTCTAGTTTGATATTTTATTAAAAATTATTAATATACAGTGGTGTGAAAAAGTGTTTGCCCCCTTCCTGATTTCTCTTTTTTTTTTTTTTGTATGTTTGTGTTTGTCACACTTAAATGTTTCAGATCATCAAATTTAAATAGACAAAAATAACACAAGTAAACACAAAATGCAGTTTTGAAATGAAGGTGTTTATTATTAAGGGTAAAAAAAAAAAAAAAAAAAATCCAGACCTACTTGGCCTTGTGTGAAAAAATGACCCCCCCCCCCCCCCGTTAAAACATAAATTAACTGTGGTTTATCACATCTTTGGAAAGCTGAGTTCAATTTCTCTAGCCACCACACCCAAGCCTGATTACTGCCACACCTGGTCTCAATCAAGAAATCACTTAAAAGCTCGACATCATGTTGTGATCCAAAGAAATTCAGGAACAAATGAGAAACAACGTAATTGAGATCTGTCGGTCTGGAAAAGGTTTTAAAGCCATTTCTAAAGCTTTGGGACTCCAGCGAACCACAGTGAGAGCCAATATCCACAAATGGCGAAAATATGGAAAAGCAGTGAACCTTCCCAGGAGTGACGGGCCTACCAAAATTACCACAAGAGCACAGCATCGACTCATCCAAGAGGTCACAAAAGACCCCACAACAACATCCAAAGAACTGCAGGCCTCACTTGCCTCAGTTAAGGTCATTGTTCATGACTCTACCATAAGAAAAAGACTGGGCAAAAATGGCCTGCATGGCAGAGTTCCAAGACGAAAACCACTGCTGAACAAAAAGAACATAAAGGCTCGTCTCAGTTTTGCCAGAAAACGTCTTGATGATCCCCAAGACTTTTGGGAAAATACTCTGTGGACTGATGAGACAAAAGTTGAACTTTTTGGAAGGTGTGTGTCCCATTACATCTGGCATAAAAGTAACACAGCATTTCAGAAAAGGAACGTCATACCAACAGTAAAATATGGTGGTGGTAGTGTGATGTCTGGGGTTGTTTTGCTGCTTCAGGACCTGAAAGACTTGCTGTGGTAAGTGGAACCATGAATTCTGCTGTCTACCAAAAATCCTGAAGGAGAATGTCCGGCCATCTGTTCGTGACCTCAAGCTGAAGCGCACTTGGGTTTTTTGATCCAAAACACACCAGCAAGTCCACCTCTGAATGGCTTAAGAACAAAATGAAGACTTTGGAGTGGCGTAGTCAAAGTCCTGACCTGAATCTGATTGAGATGCTGTAGCATGACCTTAAAAAGGCGGTTCATTCTCAAAAACCCTCCAGTGTGGTTGAATTACAACAATTCTGCAAAGATGAGTGGGCCAGAATTCCTCCAGATCGCTGTGAAAGATCCATTGCCAGTTATTGCAAACGCTTGATTGCAGTTGTTGCTGCTAAGGGTGGCCCAACCAGTTATTAGGTTTAGGGCACAATCACTTTTTCCACACAGGGCCATGTAGGTTTGGATTTCCCCCCCCCCCCCTTAATTATAAACACCTTCATTTAAAAACAGCATTTTGTGTTTACTTGTATTATCTTTGTCTATTATTTAAATTTGTTTGATGATCTGAAACATTTAAGTGCGACAAACATACAAAAAAACGAGAAATCAGGAATGGGGCAAACACTTTTTCACATCACTGTATGTTTCAAATACAAACTTAACTATTTAGGTACCAGAGTAATAAAAACCACTTGACTTTTCAGTCCATTACAGGGATGGCAATGTTCCGCCGATCCGCGGATTTCCGCCTATTTATTTTCAAATTGATCATTTCTGTGAATCGTCTAAATCCGTTGAGAAAATTTTAGGGGGGGTAAGGTACCTTATTGTTACCGATTTTAGCGAAAATCAACATGATTAAATAAGCGCTCGGCGCTTCCCCAGGTCAAGTCTCCCGCGATAACCCGGATGTACTCGAGCTACTGCTGTATTGTAAACAGCCCTGCGATTGGATAGTTGCAAACGATTGGACCAATCAAATGGCTCGTTGTATGCTTTGTCAAAAATTCATGGCGGCTTGTTCTCAGGGATGTGATTTTTCCGGTAATTCGCCGAATTCCGCTTTATTTTATCTTCCAGGAAGATAAAGTACGTTAGCGACTTGTGGTCCACGAACGCAGTGAAGGTGCGCCCTTTCAGGCAGAACTGGAAGTGGCGTATGGCCAGGTGGGTTGCACGGTGGCGCAGTGGTTAGCACTGCGGCAGCACAGTTTACCCTTGGCCGGGGGATTGTGGGGATCGTGGGATCGTGGGTTCGATCCCAGCCCCCGACCAACAGTGATCTGTGTGGAGTTTGCATGTTCTCCCCGTGTTGCGTGGGTTTACTCCGGGATTTCTCCGGTTTCCTCCCACATGCCATAAACATGCATGTTAGGTTAACTGGCTGTTCTAAATTGTCCCTAGATATCTGTTTCCTATAGGCCCTTAGAATAGAGGGTTAGTATTAATGAAAGCGCTTTGAGTGGTCTTTGTGACTAGAAAAGCGCTATATAAGTGCAGGTTAGTTAGTTAGTTAGGTGGAGAGCCATTAACTCTCTGTCGAACACCCTGTATTTACGCTCACTGTCGTGCAAAGACCTGCTTAAAAAAAAAAAGGTGAGCGGCTGCCAAGAACTGGCAACGCATTGCTCCACGACGGCCGCTATGCCCATGTCCGAGGCGTCGGTAGTGAGCGCTGTTTTAACCTCAGAACGCCTGCTCCTGTTCAGAAGTCCAGTCGACTCTGTCCGCCGGTTTCCGTTTCTTGAGTGCGGCGTACAACGGCTGTATGAGCTGGGCTGCACGGGGGAGGAAACTGTTATAAAAGTTAACCATCCCCAAAAACTCCCGCAGCGCCATGACATTGATGTTGAGGAGAAAAAAATGGCAAAACAATTTAGTTACATTACTTTTATGATTCCAAACAGTTTGAAATTGACAGTGCACAGTGGATATTGACTCATAACTTTTGAATATTTCTAAGACTTGGCTGCATCAGTGATTGTGCAAAATGAACTGCTCAAGACTCAATGGAGATTGAAACTGGTGATCTGAAATGAATGCTGAAATTATAAAAAGTAATGGTATGTTGGAATTTTATTTCTATTGTGGAATAGATAAAATTAACTTATTTTGATTTGATCAAGTGTTAAAGCATGTGATGGATAATGCTTGTTGGAATATTTTTTTTGGAATGCTATCTTCTTGGAACATAAGTCAATATTATACAGTAATAAGTGGCATTCAGCTGTTTGTTTTATGTCATTTAAGCACAGTTCTGGTACTTAAAAATCATAAAAACCCAGGAGCTTCGGGGGGCTTCACCCCCCTTGCCCCCCCACCGGGGCTCTGCCTCGGACCCCGCTGGTGGACTGCGTCCCCCAGGCCCCCTGCTAAATTTTTAGATAATTTCCCCAACCCCAAATCACATCCCTGGTTCATTTTGGAATTCTGAGCTTCCGATATTGTTTTCAGCGGAATTATGAGATTTTTGTCGAAGGATCAGGAGTCATCAGTGCTAGAAATAGACAAAAGTGTCAAAAATAAGTTCCGATGGAATTGGCTTGAGAGAAAAGTGACGGTAAAGGTGAAAAGTTAGTAAGTTAACTTTTCATTAAATTTAATGATTTATCTAAGTCTAGTATTTCATTTTTTTAAATCATTTTTTTCAGTCTAAATTACTTCTGTTTTACTGAAAACCTCCCAGCTTCAGGGGGGCTGCGCCCCCCAGCCCCCCCATAAGTCAATTGACCAAATTAGATTTCAGCTGAAATCAGAATTTCCTGTTGCCATCCCTGCCATTAGATGGTGCTAGGGTTGGGGCCAAAGATTAATTCAGTGTAGTATCGCAATAATGCACTGATCCCTAAATGCGCGTACCGAACTTTTATTAATTATAATATATGGTATCGCAGTACTTAAAGACACACTCCTGTGGCTATAAATCTCCTGTAAAAACAAATCTACATGGTCTAAAATGGTATCTTATGCCCCTTTTTTTGTTTTGTTTTACAAAAAAAAAATTATTGTTTTACAGGTCCCCCCCCCCCAACAAATAAATAAAAAAAAAAAAAAAGAATCCGTGTCTAGACCCAAAACTCATACCACAAGGCTAATGTGGCTAGTGCTACATTAAATAAGATAAGATGAGATAAGCCTTTATTAGTCCCACAATGGGGAAATTCCAGGATTGCAACAGCACAGGGACAGCAACACTCGCAACAATCAGAAGGCAAGAGAAAAACAAGAGCAGCGAGTATACATATGTACATATAAATATAAATATATATATATAGACACACAGTGCGGAGCATTGTAGCTAGATGGAATAAATATATGAGTATATAAACACACAGTGCGGAGCATTGTAGCTAGATGGAATAAATATATGAGTATATAAACACACAGTGCGGAGTATTGTAGCTAGATGGAATGAATATGTGAATATATAAACACACAGTGCGAACTAGCCTGGAGGATAGCTTCAGTTAGGCCATCAAGTCCTGATTGGCTCAGTACTACCCATGTGCCAGCGGCTGTACATATCTACATCACTAAAAACACTCCGTTTAAACTCGCCTTTTTGTGGGGGGCAGGGTTTAAGTGAAACTTTACAGCAATAAAACAGATATGAGACGTTTGAGTGATTTCTCTCTTGAATATGTCTTGGAAGTTATAAAAAAAACATGTTACAGACAGTTAAGGGGGAAAAAAAAAACCAACTAGATTTTTGGTGGAGTGTCACTTTAAGGAATCAGTACTGTGATATTTCATTATGACCCAAGTATTGCGGTGCATATTGTATCATGAGGTCCGCCATGATTCCCACCCCTAACATTTAGGTTACTCAAGAGAAAGTTTTGAGACTCTGCTTATCTAGCATAGCTATAGAGGTTACACTGATTCCTTGAAATTGAAGCATTTAATTATGCATAAACAATAGTCATCAATGCATGTCTGTATTTTTCATCATCACGGAATTTATATATCTTACACTTTACTGTTTCAGTTTTGTTTTTTTGTTTTTTTTTATCCTTGCAGGTCTTCCTCCTAGCGGGAGCTGGCAGGACCTGAAGGATCACATGCGGGAAGCAGGTGATGTATGTTATGCTGATGTGTTCCGTGACGGCACTGGAGTAGTGGAGTTTGTACGCAAAGAAGACATGACCTACGCTGTTCGTAAATTGGATAACACCAAGTTTCGTTCTCATGAGGTATGAAAAGGATCTCAGGTTTACACTAACACGTTGAGGAGTGGCTCAATGGTTATTTTGAGCAAGTTTTACTACCTGAACACATGAACAGCAGTCCAGCTGGAGAACTTCTGTGAGTTTTGATGGGTAGGAAAAGGCAGTTTCAGAAGAGGAGGTTTCTTAGTGTCTCAAGTAGTCAAACTAAACTGTAATGACAAAGTAAGAGAGGTTGGCAAGCTCATATGCAGGCTGGCAAGTAAGCTCTTTCAGTGAATGCTATGTGGCAGTTTTTCTTTCAGGGTGTCAGTTTGCGTTCCAAAAAGGTAAAAAAAAAAAAAATCAAAGGAAAGATGGCAACAAAACCTATGTTTTGGCAATTTAATGTGAAAATTTCATAAAGTATCCTCAAATAGTATTTAAGTTACGGCATTACAGTAAACATAGGTACTCTAACGCATGTACAGGGCTACGGAGAATACACAGACATCACAACATGCTTTGAGTATGACGGGAGTAGGGCTGTCACAGTGGGGGAATTTTCCCTGCGGTGATGGTGGATAGCTCAACAGCGTGGTATGCAGTATTATTGCAAATGTTTTTAGGACCCTGTGGTTTTGTAATTTAGGCAGGGTTCATAACTTATGGGGAAAATGATGGAAGCTATGTTGAGAATCGCTGCAGCTCTGCTCGTAACTTTAGGTGCGTGTGTGACAGAGCTCTTCCTACAGTCATGAACTGCTGATTCTGTAAAAAAAAAAAAGATAATTTTCATAAAGCAGTGGCGGTAACTCCAGCATTTCAGCTACTGGGTGTATGGTTTGGTTGGCGACAGCTGCAACCTTCAACTTATTTAAACAGGACAGACTCCGTGCAGGACCCCGCGTGGCTCTCGTCTCCGTGACTAATGCTGCTGTCCGAAAAATCACTTTCACATAGCAAACAAGCAGTGCACTATGGAGTAGCAGAGCTTAATTGTCAGGATCATGAACACTCAGAAGAAGCTCATCCAGCCATTATTAAATTTAAGATATTTTCTCACCTTTTTAATGGTAAGTCTGATATTTTAAAATTATTTTAGTTTTGTGTTTTAACTTGTTTTTGGGTTTTTAAAATTATTTTTATCTATCAACTTTCTTTTATTCCATTTTATTGTGCAGCGCTTTGTGACTAGATGTCTCTGAAAAGCACTTCATGAATAAACTTTACTTACTTGACACTTGGAGAAAAAGCTCCATGCCGGTGTCCCTTTAGCTTAGCTGTTGCTAATGCTGCTCTGAGACGTGTGTGGCCCGCCGTATTCCGAGTGGTTTTTCTTTTTTTTTATGCAGTGCTTCTTGCGGGTTGTGTGTCATGTCAAGGTCTATCCTGGGCAGCTCGGTGGTGCAGTGGTTAGCACTGTGGCATCACAGTAAGAAGGTCATGGGTTCGATCCCACCCCCTGACCATCAGTGACCCTTCTGTGTGGAGTTTGCATGTTCTCCCCGTGTCTGCGTGGGTTTACCTCGGGTAATCCGGTTTCCTCCCACAGACCAAAAACATGCAAGTTAGGTCAATTGGAGACTCTAAAGTGGTCCTCAGTGTGAATTCAAGATTCAAAGGCTTTATTATCATGTGCACAGTTAAGAAATGCTACATTTCCTGAGCAATAAAATTCTTACTTTGCTCTCAGAACAAATGCCAAGGTAATAGGTACACAACGATACTAATAAGGTAATAACACAATAGCTCAATCCTAATACTAATGGATGCTAATAACACACACCAACACAGAGTAGGCACTTAGGACTCCGAAGCACGTCTTGATACTAAATACTAATACTAATGAGTACTAGTAACACACATTAGGCAATTTGGGCAGCTAAAGCAGTTAATGCATTCAAACAAGAGGAATGAAATTGAAATTCACTGGATGACTATAGTGGTAGTGGTATATTGATATCAGAGATGATGCTAACTTGAGATGGCATAAACCTACAGTGCAGCCGGAAAGTATTCACAGCGCTTCACTTTTTCCACATTTTATGTTACAGCCTTATTACAGAAGGGATTAAATTCATTTTTTCCTCAAAATTCTACTCACAATACCCCATAATGACAATGTGAAAAAATTTTTTTTGAGATTTTTGCAAATTTATTAAAAATAAAAAAACTTAAGAAATCACATGTACATAAGTATTCACAACCTTTGCCATGAAGCTCAAAATTGAGCTCAGGTGCATCCTGTTTCCACTGATCATCCTTGAGATGTTTCTACAGCTTAATTGGGGGTCCACCTTTGGTAAATTCAGTTAATTGGACAGGATTTGGAAAGGCACACACCTGTCTGTATAAGGTCCCACAGTTGACAGTGCATGTCAGAGCACAAACCAAGCATGAAGTCAAAGGAACTGTCTGTAGACCTCCGAGACAGGATTGTCTTGAGGCACAAATCTGGGAAGGGTACAGAAAAATTTCTGCTCCTTTGAAGGTCCCAATAAGCACAGTGGCCTCCATCATCCATAAATGGAAGAAGTTCAGAAGCACTGGGAGTTTTCCTAGAGCTGGCCGGTGGTCTAAACTTAGCGATTGGGGGAGAAGGGCCTTAGTCAGGGAGTTGGCCAAGAACCCGATGGCCACTCTGTCAGAGCTACAGCATTGCTCTGTGAGGAGAGGAGAACCTTCCAGAAGGACAACCATCTCTGCAGCAGTCCACCTATCAGGGCTGTATGGTACAGGTACATCTCAAAAAATTAGAATGCCATGAAAATTTCAATATTTTTTCACTCATTTCAGAAAGTGAAACCCATGGAAGCCAACTGCTTCCTAGCTTTCAAAGCTGGCTGCAAATCACCAAGACAAGCTATGACTTCACTTGACTGGGTGTTTGCATTGCACCCTCTAGTGAACTGAAAGTGATATTGATTAACTGAAAACCCAAAAGTATATGTGTGCACTTTCTTTTTTGTTTTTAATAAAAGATCGATCCGTGCATTTATGGATCGATGCATTTCCACCAGTCCCAAGTATCACAATCCATCACTGAATCAATCTTTTTTCCCCACCCCTAGTATATTTTAAGGATGAACCAATCCGCCATATCGGGTTCAATCCAGGCAAAATGGCTGGATCAGTAAGGAATAAAAGTAATTTACTGATCCAATACATTAATAAAATGAAGGTGCGATTACATTCTCAGCCGCGTTGGGCACGGCTTCTGTGAGCAAAGGCAACAAGTGTCGCATCACTGGAGCCTGTCTGTGGGACTCGCCTCAGTATGTTGCTGTGTGATCCCAGCATTTACAATTTTACACCACCAACTTGATAAAACACTTGCAAAAGTATCACTGCAAAGGAGTATGCTGAATTCTGTCGTGTGTTGCGCAGCAGCAGCTGTTACTTTTCCAGCTCAGGCAGCTGGATGCTAAAAGTGAAACTTAAAAAGAATGAAACTGAATGTAAAAACCAGACTGGAGCGTACCTTTCAGGGAAGAGTCTTACAGTTGATGAGAGGTAGGTAACAGAAACATAAATAGCAATTTTTTTGTGTATTTTGTATACTTTATTAATGCCAGAGGGTGCAAGGCTACATGAACATGAAATGGAACAGGAATGACTTCAAAATAAGAGCAGACCTAAAAACTAAGAATGGACAGGGAATAATATCATAAACACTACTAAATAAACTGAGGACCAGGAGAATAATGATAATGGATGACGAAAATACAACTTAAAGGGTTAGTTCCTTTATTTTCAGATCTAGAGCATTTTTACCTCATGCATGAAGTGGCACTTTGAGTTTCATCTGAATGTTTACTTAAATACTCAGCTTCAAAGTTTTCTATAAACTTGCACTTAAAACTTCAGAATGCATGTTTACATAGTGCTGACCAGTGAAATGCTGCCAGTGTTACAAAGTTTAAAATAAAAAAGCAGCAGCATTGCTAAACAGTCAAATTTGTAATATATTCTTTGACTTTTAGATTTCTGTTTTTATGTGTACAAAATGCAACTAGTCATTAACAAGGTATGTTCTGTACCTTCATTGTTTTAAATAAGAGAGAAAGTATCGGGTTTGGGTCGGTATCGGCCGATACACAAAGTCACAGTATCGATATCGGTCTTGAAAAAGTGGTATCTGCTCACTCCTAGTATATTTACCTCCCAGTTCCACCGTTTGGACAAAAATGGACATATCATTTCATGTCAAAATTTTTTTAATTTTTTTTTTTTTAACCATTTACATCACCAAGGGCAGAAAATATTTTTTTATTGACTAAAATATTCACATAAATCTTCTTAAATGTTTGCATAAATTATAAACTAGAAAAGCACTCAGAGCGCATACCTCCACCCAGGCTACTTCAAGGTCCTTGGTGGAGGTATGCAGTTGGGATTATCACCAAAATTTAATGGCTTCATCCTTGGCCCAAGGGCTACCTCTGGTGAAAATTTCATCAAACCACCCCGATTACATTACTTCCTTAGTGGAGGTAATAAGTAGGGCTGTGAATCTTTAGAAGTCACAAGATTGAATTCAGTTCCATTTTTGGTGGTCATAATTCTATTCAGAATCGATTTTTGATTCACATTTTAGATTAGATTCAACTTTATTGTCATTACACATGTATGAATACACGGTAACGAAACACAGTTTAGCATCCAATCAGAAGTGCAAAGGACAGCAGTGCAGTATATACAGTAATTGACAGTATGTGCAATTTAGATAGATAGTTTATTTCGAACACAAAAATATAACAAATACAAGCAAATGGCAAATGCAATAAAGTAACAGTACAGTGATCCCTCGCTACTTCGCGCTTCACCTTTCGCGCCCTCAGTGCATCGCGGATTTTTCAAAAATATTCATCAAAAATTCAAAATTGAGAAATAATGGGCGGGCGCTAGCAGAAGGCAGGGAGACTACATTAGACCATCACGTGTCAACACGGAGAGCAGCACAACTCTGTTCGCTGTTGTCGTGTTGGCTGGGCTCGGAAATCTCGCAAGCTGATTGGCCGAGACGTTTCACCCCGCAAGCTGATTGGCCGAGACGTCTCACCCACCTCCTCTTCCTGCCGAGCACCCATGAAGGGAAGAAAGACCGCATTCATTGCTTTTTATCGCTCGTGTTACTTAGTCTCGCCGCGTGGAACTTTTTGCTGTTCTCTTGTGCCATTTTGTGCGAAATAGTCTTCCCGTCGAGGCACTACGCCGCCTCCTGCAGCTTCAGCTCTATCGGAAGCTGCCCTCGATGATCCTGCGCCTCCAGCACCTCACGATGAGGCGACACCTGAGGAGCAGTAAAGCTCTCATTAACCTGTGCAGTAAATCATTTTCATCTTGAGTTACGTATCTTGTTATAAGAATAAAAGAGTTCTAAAAACATATTTATGTACACTTTGTTTACATCTACGTATGTATGTACACGTACACACACACACACGTATCATATGAGAGTGAGAGAATGAACGTACGTATTGTTTATGGATGACGTCATTGGGGTGACGCTACTTCGCGGTTTTTCACTTTTCGCGGTCGGTTCTGGAACCCATTAACCGCGATAAGTGAGGGATCACTGTATACACTGTTCGAAAGGGAGAAGGAAGAAGTGAACACTTATTAATTCCATCTCCTCTTTTCCATAGATACACCCATGTGAATTTTATACAAATTACCACCTTTAAGACCCCAAGTAAACAATTTACTGTATTTTTTACAAATCAACATTAACACCCATCCATTCTAACATACAATGATGTCCATACATCAAAACCAGCCTCAAACAACACAGATATACACAGTGCTGTCCCACCCACCATTCTATAGTGTCCCATAATATCCTAGAGTGAACATAATGAATCGTGCATATAACTACTACCCTTCTAACATATACCCTTTCAGCAAATGGTGCTTATACCTCTTTTTGAATTGATTTCTGTTTGTACATAGTTTCAGTTCCGGCTCCAGACTGTTCCACAAATCCACCCCACAGACAGATATGCACATACTTTTCTTGGTTGCACATATCTTGGGTTTTGTAAAGTTTAAGTCTCCCCTCAAATTATGATCATTCTCTTTTTTTTTTTTTTTGTAACTTAGATTTTTATTCATTTTTCATCATATATAATGCATTCAGATCACATTCTGCATTTAAAAAACAAAGGGGTTAGGGTAGGGAAAAAGAAAAAAAAAAAAATAAATAAAAGGGGGGGGACAAATGTTGGAGCATCAAGTTTTTAGTTTCCATCTCTTAATTCTTCTGGTTTTTTCAGTGTCTTTGGTTATTCTTTCAATTTCTGCCTCGTTGTTGCACTTTGTAGTGTGTCCATTTCCGCCATTTTTTCTCCCATATTCCTTCTTGCATTCTTCGTCGATATGTTAGTTTTTCCATCATACGTATGTCCTCAACAATGTCAGTCCATTGTTCTTGGTCAGGAAGAACTTCTGATCGCCATTTTTTTGTGATAGTTTTTTTTACATGCAATCAACAAGATTTTAACTAGATATCTGTCCTCAGCCTGTATAACATTGTCTTTTTTAAGATCACATAAGTACATCAGGTTACAGTTCATTGGTATATTATATCCTAATATCCTCTGTATTGTTACATGCATAGATTTCCAAAATGATGATATTTTGTAGCATTTCCAAAACATATGTGAGTGGTCTGCATTTTGAGCCCCACATCCCCTCCAGCATAAAGATTGGGTATTTGTATATTTTCCTTGAATCTGTGGTGTAATGAAAAAGCGAATCAGGTTTTTCCATCCAAATTCCCTCCATGCCCTTGAATTTGTTGATGTGTGTTGTGTTTTCCATATTTCCTGCCAGCTTTCTTCTGTTATGTTTAAATTGAGCTCTTTCTCCCATTTCTCCTTTATATAGTTACTTGTATGATTGTTTGTCATAAGTTTCTGATATAGTTTTGAAATAATTCTTATTTTATTCCCTGCATATGAGCTTAAAATAAGTTGTATAATCTCGTTCACATCTGTTTGGAGGTTATGCCTAATCTTCTTCATATAGTAATCTCTCATCTGCAGATATCTGAAAAATTCCGATCTTTCTAATTTAAATTTTCTCCTGATATTTACAAAGCTCCCGAGATCTTTTTTTCCGATATTGCCCCATGCTGTGATTCCCTTGTTCACCAGATTTTTGTATCCCCTATCTTGTTTTGCCGGTTCAAACTGACTGTCAAATGCTACCCATTTCAATAGTTTTATGTCTTCCCTTATATTATATTTTTGTACTATTTTATACCACAGTTCTAAAGTAAATTTAGTGATTGGGTCTATTTGTTTGATTTGCTTATATGCATCTTTATCCCCTATTATGCTTTGTACTGGGAGTCCCTCAATTTCCTTTTCCATTTCTTTCCATTTTGCCTCATATCCCTCGTCGCACCAACATATGATATATCTTATTTGTGCTGAGTAGTAATATTCCTTTAGACTCGGTAGGCCCATGCCTCCTTTCTCTTTTGGTAATTGGAGGGTTTTATATTTCACTCTTGGTTTTTTACCTCCCCAAACAAATCTCGATATCATCCTGTCCCACTTTGAGAATTGGGCATCTGGAATCTCTGTTGGTATAGCCTGGAAGAGGTAAAGTAATCTAGGTTGTATGCTGATTTTGACTGTCTCAATTTTTGAATTCAGATCCATATTTAAGATTGACCATCTATCAATATCTTTTTTTATTTCTTGTTCCAACCTATCATAGTTTGCTTTATATATTTTGCTTAGGTCTTTAGGTATGTTCACTCCAAGGTATTTTATTTCTTTTTGCTTCCAGTTTAGTTTGATCTTATCAGTTATCTGGTTTAGAGGGTTATAGTGGAATGTCAGTATTTGTGTTTTTGTTATGTTTATCTTGTATCCTGATAATTTTCCAAAATTTTCTATCAAGTTCATCATTTCCATTATTGATTTATCTGGTTGTTCAAGGTAAACTATAATATCGTCTGCAAATAGCCCAATCTTGTGTTCCGCCCCCTTTATTGTTACACCTTTTAATTTCTTATTTTGTCGTATCGCTTGAGCCAATGGTTCTATGAACAGAGCAAACAAGGTGGGCGATAAGCAGCATCCCTGCCTAGTTGATCTTTGTATATTTACTTTGTCTGTTAAGCTACCGTTTATCTTGATTCTTGCCACAGGTTCTTGATATAGCGTCCTTATGCATTGTACTGATTTTTCGTTAAATCCAAAGCGCTCCAGTACACTATATAGGAATTTCCAGTTAACCCTGTCAAATGCTTTTTCTGCGTCTAAACTCATTATTACTGCGCTTTTCTTTTCTTTATGTATTTGGTTAATTATATGTATTGTTCTCCTGATATTGTCATGTGTTTGGCGTCCCTCTATGAATCCAGTTTGATCATCTTCTATCAATTCCGTCAAGAATGTCTTTATTCGTTTACATATAATTGTTGTGTATATTTTATAATCTACATTTAATAAAGAGATTGGTCTATAGTTTCCGCATTGTTCTTTATCTTTCCCTGGTTTTAAAATAACTGAAATGATTGCTTCGTTCCATGATGGAGGTATTTTGTTGTTGTTCAGCGTCCAATTAAATGACTTTAGGAGTTGTGGCGTGAGTTCTTCTATAAACAGTTTATAAAACTCAGATGGGTATCCATCACTACCTGGTGATTTACCGTTTTTAAGTGACTTAATCACATCTCTGATCTCTTGTGTTGTTATTTCTGCTGTTAGTTTTTCATTTTGTTGATTTCCTATTGATGGCAAGTCCAATGTGTCTAGAAATTTTTTGATATCTTTAGTATTTGTTTCTTCAGGTTGCGAGTATAGTTCTTGGTAGAAATTATGGAAAATTTCTTCGATGTTTTCTGGGTTAACTGTGGTTTTATTTGTGGTGGGGTCTTTAATCTTGTATACATTATTCATTGTTTGTTGTTTTCTTAACCGTTTTGCCAGCAGTTTTGTGGCTTTTGGCCCCGTTTCATAATATTTTTGCTTTCGATATCTATTTTTCCTTTCAATTTCATCCATTTGTGTTTCTTTTATCTTTGTTTTTTCTTCTTTAATTTCTTGATATATTTTTGGATCATTTGTGCTTTGATGTTTACGTTCTAATTCCCTCAGTCTCTCACATCTTTGTTCATACGCTTCCAGTTTAGTCTTATTTGCTTTTCCTGTTTCAACAATTAATTTACCCCTTAACACGGCTTTTAGTGCGTCCCATAGTATTGTTGGGTCCACTTCTTCATTGTCATTCTCTTGGATATATTCATTTATGTTTATTTTTATTCTTTCTATCATTTTCTCATCATTTAACAGTCCTACGTTAAGTTTCCATGTTGTTTGTCGTTTTCTATTGTTTAAATACTGTATATTTCCATGTATATAGGATTATGATCTGATATTTCTGCCCCTCCAATCCAACAATTTCTCACCCTGTGTCTGTCACCTTCATTCATAAGGAAGTAAATCTATTCTAGAGTGTACTTTATGGGCTGCTGAATAATGTGTATAGTCTTTTTCGAGTGGGTGTAGGTCCCTCCATATGTCTACCATACCCATTTCTGCCAGTGAGGTTCTTATGAACTTTGTTACATGTTTTTTTGTCTTCTTAACACTTGTTGTGTCAACTTCATGATCCATGACAGCATTTAAGTCTCCTCCACAAATTAGGACTCCTTCACTGTGTGTTGCTATGAGATCAAACAGATGTTGAAAAAAACCCTTGTCACTTTCTGGTGGGGCATAGATGTTCACTAATGTAATCTGCATACCATCTATTCTTCCCTTTATTATTACATACCTGCCTTCTTTATCCTGGATTTCCTGTTCACTTTCAAATTGTATTTTGTTTGAGATTAGTATCATAACCCCCCTTTTTGCTCCTCCCTTAAATGAACTGTAGTAGGAGTTCTTATAGCCAAATCTCTTTAGTTTCACATGTTCTGCCTTGCTCAAATGTGTCTCTTGCATAAATATAATTTCAGCTTTTTCCTTCTTGAATTTTCTTATTATTCTTTCCCTTTTAACAGGTGAGTTCAGACCATTCACGTTTAGTGTCATCTTAAGATTTTTACCCATATTCATGTTTTTCCATTTTTTTAACTTGTGCTCCTAGCCCCTTTAACAACAAAAATAACACATATTTATATAAAAACACATTAAAAAAACTCGACCTCCGTACTTTGGGCCTTTCTTCTGCCCACTGGTCCCTGTTGGTGGGTGGGGGGTTTGTCTTCACAGAGTGAAGGGCCCTCCCTAGACTTCTAATTACTATCAAAGTAATAGTCATAAGTCTAGAAATGTCCAACAAATATCACTTAAACCTCTCCTAGCCGTCTGTTTCTCTTTTACCTTGTCTTCTTGGCCTTCATTTCTTCTGTGCCTTTCTTAATCTTTGTTATGATCTAGGCTTTCAGTTGAAAGCCTTGTAGCTTGTCCTGGGCCCGCTGCTCTACGTCTCTCCCCCTTCTCCCGCCGTTCACTCGTCTCCACTCCGTCTGTCGTGGTGCGTTCAGGGCCGCCGCTGCTCCAGCCGTCTCCTTCGGCACGCTCACCTCAAGGCCCCGCTCCATCATATCCCGCGCTGCCTCTTCGGCCGTGTTGTAGGTTCTTGTGCCTTCCTCCCAATGAATCTTCATTTTCGTTAGCGGCGTTTGGAATCTAATTTTTTTCTCTTTCAGCGTTTTTTTAATGTTGGCATATTTCTTCCGCTGCTGCACGATTTCTGTCGGGTAGTCATGGTCAAAAAATACCTGTTTGTCGCCGATTCGTATCTTTTTTTTCCATGCTTGCGTCAGGATTCTTTCCTTTATGTCATATTTCACAAAGTTTACCACAACTGACCTGGGTGGAGAGTTTGTTTTCGGGTTCTGTGCCGGTGTTCTGTGCACCCGTTGAATCTGCAGATCCGTTTCTCTGGGTATTTCCAGTTCTTTTTTTAAGAACTGATCCATGAATTTTGTCATCGAGTTGCCTTCAATGCCCTCCGGAATTCCAAAGATGCGCATATTGCTTCGTCGGGATCTGCTCTCCAAGTCGTTTATTTTCTCCTGCATCCTCTGCGTTTGCGTCGTCAGGGTCTGTAGTTGTTCGTTTGCCTCGCTTTTCCAATCTTCTAGTTCCGAAATTCGGGTCTGCGCTTCTGTCATACATGCCCGCTGGGAGCGCAGCTCCTCCATGTTTTCCGTTAATTTACGCTCCATTTCTCTTCGGAGGTCCATGATTTCCTCCTTAATTTCTTTTTTCAGTTCCTCCTTAAGAGCCGCTAAATCCTGTTGTAGCTGTCGCTTGAATTCTCTTAACTCTTCACCCAAACTGGCGATGCCAGCGTTCATGTTGTCGAGTCTGGTGTCCTCCATTTTCTCTGCTGTAGACATCTCGTTTTTTTGGGCTTTGCGTACAGCGGTTTTTCCTGCGTTGTTGGAGAGGAATTCTTCAATTTTACCCTGTTTTTGTCCTTGTGCCCGGTTCCTTCGTGTTTTCATCCCTTAGTTTATTGATTCGTTTATGTCGAGTTGGCCATTTACCGATGATTTTTAATCCGGCTAGGGAGAGCTCTTTGTTTAAGTGTTATGTCTCTCCGCCATCTTCCCGGAAGTCACGCATTGTCTCTTTTTTTTAAATATTTTTTGTATATTAGTTGGTAGTTGATTATTAATTGCCCTGTACATTACTTGTGCTGTCTTAAATTTAACTAAATCGATGAACTTTATGACATGTGACTTTAAGAACAACGCATTGGTATGGTCTCTATATCCTGCATTGTTTATTATCCTTATAGCTCTTTTTTGTAATGTGCATATTGATTTAAGCAAATATATGCAAATATATGCAGCAGTGCAGAAAGTTAAGAGTACTGTTACGTGCAAATAATGTACAATAAGTTAGATGGGCAGTTATGTACAGGTGAGGATGGTAAGAGATGATGGTAAGAGAGTCAGCGGGGAACTAAGTTCAATAACGTGACAGCTATTGGAAAGAAACTGTTCCTAAACCTGCTGGTTCTAGTCCGAAGGCTTCTGAAACGCCTTTTGGAGGGGAGAAGCTGGAACAGTCCATGAGCAGGATGGCTGGAGTCCCTAAGAATGCTGCGTGCCCGGCGCAGACATCTTTTCCTGTTGACGTCCTCTGTAACTGGAAGTGGAGTCCCTGTGATGCGTTGGGCGGTTTTCACCACCTGCTGCAGCGCCTTATGGTCAGCGACAGAGCAGCTCCTATACCAGACTGTGACACAGTTGGTCAGGGTGCTCTCTATCACGCAGCGGTAGAAGTTGCCCAGGATGTCAGTTGACAGATGGTTCTTCTTCATTGTCCTCAAGAAGAAGAGGCACTGATGGGCCTTCTTGATCAGGCTGGTGGTGTTAACTGACCAGGACAGGTCCTCCGAGATGTGGGTCCCCAGGAATTTGAAGCTGGGGACACGTTCAACAGCTATGCCATTGATATGGATGGAGTCATGTGTCTCTCCCCTCTCCTTCCTGTAGTCCACTATGAGCTCCTTGGTTTTGCTGGTGTTGAGGAGCAGGTTATTGTCAGCGCACCAAGTAGCCAAGTGCTCAACCTCTGCCCTGTAATCTGACTCATCGCTGTCCCTGATGAGTCCAATCACCGTGGTGTCATCTGCGAACTTTATGATGGAATTGGATCCATACATAGGCCTGCAGTCATGGGTGAAGAGGGAGTAGAGGAATGGGCTGAGCACACAGCCCTGTGGTACACCAGTGTTGCGTGTGATGACGGAAGAACGGTTGGGGCCTGACCTAACATGCTGGGGTCTGTTAGTCAGAAAATCCATGATCCAGTTGCAGGTGGAGGTACTGATTCCCAGGTCCCCAAGTTTAGTGATCAACTTGGAGGGGATAACTGTGTTGAATGCTGGGCTGAAGTTAACAAACAGCATTCTTGCGTAGGTGTTCTTGTCATCCAGGTGTGAGATTACAGAGTGCAGCACTGTAGAAACCGCATCCTCTGTACTCCTGTTGCTCCAGTAGGCAAACTGGTGAAGGTCCAGTGTAGGGGGCAGGCATTTTTTGAGCTGTGCCAAGACCAGTCGCTCAAAGCACTTCATGACTATGGGCGTCAGTGCCACAGGGCGATAGTCATTTAGGCACGATGGTGTTGAATGTTTCGGCACTGGTACTATAGAAGTGGTCTTGAAGCACGCTGGTACCATGGCCTGGGCCAGGGACAGGTTGAAGATGTCTGTGAAGACCCCTGCCAGCTGCTCAGCGCATGCCCTCAGCACACACCCAGGAATGCCGTCAGGGCCAGCAGCCTTACGTACGTTGACATGACTCAGTGCGTTACGGACGTCAGTGTGGGTGAGTGTGAGGTGGTGGAGGTCGTCAGAGGGTGGGAAATTGATGTTCTTTTCATTATTGTCCTTGTCAAAACGAGCATAGAAGTCATTTAGCTCATTGAGAAAGGGCACAGTCATGGCTATAGGTATGGAGTTGCTGGGCTTATAATCAGAGATAGCTTGAATGCCCTGCCACATGCGTCGGGGGTCAGAGTCCCCAAAATGTTCCTCCACCTTCAGCTTGTAGCTGTGCTTGGCCTTCTTGATGCCCCTCTTCAGATCTGCCCTGGATGAACTGTAGGCCTATGCGTCACCAGATCTAAAGGCATTGTTACGTGCCTTTAGCAGAAGCCGCACTTCTCTGTTCATCCACGGCTTCTGATTTGGGTACGTGGTGATCTGTCTTTCCGTGGTGACACTGTCAATAGTGGTGTTGATATGGTCCAGGACTGAGTGGGTGTAAGAGTTGATGTTTATGTGGGAGCCACAGGTAGCCTGAGAGGTGAACATACTCCAGTCTGTGTTCCTAAACTTCTCCTGGAGTACAGAGTCAACCCCCTCTGGCCACACTTTGATGGTCCTCACTGATGGCTTCACCCGGTTGATGAGCGGTACATACTTGGGGGTAAGGAACAAGGATAAGTGATCGGACTGACCTAGGTGGGGGAGGGGAGTTGCTGTGTAGGCTCCCACAATATTGGTGTAAACATGGTCCAATGTTTTGTCCTCTCTTGTGTGACAGGAGACATGCTGGTAGAATTTAGGAAGCACTGTCTTGAGGTTAGAGTGGTTAAAATCACCTGCCACAATAAATACTGCCTCTGGGTGTGCAGTTTGTTGTTTGCTAATAGCTGCATGCAGTTCTTTCATAGCAAGCTTAGCATTAGCATCCGAAGAAATGTAAGTGGCTGTTATGATGGTACAAGTGAACTCGCGTGGTAGATAGAAAGGTCTACATTTAACCATGAGAAACTCCAGGTTAGCTGAACAGTGTCTCTCAACAGTGACAGAGTTCGTGCACCAAGCCTTGTTAATATAAATGCACACTCCCCCACCTCTGGTCTTACCGGAGTCATCTGCTGCTCTGTCTGCCCGGAGCGTGTGTAGGCCGGCTAGCTCAATAGCATTGTCGGGTATTCCACTGTGTAGCCATGTTTCCATGAAAATCATGATATTGCAGTTCATAAGTCTCTTATTGTTGGTGATCCGAAGCCGTAGCTCATTCATTTTGTTCGCCAGTGACTGTACATTAGCGAGGAAAATACTGGATAGAGAAAGCCGGTACGGTGTTAGCTTTAGCTTAGCTCATAGCCCACTGCGCTTCCCCCGCCTTTGTTTACGGTCTCTACGCCGCCTGCGAGCACTTCGGTCGGCCGGGAAGCTTGCCGAGCGTCGGGTGTTCTCCGCAGCTCAGGGATGAGACGTAGGTTGCTGATAAAAAGATCGTTATCGTTATTTTGTAATCCAATGTCCAAAAGCTCATTTCGGGTGTAAGATGTGAAAGCGAAGCTGTTCTGAACGAACAGATCCGAAATGAGCAGAAATAACACTGCCAATCCACAAAATCTGAAGAGACACTGAGCCTCGCGTTGTGCACGCACCGCCATCTTGTGCCATTTGGCTCTCAGTTCAGTACAAAAACCTACTAATCTCAGGAGAAAAGTCCACTGGACTGCAAAAAATGCTGAGGTAAGTGAAAGCAGAGTGCAGTCTGTTGATTTTTTTTGGGGGGGGGGTTATATTTTTAAAAAAAAATTATATTAAATGACTTGCAATTACCATCTTTGGAGTCTGTGACTGGGGTGCTGGAGGGTGCTCCTCTTGGAGACTCCATTGTCCTACTGGGGGACTTCAGTGCGCACGTGGGCAACGACAGTGAAACCTGGAGGGGGGTGATTGGGAGGTACGGCCTGCCTGATCTGAACCCGAGTGGTGTTCAGTTATTGGACTTCTGTGCTAACCACAGTCTGTCCATAACGAACACCATGTTCAAGCATAAGGGTGTCCATATGTGCACCTGGCACCAGGACACCCTAGGTCGCAGGTCGATGATCGATTTTGTTATCGTGTCATCAGACCTGCGACCGTATGTCTTGGACACCCGAATAAAGAGAGGTGCAGAGCTGTCAACTGATCACCACCTGGTGGCGAGTTGGATCCGATGGCAGGGGAGAAAGCCATTCAGACCTGGTAGACCCAAACGTATAGTGAGGGTGTGCTGGGAGCGTCTGGCTGAGGCCCCTGTCCGGGAGGTCTTCAACTCCCACCTCCGTAAGAACTTCAACCACATTCTGAGGGAGTCTGGAGACATGGAGTCTGAATGGGCCATGTTCTCCACCTCTGTTGTTGAAGCGGCGGCCCAGAGTTGCGGCCACAAGGTGGTCGGTGCATCTCGTGGTGGCAACCCCCGAACCAAGTGGTGGACACCAGTGGTGAGGGAGGCCATTAAGCTGAAGAAGGAGTCCTATCAAGCTTGGTTGGCTTGTGGGACTCCCGAAGCAGCTGAGGTGTACCGGCAGGCCAAGCGGAGTGCAGTTCGGGTGGTTGCTGAAGCAAAAACCCAGGTATGGGAGGAGTTCGGTGAGGCCATGGAACAAGACTTTCGGTCGGCCTCAAAGAGATTCTGGCAAACTGTCCGGCGGCTCAGGAGGGGAAAGCAGCTCCCCGTCCACACTGTGTATGGCGCGGATGGGACACTGTTGACTTCGACTGGGGATATCGTCGGGCGGTGGAAGGAATACTTCGAGGATCTCCTCAATCCCACTGATACGCCTTCCACAGAGGAAGCAGGGTTTGGGGACGAGGGGGATAACTCGCCTATCACAGGGACTGAGGTCGCCAAGGTGGTTAAAAACCTCCTTGGTGGCCGGGCCCCGGGGGTGGACGAGATTCCCCCTGAGTACCTCAAGGCCCTGGATGTTGTTGGGCTGTCATGGTTGACACGCCTCTGCAACATTGCGTGGAGGTTGGGGGCAGTGCCTTTGGCATGGCAAACCGGGGTGGTGGTTCCTCTCTTCAAAAAAGGGGAGCGGAGGGTGTGCTCCAACTTTAGAGAGATCACACTCCTCAGCCTCCCTGGGAAGGTCTATGCCAAGGTACTGGAGAGGAGAGTCCGGCCGTTGGTCGAATCTCGGATTCAGAAGGAGCAATGTGGTTTTTGTCCTGGCCGTGGCACATCGGACCAGCTCTTTACCCTCTCGAGAATTCTTGAGGGTTCGTGGGAGTTTGCCCAACCAGTTTACTTGTGTTTTGTGGACTTGGAGAAAGCATTTGACCGCGTCCCTCGTGGATTTTTGTAGATAAGATAAGCCTTTATTAGTCCCACAATGGGGAAATTCCAGGATTGCAACAGCACAGGGATAGCAACACTCAGAGCAACAATCAGAAGGCAAGAAAAAACAAGAGCAGCGAGTATACATATGTACATATAAACATAAATATATAGACACACGATGCGGAGCATTGTAGCTAGATGGAATAAATATGTGAACATTTAAACACACAGTGCGGAGCATTGTAGCTAGATGGAATAAATATATGAATAAACACAGTGAGGAGCATTGTAGCTAGATGGAACAAACATGTAAATATATAAACACACAGTGCGGAGCATTGTAGCTAGATGGAACAAATATGCAAACGCATAAACACACACAGTGCGGAGCACCGTAGCTAGATGGAATAAATATGTAAATATATAAACACACAGTGTGGAGCATTGTCGCTAGATGGAATAAATATATAAATATACAAACACACACACAGTGCGGAGCATTGCAGCTAGATGGAATGAAACAGCATAACCGTCTACTTAGTTATCCTACATGGTATGATTATGTACCCATACATATTGTCACCCTCCGTAGCTACCGGTATTTTCCTAGTTGTATACTGGAGGGGACCATTCTGTAAGTCTATTGCATCTTTTGCATTCACTACTATTAGGTTGTCACGTTGTGGGGGGTGCTTCGGGAGTATGGGGTATCAGGCTTGTTGTTACGAGCTATTCGGTCTCTGTACGACCGTTGTGAGAGTTTGGTTTGTACTGCCAACACTCGGTCGGATTCATTCCCAGTGAGAGTTGGACTCTGCCAGGGCTGCCCTTTGTCACCGATCCTGTTCATAATTTTTATGGACAGGATTTCTAGGCGCAGCCAGGGAATGGAGGGTGTCATGCTTGGTGACCACAGGATCTCATCTCTGTTGTTTGCAGATGATGTTGTCCTGTTGGCTTCATCCAGCAATGACCTACAGCTCTTGCTGGGACGGTTTTCCGCTGAGTGTGAAGCGGCTGGGATGAGAATCAGCACCTCCAAGTCCGAGTCCATGGTCCTCAGCCGGAAAAAGGTGGATTGTCCTCTCTGGGTTGGGGACAGCCTCCTGCCCCAAGTGGAGGAGTTTAAGTTTCTTGGGGTCATGTTCACGAGTGAGGGGAAAATGGAGCGAGAGATTGACAGACGGATTGGAGCAGCATCTGCAGTGATGCGGACGTTGTACCGGTCTGTTGTGGTGAAGAGGGAGCTGAGTTCTAAGGCAAAGCTGTCAATTTACCAGTCAATCTACGTTCCTACTCTCACCTATGGTCACGAGCTTTGGGTAATGACCGAAAGAACGAGATCGCGGATACAAGCGGCTGAAATGAGCTTTCTCCGTAGGATTGCTGGACTCACCCTCAGAGATAGGGTGAGGAGCTCAGTCATCCGGGAGAGGCTCAGAGTAGAACCGCTGCTCCTCCCCATCGAAAGGAGTCAGTTGAGGTGGTATGGGCATCTGGTTAGGATGCCTCCTGGACGCCTTCCACTTGAGGTGTTTCAGGCACGTCCCACTGGGAGGAGACCCCGGGGCAGACCCAGGACACGGTGGAGAGACTATGTCTCCCAGCTGGTCTGGGAACGCCTTGGTATCCTCTCTGAAGAGCTGGAGCAGGTGGCTGGGGAGAGGGAAGTCTGGGCTTCTCTGCTTGAACTGCTGCCTCCGCGACCCGGACCTTCGGAAAAGCGGTAGAAGATGGATGGATGGATGGACTTGCAATAAAATGCTGTTAAATGAAAAAAGTAGGCTTAGGTTACTAACTGCTTTTTTATTTCTTGAGAACTTGTGAGTTTCAAAAATGAAATTGTAGACAAGTGAAATAAATTTTGAGTTTTCCTTTTCAGCGTATCACAATTGCTAACAGCTTTTACACAGTATGTAGATTTGGTCACCTCCAGCATTCTAGAAATATAGGCTATTCATTAAAAAACAAAGCAAATTCTACCACAAATACTTTGAACATCCATTTAAATAGTGTTACCTGACTGTATGCAGTGTACAGTTACCTATACAGTAATTTAATGCAATGAACAAATTCAATAATAACTGAATGCCATTGATGCATAAGATAAGTAGCATTAATTTTAAACCTGCACAAATATAAACTTAAGTATCTAAATTCTTCAGAGACTTAAAAAACAAATTAAAGTTGTAAAACAAAATAAAGTGCTGTTACAAGTTGTTGTGATTTTGCCCGTTCAGAATTTGCTGGGACTTTGTTAAAGTGGTGCGTGTGCGTTGTTCAGCAGGAGGACTGACAACTTTTTCCACTTCTTTCAATTCTGGGTGATTATCTGGTCATGGTCCTTTGCCTGGTGAAGCTTCTCCAGTAAAAGGTAAAGTAAATGTAATAATTTAAAACAAACAAACACAAATAAACTTCCATCCATTGTTAATTTCTTCAACTAAACTATCTTTTATCCATTAAAGCTACAAATTAAACTAAAATTAGCATTTATCCATTTTACTTTTGATACCGAATTTGAGTCCAGATTTATTGTGATTTTATTTTTATATTTTTAGTCTGTTCATTATCAATCATTTTTGTTTACTTTTAGTCAATAACAAGATTTGGTTTGAAAAGAACACTGCTTCCATCGCTGTCAAAAAATGTTAGAAAAAACCCAACTGCCGCCGTCAGGATTGCTGGGCAACGGGGTAGCGTATGGTCACACAAACAAACGTCATCCAAAGACTAGACCATAAACTTTTGTTTTGCTGTCTATGGACTAAACTCTTTAAGTTTTAGATTCTTTTACATTCGTCCTTTGAAATGTGTGGCCACCGTCGGCCCGTCTACAAGGCTACAACATCTGAATTTGTGTATGATCAGCCCAGTGCTGCTCAGCCACATTTGCACGGTCAGCTACGGCCAGCCATTTTGTGGAGTGACATAATGTGGGGGCGTACCTTGCTGAGGGAGCGTAAAGTTGAAGGAGTGTGCTTGATGGAGTCTGTGAGCTGCAGACAGACCTGTCTCGAATTTCTTGCTGCTCCATTTTTCTTTATTCTGACTGTTTCATCCGGTTGCTAGCTTAGTAAGCTACTCTGCGTGGTTCTGCATCGGCAGCGTCAGTGTGTAATTGCGTATCACGAAGCGGCAATATGTGTCAAGTGACAGGATCCCAGCACCACCGCAAAAAAATATAATGATGATGATGATGATAATAAAAATTGATTCTTAATTTTTGTGAATCAGTTCTGGATCGTTTAAAATGAAAATCTAGATTCTTATGTGAATCAATTTTTTTTTTTTGCCACAACTTCCTTAGTAATAAGTTAATTGACACCTTGAAAGAAAAATTGTCGTATGATTGGGCAAGCTTTTTACTAAGTTCTTATGATCAACAAAGCCTTTTTAGGTATACTTTGTATACTAGGTATACAAAATACTTTTTAGGTATTGGTACTTTGTTTACTAATCCTTCTTTAGGGGCACTGTAAAGGGGGGTGAAGAATTCATAGTAGTCAAATTTGACCAAATGTGGTTTATTTTTCAACATAGTCTCCCCTTCGGTCCACACTTCTTCCGTCGGTGTTGCAGTGCTTGGATCCCTGCGGTTGAAAAATAAACCACATTTGGTCAAATTTGACTACTATGAACTTTTCAGTCTGAATGTTTCAGCCCCCTCTTGTATATAAACTTCAGTCTGTTTTTAGAACTAATGTTTCTAAATAACAAGAAGCCTAGCTTTTAATATGAAAACTGTAGTTCTGTGCTCATGTGTGAATTAATGTAGAAAGTAAATGTAAAGGTACTGAAGGGAACCTTTGGACACTTGAGTTTTATTGACACCTTTCTGGTTGCTGAAGGCACACTCACACTGTTCCATCTGGACCATACAGACCAACATTTGTTTGACTAGTGACTGTTCTGGACTGTGTTCAAGCACGATTGGGGAAAGGTGTGCTTAGGTTTGGAATCAATTCAAACAAATGCTTGCACCGCCCCATGCCTGGGACATAGCATGAATGTGCTTATCATTGATTCCACAATTCCTCTCTGAACAGTCATTTAACAGCATCTGCAGCAAGTTAGTTCAGTGTAGATTTAATGTATTTAATCTTGTTCAGATATGAAAATATGGGCCACTTAGCACAGAATGGAGCTTTGAGGCTTAGAGTACACCTGAAGTGAAATGAAGTGCCATTTACATGTGAAACTGCTTTGATGGGGAATCTGTCCCACAGACCTTGTTAGAAATTAATATGAAATGTGGTTACAGTTCATGCGTGACAACAAGGTGTCACTTAAACTGACATTCCAAAATCCTCTACAGTAACTAAAAAAATCTATATGTAGATAAAAGAAAAATAAGACTAGAAGACTTTATAAAAGAAATGTCTGCATGAAGACATGATTGTGGTTACACACTCGGTGACTGATGCATTCTACATACACGGAGATGCAGAATTTAAACTTCTAAATGAGTCTACAGACAGTGGTTGTTCATTTGTGTGTCCATGATTGTTTTTAGGGCGAGACGGCCTACATCCGTGTGAAGATGGATGGTGCTCGCAGCCCCAGCTATGGTCGGTCTGGCAGTCGAAGCCGAAGCAAGAGCGCATCTCGCAGCTACTCCCCACGCCGCAGCAGAGGATCCCCACGCTACTCCCCTCGGCGTTCCCGCTCTCAGTCCCGCTCTCAATCTCGCTCCCGTTCCCGGTCCCGTTCTCGCACCTAGATTCACCTGACCCCGAACTAAAGTGATGGTGTACCTCAGACCCAGAGAGGACATGCTCACATCACTTCTATAGTTCTGTCATTGTGTGTGTGTTTCTTTTGCCACACTATCAGTTACATTTTCCATTGTGCAGACCACACGAGGTTTGTCTCCCCCCACTCCCCCATTTTCAGGAATGGTTTGTTCTTATTGTCCATCTTTCCCTCATCTTTTTTCCTCCCCTGTTCATCATGGTTGAATGATCGTGGTTGAATGCTTTGTTTCATTTGCAAATATTTTTGCTATTTACAAACATATCCTGCTGTCGTTTTGACCCTCTTGTGTGTTTCTCTGTAGAGTTCAGAGGAACAGGATAAATGGAAACAGAGGAAACAGTTCATATTAGGATAAACAGGAGGAGGAGGAGGAGTCAAATGTGGCACTAATGGTATGATGGCTGTGCCTTGTCAACTGTGAAATCTGAAATATAAGGCTGTTCCTTTTTCATGTTAGAATACAGTGCCGTTGTTAAATGTTTTCCAAACTTACAAGTTAAATACAAGTTTTGTATTTGGAGACCCAAAGTTTTTTGCTTTTCTTCATCTTTTAGAATGCAAAGTAAATATTTATATTGGGGGCTTGA
The DNA here is from genome assembly GCA_020510985.1 of Pholidichthys leucotaenia. NCBI lineage: Eukaryota > Metazoa > Chordata > Actinopteri > Cichliformes > Pholidichthyidae > Pholidichthys > Pholidichthys leucotaenia. Next base: position 44,427,915 of record CM035844.1, on the reverse strand, counting down.
CTGTAGATGATGTCCCTTTTTATTTGTTACAGTAAACCACATGATAGCTACATTATTGACATTGATTGTAGCATTTTTCTGAAGGTCTGATTCTAACTCGCCTCCTTCTCTTTGATTCTGCTGGTATTCTGAAGGTTTGGACTGGGCTCATTGTCCCCCCATTCCGGAGCTGGATCAGATCAGGATTAGGCTTAGGCTTCAGGATGGATACATGGAGCAGGAGCATGGGAGCATTTTACTGGGAGAGGATCCCGACCCCTGGCCCTGTCTACATAACCCCATCAAACTGGAAAGTTTAGTGCAATATTCAAATTAATTGGCATTTGAATTATCCAAATTATTTTTTTTCTTCATTTTGTGTGGGACTACTGAAGGCACTTTTTAAATTTTTTTTTGAAATGATAAAACAAAAAGAAGAGCAAATCTTGGATCAAACCAGGACGAGGGCTGTGAGGTGCAGGATGGATCCACACGTAAGGAGAGTGGTAAATTTTGGGCAAACGAAGGTGGGGGAGGGAAGGCGGGGAGGTGTTGAGAGTCAACAGAGGAAGGTGACTTTGCTAATGTGGTTTGTATCTCTTTTCTTAGTAGGTTTTTTCCTCTTAAGGTGATTTTTTTTTTAAATTTCCTGATACATATAATCTCCAATATTTTGATGCTTTATTCTGTTATAATAAAACATTCAGTAACATTAAATCTTTTGATTTGTTGTTTTTTTTTTTTTTTTTTTTTTTTTTGTCAATCTGTGACTGGTGTGGGCAGAAAAACACAACCAAGGCACGTACAGTGTTTATATAAAATGCATATGGGGCGGCAGTGGCTAAAGAGCTAGAGCGGGTCATCCAATAACTAGAGGATTGGCGGTTCGAATCACACTCTCTCCAGTCGTCCTGCCATTGTGTCCAAGACACTTTACCCACCTTGCCTCCAGTGTCCATGATACTGGGTATGGATGTGTATACAGGGCATCTAGAAAGTATTCACAGCGCTTCACTTTTTCCTAGTGATGGCAAAGTCAAAACAGTGTTGTAGTACGTACCGAAACCTAGGTGGATCTTCTGAATCGAACCACTGTTCTGAGGTCTGTATCAGAAAGGATGTCACGTGACACTATTTAGAAATGGATGGGGGTAGAAAGTGTCCCAGGTCAGCTGTCTGGGATCACTTTGACCTTCTTGAGGGGAAAACAAGTTAAATGTATGCATTGTATGCAGCATCTTGCATTTTGTAATAATACAACTACAGTCATGAAAAAATTAAGATACCCCATTAAATATTCGGTTCTTTATTAAGAAATGTTCACATATCTATGTCTAACCTTGTTTTTGTTTTTATTTGCATTTTTATTGTAGCCATTTTAAGTGGGAATAAATGTGGGGGTGTCCTAAAAAGATGGGGGCATAGCCTCACTTATTCCTCACTTTATTTTACAGGAAAAATTTTTAAAAAGTGTTTAATTCATTTTTAATTGTTTAGTCATATTACATGAATCTCCCATTATTTTAAACACTGATAGTAAATATCCATATATTCAAATATGTAAAAAAATAAAGCACAGGCATATACAGGGTATCCTAATTTTTTCACATGACTGGAGACACCTACAGACAAAACATTCCTAGCAAACGCAATTGAGTGCTGAATCGAGCCGTGGCCAGCATAATGTCTGTGGTATGTATTCATGGTCTTTTAATACACATACAAGTATACATTTATTATTTATACACCTTTATTATTTACAATAAATATAATTATGCATTTGATCACTAAAAGAAGCCATACTGTTGTACATTTACATAGTTGCATATATTTACAATATTTACCATACAATACATACAATATTTACCATACAATACATACAATACATACAGTTGCATGACAGCATTGCTCCTCAGTCTTTTTGTTGTTCCTTGACAGGAAGGCAAAAAGAATTAGATGAGGCACTAGTTGACCTAATTGTGAAGGACTCATAACCTTTTTCAATTGTGGAAGATGAGGGTTTCAGGCACTTTGTCAATAAACTTGACCCCAGTTACATCCCCAGAAACGCACGAAAACACTTGACTGTTTGAGTGTAGTATAACATTTGGCCACCAGATGTCACTGTGGGGAGATGTTTCAGATGTTCCGAAAGGTCGATTCTTTTTCTGAATCAATTGTTCCAAATGATTCGATCTCTAAAACGTTCCACTTCTGCCATCACTACTTTTTCCACATTTTATGTTACAGACTTATTCCAAAATTTATTAAATTCGTTTTTTTCTTCAAAATTCTACACACAATACCCCATAATGACGGGAATTTATTTTTTATTTTTTTTAAGATTCTTGCAGATTAATTAAAAATAAAACTAAGAAATCATATGCACATCAGTATTCACAGCCTTTGCCATGAAGCTCAAAATTGAGCTCAGGTACATCCTGTTTCCACTGATCATCCTTGAGATGTTTCTACAGCTTAATTGGAGTCCACCAGTAAATTCAGTTGATTGGACATGATTTGTAAAGGTACGCACCTGTCTATATAAGGCCCCACAGTTGACGGTGCATGTCAGAGCGCAAACCAAGCATGGAGTCAAAGGAATTGTCTGTAGACCGCCGAGACAGGATTGTCTCAAGGCAGAAATCTGGGGAAGGGTACAGAAAAAAATTTCTGCTGCTTTGAAGTTTCAAATGAGCACAGTGACCTCCATCATCTGTAAATGGAAGAAGTTCAGAACCACCAGGACTCTGGCTGACTGTCTAAACTTAGCGATCGGGGGAGAAGGGCCTTAGGGAGATGACCAAGAATTCGATGGTCACTCTAGCGTTCCTCTGTGGAGAGAACCTTTCAGAAGGACAACCATCTCTGCGGCAATGCACCTATCAGGCCTGTATGGTAGAGTGGCCCGACGGAAGCCACTCCTTAGTAAAAGGCACATGGTAGCCCGCCTGGAGTTTGCATGAAGGACACTCATGAGAAACAAAATTCTCTGGTCTGATGAGACAAAGATTGAACTCTGGCATGAATGCCAGACGTCATGTTTGGAGGAAACCAGGCACCACTCATCAACAGGCCAATACCATCCCTACAGTGAAGCATGGTTGTGGCAGCATTATGCTGTGGGGATGTTTTTCAGCGGCAGGATCTGGGAGACTAGTCAGGATTGAGGGAAAGATGAATGTAGCCAGAATGTAGACTTGAGGCTGTAATGAATGAATCTTTATTTTGGATAGATTAAAAGTAAAGATTTAAAAAGAAACAGAATAATATAACAAAGGGGGAAAAATCCAACAAGGTCAAATTAAACAATAACTCATCTGATTATACAGTTCAACATAAGTTATCCGAAATGGGTGATGGCTGAAGCCGCAGCTTATATTGCCCACCCATGTTCCATCCAAGAATTCAAAAGAAAAAAACAAGAGCGATTACAGTTCGGAACAAAGCTAAGACAAAATGTGACAAAAAAAAAACTAAGCAACAACACAACACAGACTGGATATGACAATCCTTATGTGATTTTACATGTCATCTTGTATATATGTTTGGAGTATTTCTTCCTTTAGTTTTTGTTTAAATTAAATTAATTGCTGCCAAAGGTGCAATACATATTCAAACCAATAGATTAAATTTCAAATTAGGCCATTCAGATTCAAATTTTAAAAGCAGTTACTCAAACTGATTAATTCAGGTTCAAATTCAAGTAAAAAAAATCAAATTCAGTTTCTGCTGGCACAATCCTTTTTCCATAAGGCCATGACACAAAGCAGCACCTGTCATTGATGGTAAAAAGAATGATGAAAATATATAAATAATTTTTTTTATATATATTTTTTTTTTGGGGGGGGGGTGTCATTTAGTGTTGCATAAACACTGATCACCTTATTCATTCAGTGCACAAGTCACGTGGAGTAGGGTATGCATGAGAGCGGTGCATTCTGGGTGGAAATAAGATTCAGGCATCGTCCACGAGTAAAAAGACGCAGTCGGAAGGGTGGAGACTTCACTGAGCCAATCACATGGTAGATGAGGCATGGAGGGAGGGACAGAGACGCCACGCTTCCTCCCATAAAGGAAGCGAAGCTGCAGACACCGTAATAGCGCTCTTCTGTTTCTGAAAAGCCTCGCTTACGCAAGGTAAGATAGAATTGCACAGATTACTTATTGCAGAAACACAGTGAACGTCCTCCGTGTCCAGGAAGCCGCGTTAGTGCTTTTAGCCTTTTTTTTTTTTTTGTGTCGTTTGCAATGATTTCTGCTTTAGCCATGTGGGTGGGGGGGTTTTTCTGAACCTCTACAATGGAAAAGGGTATATTTTGATCAATTTGTGACTTGAAAATTGCGTGGAGCTTCAAAACAATTGAGCAATAAAACCCTGCCTGTTAACGGTAGTAACTAGCTAGCATTTTTTTCTCTCTTGTTCTTGCAGATTTTTCTTATATTAGCTTTTCATTTTAAGCTTGCAGATAAACTAAAGAATTTTGTCATGTAAATATTTTTTTTCTACAAATTTGGAGCTTTTTTGATGTATAAACTTTAGAATTGTCATAAATTTGGGACCTTTCTGCATACAAACCTGTGATCTTGTGTTTTCTCAAATGTGTTTTTTAGTCACATCGGTCCACTGGTTGGGGACAGAAGCCTTTTGTCCCCAGAGCTACACTTTGCAAACCATTGTGTTGGCAACTGAGGCTATATATATATATATATATATATATATATATATATATATTTTATCAGACAGTAGTTGAATTGATTGGATAACAATGCCACTAGAAATTAAAGGTGATATGGACAACATTCTGACCTCCTGGCCAGTAGGTGTCACTTACTCTTGCCCCAGCTGGTTTGTAGAGACAAAATCAACATGAATTGTGGACTATTTTACAGTGTCAGTTACTTGACTTACAAGCCAGATGCAGCATGTCAATTTAATTATGTTATTGGCTGTGACATCCTCAACGGCCACCATAGTCTTGTCATTGAGCTATTCAGATATAACCCATTGTTTTTGGACCTCATCAATGCATTTTTGAAGAATATAAATACTTTATTTCTGCATCTTTCTAAGTATGTGTTTTTTTTATGTTTTTCATCAAAATATTTCATACACCTAACTACTGATTACTGGCTACTATACTTGAGGGAGAAATGTCTTGACACTGTATGGAGTTATTCTCAAATGTTTCTTTTTTCCTCCCTTGCAGAACCAACATGGGTGACAAGAAAGCAGTGATAAAGAATGCAGACATGTCTGATGACATGCAGCAGGATGCTGTGGATTGCGCTATGCAGGCTATGGAGAAGTACAATATTGAGAAGGATATTGCTGCTTATATCAAAAAGGTATGATCATTAAACGTGTGGCACAAAACTGTCATTTGTCTTAAGGTGCCTTCACACCAAACTCGAACGGGTGGCGCAAATCCATACAAACTCAGTCGAAAGACGCGAGCACACAAAATCGCACGTTCACTTCCAAGGGGATAGCACTGGCTTTGAGATTCTGCCGTCATCTGACTAAAAGTAGCAACACTGGAGAGTAAACTAGTTGGAAAATGAGACTGACGCTCACCTGGAGACAGAAGGACCAGGAGCTCTTCAGCTGAATCGGGATGTCTGAGTTATTTACCCACGGATTCCTGCCACGGACGTGCTAGCAACAGAAACACCCATCAAATTTTCGAGGCAGGGACAACTTTTTCAGGTTAGCCCCCCGGTGGATAATGTAAACCTAAGCATGACGTTATTTTGGCGATTTCAACAGCAGGTTGAACACTACTGCAGAAGTTATAAAGGCAACTTTGCCTGTCTGCGTCTCACTTAGACGGTGAATCCATGTCTATTCATGTATTTACATTGAGGTATATTGTAATTGTGCTGCGTGAAAAATTCGCCCATTTGCATTTGGTGTGAAGGCACCTTTAGTCTATGATGGCTAAATCTTCTCTCCCCTACAGGAGTTTGACAAAAAGTTCAACCCAACATGGCACTGCATTGTTGGGAGGAATTTTGGCAGCTACGTGACACACGAGACGAAGCATTTCATCTACTTCTACCTGGGTCAAGTGGCAATACTACTCTTCAAATCAGGCTGATGCACGCCGTCCTGAAACTGCATTTTAATTGATTCTTCAGTGCCACATTTGCTAAATGACTACCTCCTGGTTTGTTTGTTTTTTTCATTGTTACTTTATACAACACTAGTGCTAATGATGGATGGTGCTTTTGCCATGTAGGGACTGGTGGTGTGTGATTCTTGAAAAATGTCTGCAACTATTCTTTCATTTGGTCTGCATTTGCACATCTGACAGTCCTCATTTCCAGATACACCCCCCCCCCCCCCCCCCCCCGTGCACTAATGCAAAGACCTGTAAATTGGTTCATATGAATGTTGACTAATAACTTATTTTCAGTGAATTAAAATGAGCAACAGCTTCTTTTGTTGAAATGTCTTTAATTTTTATTTCCTATTGAAGGCTGCATACCCTTAAAGAAGATGCTGAGAGATTTAGGGTTTTGTACATGCTATAACATTCCTCTTGACAACACTGGTGAATGTCTCTGGAATGTAATTCAGATTCTGTTCTGACCATGTCAACACACTGAGCACAAACTGAAAAAGTAAATTGGTTCAAACTTCTGTGGGTGCCTTGAATTTACTTCACTTGCATGAGCTACAGTAATATTCTGATGATTGGGCAGTATAATTTTCATGGGGATTAATTTTGTTGTAGAATTGAAACGACTTGTCCAGATGAGAAGATACATAAAGGTTGGCCTGAATTATGAAGGAATTTCATTGCATACAGTATTTTTCAAGGAACCTGAAGTGTACATGTTGCATGGGCATCATTTGTCTTAATTTATACCTTCTCATTTTGTTCAGTGGCCACTGATCAGTACTACTTCTAGCATGCCTAACTTATTTCACACTACTTATTGCATAACTAATAAAATACAATTTTGACTTAATTTTTATCCCCTGCCGGTCAAAGCCTAAAGAGGTCGACGAGCCTTTTGGGCGAAGACCAAAAGGGGATTATGTTATGGGTCAGTTCATCTGTCCCACTTTTGTGAAATCAGCTCCTACAGTTTTGGACCGAATGTTTTGAAACTTGGTACCATGGTTTGATATACACAGGCTATGCATATTACAGTTTGGTTCTGATCGGTTGATTTTTGCAGGAATTGTAGATCCTGACCTATGACCGCCTGTTTCACCTTACTTCATAGACCGTAACTGTCTTGTGAACCAACTCCTACAGTTTTGGTCAGATTGTGTTGAAACTTAGTATCATGCTTTGATATACTCTGGTGATATGCATATTGGATTTTGACTCATCGGATGACCCAGACGTCTTGGATTTTCCCCTAAATCTTCTAAACACAAACCACTGGAAGAAATTATGTAGGCTTTTCAAATCCAATAGTTGTTTCTAATGCACATCTTGGATGACTTACATCCTCACCTAACTAAGGGTTTGGGGTCAAAATTAACATTATGATTGCACAATGGTATTTGCTACTACTATAAAACAAGTAAAGCTAGGGCTACCAAATCAGGTACACAGGTTCACCTTGGGATCCTGACTTCGTGACTATGGGTTTAGGGTCAAAATATCAAAGGTCAGGGTTAACATTCCTTATGACTAATTACTGTACAACACATAAAGCTAGGGCCACCAAACCTGGTACACAGCTTCACCTTGGAATCCTGACCTCTGACTATGGGTTTGGGGTCAAAGGTCAAGCTTAACATTCCTTATGCCTTATTACTGTACAACAAGTAAAGTTAGGGTCACCGAACTTGATTTACCCTGTGACTCTGAAGTGTGACTGATTTTTGGATCACAAGGTCAAAGGTCATCAAAATGGCTTAAACTGTATTTCAACAACAAACAAAACTAGGGTCACCAAACTTGGTACACAGGTCCACCTTAGGATCTTGACCTCTGACTGTGCGTTTGGGGTCCAAAGGTCAAGGTTAGCATGTCTTATGCCTTATTACTGTACAACGAGTAAAGCTAGGGCCACCAAACCTGGTACACAGGTTCACCTTGGGGTCTTGACCTCTGACTATGGGTTTGGGGTCAAAGGTCAAGGTTAACATTCCATATGTCTTAGTACTGAACAACAAGTAAAGCTAGGGCCACCAAACTTGTTACACAGGTTCACCTTGTGACCCTGAAATGTGACTGTGGTTTTGGGATTGCAAGGTCAAAGGTCAACATCAAAATGCCTTGTAAAGTATATCTATAGCAAAGAAAGCTAGGGTTGCCAAACCTGGTGCAGAGGTTCACTCTGAGACCATAACCTCTGACTACAGGTTTGGGGTCAAAAGGTCAAGGTTGGCACTCCCTATGATCTCTTACTATAGAATGTGTAAAGCTCTCTAGGGCCACCATACTTGCTACATGGGTTCACCTTGGGATCCTGACCTACAACTATGGACTGTATACCTTGTTGTATATTTGTGGATGATGGGCTTATCATAATTTGGTTCTGCCACAGCAATTTTATTGAAACGGTGAATACTTCTCTCCGTCAGTAAGTATTGGGATCTTCAAAGAAAATGGAATCGGGGGATATTGCACTCGCCTCAGAGTGCTCTTGTTTCTTGAATACAGAGGTGTGCAGTAATGATGTATTTTAAGTGTCTTCCATAAAACCTACTTTTGTAATACTGACTACTCTTGGAGGACACTTAAATCTACTCTTGAAGAACATACAGGTGCATCTCAAAAAATTAGAATGTCATCAAAGTTGATTTATTTCAATAATTCAATTCAAAAAGTGAGACTCATATAGATTCATTACACACAGAGTGATATATTTCAAGTGTTTATTTGTTTTTATTTTGATGGCTATGGCTTATAGCTCATGAAAGCCCAAAATTCAGTTTCTAAAAAAAATTAGAATATTACATAAAATTAATTAAAAAAATTGATTTTTAATAGAAATGTTGGCTGACTGAAAAGTATGTCCATGTACACACTCAATACTTGGTCGGGGCTCCTTTTGCATAATTACTGCATCAATGCAGCATGGCATGAAGGTGATCAGCCTGTGTTACTGCTGAGGTGTTATGGAGGCCCAGGTTGCTTTGATGGCGGCCTTCAGCTCATCTGCATTGTTGGGTCTGGTGTCTCTCATCTCCCTGTTGACAATATTTCATAGGTTCTGTACGGGGTTTAGGTCAGGAGAGTTTGCTGGCCAGTAAAATATGGTGATACCATGGTCATTAAACCAGGCTTTGGTACTTTTGGCAGCAGTGTGGGCAGGTGTCAAGTCCTGCTGGAAAATGAAATCAGCATCTCCATAAACCTTGCCAGCAGAGGGAAGCAGGAAGTGCTCTAAAATGTCCTGGTAGACAGCTGCATTGACAAAACACAGTGGACTAACACCAGGAGATGACATGGCTCCCCAAATCAGGTGCCAAGTCCTGTCACTTGGAAATCAAGGTCCCAGAATCTGGAGGAAGAGTGAACAGGCATGGAATCCAAGTTGCTTGAGGTCCAATGTTCTTCTTAATCCAGGTCGCAGGGGGGGCTGGAGCCTATCTCAGCATCTTTGGGCGAGAGGTGTAGTTGCTACCCTTCTGCCACACATCATCCCTGACACTTGTCTCCCAACTGATCCACCCTGTCTGCACTCTCCTCTTTATCTCTCGTGCTCTGTCCATTGCTTTGGATACTTGACCCTCATCTACGTTACTTCTGCTCCTTGCACTTGCCTCCCTCTCATTCACACGTCTCGCTTTTACTGACTGTCATTCCTCTTCTCGACATGCATATCACCACTTCTCCAGGTTCTCTTTCACCTGCCACTCTGTCTTCGTATGTTGCCTGTGAACATCATTGTCTACAGAGATTTGCCTGACCTAGTCTGTCAACCTGTCCATCATCATTGCAGATGAGGAGAGGCTCAGAGACGATTCCTAATGTAATCCCACCCCCCCAGCTTGAATCCATTTGTCATTTCTCAGCCACTTTACCACTGTCTCACTTTTCTGTGCATGTCCTGCACCACTCTTATACTTCTCTGCCACCCCTGATTTCCTTTCTTGGCAACTTATCATATACTTTATGTAATTATTCACTGCTCAAGCATTTCTTAAAAATTTGATATTTGAATCTTATTCAAGTACTTTTTGGTTACTTGTACTTGGGTAAATAATAATGTATCATTACCTGAGTAAAACTTCTGGATATTCTTCCCGCCTCTTGCTAAAATATTTCAAAAACAAAAGTAGTATTAATCAATAATCCTAACCTTGTGTGTCCACTTTACCCATTCATATGCATATCTGAAACAAACTCAAAGTGGCACTCCGTCCCAATTTTTTTTCTTGTTAACATGTTGGTACAGTAACTTGTTTTTTTTTTTATTTATGACTTACAAGACCTATCAAGAGCTTAAATCACTCTTATATTTCATGTCTGCTTAGTGTTTTTGGGGACATAACTATAACAGGTGTACTATTGAGCCATTCAGGACATAAGAGCTGTCTCTGGCCTAACTGAAGTTAGCCTCCAGGGCCAGTTAGCATTTTTGGACAGCTGCTTTGAAAACTTGACCCGAATTAGGATGGTTTTACCATTAAACTGCTTTTAAGGACCGATGCAGTTTCAGTCATTATCCTGGGTCACCGTGCATACAACTGGGCATGTCCTTCAACCGGTAAGTCTTTTTATCACAGGATTTATTCTGTTCAATGTAGCACTAACCACCTTGTGGGATGTGGGTGGGCCTACTTCTTCTTCTTTAGATTTGATTGGCAGTGAGGGAAATATCCAGGAAGAGGAACTGGGCCGCACCTCGGACACAGTCCAAGGACGGATAATTTTTTCACACGAGTTGTTCAGAACTCCTTATACAAAGATATAGAATGATGATAATCAAGTCAGTGGCGGTAATGCACCTGTAAGCTGGTTGCCAACCACCAATCAAATCTAAAAGAAGAAGAAGAAGGCAACCAGCCTACAGGTGCATTACCGCCATGTACTTCACTCTATATCATCAGTTTATCTAGTCAGGAGCTGTAGTCCTTGAGTGAATGAATCTTTATTTTGGATGGATTAAAAGAACAGAAAAATATAACAAAGGGGGAAAAAATCTAACAAGGTCAAATTAAACAACAACTCATCTGATTATACAGTTGAACATAAGTTATCCGAAATGGGTGATGGCTGAAGCCGCAACTTATATTGCCCACCCATATTCCATCCAAGAATTCAGAAAGAAAACAAAACAGGAGCGATTACAATTCAGAACAAAACTAAGACAAAAAAAAAACAACTAAGCAACAGCACAACACAGACTGAATATGATCATTCTTATGTGATTTTACATTTGGAGTATTTCTTCCTTCAGTTTTTGTTTAAATTGTCCAAGCGTTGTACATGATTTTAATTCAGGTCCAGAAGCGTTCCACAGTCTGACTCCTTGCACTGAGACACAGTGTTGCTTGGTGGTAGTTCTCACTGAAGGTTTTTGAAATATTCATGTTCCTCTGAAATGATATTGTTTCTCCCTTTTTTGAAACAACTTTTGGATATTTGCAGGCAGTGATAGATTCTTCACTTTAAACATTATAACTGCAGTTTTAAAGTCAACCAAATCTTTCGACTTGAGAGCTTTTAATTTAAGAAAAAGTGGGTTTGTTGGTTCCCTGTAAGCAGCTTTGTTTATTATTCTAATAGCTCTCTATTGATACATAAATATTGAATATATGTTTGTTTTATATGTATTTCCCCATACTTCAGTACAGTATGTCATGTACGGGAGTGTTAATGAATGATACAAAGTATATAGTGTGGGTTGATTCAGCAAATATTTCACTCTGTGTAGTATTGCAATTGATTTGGATATTTTACCTTTAACGTAATATGTGACTTCCAACACAGTTTATTATAAATTATTACTCCAAGAAATTTAATTTTAGATCCCTTTCAATCTCTACACCATTTACACTGAATTTAGATACTGAGTTGTTGTGATGATTGCTAAAAATTATAAATTTTGTCTTACTTAAATTGAGCGTTAATTTGTTTGAATCAAACCACAGTTTAAGCTTTCCTAATTCCTTTCTGAGTGTATCCAAAAGTTGTTCCAAATTGCTTCAACTGCATAATAAATTTGTGTCATCTGCAAACAATATTAAATCCATTTTTTCCAAAACTTTACATATGTCATTTATATACATATTGAATAATGGCCCCAAAACTGAACCCTGTGGGATTCCGCAAGTAACCTTCAGTAACTGTGAGTTTTTGCTACCAACACATACATACTGATACCTGTTCTTTAAGAAACTACATAACCAGGACAGTGCTCCCCCCAATACCATAATTTTGTAGTTTCTTTAATAATAATTTATGATCCACTGTATCAAATGCTTTTTTAAGATCCAGGAATACCCCAACTGAATACTCTTTATTTTCAATGGCAGTTGATATTTTTTCTATAAATTCCATTACAGCAAATGCAGTTGTTGTGGCACATATGTTGGTTACATATTCTCCACAAATGTATTGCTGTGTGGCGGCATGAAATGATAAGCAGCGAACTGAGAGTTTTTGAGGGAGTTTATTAATCATACCGCCATCACAACACCCACTCCGGCGCCGTGCAGGCGCGCCGGAGCGGGCCCGGAGGCTCTTGTCAGGAGACATGGAATGCGTGTGTCAGAAGCAGTGGTCAGAGAGAGAGAAAGAGTTACAGAGCGATGCAGTTTAAATACCCCACTACAGACAATGCATTCACAGCAGTAGGCATGGACATTTGCGTTTGAGAGTCACCCACATCAATAGGAGGATTACTGGCAGGAAAGAGCTAGACAAAGGGAGGCTGCCTATTGATATCAATACACACATCTCATTGTTCTGCCAATTGCTCCAGCTGAGCGCTCTGCTTGTCCCAGTCTGTTGTGGGGGTCACCCATAGTACTCCCCCCCCCCCCCAGAGGGCTCAGCGGGAAGCTGAGGCCTCGATAGTCCGGCTTTGGTAGCGAGCAGGGAAAGCTCTGTGCAGGCGGAGGTGGAGGGAGGGGGGTTGGGGTAGCAAGTGCTGGCCCAGGACGGCGAAATTGTTTGGGCCGCGCAAAAATTGCCTGTGGATCCGCGATGTTGAGGGGCTGTCCCGTTGAACGTGGCGGAGGTCCACAGTGGCTGTGTGAAGAAAAATTTGTCTCTGACTCCTCTCACGGCTGTGAAGAAAAACAGGAGCTGCAAGGCTGCGTAGCGGCTGTGAGAGAAAAGGAGCTGCAGCTGTGTGTGGGACTTGGCGTGTTGGCTTTAGGTGCGCGCGCGCAGCCCTAAAGCCCTCGGGGACACCTGACGGCTGAATTCCCTTTGTGCGCCGTGGCTGAGACCTGTACAAAATCCTGTGAGCGAGCTGCGTGCGTGCTTCAGGTGTGTGAGCAGCCCTGAAGGTTCTGTGTGCAGCGGCGAAGGACGATGGCGGTCTGTGTGGAGCCGGTATTGTCCCGTGCGTGGTGCGCCGTCCTCGTAACCCCCCGGTGTGCGCGCAGGGGTTCGGTGCGTGGGTGTCCCGCTGTTGAGAGGCGAGTCAGGGTCAGGGAGCTTGATGGAGATCAGCGTAGTCGGCGCCGATGGTCATCCCTGTTCAGGTTGTTGCTGTAGTTCGGTCATGGTGCGTTCAGGTCCATGCGCTGCGTTCTCCGTCGGCCCTGGAGGTCGCCGTCGTGGAGAGAGGATGAGGTGCGTGCGCTCTCGTGTGGAGGAGCTGTGAGAGCGGCCGGTCCCAGCGTGGATGTGCAGATCTCAGGCGTGCAGATCTCACCATGAAGCTTTCTGCCGCTTTCCCGGTCGTGGGTGATCTCCGGAGAGTGCGCCTGGTGTTGGTTCTGCGTCGAGGTCTCCCTGTAGCCGAAGGGAGGGCAGGCCATTTGCGTCAGGCTGCTGCGTTCGCTTGTCGTCGGGTTACCAGTGTGGCTGTCCAGACCAAAAGGTTGCGTTGCACAAAGCGTGTGCTTTCTCGGGGTCACCAATGTGGCGGCATGAAATATAAGCGGCGAACTGAGAGTTTTTGAGGGAGTTTATTAATCATACCGCCATCACAACACCCACTCCAGCGCCGTGCAGGCGCGCCGGAGCAGGCCTGGAGGCTCTCGTCAGGAGACACGGAATGCGTGTGTCAGAAGCAGTGGTCAGAGAGAGAGAGAAAGAGTTACAGAGCGATGCAGTTTAAATACCCCACTACAGACAATGCATTCACAGCAGTAGGGATGGACATTTGCATTTGAGAGTCACCCACATCAATAGGAGGATTACTGACAGGAAGACATTTGCATTTGAGAGTCACCCATAACAATAGGAAGATTACTGGCAGGAAAGAGCTAGACAAAGGGAGGCTGTCTATTGATATCAATACACACATCTCATTGTTCTGCCAATTGCTCCAGCTGAGCGCTCTGCTTGTCCCAGTCTGTTGTGGGGGTCACCCACAGCTGTATGTTTATTGTGTGCTTCACGTCTCATGGAACAAAAGGGACTGAGACTCTGGGATTCAGCAGAAGAGTGTGAGATTTGGCCTTTGTTTCCGGGAGACGACCGGGGAAGATTTCCGGACCACAGGGACTAGAGGACAATGGTGTGAGATCAAAGGGGTTACTTTGTGATTGAGATTAAGTACCATGTGACTGTATGTTTGATTAAACACCATGTGACTGCTGTTTCGTGCCCGGGGTATAAAACCCCTGATGTGAGATGAAAACTTCCTCTTGACTTGCTTTGAGATTGTTGGAGATGTGATCTGTGAATAAAGCTGAATCTGAGGAACAAACTCAGCCTCATCCTTGAACACATTCTCCACACTGTTGACCTTACGACGTAAAATGAGCAGAAATAATTCTCCCGAGCGGGGCTCGGCAGAAGCCAGCCTGATGGCTGCCTCCACACTCCGGCTGCCCGACTACTGGCAGCATAGTCCGCGCTCCTGGTTTAGTGCGGTCGAGGTGCAGTTCAACCTCCGGGGAATCTCGAAGGACGACACGAGATTCTACCATGTGGTGGCGAAGCTGGACAGCCACACAGTCCAGAGGGTGGAAGACCTGGTCAACCACCCACCGGACAGCGACAAATACAGCGCCTTGAAAGCTCTGCTTATCAGCCATTTTACCCCCTCCGTGCAACAGCGAGCAGAGGGGCTCCTGGCGTTGACGGAGTCGGAGAACGACAGACCCGTAGACCTGATGGTCAAAATGCTGAGGCTGAAAGACTCCGAGGACTGCAAATTTATCTTCGCCCACCTTTTCCTCCGGACCCTGCCGCCAGCGGTGAGAGTTACCCTGGCAGATTCACCCCGGTTGGCCAAGCGAGACTACCACGGGCTGAGCAAGGAGGCGCAGCAACTCGTCGACGCCCACAAGCGGAGCACAGTTTCGGCTGCAACAGCGGAGCTAGGAGCGACGCCCGGAGACGGCATGGGGCCAGTGGTTGCAGCACCAGACGCGCCGACGACGGCAGCAGTCAGCACCAGACACGGAGTGGGCGACGTCCTTTGCTTCTATCATCACCGTTTTGCAGAGAGGGCACACAAGTGCCTCCCACCGTGCCACTTCAAGCGTTCGGGAAACGCCAAGACCAAGGGTCGGTAGCGGCTGCGGCCCTCGGGGACAAGAACAAGCTGCTTTACCTGACGGATGCACGTTCGGGGAGACAATTCCTCGTGGACACAGGCTCCCAGATGAGCTTCATCATGCCTTCCTACGCGGACCGGCTGATGCCATCCAAGGTTCCCCGGGTGTCAGTGTCAGCAGCGAACGGCTCAGCTATTAAGACCTTCGGTGAGAGGACTCTGCTTCTGTCTTTGCAGGGTCGTTCATTTGAGTGGACTTTTGTTGTAGCTGCAGTCAGTTTCAACATGTTAGGGGCTGATTTCTTGTGCTCACATGGTTTATTGGTTGATCTTGCTAATAGACGTCTGGTTAATGCACTGTCTTTTCATTCTATTCCCTGCACAGCACGAGTGGCACCGCCAACTGCACAAGCCAACGTCACAACTGCGGGTGGTAAGTTCTACGCACTCCTCACTCAGTTCCCAGCACTAACAGTCCCAACGTTTTCGGCGACAGTGGCCAAACATGGGGTGGAGCATTATATCACTACCACCGGGCCACCCATTTTTGCAAAAGCTCGGCGCCTGGACTCAGCTAAACTGACCATAGCGCGCGAGGAGTTTGCCAACCTGGAAAAACTGGGCATCATCAGACGTTTGAAAAGCCCCTGGGCTTCACCATTGCACATGGTCCCAAAGACTGATGGCTCGTGGCGACCTTGCGGTGATTTCCGCAGGTTGAATAACACCACTGCACACGGCCGCTACCCGATCCCGCACATTCAAGATTTTTCGGTTCATTTGGCGGGGGCGCGCATTTTTTCTAAAATAGATTTAGTGCGTGGCTACCATCAGGTTCCAGTGCGCGCCCAGGACATACCCAAAACAGCGGTAATAACTCCTTTCGGGCTTTTTGAGTTTTTGCGCATGCCTTTTGGACTCAAGGGGGCCGTGCAGACGTTCCAGCGCATGATGGACGCGGTGCTGCGCGACCTCCCTTTCATGTTCGTCTACTTGGATGACATTTTAGTAGCCAGCACGTCCGAAGACGAACACGAAAACCACCTCACGGCAGTTTTCCGGAGGCTGGCAGAGCACGGGTTAATAATTAACCCAGCGAAGTGTCAGTTTGGGGTAGCGCAGATTGATTTTTTGGGGCATCGTGTTTCGCCAGAAGGAGCGGTCCCTCTGCCCGATAAAGTGCGCGCAATAACAAATTTTCCCCAACCTCAAACGGTCAAAGCGTTACAGGAGTTTTTGGGAATGGTTAATTTTTATAACCGTTTCCTCCCAAGTGCAGCGCGGCTCATGCAACCATTGCACACGGCACCAAAAAAACAAAAACCCACAAATAAAATGGAATGGTCTCCTGAGCGGGAGCGCGCATTCTCTCAAGTCAAAACAGCGCTGGCAAACGCGGCTTTGTTGGCACATCCAGTTCCAACAGCCCGCATGGCCCTCACCACTGACGCGTCGGATTTAGCGGTAGGGGCGGTCGTTGAACAGTTTGTAGCGGGGACCTGGCAACCGCTCGCGTTTTTCAGCAAAACCTTGCGCGATAGCGAGCGAAAATACAGCGCGTTCGACAGGGAGTTGTTGGCCCTACACTTGGCCATCCGCCATTTCCAGTTCTGGCTGGAAGGGCGCCGTTTCACCGCGTTCGTGGACCACAAACCGCTGACTTTTGCGATGGCCAAGATTTCGGAACCTTGGTCGGGACGGCAGCAAAGACAGCTGGCCGCGATATCAGAGTTCACCACCGATATCCAGCATGTCACAGGTAAACATAATGTAGTGGCAGACTGCCTCTCGCGTGCTGTGCCGGCACCAGACCACGTGAGGGCAGACTCTGCAGCCATGGCCGCGGACCAGGGTGGTGACGCCGGAGCGTGCGCGGCCCCGGTCTGCGTAGGGTTAGATTATGCAGCCATGGCCGCGGAGCAGGTTAGCGATTCGGACATGCGCGCGCTCCAGTCTGGACCAACAGGGTTAAGGCTGGAAGACAGGGTGCTGCAAATGGGTATGCCTCCCCTAATCTGCGATGTCTCCACGGGACGGCTGCGGCCCGTGGTACCAGCTGCGTGGCGCCGCCGCATTTTTGACTCGATCCATTCTCTGGCACACCCGGGGGTGCGCGCATCGGTCAAAATGGTGGGGGAGAAATCTGTATGGCCGGGGTTGCGCAGACAGGTCAAGGAATGGGCGACAGCCTGCGTAGCGTGTCAGCGAGCCAAAATACACAAACACACTAGAGCTCCCTTGGAGCCTTTTCACATTCCGGCTAAGCGCTTTGATCATGTGCATGTCGACTTGGTAGGCCCCCTTCCGTCGTCACAGGGGTACACACACCTTTTGACGATGGTGGACCGCACCACGCGTTGGCCGGAAGCGGTCCCTCTGGCATCAACCACAGCGGAGGAAGTGGTGCGCGCGTTTTTAACAGCTTGGGTAGCGCGTTTTGGCGTTCCGTTGGACATAACGTCTGACAGAGGTCCTCAATTTGTTTCCGAACTCTGGTCATCGATGGCCCGCAGCCTAGGGGTAAAGATCCACCGCACCACTGCGTACAACCCCCAGGCTAACGGTTTATGCCAGCGTTTTCATAGGTCATTGAAAGCGGCCCTCAGAGCGTCGCTTACGGATACAAATTTAGGGCGCTCGCGCACGCAGCGACCAGCAGCCGGTGGCTTGTCACCAGACTGCAAACCAAGTCTATCTACGGGTACAAATAAGTAACAAAAAAAAAAAAAAAAATTGGGTTGACAAGTTACCATGGGTCTTATTGGGGTTGCGTTCTGCACCTAAGGAGGATTTGCAAGCCTCCCCAGCGGAGTTAGTTTTTGCACAGCCTCTCCGTCTGCCCGGTGAATTTCTCCCCGATAATCCTGCCCCAAATTGCCCCCCCGCTCAGCTGTTGCAAAGCGGCACAGGATCAAGCACGCTTCCTGGCCCGGTTCATCACAGTTTCCCACGTGTTTTTGTGCCGAAGGCTTTAAAAAATGCGGAGTTTGTTTTTGTGAGACATGATGCTTGTCGCCCCAACCTGCGCCCGCCTTACGATGGGCCGTACAAGGTGCTGGAAACAGGAGAGAAGCATTTTTTGCTCGATTTGGGAGACAGAAAAGAATTGATTTGTATAAACAGACTCAAACCCGCTTTTGTTTTGGCGGATGAAGAGGTGCAGTTGGCGAGAGCCCCCCGTCGCGGTAGACCCCCTAGAGGGCATTCTACAGATCTCCCACAGAGCTCGACTAACAGTTCTAATCCACAGGTGCAGAAGGACGCTGCGGAAGCAGCAAAGCCAGCTTTCAGCAGATACGTCAGGAGACTGAGAGTTAAGCAACTGGTGGATTGATATGTAGTAATGTTATTATGTCATGTGTCACTGGTTATGTTTGTCCCATTTTAGACGTTTGGGGGGGTCATGTGGCACATATGTTGGTTACATATTCTCCACAAATGTATTGCTGTATGTTTATTGTGTGCTTCACGTCTCATGGAACAAAAGGGACTGAGACTCTGGGATTCAGCAGAAGAGTGTGAGATTCGGCCTTTGTTTCCGGGAGATGACCAGGGAAGATTTCCGGACCACAGGGACTAGAGGACAATGGTGTGAGATCAAAGGGGTTACTTTGTGATTGAGATCAAGTACCATGTGACTGTATGTTTGATTAAACACCATGTGACTGCTGTTTCGTGCCCGGGGTATAAAACCCCTGATGTGAGATGAAAACTTCCTCTTGACTTGCTTTGAGATTGTTGGAGATGTGATCTGTGAATAAAGCTGAATCTGAGGAACAAACTCGGCCTCATCCTTGAACACATTCTCCACATTATCCTCTTATGTCTGAACCCGTATTGCTGCTCACACAATAAATTATTCTTCATTATGAAGTTGTCAGTTCTCTCACAGAATATTTTTTCCAAGTATCTTGGAAAATTGTGGCAATAGTGAAATAGGTCTATAGTTTGAAAGTTCCCCTCCGTCACCCAGCTTGTATATCGGAATTACTTTAGCTATTTTCATTGCATTGGGAAGTATACCTGTTTGGAGAGACAGGTTACAAATATACGTCAGTGGCTTCACTAAGCATTCAATGATAGTTTTGACTAAAAGCATGTCAATATCATCACAATCCGTAGATGTTTTACTTTTAAACGATTTAACAATTTCAATGACCTCTCTCTCGTCTGTGTTCTTTATAAAAATGGAATCTTTTATAGCAATGTTTTTGCTTATTGTATCACCTGTAGATGCCGTAATGGGTATTTCTCGAGGCAAATTAGTACCAATGTTAACAAAAAATTTATTAAATTCATCTGCAGGTGAGACTGCATCCACACTCTGAGTCGGGGGTTTTTTTTTTTTGTTTTTTTTTGAAAGATTGGTTGGGTAGCTTGTATTTCTGTTTTAATTTCCAAGAATATTGTTAAGTATTGTCCATGTATTTTTAATGCTATCTCTGTTTTTCTCCAGTTCTTTACTATAAGTCTTTTTTACTACATCTCATTATATATATTAACTTATTTTTGTATTGTGGAGAGTGCAAATAACAGAGGCAGACTTATGCAGCAGACGACTTTATTCACTCTCACATCAGTCATACACAGAAAAAGCATATCTCAATACAGCAGGGTCTCTCCTTTTATATCAACCGCCCATCTCACATCTGCATGACATCTCCCATCACAATACATTCAACCCTTCTCCCCCCACTACTTCCTGCTACCTCACCATAATCTCTCTCATCTCAATACCTATTGTCCTTCTCTGTTTACCCTCTGCATCCAGTCTGAGATGATTATCCCAGCGTCTACAGTATGTTTTATACCGCTGCTCTGCTTCTTTTGTCCTTTTCTTTAGAAAAGCTTTACATAATGAATTTTTCTTTTTACACGCTTTTTGTAATCCTTTGGTTAACCATGGCTTGTCGACAAATTTCTGCTTCAGCTTTTTCTTTACTAATGGACAATTTTTTTCATAAAGAGTGGTTACAATGTTCAAGAATGTGTCATAGGTGTGGCGTAACCCCCACAACAGACTGGGACAGGCAAAGCGCTCAACTAGAGCAACTAACAGAACAGTGAAATGTGTGTATTAATGTCAACAGGCAGCCCCGCTTCTTCTGGCTTTTTCCGGCTCAGTACTGTGATGTTAATGTGCCATTCATGCATTGTGTTCATGCTTCCTGCCCTTACTGTGTCTATACACTGATAACAATATGTAGATGTGCCTTGTAACCTCTTTTGTCCTGCAGTTCCGGAGCTGAGGCGAATTACGGCCAGCAATCTCCTTATTGTTATGTGTGTCTCTCAAATGCAAATGCCCATACCTACTGCTGTGAATGCCTTTCATGTATTGTCTGTAGTTGGGTATATAAGCTGCATCACTCTGTAACTCACTCTCTCACTTTGACGACTGCTCATCTGCACACTTTGCTGGAGAGCCTCTGGGCTCGCCCATGGGGTGAGCTCCGTGACGGCGGTATGATAATAAACCTACTTAAAACCTCACTTCGCTGCCTTATTTTATCATCCGCCGCACTGGTGACCCCGAGAATGCACACGCTTTGTGCAGCGCAACCTTCTGGTTTGGACAGCCACGCTGGTGTCCTGATGGCAACGAACGCAGCACCCGGCGGTGATTCTCCGACGACAAGCGAACGCAGCAGCCTGACTGATCTGCCCTCCCTTCTGCTTCAGGGAGACTTCGACGCAGAGTTTCCAGGTGAAACTCTCCGGAGACCACCCACAACTGGGACAGCTGCGGAAAATTTCATGGTGAGATCTGCACGCCTAGATCGGCACATCCACGCTTGGACTGGCTGCTCTCACAGCTTCTGACACACGATTCTGTGTCTCCTTACGAGAGCGCATGCACCTCGTCCTCTCTCCACGACGGCGACCCCCATGGCCGACGGAGAACGCGTGGACCTGAACGCACCATGACCCATCTACAACAACTACAACAGGGATGATTAAGCTCCCTGAACCTGACTCTCCCTCTCCAGCAGGCCCACCCACGCACGGAACCCCAGCACATGCACCGGGGAGTTACGAGGACGGCGCACCACACACGGGACACATACGGCTCCACTGACCGCCATCCTCCTTCGCCGCTGCACACAGAGCCTTCAGGCTTGCTCGTACACCTGAGGCACGCACGCAGCTTGCTCACTGGATTTTCTAATGGTCTTAGCCATGGTGCACAACGGGAATTCAGCAGTCTGCGGTCCCCGAAGGCTTTAAGGTTGTGCCCGCACCTAAAGTCAACACGCCAAGTCCCTTTGCTTTTGTTTTTTTTTTTTCTTACAGCCGCCCCTGTTTTTCTTCATGGCTGCTGTTAATCCTCGCCGCTCCTTTTTTCTTCACGGCCGCTATTAATCCTTGCAGGACTTAATCGCGAGAGGAGTCAGTGACTAATTTTAATTCTTGTGGATCTCCGCACGTTCAACGGGACAGCCCCTCAACATCGCGGACCCACAAGCAATTTTTGCGCGGCAAAAATTTTCACCATCCCCGGCCGGCATTTACTACTCCCCACCCCCCTCCACCTCCACCTGCACAGAGCTTTCCCTGCTCGCTGCCAAAGTCGGACTATCGAGGCCTCGGCCGCCTGCCGAGCCCTCTGGGGGGGAGCATGTCGCGTAACCCCCACAACAGACTGGGACAGGCAAAGCGCTCAACTAGAGCAACTAACAGAACAGTGAAATGTGTGTATTAATGTCAACAGGCAGCCCCGCTTCTTCTGGCTTTTTCCGGCTCAGTACTGTGATGTTAATGTGCCATTCATGCATTGTGTTCATGCTTCCTGCCCTTACTGTGTCTATACACTGATGACAATATGTAGATGTGCCTTGTAACCTCTTTTGTCCTGCAGTTCCAGAGCTGAGGCAAATTACGGCCAGCAATCTCCTTATTGTTATGTGTGTCTCTCAAATGCAAATGCCCATACCTACTGCTGTGAATGCCTTTCATGTATTGTCTGTAGTTGGGTATATAAGCTGCATCACTCTGTAACTCACTCTCTCACTTTGACGACTGCTCATCTGCACACTTTGCTGGAGAGCCTCCGGGCTTGCCCATGGGGTGAGCTCCGTGACGGCGGTATGATAATAAACCTACTTAAAACCTCAGCAGATTGCATTTTGTGATTTGTATCTGAAAGATTTTAAAGTTTTTTCTGTATTGGCCCCAGTGTGGCCATGGATAAGTGCAAAGATTGGCAAATGGTCACTTATGTCATTTATCAATAATCCACTTTCTATTTACTTATCAGTAATATTAACAAACAGGTTATCAATAAGTGTAGCAGTGTGAACTGTGATTCTACTGGGATGTGTTATTGTGGGATATAGACTCATACTGTACATAGAATTTATGAACTCTGTAATTACATTCTGTTGAAATGGATTTAGTAAATCAATATTGAAGTCTCCACAAATTACAACATTTTCTTACTAGTTATATTATTGTACAGCTTGACTAACTTATCTCTGAATGTCTCAACGCAAGTTCCCGGCATTCTATATATACAACTTATAATTAGATTTTTTTGTTTTATCTTGGTCAATCTCAACAGTAACACATTCTAGAATCCCTGTTAGTGCAAAGGACATTCCATTTACAAGTTTACACTGACACAGGTCATCAATATACAGTGCAACACCTCCACCCTTTTTTTGAGATCTATTAATATAAAACATCTGATATCCCTCTGTTGTCATCAGAGAAGCCTGCTCTTCATTGAGCCAAGTTTCAGAGACTGCGATAGCTGTAAATTTTCTATCTAGCTGTTTTAAATAGTCCTGAATCTGTGGAAAGTTTTTAAGACTTCTGCTGTTGAAGTGTATTATTGATAGTTTACCATCTAATTGCACTTGACTTTTGAATTGCTTTTCAGTATAATATTCACAGTGATTATGAATATTGTTGAAGAAGTGGTTATTAAATTAAATTAATTAAATCACCCTTATTGTCATTCAACCGTACAACCAATCATGTACAGCAGAACGAGATTGTGCTTTACCTATCTACAGTGTAAATCACCCCCCCCCCCAAGTGCAGAATCAGAGGGCCGCTGCCATGCAAGGCACCGCCACAGAGTTCCCTCCTCCATTCCATTTATTGCTGAGCACCAAGCTGGACGGCAGGAAGTTCCACTTTTATATGGTCTTTGGCATGACCCGGCCGGGATTTGAACCCCTGCCTCCTGGGTGTGGGGCGGATGCTCTACCAACTGAGCCACCACTCCGGTCAGGATCAAAATCATTCTCCATCTGTTGTGATTTATGTTCAGCATAATGGCATATTTTCAGAATCTGAACTTCCTCACTCTGTGTCAGATGACTTCCTCCAACTGGGGATGATTGATGTCTACTAAAGTCAGTCATAAGTTTTTTGTTTTGTTTTGTTTTTTAAAGTAAACATTTGTACTCAATGTGATTTACTTCTTTACATATATTTATCCAGCTCCTCCACATTTCTGATTACCAGTACTTTGGACTCCTCTGGTGTTCCATTCAGTTTGATATAGACTTTGTAGTTGAAAGTCCATGTTGATTGGATTTTCTTCTGTTTTCGCAAGAAACGCGCCTTTTTGGTGATGTCTCCATTTCTCTTGGTAAGGTGCTCATTCAGATAAACTTCTGTCCCCTTCAGCTTCCTTCCCGGTTTCAGCAGATCAATTTTATACTTTCTGTTTGTAAGACGGATGATTATTGCCGATTTTTCACCCTTCCTTCTTTTAGGAAGAGGATGACAAGCCTCTATGTTGTTACTGTCTATCTCTATACCTTCAGAATGGAGGAAGGTTGTCACCTGTTCTTCCACCGATCTGGCGTCCAGTTCACGAAGGTCTGTATCGTCCATTCTTGCCACAGCCTAGGCATAGGATCTGGGCTGTGTTTCTAATCCTGAAACAATAATGTCATTCATTCGAGTGTACTGTTCCAGGTTGTCCACCCTATTTTCCAGAAAAGCAATCTTTTTGTCTTTCTCCTCATTTTTCAGCCTCAAGGCTTTGACCTCTTCCACCAAATCAATTATCTGTTTTTGTTGTTTTCTCACCACAGTTACCTTTTCTGCGAGAAAGTCAAGTGATTTTTTAAATTCCTCAACCTCATCATATGTTACATTCCTTTTGGGTGGCATTGTGTTGTTATTGGTGCCAACTGATTCAAATAGATTCTGGTTAATATGGATCACTCTCACTCATTAGCTTGTCTGCTGTTGCCACCATTTGAACCAAATGCCCATCATATCTGCACAGTACCTTTGTGGAGTTAAGCGGTCTTGCTGTAGACCATTATCTGCAATCCAATGCTCACCCTTCTCCAAACATTAACCTTGACACACTCAGAGCAACAGTAGCATTTGGACTCCAGGTAGGCTAGGTTGAGAAGTGGCGGGTTAACTCTGGGTAGGCCCAGTTAGACACACTCAGAGCAGCAGAAGGTTAATTCCAGGGAGGCTAAGCTAACCACACTCAGAAGAGCAGCAGGTTGACTCCAGACAGGCAAAGCTAGCCACACTCAGAGCAGCAGCAGGTTGAGTCCAGGGAGGCTAAGCTAGCCACACTCAGAAGGGCAGCAGGTTAACTCCAGGCAGGCAAAGCTAGCCACACTCAGAACAGCAGCAGGTTGAGTCCAGGGAGGCTAAGCCAGTGTAAGAGGTAATTTTGGAAAAGGCTTTTATTATGAAGGAGGAGTGACGGAAGTGAGGTGGGGGGGGGGTGTTTTTGTAAACAGAACGGTGGGTGCGGCTATGGCTGAATATTAAAGTTATGGGAAGAGCTCAAATGGTCTCGCTCTTGTGGCAGAAGGACTAACCTTCAACTATCACCCACGCAAGCTTACACTGGTGGCAGCGGTGTTGGTTTTTGAGGACTCTTCTCAACTTGGTGAGCCTATTTAACAATCCGACAGTTGGAGGCTAACTACAAGCTAAGCTAACGGCTAGTACAGTGAGCTAGTTGCCGCCAATTCCGTTTCATTGTTTGTAGCTCAGTGTTATTGGGCATCACGTACCTATTGCTTTCTCCTTCTGGAGTGTACACCACGCCACTATGTCTGACGGGGAGTCACCAGACACCAGTATCAGACAACGCAGCAGGCAGTCTGCCCCTGTTTCACCTGCAGCAGTGCAGGATCCACCCGGAAGAATTTCGCTGCCCCCGCCATTCTGCAATGACGGTCGGGAGTCCTTCCAATTATGGGCTCGCCTCTATGAGGTAATTCAGGCCGCCCGGTACAAGGATTGCAGTGTTGATTTGGATGCAGTATTGGCATTGGAGCTGCCCACAAGACTGCCGCCTGAACTGTTTATTGTATGGGACAACCTGCCTTCCACCACACAGCGTTCCTATGCAGATACAAAGAAACATCTTCAGGCTGCTTTTGGTCAAAAGGACATTATTGCTTCTTTTCAGACATTCCCAAATGCCCGCAGTAGAAAACCAAATGAGGCCATGGGGGTTTATGCTGCGGATGTGTGCAGACTTGTGAAGGAGGCTTTCCCTGATTTTGAATACAATGCATTTGAGTACATGAAAATGTCACGCTTCATTGCTGGGTTGGATCAGGAGCTCCAAATTAAGTGTCATGGGAGAGGAGTGAAAAGTTTTCAAGAGGCTGTGGAAGTAGCCACTCTAGCTGAGCGTGCTCGCCAGGCTGCAAGGTTAGTGACACCAGTCTCCCCACATAATGTCACTACCAGAGATGTTGGCAACACAACCCAGTCAGTTAATTCTGTGACTGATAATGACACGTATGTGAGAACAGCTGTCCAGGACCTCACAGCCACCGTCCAAAATTTGAGCAATGATCTTGTTGCACTGAAGATAAAACTGGTAGAGTAAAGCAGAATGTACCAGCCAGAAACGCATGGCTACAGACACTCTCACAGGTCTCCTTTACATTATGGGCGTAGTCCAGCTAGATACACTGAAACCCGCAATGCACGTCTCTCCT
This sequence comes from Pholidichthys leucotaenia, assembly GCA_020510985.1. NCBI lineage: Eukaryota > Metazoa > Chordata > Actinopteri > Cichliformes > Pholidichthyidae > Pholidichthys > Pholidichthys leucotaenia. The sequence goes on along the minus strand of CM035844.1, from coordinate 44,401,381 downwards.
CAAGACGCTTTCCCTCCTCCTCACCTGAATTTAACTATCGGCATTCACCAACCCACAATTACAGAGCTGAAAAATACCAGTGCTCGTATAGCCCAAATGCAGCAACATATTCAGCGGACAAGTCACATAGCCAAGAATCCTATTATTCTTCCGAACAGTATGATAACAGAAGTGGAGCTCACCGCTCTCTTTCAGGGCCCCCTTTGAGTTTGCGTCAGAGGAGCCCAAGTCCCCGCCATGAACATGTTTCATTCCAGGACTATCAGAGGGGCAGCGATGGATTCCAACACCTGGTTCGTGGCCATCAGCAGCACTCAAACTATGACTTCCTGGGCCCACAAACCTCTCATCAGGGGAAACGGGCGCTAGCTGAAGATATGGGGCACTCTTCAGCTGGGCCCTTAGGAGCCCCCAAATGAAACTGATAAATCTGCACCGCACATCAGTACTGCTTTGCTTCCCTCTAGTGACAACAGAGGTACTACATTTTCCCCTACTGAAAGTCAAAACACTGTTGCAGTGGTAAATGAGATACCCTTTTCTTCATATGTAAATGGACTTGTTGAGGGTACAGATGCACACATTCTGTTAGATTCAGGCTCCCATATCTCATTTATCAGTGAAGCCACCAGAATGTCCATTTCAGTACTAGCCAAAAAGCCTCTTATGAAGCACTACATTCTGTCCAAAGCAGTAACTGGGCACAGTTTAGATACTTTGGGCACCATTGATGTGACTCTGAAATTAGGCTCCCATACGTTCCATCATAACATGCAGGTGATAAGAAATGTTACTCAGAGCACACTGTTAGGCCTAGACTTTTTTCAGCTCCATAAGGTTGCCTTGGATATAGGCAAGGGTGTATGTAGTCTTTATGGGGAGGAACTGCCACTGTTAAAAACTACACAGCTGGCCCCTGATAACTGTACGGCAAAGGTTATGGAATGCACAACTGTACCCCCACGTTGTGAAATTAACTGCAAGATCACATTAAACCCTCCCAATCACTGCTGGCATCCCAGGCAACTATGATAGCTGCCTAGAGCCACGCCAGATGGACATTGAGGGCATCGCAGTGGCGCGCACCTTGACAACGGTAGTAAATGGTGTGACTACAGTGTGCCTTCTGAATCCGACAGATAGTCCCATCACCCTGCAGCCAGGTATGCACATAGGACAGTTCATCCCTGTGTCACAAGATGACATAATGTCAGAGTCTGCCCCTGTATGCAATGTATCCAACTGCCCTTTACAATCACACAAGGCAACAAACACAGCCCAAATCTCCATTTGATGTTCAGTTTGGTGCTCTGACTGCCTCTGAGAGGTCTCAACTGACTGAACTGCTCCTGTGTTATCATGATGTGTTCAGTAAAAGTCCTACAGATTTTGGCAGAACTGACATTGTCAAACACAAAATCCACACAAATGCTTCACCCCTCCCGTTAGAAAACGTGCCTATCGCACCTCACCCCAGATGCAGGAGGTGATTCAGTCACAGGTGAATGACATGTTAGACAAAGGACTTATTGAAATCAGCCATAGTCCCTGGGCAGCCCCTGTTGTAATGGTACGAAAAAAAGATGGCTCATGGCGCTTTTGTGTTGATTATAGAGGTTTGAATGCTGTGACCACGAAAGATGCTCATCCTTTGCTCAGAACAGATGATACCTTGGATGCATTACGGGGCTCATCAGTGTTCAGTACCATGAACCTTTCATCAGGGTATTGGCAGGTGCATTTGGATGAGCAAGACAAAGCCAGAACAGCTTTTACTACTGGTAGGGGTCTTTACCAGTTCTGTGTTATGCCCATGGGTCTTGTGAATGGTCCACCCACATTTCAGCATTTGATGCAGCTGGTATTACAAGGCCTCTTGTGGAAAACATGTCTTGTTTATTTAGATGACATTATCTAACTAACTAACTAACTAACTAACCTGCACTTATATAGCGCTTTTCAAGTCACAAAGACCACTCAAAGCGCTTTCACTAGTCCTAACCCTCTATTCTAAGGGCCTATAGCAGGGATGTCAAACTCATTCCATGGAGGGCCAAGACTTTGCATGTTTTACCTCCACCCATTGTCTTCAATAGGTAAATTCACTGAATTTCTTCCCACTGACTGCTGATCACTGAAAATACCTGCTGAAGCCACTGGGTGGAGGTAAAACATGCAGGGTCTTGGCCCTCCATGGAAGGAGTTTGACACCCCTGGCCTATAGGAAACATATCTAGGGACAAATTAGAACAGCCAATTAACCTAACATGCATGTCTTTGGATTGTGGGAGGAAACCGGAGCCCCCGGAGTAAACCCATGCAGCACAGGGAGAACATGCAAACTCCACACAGAAAGGTTCCAACCCCTGCCAGCCTGGGGATTCGAACCAGGAACCTTCTAGCTGTAAGGCAACAGTGCTAACCACTGCACCACCGTGCTGCCCATCGTGTACAGCCCCAGTTTTTCCACACATTTGCAGCATCTTAGAGAGGTGTTTGATCGGCTAAGAGCAGCTAATTTAAAACTCAAACCATCAAAGTGTCACTTTGCTCAAGAAGAAGTGTCATTTTTAGGGCATGTAGTCTCTGCAGCTGGTCTGAAACCTGACCCCAAAAACATTCAGAAAGTACAGGAGTGGCCCACTCCTGAGAACCCCACTGAAGTCAGAGCATTTCACGGCTTATGCTCATATTACTGCCGTTTCATCTATCAATATGCTAAGCTGTCTGAACCTCTGCATAGCCTCACTCAGAAAGGGAAACCATTTGTCTGGACTGAAATTGAACAGTCTGCTTTTGACTGCCTTTGCCATGCCCTGACTCACACACCCATCCTCTCCTACCCAGATTTCTCACAAGAATTCCTGCTCTTTACGGATGCATCCAACACAGCCATCGGGTGTGTGTTATCACAGGTTAATGACTGTAATATGGAAAAAGTCATTGCCTACAGTAGCCACGTCCTGACATGGACTGAGAGACGCTGGTCCACCTATGACAGGGAGCTGTGGGCTGTTGTGTAGTCTATTCGTCACTTTCACCAATATTTGACTGGACACCATTTTCGCATCATCACGGATCACAAACCTCTTCTTGGTTTGCGAAAAATGACCCTGGATTGTGACTCAACAGGACGTGGAGCAAGGTGGACTCTCGAGATAGACCCCTATGATTGGACGGTTGAACACAGGGAAGGCAGTAAACATGCTAATGCTGATTCTATGTCACGTCGACCATCATCCACCAGGGCCATTGAATCTGTAAAAGCACAGCTCTGTCCAGCTCAAGCAGTCCCACAGGAAAAAGCACCTGAGCAGGTGCCCAGTCCCCTGACAGCTAACCCTGCAGCAAGCCCTTTAAGCACTGTTTCTGCTGCCACACAGACTGATCAAACACCCACATTTCCAAAAACATCACAATCTGAGCAGGTGGTAAATGTGGAGCCTGAAATGACCGCCAGTTATTCCTTCCTAAACAGGGACCGTAGCCATCTCATTCAAGCTCAGCGAGATGACCTGGTATTAAAAACTGTCACTGAGTGGGTGCTGACAAATTCCAGGCCACCATTTGCTAAACTCAAACACACTTCGCCTGAGCACAGACATTTTTGGAGAGAGTTCCCAAAGCTTACTGTTGCTGACTCTATTCTGTGTAGAAAAGTAAGACACCCTCCAGGTGACCCAATCTTACAGATTGTGATCCCTAGCAGCTTACAAAGAGAAGTGTTTCAAACACTACATGGACATTCACTCACTGGCCATTTTAGTGCAGAAAAGACATTGCAAAGTGCCCAGGTTAGATGTTATTGGCCATATATGGCACGTGACATAAATGAATGGTGCCTGCAGTGTGTTGCCTGTGAAGCACGGAGGCCACAGACTCCACAGCAACAAGCCCCTATGCAAAATGTGGTTACTTCAATGCCTTTTGAGAAAATAGCGATGGACCTGACAGAGCTGCCTCTCACTCATTGAGGTAATAGGTACATCCTTGTCATAATGGACTATTTCACAAAATATCTTAACCTGTATGCTCTCCCTGATCAATGAGCAGTTACTGTGGCAAAATGTTTGTTCGAAGACTATATCAGCCGTCATGGTGTGCCACAAAGCCTGCACACTGACCAAGGACGCCAGTTTGACTCAGATTTGGTAAAATGTCTATGTTCGCTTTTGGGCATTCACAAAACAAGAACTTCTCCATATCATGCTATGTCAGATGGCATGGTGGAACGGGCTAACAGATCCATAAAGGATCAGTTAGCCCGTTAGCCCCACTCCTCCACCAAACACACACCCTTCTTCTTAGTTCATGGACGAGAGGCTCGTCTACCCACCGACCTCCTCCTTGGGGAAACTCCTGGAGCTTCAGGGAACACACAAGATGCGCCACATGATTATGCTCACTCTATTGTGAAAAAACTCTGTGATTTGTTCCACTCTGCTGCACATAATATTGCTACTGCAGGTGCTCAGCAGAAGCATTACTATGATCGTTGCAAGAGACATATGGCTCATGAAGCAGGGGACCTGGTTTGGGTTGATCTCCTCTCTCTCGCTAGGCACAAACTGTCTCCTAGATGGACAGGCCCTTTCAAAGTCTTACAGAGGCTGGACTTTGGTACAGATGACAGTGGTGTGGTCTATGAGCTGTTGGATATGTTAGACCCCAGAGGCAAACCAAAAGTCATTCACTACAACCGTCTCAAGCCTTATCGATCCCCATGGTCTGCAGCACAGTCACCGCCCCAAACCTCGGAACCAGCACAACCTTCTGCCTCTAGCCCATTTACACCACCACTCACTGCACTCTCAGGCTCAAGGCCTTATGTGTATCAACACCCAACCTCTGCTTCACCTCCAGTACCTGATGTTCCCCATGTGCAGCAACCCCCATATGGACATGTTCCAGTGAGAAACGATACACCAGCTGTGCCTCCACAACAGCCACCTGTTGTTGTTCAACCTCCCTCTCAAAGGAAGACCAAGTCAGGACGTTGTGTTCGATGGCCACAGCGTTACAGAACTGACACTTTCACTGTTTAGCGTTCACCATTGACCTCATATGCAAACATAAGCAGACTGGACTTAAAAAACAAAACAAAACAAAAAAAGTGTACACCCCAGTTCTTCTCTAACAGTTTGGAAGTTTTCCCTGACAGATGTGTAGTACTAGATTGTCTTTTTGCTGTTGCTGTTGTTGTTGTGAAGCAAGGACTCTTCTTTTGTGAAGGGGGAAGTAATGTAAGAGGTAATTTTGGAAAAGGCTTTTATTATGAAGGAGGAGTGACGGAAGTGAGGTGGGGGGATGTTTTTGTAAACAGAACGGTGGGTGCAGCTATGGCTGGATATTAAAGTTATGGGAAGAGCTCAAATGGTCTCGTTCTTGTGGCAGAAGGACTAACCTTCAACTATCACCCACGCAAGCTTACACCAGTAAGCCAATATTAAGTTTTGTTCCCTATTATGTACCTGGCAAGTTAAGATGACCGAAATTCACAAAGTCAATGATTTTAATCCGTCAGCAGCCTTCAGACAAACTCCTTCTATCATTGCTGTGTCCAATCGAACCTCAACTCTATCTTCAGACATCACTCTTCTTCGTCTACTCATACTTTACTCTAAATCATCACTCTTGTGGCGATAAGGAATAATAAGCGGCGAACTGAGGAGTTTAAAGTGCCTTTATTAAATCACATCGCCATCACGAGCTCTCTCTGGTGCTGTGCAGAGCGGCCCAGAGCGAGCCCTGAGGGCTCTCAGTAGCGTGAAGACAGGTGCAGTCAGTTGAGCAGTCGCAGAAAGAGAGTGAGTTACATGATACGTGCGGTATTTATACCGGTTACAGACAAAGCATGAAAGAGCATGTGCATTTGCATATGAGAGAGACATACATATCAAATAGGCAGATTGCCAGTCCCTGCTCCAGCTTGCAGGACAAAGAGGTGACAAGTCACACCTACATATTGATCTGTCTCTAGGTCAACAGTGAGGACAGGACGTGTGAACACAAAGCATGAATGGCACATTAACATCACACTAGTGCTGTGGAAAATAACCAGGAGTAGCGAGCTGTCTGTCCTTAGTCTGTGGGGGTTGTCCCACACTCTACACATCTTGGCCAAGATGTCGGCCACCCAGGCTGGTCTCCTGCCTCTCTGTTCCTTCTAGCTGGGCTTCTTCTTCTTCTTTTAGATTTGATTGGCGGTTGGCAACTAGACTACAGGTGCATTACCGCCACTGACTTGATTATCATCACTCTATATCTTTTTATAAGGAGTTCTGAACAACTCCATATGTGTGAAAAAAATTATCCGTCCTTGGACTGTGTCCTAGGAGCAGCTAAAGAGCTCCCGGCCCTCCTGCCTCTGTGGAGTGAGACTTTTGTGCTCTTCTTCCTTCTTCTTCTTCTCTCGGTTACTGGCGGATAGCAAACAACTGAAAGGTGCATACTATGGCTGTGTAGTTGTGCATGTACATGTTGGACATATGCATATGTGATTTAACCTCACGATGAAGGAGACGCAGAGTCTAGGACCCCTGCGGAGGACAGCGAGAGAAGACATAGGTGTGGACAGAAGACTCCCTGACCTCTGAGGCTCGAGAGGAGAGAGGGGGGAGTAATGTAAATAAAGGGATTATGAATGTGAATAAAGGGATTATGATGGAGATGTGTGACCTCCCCTGCGAGGGAGATTCCTTTATGTGAGAATGTTTAAAGGTGAGGACTTTGGTGTGTTTCCTCCTCTTTGTTCGCTGCTCAAGAATGAGAGCAGACTGTGGGAATGGTTGCTTGAAATAAACTTGAATTAAATGCAATTCAGTTTCGTTATTCAAGGCTCCCCACAATTGGTGACCGACGACGTTGAGAATGACCGGAGAAGGTCTCAGGGTCCCAGACTCACAGAGTTCAGTTCTGGCGAGCGCAGTGGCCGTCAAGCTGCCTGATTTCTGGCAGGATAACCCACGGTCGTGGTTCCTGCAAGCGGAGTCGCAGTTCGCGCTCGCAGGAGTAACGGTGGATGACACTAAGTTCCACCATGTCATCGCTAAACTGGATAACAGCACAGCTCGGTGCGTGCAGAGCTTGGTGGAGCAGCCACCCACGACCGGCAGGTACGACAAGCTGAAATCCACCCTCATTAAGTTTTTCACCCCCTCGGCCGAAGTGAGGGCGAGGAGGATCCTGTCTTTGCTAGACCAAGGAGGACACAGGCCGAGCGCCCTGATGGAGGATATGATACAGCTGAGAGGGTCAGACAACGATGATTTCCTCTTCCAGTTCATCTTCCTCTCCAACCTCCTGGCGCATGCGAGAAGCACGCTGGCCGGCAAGAAGTGTCACACCCCGGAGGAGTTCCGGGAGCTGGCCCAGGAAGCAGACGGGATTCTGGACGCCTGCGGCGGGCAGGCAACCACAGCGGCGACCCAAGACAGCGGGGAGCCAGAGGCGGCAGACCCAGGCTGGTCGACGACGGCGGCAGCACGGCCGCGACGAGGTGGAGCCAATGGTCCGGTGGCAGAGGCGTGGCCCCGACACAGTGGAGGAGAGGATCTCTGCTTTTACCATCGGAGGTTCGCTGATAGGGCACGCAGGTGCGTACCGCCCTGCAACTTCAAGAGTTCGGGAAACGGCAAGACCGGGGGTCGCTAGCAGCTTCGACTCTCGGAGAAGGCAACAAGCTGCTCTACATCACGGATACGAGCTCCGGACGAGAGTTCCTCATAGACACTGGAGCCCAAGTGAGCTTCATCACCCCAACATACGCGGACCGGGTGGCTGGACCCCGCGGTAGCGGAGCTACGGCGGCAAATGGCTCGAGCATCAACACCTACGGAAAAAGGACCTTGCCTTTATGCTTACATGGCCGCACATATAAATGGACTTTTGTAATAGTGGCGGTGAGTTTCAACATGTTGGGCGCGGATTTTTTGTGCTCACACAATCTGTTAGTTGATCTTGCTAATAGACGGCTGGTAAATGCATCTTTTTACTCTCTCCCCTGTTCAGCTCGAGTGTCCCCACCACCAGTACAGACCCACGTCGCTACAGCAGGTGGTAAGTTTCACACACTCCTCACCCAATTTCCAGCGCTCACTGTGTCCACTTTTTCAGTGACGGTCGCGAGACACGGGGTGGAGCATTTTATCCCTACATCTGGCCCTCCTGTGTTTGCAAAGGCTCGGCGCTTGGATGCAGTTAAGCTCGCCATTGCGCGCGAGGAGTTCGCCAGCCTAGAGAGGCTGGGCATCGTTCGTAGGTCAAAAAGCCCGTGGGCTTCGCCGCTGCACATGGTCCCGAAAGCCGATGGCTCCTGGAGACCGTGTGGCGATTACCGCAGGCTAAACAATGCTACGGCGCACGATCGTTATCCCATCCTGCACATTCAGGACTTTTCGGTGCACCTGGCGGGGGCGCGCATTTTTTCAAAGATTGATCTGGTTCGCGGCTATCACCAAGTCCCAGTCCAACCGGAGGACATTCCTAAAACAGCGGTAATAACCCCGTTCGGACTTTTCGAATTTTTACGCATGCCGTTTGGTCTCAAAGGGGTGGCGCAAACGTTTCAGCGGATGATGGATGCCGTGTTACGCGATCTCCCTTTCGTGTTTGTGTACCTCGACGACATTTTGGTCGCGAGTACTTCAGAGGACGAACACGAAACGCACCTCACAGCAGTTTTTAGGAGGCTGGGAGAGCACGGCTTAATAATTAACCCAACCAAGTGCCAGTTCGGCGTCGAGCAGATCGATTTTTTGGGTCACCGCGTCTCCCCAGAGGAGCGGTTCCGTTACCAGATAAAGTACGCGCGGTAGCGGATTTTCCCCGGCCACAAACGGTCAAATCACTGCAGGAATTCTTGGGGATGGTGAATTTTTATAACCGATTCCTGCCCCACGCAGCTCAAATCATGCAACCGTTATATGCCGCGCTCAAAAAGCAAAAACCAACCCAGGCGGTCGAATGGTCCCCGGAGCGGGAGCGCGCGTTCACAGAGGTTAAAAAAGCCTTGGCTGACGCTGCGCTCCTGGCCCACCCAGACCCAGCAGCACGTATCGCGCTGACGACAGACGCTTCAGATTTAGCCATAGGGGCCGTTATTGAGCAACAGGTTGCCGGAGTTTGGCAGCCGTTGGCTTTCTTTAGCAAATCCTTAAGCACAGCTGAGCGAAAATACAGCACGTTCGACAGAGAACTGTTGGCGCTGCATTTGGCTATTCGTCATTTCCAGTTCTGGCTGGAAGGACGGCGCTTCACCGCTTATGTGGACCACAAGCTGCTCACATACGCCATGGCCATAATTTCAGACCCGTGGTCAGGCAGGCAGCAGAGGCAGCTGGCCGCGATCTCGGAATTTACCACTGACATTAGGCACGTTGCGGGCAAATTCAATGTAGTAGCAGATTGTCTCTCGCGCACGGTCACGACTCCACCACGCGCAGAGGCAGAACGGGCCACCGTGACCACGCCGCAGGACAGCAGCGCGGTGGCGCGCGCAGCCCCGGTGCACGTGGGTATAGATTCCGCAGCCATGGCGGATGCAGACGTGCGCGCGCTCCAGTCTGGACCAACAGGGTTAAGGCTGGAGAGCAAGTGTTTACAAACCGGTATTCCCCCCCTGATCTGCGATGTGTCGAAGGGGCGCCCGCGTCCGGTGGTTCCGGCCGCGTGGCGCCGCCGTGTTTTTGACTCGGTTCACTCACTGGCGCACCCGGGGGTGCGCGCGTCGGTGAAAATGGTAGCGGAAAAGTTTGTTTGGCCGTGCCTGCGCAAGCATGTGAAGGAATGGGCAAAAACCTGCATTTCCTGTCAACGGGCCAAAATTCACAAGCACACAAGAGCCCCGTTAGAACCGTTTCGCATTCCAGCCAGAAGGTTCGACCACATGCACGTCAACCTTGTGGGCCCCCTACCGGCATCACAGGGGTTCACGCATCTTTTGACAATGGTGGACCGAACCACACGTTGGCCGTAAGTGGTCCCGCTGGCGACGACCACGGCCGCGGAGGTGGCTCGCGTTTTTTTTAACAGCTTGGGTGGCGCACTTCGGAGTTCCGTCGGACATCACGTCCGATAGAGGACCTCAATTCGTCTCTGAGCTGTGGTCAGCGATGGCCAACGGCTTGGGAGCCAAAATTCACCGCACTACGGCTTACCACCCTCAGGCTAATGGTTTATGCGAGCGTTTTCATAGGTCTTTGAAGGCAGCACTCAGAGCGTCGCTCACGGATACAGATTGGGTAAATAAACTACCATGGGTTTTATTAGGGTTGCGTTCTGCGCCCAAAGAGGACTTAGACGCCTCCCCAGTGGAGCTGGTGTTCGCACAACCTCTTAGGCTGCCAGGCGAGTTTTTACCAGAGCACCCGGAGCCCCCACCTCTCCCGGCTCTGGGACCATTAGTTGGCACGGGAGCAGACACGCTTCCGGGTCCGGTTCATCACGCTTTTCCACGAGTTTTCGTCCCCAAGGCTTTGAAAAATGCCGAGTTCGTTTTTGTCAGGCGCGAAGCCCTAAAAGCAACACTCAAACCACCTTACAAAGGGCCATTTAGAGTGCTGGAGGCAGGTGATAAGCAATTTGTGCTAGATTTTGGAGACAGAAAAGAGACTAAAACCTGCTTTTGTCATGAAGGACGGGTCTGTACCGGTCGCAAGGGCGCCTCGATGAGGCAGGCCCCCGCAGGGGGCAAATAATCACTCTCTCCCTCAGTCAACAGAGCCGGAGCAGAAAGGCGCCGCAGGCAAGGCGGGGCCAACTCACAGCAGATTCGGCAGACGGTTGAAGCCCAGGCGGCGCACAAACTGAATGTTGATGTTGATTATACAGTAGTCAGTAACACGTTATTGAATTTTAGGGAATAGTCCGTTCTTCATCGTTTGGGGGGGGTTATATGGCTGTGTAGTTGTGCATGTACATGTTGGACATATGCATATGTGATTTAACCTCACGATGAAGGAGACGCAGAGTCTAGGACCCCTGCGGAGGACAGCGAGAGAAGACATAGGTGTGGACAGAAGACTCCCTGACCTCTGAGGCTCGAGAGGAGAGAGGGGGGAGTAATGTAAATAAAGGGATTATGAATGTGAATAAAGGGATTGTGATGGAGATGTGTGACCTCCCCTGCGAGGGAAATTCCTTTATGTGAGAATGTTTAAAGGTGAGGACTTTGGTGTGTTTCCTCCTGTTTGTTCGCTGCTCAAGAATGAGAGCAGACTGTGGGAATGGTTGCTTGAAATAAACTTGAATTAAATGCAATTCAGTTTCGTTATTCAAGGCTCCCCACACATACCGCCACTGACTGTACAAGAGAGTGTAATATTATGTCATCTGAGCCCGACCCCTAAAGTCTATGACTTAATCCTGTGTAATTTAAAAACGAGAGAAGAGCCCTTCCCATGATTCTTAGTGCCTCTCCATTTCCATCTGTTTCCAGAATCCCAGTTAAATCCCATTCCCTACCGGCCTCTCGAACTTCATTTTCATTCTCTCTCTTTCATTTCCATACTTGCGACAGTGTAATAAGATGTGCTCAACATTTTCTTTTTCTCCACATTCTCTACATTAGTCACTTTCGCTTTTCCCCATGGTGAATAAAGTGCCATTTAAACCTGTATGATCCAGTCTGAGTCTTGCCATAATGATGTCTTCCCTCCTGTTTGTTGTTTTTTAATTCTTTATTGCAATAGATTTTTGTATTTTGTAATACAATCTACCTTTATTATCTTCATCCCATCTTTTTTGCCATAGCTCAATTCCTTTTTTCTTGATTACTGCTTTCCTTTCACCTTTTACAAGAGACAATGGTATCGTTATTTCTTTCCCAAGTGCACTTTTTGCTAATTTGTCTGCACAGTGAAACCCTTTCAACCCTTTGTGTGCAGGAACCCAACAAAACTGAACATCTCCACCACCCCTGTGTACCCTAAATAAACTGTGATATAGCTCAATCACCAGCTCTTCCCTTGTAGATTTTAGTGTCTGTATGGTTTTAAAAGCTGCAAGTGAATCTGTGCACACCACCACCCAGTCCGGTCTGACCTCCTCCACCCACTGCAAACCAATAATTATTGCCACCATCTCTGCTGTAAACACGGATGTATTGTTGGAGAGTCTTCTTCTTCTTCTTCTCTTAGATTTGATTGGCAGTTAGCAACCAGCTTACAGGTGCATTACCGCCATGTACTTCACTCTTTATCATCACTCTATCTGGTCAGGAGCTGTAGTCCTTACTGCCACGTACTTCACTCAGTAAACATCACTCTTTGTATCAAAAGTCAGAATTCTTCTCGGCAACCTCTTCTTTGTCTTCTTCACTCTATCTTTGTATAAGGAGTTCTTATAAGGAGTTCTGAACAATCTTCTTCTTCTCCTTCAAACAGTGAGATTTCCATGTCTACATGATGTCTATAACACTCTATCTGGTCAGCAGTTCTCCTCTTCTTCTTTTAGATTATATTGGCGGTTGGCAACCAGCTTACAGGTGCATTATCACCACAAACTTCACTCTATATCATCACTCTAGCTGGTCAGGAGCTGTCAGCAGTTATCTTCTTCTCTCGGTTACTGGCGGATAGCAAACAACTGAAAGGTGCAAACCGCCACCTACTGTACAAGATTGTGTAACATTATGTCATCTGAGTCCGACCAGATGGTCTAAACTCTGGAATGTATACTCCAACCCCAACAGAGCCCTCTTTGTTCTTTGAACCATCAGTATACAGCTGTAAGTAGTTATAGTAATTGTTCCTGAGGTAAATGCTTGTTTTAACACCACCTTCACTCATATGCCAATCTTCTTCCTCATTAGCAGACTAATGTCTACTTCTTTTCCCTGAAACAGCCAAGGGGGAACATTGCTCACTGGACTGGTGTTAGCTATATCAATAGTGTGTAGTCCATACATTCTGGCTTTTCTTTCAATTGTCCACCCGAACCTGTGTCCCTGGAAGTTAGAATATTCCCAGCAGTCTTGTAGTGTTGTTTTTGAAATATTCCCTTCCTCACTTCCTTTCAGCTTGACCCAGTATGATAATGTGAGTTTATCTCTTCTCAAATCCAGTGGCATTTCTCCTGCTTCTATTAAAACTGCATTGTTTGGTGTCATGAACTGGGGTTTGGTGGTCCCAAACCCAGTTCTGACCCTGTGGCTATTTTGGCCCGTTTCACTATTTGTTTTCCATCAGGTGCTTCAGGGAGCCCTTTGGGTCCTTGCTCCCTGACAGCTCGGGCACACCTCCTCCTCCTGTCAGTATCACCAGCTGTTCCTAATTGTTAGTGTCTCACACACACACACACACACCTCATTCACTCCCATTCACATGCTCTGACACTCACTCATGCACACCTGGTTTCAATTGATCCAGCTCATGCTCTTCCACACCGGCGGTCTCTTCCCTCATTAGTATGATTATTACTTAACCTCTGTTTGAGGGAGAAGAGATCGCCGGAGCATTGCCCTATACACAGCAGCGTGTTCTTCTGTGTATGCAAGCTATCATTCCCTACGGTTACTTTCAGCCTGACTAAATTAGTCTTCTCTAATGCTTTGTGACTGTTGTTAGTTATTTGGTGTTAGCGGCTGTTCCTGCCTCATTCTCATCCACCGGACTGCACGGACGGCCCTGGATTGCTCCAGCCTGTGGTTTATATTAATCATATATTCCATACCTACATATGTATAGACATATTAGAATGTTTAGTGATTACATATGTGCAATGACCTCACGCCTCAGAACAGGACAAGAGGTCTCGACCGCCAGCGAAGATCAAAGAGCATACGGAGTCGCAGCAGTGGAGACCAGATCGATCTCCCTGACTACCCAGGGTCAGGTGGAGGAGACAGAGGACAATGGAGGAGATCGATCTCCCTGACCACCCAGGGTCAGGTGGAGGAGACGGAAGACAAAGGAGGGGGGGTTAAGTTAATGCGGGATGTCAGCTTTGATATGCAATGTCTTTTGTTGTGTGTAGGTATAAGTATGAAGGTCTGAATGTGTTCGACCTCTTATTCTGCTTCTGCACTGAGATGAGACTTGTTAGAGGAGCGAAACTGATATTAAACTTTGGTTTATAAATCACATCGCCTCGTTATTCCAAGCTCTTCTACACTGGTGACCCTGACGCGAGGATGGAACAGAGACGTTCTCCCGCGATTGACTCATCAGAGGCGACCCAGGCAAGCGCCGGCACCCATGCAGACAGGGGAACGGATGGACGACGTTCCCCCACGGCAGAAGCCACAGAGAGGGCTCAACCGAGCACCAGCCCCGCCGTGAGAGCTGAAGAAAGGCGCTCTCACCCGGCGGACACATCAAGGACGGCCCACACAAGCGGGCCCACACAAGCGGGACGGCCACCGTCAAGCTGCCAGACTTCTGGCAAGAAGACCCGGGCTCGTGGTTCCAGCAAGCTGAGGCTCAGTTTGCACTGGTGGGCATAACGGCAGACGACACAAAATTTTATCACATCGTCGCCAAACTCGACGCTGCCACGTCGAGATGTGCGCGGAGCATAATCCAACGGCCGCCCGCCCATGACAAATATAGAGAACTTAAGGCGACCATCGTCGAGAATTTCATCCCCTCAGCCGAAGAGAGAGCAGAGAAAATCCTGGCGATCTACGGCCACAGAGGATGCAGACCCAAGGCCCTCATGGAGGACATGCTGCAGCTCAAGGAAGAGGACAACGACAACTTCCTCTTCCAACACATCTTCCTCAGTACTCTGCCACCATACATGAGAGGGACGCTGGTCAACATGCGGTGCAGCACCCAGCAAGACTTCCGCGCGCTGGCCCGTGAAGCGCAGTGACTCATCAACGCCTGTGGCGAACAGATGGCCACAGCAGCATCCGCAGATCTCAACGCGGATACCCAGAGCAGCGGAGAACCACAGACAACCGAGCAGAGCCCGCCCACCATGGCGGCAACACGACCAAGACGCAGCAGGCAGAACAACATCTGTTATTACCACCACCGTTTCGCCGAGAGGGCGTACAAATGCGTTCCCCCCCTGCAAGTTCAAAAGTTCGGGAAACGCCAAAGCCGAGAACCGTTATCGGCTGCGGTTCTCGGCGAAAAAAATAAGCTTCTTTATGTGACTGACGGACACACCGGGAGACAGTTCCTGATTGACACCGGAGCTCAACTGAGTTTTATCACCCCTTCCCACGCAGACCGGGCCATGGGTCCCCGGGGTAATGGGGCGATGGCAGCCAACAGCTCCATCATCGACACTTACGGTGAAAGGAGCCTGCCTCTTTGCATTCACGGCCGCAACTATAGATGGACATTTATTGTAGTGGCGGTGAGTTTTAACTTGTTGGGCACTGATTTTTTGTGTGCACATGGGTTGTTAGTCGATCTGGCAAATAGACGCTTGGTTAATGCACTGTCATTTTCTTCTATCCCCTGCTCAGCTCGAGTTTCTCCACCATCCGTGCAGGCCAACGTCACAACAGCAGGAGGTAAGTTTGACCAACTGCACCCAATTTCCAGCACTCACAGTTCCCAAATTTTCAGCAACAGTAGCAAAACACGGGGTTGAACACTTCATTCCCACAACGGGCCCACCCGTATTCGCCAAAGCTCGGCACTTAGACGCGACCAAGCTCGCCATAGCACGGGACGAGTTTACCACCCTGGAAAAATTAGGCATTATTAGACGCTCGAAAAGCCCCTGGGCATCGCCACTCCACATGGTCCCGAAAACCGACGGTTCCTGGAGACCGTGCGGCGATTACCGCAGATTAAACAATGCGACAGCGCATGACCGCTACCCAATTCCTCACATCCAAGATTTTTCACTACATCTGGCGGGTGCGCGCATTTTTTCTAAAATAGACCTGGTCTGCGGCTATCACCAAGTCCCCGTTCGAGCGGAAGACATTCCTAAAACGGCTGTAATAACCCCTTTCGGTCTTTTTGAATTTTTGCGGATGCCGTTTGGCCTCAAAGGCGCTGCTCAAACCTTTCAGCGGATGATGGACGCGGTATTACGCGATCTCCCCTTCGTGTTTGTCTACCTCGACGATATGCTGGTAGCCAGCCCGTCAGAGGAAGAACACGAACAACACCTCACTACAGTTTTTCAGAGACTAGAAGAGCACGGGTTAATAATCAATCCAGCCAAATGCAAATTCGGCGTGTCACAAATTGATTTTTTGGGACACAGAGTTTCACCGAAAGGGGCAGTCCCATTGCCAGACAAAGTCCGCGTGGTAGAAAATTTTCCATGACCACAAACGGTCAAATCGCTGCAAGAATTTTTGGGAATGGTTAATTTTTACAACCGTTTCCTCCCCCGCGCAGCTCAACTCATGCAGCCTCTGTATGCCGCACTCAGAAAACAAAAGCCTTCCAACGCGGTCGAATGGACCCCGGAGCGTGAACGCGCCTTCGCAGAAGTAAAAAGTGCTCTAGCGAACACCACATTGTTGGTTCACCCCGATCCCTCGGCCCGCATAGCGCTAACTACAGACGCTTCAGACCTGGCCAAAGGGGCAGTTGTGGAACAACACGTTGGCGGAACCTGGCAACCTTTAGCATTTTTTAGCAAATCGTTAAACCAAACCGAGCGTAAATACAGCACTTTTGACAGGGAGCTGCTAGCACTTCATTTATCCATCCGCCACTTCCAGTTCTGGTTAGAAGGGCAGCATTTCACGGCTTTTGTAGACCACAAACCGCTCACTTTTGCGATGGCTAAAATTTCAGAACCATGGTCAGGCAGGCAACAAAGACAGCTAGCTGCAATTTCAGAGTTCACCACAGACATTCGACATGTGGCAGGCAAACTTAACGTGGTAGCAGACTGCCTCTCTCGCGCTGTGACATCGCCAGAGCACGAGGAGACAGATTATACTACCTCAGCCGCAGAACTCTTCGCCAACGCGGACACGTACGCGGCCCCAATTCACATAGGGATAGATTACACAGCCATGGCAGAGGAGCAAAGCGGTGACGCGGACGTGCGCGCGCTCCTGCCTGGACCAACAGGGTTAAGACTGGAGGAAAGGGGTTTACGTGACGGTGTACCCCCCCTAATCTGCGACATCTCAACCGGCCGACCTCGCCCGGTAGTCCCAGCTGCATGGCGCCGCCGTATTTTCGACTCAATTCACTCCCTCGCGCACCCAGGTGTGCGCGCCTCGGTTAAAATGGTCGCCGAAAAGTTTGTGTGGCCGGGCCTGCGCAAAAATGTAAAGGAATGGGCAAAAACTTGCATGTCTTGTCAGCGCGCCAAAGTACACAAACACACAAAAGCCCCTCTAGAGCCTTTTCGAATCCCAGCTAGAAGGTTTGACCACGTTCATGTCGACCTCGTGGGACCACTACCTTCGTCTCAAGGCTTCACACACCTGTTAACAATGATAGACCGTACTACGCGCTAGCCTGAAGCGGTCACTCTGGCGTCAACCACAGCGGCAGAAGTCGCTCGCATTTTTTTGACAAACTGGGTGGCACGTTTCGGCGTCCCATCAGACATCACGTCCGATAGGGGGCCTCAATTTGTCTCAGAGCTTTGGTCAGCCATGTCCAGCAGCTTAGGGGCGACAATTCACCGCACCACCGCTTATCACCCTCAGGCTAATGGGTTATGCGAGCGTTTTCACAGATCTTTAAAGGCCGCCCTCAGGGCCTCGTTAACGGATACAAATTGGGTAAATAAACTTCCCTGGGTTTTATTGGGGTTGCGTGCTGCGCCTAAAGAGGATCTAGACGCCTCCCCAGCAGAATTAGTTTTTGCACAACCTCTCAGACTCCCAGGTGAGTTTTTACCGGAGAACCCAGAGCCTGGGCATCTTCCAACCCTGAGGCCTTTAGGCAATAACGGACCAGACACTCTCCCCGGACCGGCACATCACTCTTTTCCACGGGTTTTTGTCCCCCAAGCTTTAAAAAACGCCGAGTTTGTTTTTGTTAGGCATGAAGCTTTAAAATCAACCCTCCGTCCACCATACGACGGACCATTCAGAGTGCTGGAACCTGGTGATAAGCATTTTGTGCTTGATTTAGGGGACAGAAAAGAAACAGTCAGCAGTGACAGACTTAAACCTGCTTTCTTGTTGAGAGACGAACCTGCACGGGTGGCGAGGGCACCTCGGCGGGGTAGACCCCCCAAGAAAAAAGACTAAACCCACCTGCAGGGAACAAATAACCACTCTCCTCCCCAAGCTGCAGATTCCTTACAGGAGGGTCCCACCAGGACGCCAAAGTGGACCTACAGCAGATTCGGGAGAAGATTAAAACCCAGATGGCACAGGGACTGATGCAAATTAACCAAGAGTTGTTAACTATGTTACCAGATTGTGCCGTGACAGTTTTAAGGCTGATTTGTGATATTACTATACTGTTATGGTTACCACTGAATTCTCTACAGGAGCATGACTGCTGGAAAGATTCTTCCTTATTTTCCCTGTCAAGAGGTTTAACAGCATAGTATGTCATAGAAATTATCTTAAACTGTAGAATTACTTTGATTGTCCTTTTCTTAGTCATTTTGGGGGGGGCTGTGGTTTATATTAATCATATATTCCATACCTACATATGTATAGACATATTAGAATGTTTAGTGATTACATATGTGCAATGACCTCACGCCTCAGAACAGGACAGGAGGTCTCGACCGCCAGCGAAGATCAAAGAGCATACGGAGTCGCAGCGGTGGAGACCAGATCGATCTCCCTGACTACCCAGGGTCAGGTGGAGGAGACAGAGGACAATGGAGGAGATCGATCTCCCTGACCACCCAGGGTCAGGTGGAGGAGACGGAAGACAAAGGAGGGGGGATTAAGTTAATGCGGGATGTCAGCTTTGATAGGCAATGTCTTTTGTTGTGTGTAGGTATAAGTATGAAGGTCTGAATGTGTTCGACCTCTTATTCTGCTTCTGCACTGAGATGAGACTTGTTAGAGGAGCGAAACTGATATTAAACTTTGGTTTATAAATCACATTGCCTCGTTATTCCAAGCTCTTCTACACAGCCGTAAGTTTATGTTTGCCTTTCTCCTCATGCCGACAACAGTTCTGCGGCACTAGACATTCCCTCACTCGGGCTGCTGAGCATCCAGGTGGTGTCCCTGTATGTCTGGTGGCCTCAATTGCAATCATATCAGCTCTCTGTTTATTGCATGACTGTTTGCTGGACTATATTGGGGTTGATGTTTAATAAAATGTACGAAACTACTTCTGCCCATGGGTTTTCCATTCCTCCCTCGGTGCGCTGTGTAATGGCGCATGAGGGGTCATAACAGTTTGTTGTTTTGACGGCTCCAATGCATAGGCGAAGCACTCTATGCTGCTTTCTGTCTATTTTTTCCAGAGTCGTCTTTGTTGCTGCTCCATAAATCATGCATCCATAGTCTATTGTCGATCTCATTAGGGCTCTGTAAATGTCAATTAATGCCTGTTTATCTGCACTCCATTTGTGTCCAGCTGCAGCTTTTATGAAATTAATGACTTTTTTGCACTTTGTCTCCAGATTTTCAACATGAACTCTCCATGTGTATCCACTATTGTCCCTGTCAAATAAACTAATCTACTACTACTACTATCAAACCACAATTTTTGAACTCACTCACTTTCTCTGTTGGTTGATTATGTCACTCTATAAATTCAAGATATCTGTGTGTGTGTGTGTGTGTGTCTGTCTGTCTGTCTGTCGGTGTGTCACGATCATAGGACATCATAGGACAGCCTATGATGCTCCTATGATACCCCTATGCCTTTGATGTCTTTATGATGTCATATAGACCATCAAGACTTGCGATGCCGTCATATACACAATAGGACACAGCACTTTAAAGCACACCTATTTGAAGCAGTAAATCTGGAAAAAACGTCACAAAACTGTGAGGGGAACATCGCAGGGCTATGGGGAGGACGTAACAGAGTTATGAGGAAAACATAATCAAGTCAGTGGTGGTAATGCACCTTTGAGCTGGTTGCCAACCGCCAATCAAATCTAAGAGAAGAAGAAGAAGAAGTAAATCTGGAAATCTTATAAAATATCACTATATAGAAATCTCTCAGTTTCGGTGTAAATCTGGAAATCTTACTCATCACCCGATTAACAATAGGACACACTACTTTAAACCACACCAATTCGAAGCAGTACATCATGTCTGTGTGTCACAATCAGAGCACATTATAGGATGGCCTATGATGGCTGCCTGATGTCCTATGATGATCCTATGATATCAGGCAACATAGGACTCACGATGCCGTCATATACACAATAGGACTGGCTCCCTATGATGTAGGCATGAGGTCCTATGATGCCTGCCTTGATGTCTTTATGATGGCATATAGACCATCACTCACAATGCCTGCCTTCAAGTCTTTATGATGTCATATACACCAAGTTACCAGAAACAGGAAAGAACAGATACTCATCACCCGATTAAGAAGGATTTGAAGGACGAAGAAAAATGAAAAGGCTTTGACACAAAACTGTAAGACAATGAAAGTTTTTTTTGTCGAAAAAAGGGCATAAGATACAATTTTAGACAACTAGATTTGTTTTTATAGGGGATTTATATCTACTGGAATGCATCTTTAAACTGTATCCACCATATTCCTGAGAGCGCTGCTGTAGAAACGATTATGGCACAACTTCCGGTTTTGGCTGAAGTAGTGTTAAATCAGTCAGCAAGAGTGGAGTAGTGGGGCATTTAAAATAGCGTTTATAAAAGTGTTGTAATGTCGGGGCTGTGATAAGGGGACAGGAGTCTCCCGGCATGCTTGCGCCATGGAGGATTCAAATACTGTATCTGTGTGTTCTAAGCATTATTCGTGTGTGCCATTATAACTGTGCAATAAGACCAGTTGTGATAGCGTTGTTTCCCTATATGTGCCAGATCATGTGTGTGTGCCATCATGAGCGAAACGAGGGCCTGTGTAAATGACCTCCCCTCCGTTCTGTGTTGTGAGGGTGTGTATAAATAAAACCCGTTTCGTCAAAGTCACCTCTCCTTATTGTGTGAACCCTTGCAACGTCACAATGTTATAAATTCGTTTTAATGTATAGTCCACATGTTATGTCTTAAATTACCCTGGTTCGCAGATGAGGCGAGGTGACTTATGGACACAGCTTTATTGGACTCACTGATGATGACAGCCACTGACAGAGCACCGGCCAAGGTACAGATGAGAAAAGAGGAAGTAAGATTGCCGACCCCAGCCTTATACTGAGCAGAGCAGTGACATCACCAGAGGTGCACATCACCATCTCACACTTCACAATAGAATATATACAGTATATCACACCACATACCTGTTTTGGAGTCTAGAGGAAGATAATTTCAGCACTTGTAGTTTTGTATATTACATTGTTTTTGCATAGTTCTGGTACTTGATACTGGTGTGAGACTCCTAAACCTCAGTTAAATCTGTGCTGGCTTCAACAGCAATGCATAGATCATGTGTCATGATTGGTTTAATTAACCGCTCACGTGCAGAATGTAACACCAAAGGAACACTCAGCACACAAACAAACACACTTGAAAGTTTATTAAATTTCAAAATGAGAAGAGCACAGCTACAGAAAATGTCACTTGCCAGAGGAAGTGGCCTGTGGGCAGAGAGACAAGAGCTGTTAGTAGAGGAATGGAAACAGGGAAGTGGGATAATCAAATTACCACTTACGTGGGTCCAGCAGACGATCAGGCAGGGAACCCAGCGGGAGGAGACGAACCAGCAGGATGAGGCCGGTCGGGGGTGAAGGAGGAATGAGTTAGTGGTGCCTGACCGGGTGGAGTATGATTGCAGCAGAGTGTGGATGGCAGGGCAGGTGAGCACACGCAGTTCCCGGAGACGCACCCACTCAGATGGCAGCAACCTGAGGAAAGAGGAGAGATGAGAGGGTGAGTGCAAAAACTTCACCGTCAGCATAAACAGTACTTGCTTTGTTTTAGCTTGAGGCAGTATACCCAAACGAGCCAGCGCTGAGGCACCAAAGAGATGATCCTAATAAGCGCTGGCTAAGCAGAGGCAGCAGGTGTGTCTCATCTCCCAGGTGCACTGATTACCTGAGGAGCAAACAACATCAAGGAGGGGCGAGCACTCACCGGGACATGACAGTGCCCCCCCCCACCCCCAATGAGCACTTCCTGGCGAACCACCGGGCTTGTCTGAGTGGGCTCAATGGTAGGCCCAGACCATCCCCTTGTTGTGGAAGTGCAACTTGGGGATCCATGATCGTTCTTCCAGGCCGTAGCCCTCCCAGTGGACTAGATACTGCAGGCCCTGGCCCTGACGGTGAACGTCCAGGATCCTTTGGACGGTGTAGGTGGTGTGGCTGTCGAGCTTCCGGGGGGGAGGAGGTGGCTTTTGGGCGGGGGAGGGGGGCAAAGGGGACTGACGGAGAGGGGTTTGATGCAGGAGACATGGAAGGTCGAGTGCACCCGTAGGGTCCGTGGGAGCTTCAGGTGGACTGTAATGTCGTTAATGATTTTGCAGATGGAATAGGGGCCCAGAAAGCGGGGCGACAGCTTCTTAGAGTCCGTCTTGAGTGGAACTTGGTCTGCCGCCAGCCAGACACACTGCCCCATGACGTACCTGGGAGCAGGGATCCACTTCCAGTCGGCCATCTGACGACTGCGCTCGGACGAGCGGGAAAGCACGGCTCAGGTGGACCTCCAGATCCGGCGGCAGTGGCGAGCATTGGCCCCCACAGATGGCACTGTGACTTCCTTCTCTGCCATCGGCAACAGTGGGGGGTATACCCCATCAAGGCCTCAAAAGGGGTGAGTCCAGTGGCGGCAGAAATGGCTGAATTGTGGGCGTACTCCACCCAGGTCAGGTGTGTGCTCCAAGTAGATGGGTTCTCGGCCGCGACACACCTGAGGGTGGCCTCCAAGGACTGGTTGGTAGGTTCAGTCTGCCTTTTGCTCTGAGGGTGATTCCCTGAAGTAAGGCTGACTGAGGTACCAAGCGTGCGGCAAAAGGACCTCCACACCTGGGACGTAAACTGGGGACCCTGGTCAGACACAATGTCCATGGGGATGCCATGCAGTCTGATGATGTGCGAGGTCAGGAGCTCGACAGTCTCTGAGACAGAGGGAAGTTTGGGGAGGGCAACCACGTGAACAGCTTTGGAGAAATGGTCAATGATAGTGAGGATGACAGATTTTCCATGGGAGAGGGGGAGTCCAGTTACAAAATCAAGAGCAATATGGGACCAGGGGCGACCAGGGATGGGTAGGGGATGTAGGAGACCGGGGGGGGGGGGGGGCTTGACTTGCCTCATGTGCAGGTGTGGCAGGCCTTGACGTACTCCTGCACGTCCTGCCGCAGCATAGGCCACCAGAATGCCCGTCAGACTAAGTTGGTGGTACGGGTGATCCCAGGATGACAGGCGAAGTGACTGGTGTGGCCCCAGTGGATGACATCACTGTGGAGGGCAGCAGGAGCAAACAGGCGATTACGAGGGCATCCCACTGGTTCTGGCTCCCTGGACTGGTGGACTGGGCCTGTCGGACCCTCCGCTCAATATCCCAGGTAAGGGCTCCGAGGATGCAGGAAGATGGAACAATAGGCTGGGGGAGGGATGGGGGTGCTATCTGCTTGGAACCAAACTGACGGGAGAGCGCATCAGGTTTAGTGTTCCGAGAACCAGGCCGATAAGTGATAGTAAAGTTGAACCTTTGAAAAAATAGTGCCCAGTGGGCCTGCCTGGCGTTAAGTCGGTGGGCCGACTGCAAATACTCCAAGTTCTTGTGGTTGGTCCACACAACAATGGGGTGGGCAGCCCCCTCTAACCAAGGTCTCCACTCCTCCAAAGCCAACTTAATGGCTAAGAGCTCTCTATCCTTGATGTTGTAATTCTTCTTGGCCGGCTCATGCCAGCCGAGAGAAAAATGCACACAGGTGGAGCTTCTGATCAGAGGATGAATGCTGTGAAAGGACAGCGCCCACCCCCAAATCAGAAGCATCCACCTCCAGAAAAAATAGGAGCTGGGGGGAGACCTGCGCCAAGACGGGTGTTTCAGAGAACAGGCCCTTTAATTTAGAAAAGGCCTGTTCAGCTGCCTCGGACCAGCGAAATGGCACCTTAATGGAGGTCAGCTGCATAAGAGGCTGTGCTACCCCACTGTAGTTCCGAATGAACCTGCGATAGAAATTCGCGAACCCCAAGAAGCGCTGGAGCTCCTTGCAGGAGTGGGGTGTTGGCCAATTGAGCACAGCCTTCACCTTGGCCGGGTCGGCTCTCAGCTCTCCCTCGACCACAATGAAGCCCAGAAAAGAGGTGGAGTTGGTGGAGAACTCACACTTCTCGGCTTTAACGTAGAGTTGGTTCTCCAAGAACCGTTGTAACATGGCTCTAACATGAACTTCATGTTCCTCTGGCGAGCGGGAAAAAATATATCATCCTATCGTGAAGGACGTCATTAATGAGCCGCTGGAAGACAGCAGGGGCATTAGTCAGCCTGAATGGCATAACAAAATACTTGAACTGCCACAGGTGAGTCTTAAACACCATCTTCCCCTCATCTCCTTCGCGAATACGGATCAAATGATAGGCGTTATGTAAATCTAACTTAGTAAACCACCGCGCGCGCTGAAGGAGCTCAGACGCGAAGTTAATCAGGGGCAGAGGATATTTATCTTTTATTGTGATTGCGTTTAACTCTCGATAGTCAATGCACGGATGCAAAGAGCCGTCCTTCTTTCCAACAAAAAAGGAAACCTGCCCCAAGAGGAGCCAATGATGGCCGAATAAGGCCGGCGTTCAGAGAGTCTTTAATGTACCTTTCCATTGCCTCTCTCTCCGGGCCTGAAATACTATAGAGCCGGCCAGACGGCAACCATGCCCCCAGGAGGAGCTCCACAGCACAGTCATAAGAGTGGTGAGATGGAAGCGACAGCGCTCTCGACTTGCTGAAGACCTCCCCCAGGTCATGATAGACCCTGGAAACGAGGCTGAGGTTCAGCGGCTTGACCGGAGGAGAGGAAATGGGTAGGGACGGCGAACACTCAGGCGAACTCAAACAGGAAGCCAAATAAAATGGGCTCCAGGCGGAGATGGAGTTTTGTGCCCACTTGATTATAGGATTGTGCCTCTGGAGCCACGGGTAACCAAGGACCATTGAGGAGGAGGAATTTGGGAAAATTAGGAACAATAATTCCTCCCGATGGTTCCCGGAAAGAAGGACTGTGTTCGGAGCCGTGCCTTCCGTGACCAATGCGACCCTTTGGCCCGAAAGAGTGGTGACGTTCAAGGGTTTGGGCAGTTTGAGTGTGGGAATACCCATCTCCCGAATGAGCTGGGAGGAGATAAAATTTTGCTCTGCCCCCGAATCCAATAACGCCATAACCCTCATTCCAACCCCTGGTAATTGAACGAGGGCGGAGATAGAGAAATTACCGGGGGGATGAAACTTGGTCCCGCCCGTCAGACCCCCCACGGCTACTGACAGGCCGCGTCTTTTGGCGCCAGGGGGCATTCGTGCAGCTTGTGCGTTATAGAACCACAATACATGCATGCAACGGTTCTTCTCCTCCGCTGGTGCTCTTCATCGGTCAGCCGAAACTGACCAGGCACCATCAGCTCAAAGGAAGAACTGGCCCCCCCGTGTCAGTAGATGAGGTAGGCACCTGCGGGACGGGCAGGCGAGAGGAGGATTGACGCTCCTTCGCATGCTCGCGGTAACGGTTATCAAGACCGACAACCTGATCAATAAGACCGTCCAGGGAGTCGGGAACAGCCAGGTCATCGCGGAGGTGAGGGTTTAACCTGTGGAGGAAAGCACTGCGTAACACAACCTCATTCCACCCCGAGTCTGCCGCTTTGACCCGAAACTCCACTGAGAACTCGGCTACAGACTGGGACCCCTGGTGGAGAGACAAAAGACGGCTCATGATATTCCCTTGACTCTCAGTATGATCAAAAGTACGGGTGAATTTGAACACAAATCATTCAAAGGTGTAATTGGCCCCCTCTGGGCCAGCGAGAACAGACGGGCCCAGCTAAGGGCCCAATCCTGAAGCAGGAGGATCATAAAATGAATTTTAGCGTCGTCGTCCGGGTACTCTCCCCCCACCTGCCCCAGATAAAGCTCAACTTGACACAAAAATTCCTTACATTTCCCCACCTCCTCCGTGTACGGGGAAGGCATGGGAATAGAGGTGGTACGGCAAACGGTGGTATGAACAGTGGGAGCAGGCAAGAGCGGGAGGACCTGGAAGAGGCATATTGGCCAAATGCTCGGTGACCATGCCCAGCTGCTGCATAATCGTCTGCAGCTGTTGGGTGAGCACGGCCACCTGCCTCTCGGTCGCATCGAGACGATGGAGAGCAGAGTGTTCAGATGCTGCTACATTCGCTGAGCCGATATTGGGGCTGGCTCATTCTGTCATGATTGGTTTAATTAACCGCTCACATGCAGAATGTAACACCAAAGGAACACTCGGGACACAAACAAACACGCTTGAAAGTTTATTAAATTTCAAAATGAGAGGAGCACAGCTACAGAAAACGTCATTCGCCAGAGGAAGTGGCCTGTGGGCAGAGAGACGAGAGCTGTTAGTAGAGGCATGGAGACAGGGAAGTGGGATAATCAAATTAACACTTACATAGGTCCAGCAGACGGTCAGGCAGGGAACCCAGCGGGAAGAGATGAACCAGTAGGATGAGGTTGGCCGGGGGTGAAGGAGGAATGAGTTAGTGGTGCCTGACCGGGTCGAGTATGATTGCAGCAGAGTGTGGATGACAGGGCAGGTGAGCGCATGTAGTCCCCGGAGATGCATCCACACAGATGGCAGCAACCTGAGGAAAGAGGAGAGACAAGAGGGCGAGGGCGAAAACTTCACCGTCAGCATAAACAATACTTGCTTCGTTTTAGCTTGAGGCAGTATACCCAAATGAGCTAGCACTGAGGCACCAAAGAGATGATCCTAATAAGCGCTGGCTAAGAGGCAGCAGGTGCATCTCATCTCCCAGGTGCACTGATTACCTGAGGAGCAAACAACAGGAAGGGGGGGGCGAGCGCTCACCGGGACATGACATCATGTACTGAAAGATAAAAAAGACTGTTCGTGTCATCAATGGTAAAGACACAAGAGCATCAGATATGTTTTTACTTGTATAAATGTCACAGATCTGATTTTTATATATGTCACGAGATGCAAGGCTGCATGAAGTAAAATAATAAATAAAAAATAGTAACAGTTTGCTTCCTAAGGCTTAACGATTTAAGAAAGTGGGGTTGTCACAGAAACGGGACACTTTTCCTTGTTAAAAAAAACAATGACTTCAGCATCAAAAATGTGGGAACATGGCCTGTTGAACCTCAAAAACAGAAATATAATCATACGACCTCCCACGACTATCGAGGGATGGGATGACTAAAAAATGGCCTGGCAGACAGTAGCTCCATTTGTTAGTACCACTGCTAAGATGCTAATGCTGTAAACAAATAAAAGCTCTGAGATTTATCAATGTGTCCACCGCAATAAAGTCGGATGCATTTTGTTAAAATATGTTGGACATAATCAAATTTACCTCAGAGCAGATGTAGAATCTAATCAGAGCCACAAAGAACCACAATACTGCGATGGTATTGACATGCTCTTAGTCAAAACTATTATTGAATGCTTAGTGAAACCACTGACGTATATCTGTAACCTGTCTCTCCAAACAGGTATATTTCCCAATGCAATGAAAATAGCTAAAGTAATTCCGATATACAAGACGGGTGACAGAGGGGAATTCTGAAACTATAGACCAATTTCACTATTGCCGCAATTTTCCAAGATACTTGAAAAAATATTCTATGAGAGAATGGACAACTTCTTACTGAAGAATAATTTATTGTGTGAGCAGCAATATGGGTTCAGACACAAGAGGACAACTGCATTTGCTCTAATGGAATTTATAGAAAAAATATCAACTGCCATTGAAAATAAAGAGTATTCAGTTGGGGTATTCCTGGATCTTAAAAAAGCATTTGATACAGTGGATCATAATTTATTATTAAAGAAACTACAAAATTGTGGTATTAGAGGGGTAGCACTGCCCTGGTTAAGTAGTTACTTAAAGAATAGATATCAGTATGTATGTGTTGGTAACAAAAACTCACAGTTACTGAAGGTTACTTGTGGAGTCCCACAGGGTTCAGTTTTGGGGCCATTGTTATTCAATATGTATATAAAGGATTTATGTAAAGTTTCAGAAAAAATGGACTTAATATTGTTTGCCGATGACACTAATCTATTATGCAGTGGAAGCAATTTGGAACAACTTCTGGATACACTCGGAAAGGAATTAGGAAAGCTTAAACTGTGGTTTGATTCAAACAAATTAACGCTCAATTTAAGTAAGACAAAATTTATAGTCTTTAACAACCATCACAACAACTCAGTATCTAAACTCAGTGTAAATGGTGTAGAGGTTGAAAGGGTATCTGAAACTAAATTTCTTGGAGTAATAATTGCTAATAAATTGTTTTGGAAGTCACATATTAATTATATTAAAGGTAAAATATCCAAATCAATTGCAATACTACACAGAGTGAAATATTTGCTGAATCAACCCACACTATAAACCTTGTATCATTCATTAATACTCCCATACATGACATATTGTAATGAAGTATGGGGAAATACATATAAAACAAACATATATCCAGTCTTTATGCTTCAGAAGAGAGCTATTAGAATAATAAACAAAACAGCTTACAGGGAACCAACAAATCCACTTTTTCTTAAATTAAAAGCTCTCAAGTTGAAAGATCTGGTTGACTTTAAAACTGCAATAATAATGTTTAAAGTGAAGAATCTATCACTGCCCACAAATATCCAAAAGTTGTTCCAAACAAGGGAGAAACAATATCATTTCAGAGGAACATGTATATTTCAAAAACCTTCAGTGAGAACTACCACCAAGCAACACTGTGTTTCAGTGCAAGGAGTCAGATTATGGAACGATTTTGGACCTGAATTAAAATCATGTACAACGCTTGGACGATTTAAACAAAAACTAAAGGAAGAAATACTCCAAACATATATACAAGATGACATGTAAAATCACATAAGGATTGTCATATCCAGCCTGCGTTGTGTTGTAGCTTAGTTTTTTTTTGTCACATTTTGTCTTAGCTTCGTTCTGAATTGTAATTGCTCTTGTTTTGTTTTTTTCTTTTGAATTCTTGGATGGAACATGGATGGGCAATATAAGCTGCGGCTTCAGCCATCACCCATTTCGGATAACTTATGTTGAACTGTATAATCAGAGGAGTTATTGTCTAATTTGACCTTGTTGGATTTTCTTTCCCCCTTTGTTATATTATTCAGTTTCTAACCTGTACTAGTACCTGTACTGTAGTTTTAACCTGTACTATCCGAAATAAAGATTCATTCATTCATTCATTCATTCATACAAAGAACCACAACACCGTTCTTGGGTGTTTTAATGTTGGGGTAAATACAGACAGCTGCAGCTGTTCGTTTTACCCCGAAATGAAAATGCTCATGCTGTGGTCATGCTGTGAATGCTTGTTATTTAACTTAACACATACAGATATTTTCTGACAATTGTTCACAAATTTATTGAACTATTTTGTGATAATTTAAAAATTAATGCATGCTGAAGGTGCTAAAATCAAATCCATATCATTCCAAGGCAGTGCAACGAATGCAAAAAAAAACCCCTAAAAACATTCTTTCTTAAATTGTTAAGCCTTAGGAAACAAACTGTTACCATTTTCTATGTATTATTTTACTTCATGCAGCCTTGCATCTGGTGACATATATGATGCATAAACTTCAGATGTGTGACATTAATACAAGTGAAAACATACCTGGTGCTCTTGCATCTATCCTACTGGTCACACCAACAGTCTGTTATGTCCACAAACCTGGTGATGAATGAGGCAGAGAGAGTGGTAACGTCAAACACAGCTTTATTGAAGGAATCTAGAAGCAGTACACGGCAAGCACCTAGCGCAGTCATCCGGCACACGAAGTGGAAGTGCCAATGATGGCTCACCCCGCTATACAGGGCAGTGCGGTGATGCGACAGGAAGTCAGCATCACCACACTGCACTTCATAATAAGTGCGCCAATACATTCCTCCCTATTTACAAAGTCCCAAAACACACACACAATTCGAACCCACCCCAATTTGGAACCCAAATCACACTCATAAGAAAATGTGAATTAAGGTACTAAAAGGCCTAACACACTCACATAAAACAACCTAAAATAGGGTTGGTGGGTGGTGTGATGTTGTTCATAGGATGTATTATTGTGTGACACGGGTGGTGGCTCCACCTTTCTGGTTCCGCCGCCACCCGGGGTATAAGAGGGCTGTGAGGAAGAGGGGAGGTCTCTTTGACCACCTCTCTGCCTGACAGGATCGTCTATATTATCATTGTGAGTCCGCAATAAAGTCTGGTTCAGTTCCACCTTCAGCCTCGTCATTGACCCTCAGTTATAGACATAACATTTGGCGACGAGGATAAAAGTATGGATGCAGTAGTTGCTACCATTTGGCCGTTTCTAGAGCTTCCCGGTGAGCCGCCAGTCCCTTGGGTGAGATGGTTCACCACATTCCAGAATTACCTAGTGGCTCTGAACCTTGGTGAACTGAAGAAAATGCAGGCTCGGGCAATATTGGTTCATAATTTGGGTATGGAAGGACAGCGTATTCTTGCTACCTTAGGTGCTTGTGATAGCTTCAAAGACGTTATTGAGCTATTGGCGTGACATTTTCGTGTCCCCGAGAACATCATCGTCTGGAGGATCCGGTTTCGGCAGTGCTGCCAGCGGGTGGGCGAGTCAGTACAACGTTATGTTGCGGACCTGCGCCAGTTGGCCAGGAACTGCCTGTTTAGAGCAGTGGAGGAACAGATGGTCCGTGACCAGTTAGCGGAGCACACGCTTTGCTCAGCAGCGAAGTCGAGGCTCCTCACACACTCCGGTGAACTGACATTAGCCATGGCTGTCAAGATAGCTCAACAATGTGAAGCAGCGGACAAATTGTCACGTGACCTTGGTGAGAGAGCTACACTTCACCAGTCTGAATCACAGTCAACGGAGCAGGCTGTGGACCCGGACAGCGATGACGGCATGCAGGAGGCAGAGGAGTATGCTACCGCTGTGAAAATAATGTCCACCCCGGGATCACCCAGGTGTTTGAGTTGTGGGTCCACCAAGCACTGTTATAAGGCTAGAGAGTGTCCGGCAAAAGGATGATGCTGTGGCACGTGCAGATTCTTGCATCATTTCACTAGGGCATCTTACAGGTTCGAGTGAGGGGATCCGAGATACATGGAGGATCTCCCCACTTCGCCTCCCACAGTTGTTTGCAGTGTAATCCCAAGTGTCAACGGCTGTTCTTTCTGTATGGTGGAACTGGACGGAGTGACAGTGCCATTGCTGGTTGACACGGGAGTGGTGGGATTGGTGTTGGATTGGGAAACCATGTGGAGTTCCTTCTCACAGTCTCGGGATGGAGAAGAGCGGTCAGGCTGTGGTCTGTGGGACTGGCCGGTTCCGCGAACGATGGATGGAGCTGTGTGGGACGAACCTTTGCCTAGTAATCTGGACAATGTGCAGGACCAATTCCATCCAGGGCCATCGCGGGAGGGTGCCGGTGATAGCGTCCAAGTAACCCTAGTTGAGGGAACTGGGCAGCGCGGTGGGACGCCCATGACGGTTGGTGGCGCCGAGTGGAGGGCTCATTCTGCTCCCGGATTTTGGCTGGAAGGGACCGGAGAGCAAGGAGCTACAACGGCGATGCCGGTGGCAAAAATGAAAGTGATAGGGGCAGGACCGGCTGGCATGGTAAAATGACGTGCCACTCAGGGACACTGGAAGCTGACTCGGGCTCCTCTGGGAGTCACTGATGTAGCCCGACCCAGAGGGAAAGCCTGGGCAAGAGGGGTTTGAGGCAAACGATGAGACGACCAGGAGCGGCTGCAGGTGGTGGCTGTTCGGGAGGATGGCTACCTTCAGCTGTCTGGTGGCTGCTGGAGGCATCCCAACGAGCTGCGGTGTGCCAAAGAAGAGAAGGAGGTGTTCGGGCTTTGGCGTGGGCCATCTCTGGGCGTGAGGAAAAGAAGGTGCTCCGGAGGGGAACCGTCTGATGGTTTTCCGGGGGGTGGTTCCTTTACTGGGGCAGACTGATGTTTGGGGAATGTTGTGTTTATTGCATGGAGTTGGTATAAATAATAAGTTGTTTATTGAGTTTCTTAATGAAGTATAATCTGTTTGTATATATGTTCATTCTGATAAGGGGATTGTTTTGTATTTTGTTATTTATGTAGGAACATGGCAGTTGAGGTTTAATGGACTGTATTTAGTTGAGACGGCAGAATAATCCGTCTGGCCATGTGGGAGTGGAACAGTAGTCCACCTGTTCCCCCTAGCTTTAGTTGTTTTGTGTGAATGTTATAGGCCCTGATATATTTATGTTTAATTTTAGTGCGTGGTTCTGGCTCTAAATTGGGGAGGGTCTTGATTGTGTGTGTGTTTTGGACCTTTTTGAAGGAGGGGGGATGTAATGTTGTTCATAGGACGTATTATTGTGTGACATAGGTGGTGGCTCCAGCTTTCTGGTTCCACCACCACCCAGGGTATAAGAGGGCTGTGAAGAAGAAGGGCGGTCTCTTTGACTACCTCTCTGCCTGACGGGAGCATCTGTATTATCATTGTGAGTCCACAGTAAAGTCTGGTTCAGTTCCACCTTCAGCCTCGTCATTGACCCTTGATTATAGACATAACAGGTGGACTACCACACGACCCGCATGACATGGTGGATTATTCTGCCACCGAACTAAACTAAAAAGTCTTTATTCAAACTAAAAATAACTGCCGTGATCCTAAACTGAACATAATAAAACACAATAACACCAGAACTATAAACAAAACTCTTATAGTACAGTCACTTGGGTGGGAAAGGTGGAACCGGCATGAAGGGGCCCAGGGAAACCCCTCAGCAGGCACGCCCCTGGAGGCAGCAGGCCCCCGGAGCGATGGCTGATCTTCTGGACAACGGAGCCCAATCCCACACCGCCATCACGGACTCCTGTCCAGCCTTACCACCTGGAGCGTCCTCCTGGACACGCCGTAGCTGGTTGGCATGCCTTATTGAGCTGTCGGACAACAGGAAGCACGCCACTCCCAACTTCGCCACTATCCGCAGACGTGTTTGATGTTTCACTGGCTGTCGTCTGGCCCATCTTCGCCGTGGTCGTTCATCACCCAGAAACCAAACCAAGTCCATAACCCGAAGTGGAACCTTACTTGGCCTGGTGTGCTGCTGCTGGGCATGCGGTAACTCCATGCTCGTCAGTCTGGCCCCATCCTCTTCTATAAACGTTGTAGTGTTCACTGTTGTAGCTGCAGACCCCCCACCCAACTGTGGCCAAGTACCGGAGGCATCCGGGGCTAGCATGGTGTCACTCATCTGCATGGGTACCGACACTGAGTAAGAACTGGCCAACTTGAAAGCGAGGGTGTCTGTCGGGGTGGGCGGGGTGATTTCTCCTGTGGGTTCCCCCGGTAAAACAAACTGCACATCCTGGCGTAGTGATTCAAGCATCCACATCTGCTACAATGTTTTCCTCTTGCCAGGCACTCTTTCGCTTTATGGCAGTGCGTTGCAGACCCACAACCCCTGCAACTGGGGTTTCCCGGGGCAGACCTTCAGCTGGCAGCATTGGTTTCCAAATAATCTTCATCCAAGCTATCCTCGCTATCAGGGTCCACAACATTAGCTGAGGCAGGCGGCTCTGGCGTTTTCCATAACTGGCACCAATTTAGTTCCAGAGCTAAATTATCAAAGGCCTCCAACCGGAGAGCTAGCTCGACGACTCTAGCTAATGTCAAGTCATTAGGTGCCATTAATAGCCTAGCACACAGCTCAGCATTGCATGTGTGCTTTGCAATGATTTGAGATTTGAGGCTAGCTGCCTCAAATCAATGACATACTGGCGAGTAGGCTCACCGACAAGCTGACGTCTCTGGCAAAAGCGAATTCTCCGAACAGTCACGCTGTCTGGGGTGGAGAAATGATTAGCTAGCAGCTCCATGATGTTCTGATTCGAGTCTGACACGCCGAGTGTCTGTAGGACCCTCCAGCCTTCAATACCCAGGTTGTGAACGAGAAGATCATGTGCCCCCACCTTATCGAGCTTCCCAAGGTCCAGCGCCATAACGTACGTTTGAAAGGCCTCCAGACAATGTGGCCATGGCACCGGTGGCTACCCCAGGAGCTCAAGGAAGGGATGGAGTGGTGTAATGCATGCCTCCATGAGTTAGTCCTCAGTCGCCAAATGTTATGTCCACAAACCTGGTGATGAATGAGGTGAAGAGAGTGGTAACATGTGAGAGTGGTAACACAGCTTTATTGAAGGAATATAGAAGCAGTACATGGCAAGCACCTAGCGCGGTCATCTGGCACAAGAAGAGGAAGTGCCGATAATCGCCCACCCCACTATATAGGGCAGTGCGGTGACGCGACAGGAAATCGGCATCACCACACTGCACTTCACAATAAGTGCGCCAGCACATAGTCCTTGTTAGTTTTCAATGCATGATCTACGCCAGGGGTCACCAACGCGGTGCCCGCGGGCACCAAGTCGCCCGCAAGGACCACATGAGCCGCCCGCAGGCCTGTTCTAAAAATAGCACAACTCGCAAGTGAGCTGCTTCTAAGATGTAATTTTTTCTGCTGCTATTTTTTAAAATCACACTTGCATTTATATAGATTTTAAAATGACAATGTCTTAAAAATAAAAAAAATGAAAATATGTTTATTATACGTAACGTTAAGGTGAACTCTGACCTAGTTCAAAGGTCAGTATTGTGCGCATGACAAAACCTTTGCGCTTGTGGAGCGTAAGCTAGCGGCCAGTGAAGATGGTGAGCGCAGTGCTGTTTCCTAGCCCAAAAACATGGCAAAAAAAAAAAGACAGAAAATTTATCATTTTCAAAGTGAGCGGGAGGAAGAGTTCTTTTTTACTACCGTGAAAGGAAGCTGCGTGTGTTTCATTTGCGGGGCGACTGTGGCCCACTGCTGCCCACTCTTTTTTTTTTTTTTTGTACCCGTAGGTAGATTTCTTCTGCAGTCCGGTGACAAGCCACCAGCTGCCGGTCGCTGTGTGCGCAAGCGCCCTTAACTCCCGAACCTGCATGTTTTTGGCATGTGGGAGGAAACCGGAGAAATCCCGGAGTAAACCCATGCAAACACGGGGAGAACATGCAAACTCCACACAGATCACTGTTGGCCGGGGGCAGGGATTGAACCCACGATTCCCGCGATCTCCTGGCCGAGGGTAAACTGCTGCCGCAGCGCTAACCACTGCGCCACCGTGCATATAAGCACTCTCAGCGCTGTTTAGCTTCTTCTCATGAAAGGACAGTGCTGGTTGCTCAAGCATGATTCTTGGCAAGAACTGTATGGATATAATTCCAGTGAAGAAGAACACACAAAAGTGTGTTTATTAAATGTAACAGATTTTGAGCAGAATTGCAGCAGATTTGTTCAGTTAAAAATGTGATAAGATTTATTTAATATGAAAGTTGATTTTTCTTAAATGTTGCATAACTTTTTCAAACATGGTTCAACATAATTCATGAATTAAAAGGGTTTAGTTTTTTATGGTTAAAAGGGACTGGTGAAAACTGGACATTTTTTTTAATGAAATGTAGAAGTGATCATCTGAACAATTGCTGAGATTAATAAAAATAAAGTGTTGAATATTGATCTTGTCTGTTACCCACTCTAAGTTATTGATAATTATATATATATATATATATATATATATATATATATATATATATATATATATATATATATATATATATATATATGTGTGTGTGTGTGTGTGTGTGTATACACAATTTGTTATTTTAGAGGAGTGTGTCAAGCTGGTGCCCTTCACATGACTCGATACCCATGAAGTAGCTCTTGGTTTCAAAAAGGTTGGTGACCCCTGATCTATGCATTGCCGGTGAGAAGCCTCCATTTATACAGTCTATGGCACAACCACGAACACCAGCAACAAGTACCAGAACTACGCCAAAACATTCAAAAAATACAAAAACTCCAAGTGCTGAAATTAGCTGCCACTTGAGTGCAAAACACGTATGAGGACTATACATTAAAATGAATTTGAAAAACTTTTTAAAACGCTATTTTAAATGCCCCACTACTCCATTGTTGCTAACTGATTTAACACGACTTCAGCCGAAACGGGAAGTTGCGCCCATCATCGTTTCTACAGCAGCGCCCACAGACATAAGGTGGATATTGTACTTTTTAAAACTAATACAAAAACAAATCCAACTTTCCAGGTTTCTGGGCTTCCCTGTAGGGGGCAGCGATGAGTTTGATTCCTTGGTCTTAAACCTGAAAAGGAGCGGCAGTGAAATACTTCCGAGGTAAAACTATGGCGGCGTATCATGCCGGGTTGTCTGCCCCGGTTTTTGGTCACCGGTGTGTTCCCGCTTCTTCTCCGGTGGCTCTCGCCGCTGAGGCCGCTCCATCCAGCCCCATGGCGGCGAACATTGTGGGGCAGAGCTCTGGGGCGGAGGTAGAGAAACACTACTGGAGGCTGGCTAAGAAGCTGAGATGTCTGAGAGCGGATTCAGATCAGCTGAGAGAGGAGCTCAACCTGCTGTTTGACCAGCTGATGGCCGAGAACTACAACAATATCTTCGAGCCTGACATGAACATCAGAGCTGAGGTAACACACAATCTGAGCATTTTGGCTTTAACCGCACCGCGGGAGAGCAGAAGAGCCAGAAACACTACTTTTACTTCAAGTAAAAGCAGCATTACCTTATATCAGTTACTCCGTCCAAGCAAGATCACTCACCGTCAATAAATTTCTTGTTTTTTCTACATTTCATTTCATATAGTAGATAGTTTTCCATTCAACAAAAAATCATATAAAACACAGGGTGTAGGCTGAAGCAGCAGTTTCTTTAAGCCTATATACTTTTAATACTTTAATTTTTAGCCTATATACTTTAAGCAAATATACTGAAAGTTGAAAATGTATACAAAGGAAATATACTGCTCAAAAAAATAAAGGGAACAAAAATAAAGGGAATTAAAAAGTGTCCCTTTAATCTGAGTAAGCTGGACTAGCCTGCCACAGTTTCAATATCCAGCTTATTTTTTCCCATTAAAATCTGATGTGTTTTCAAAGTGTTCCCTTTATTTTTTTGAGCAGCAGTATACAAACAAATGTATAGTATAAGCATGTGAAAACAAGAATAATTCACAAGTCTTGAATTGTAGAAAATGTATCAATCAAAAATCTAAAAAAATACAGAAAGATGAAAACGTACATGGAAATAAAAAAGATAATTAATAGAAAAGTATGGAAGCAATTTACAAATCTTGAACTGCGTAAAACAAAATAAGGATACAGAAAGTTAAAAAATATACATAAAAATATATTTTTTCAACCTGTATTTTTTTATTTTTGTTTTATACGTTTTCTTCAACTCAAGTTGTGAATTATTCATGTTTCTACGTTTTTGTTTGTAATTTTTTTTAACTATGTTTCAACTTTCTGCACTTGTTTTTTAATTTTATGAATTTCCTACAACTCCTGAATTATTTGTGCTTCCACATTGTTATACAATTTGTTTGTGTTTCTGCTATATTGTAGCAGATGTAGCTTCAAACAGGAGGTTCACAGACTTCAGAGCTGAAACCAGCAGT
This sequence comes from Pholidichthys leucotaenia, assembly GCA_020510985.1. NCBI lineage: Eukaryota > Metazoa > Chordata > Actinopteri > Cichliformes > Pholidichthyidae > Pholidichthys > Pholidichthys leucotaenia. Next base: position 44,363,695 of record CM035844.1, on the reverse strand, counting down.
CATCTTTGAGTGTGTTCTCTCCCCACAGCAGCACTCACACTGATGGTACTGACATAAAAATTGCAACACAAGAAAATCTCAACAGAATAACTTCATGAAAGTAACCGACCATTTAAATTGTTTTCCGACAATTTGCTTAGAGACCATGCTTGTATTTAGACATTAAACATTTCCCATCAGCCCTTGTGGTTGCAGTCCCCAGAATGCTACAGTATATATTTTCAACTTTCTAAGTCAAGAATACACTAAAGATAGAATAACATTTTTATGTCAATTGATGTAATTTCAAGTGTGAAGTTCCTCTTCTTCCTACTTGTAAACATGATTTCTGACCCTGCAGTGAGGAGGATCTCACATGCAGGACATAGTTAAAGTACATCTATTTGCATATTCAAATAGAGGCGTGTCAAGGGAGGAGTCTGGAATTCCCTCAGGCGTGCTCAATTCTAGGTAGATTGAGATGTATAAAGGAAATGTGCTTGGATTTCTGCATACACACTGTTTCATACATCTGGATTTTTTTGTGCTTACGCCATTTTCTTGATTTAAACGTATGTCATCGTTCAGTAGGAAATCCACGCAAGTCTTTGTACATGAGGCCCCTGGAGAGGTGGAGATATGCACTGGAGAGAAGAGGCATGAAAGTCAGTAGAAGCAAGACGATACATGATTGTGAATGAGAGGGAGGCAGGTGGAACGGCGAAGATGCAAGGAGTAGAGGTAGTGAAGCGAGTTTAAGTAACTGGGGTCAAAAGATCAAAAGCAATGGAAACTGCTCGAGAGGTGAAGACGAGAGTGCAGGCAGGGTGGAGTGGGTGGAGACGAGTGTCACGGGTGATTTGTGACAGAAGGATAGCAGCTGGAGCGAAAGGGAAGATTTACAAGATGGTAGTGAGACCTGCTATGATGTATGATTTGGAGATGGTGGCACTGACAGAAAGACAGGAGGAGGCAGAGTTGAAGTTGCTAAGATTCTCATTGGGAGTGACTAGGAGGGATGGAATTAGAAATGAGTATATCAGAGGGACAGCTCAGGTTGAGCGGTTTGGTGACAAAGTAAGAGAGGCAAGGCTGAGATGGTTCAGATGTGCAGAAGAGGGATAGTGGAGATATTGGACAAAGAATGTTGAAGATGGAGCTGCCAGACAGGAGGAAAAGGGGAGAACCACAGAGAAGACTCATGGATGTAGTGAAGGAGGACATGGAGAGGGTTGGTGTTGCAGAGGAAGATGCAAGGGATCGGGTGAGATGGAGGCAGATGATCCGCTGTGATGACTGCTAAAGGGAGCAGCAAGAACAAGAATACCTGCATAAGAGTTGAGCCCAAATGATAAAGGATTTTTAAGAATGATACTGATATTTTGTGCTTTAAAAATCCCACAGGTAGCAAACTTGCATTAAAGAACGTTAAAAAAAATTGATAAAAAGTTACAAATTATCTGAAAAGACATACATTTAGAAGAAAAAAATCTAATTTATGTGAAAAAATGTTTGAGAATATAGTATCAAATGTCCATCCATCCATCTTCTACCACTTTTCCGGCGGTCCGGGTCGCAGAGGCAGCAGTTCAAGCAGAGAAGCCCAGACTTCCAGCTCTTCAGAGAGGATACCAAGGTGTTCCAAGACCATCTCGGAGACATAGTCTCTCCAGCGAGTCCTGGGTCTGCCCCGGGGTCTCCTCCCAGAGGGACGTGCCCAAAACACCTCAAGTGGGAGGCGTCCAGGAGGCATCCTGATCAGATGCCCATACCACCTCAACTGGCTCCTTTCAATGTGGAGGAGCAGCGGTTCTACTCTGAGCCTCTCCCGGATGACTGAGCTCCTCACCCTGTCTCTGAGGGTGAGTCCAGCAATCCTATGAAGAAAGATTATTTCAGCCGCTTGTGTCTGCGATCTCATTCTTTCGGTCATTAACCAAAGCTCGTGACCATAGGTGAGGGTAGGAACGTAGATTGACTGGTAAATCGGCAGCTTTTCCTTAGAGCTCAGCTCCCTCTTCACCACAACAGATTGGTACAACGTCCGCATTACTGCAGATGCTGCTTTGATCCGTCTGTTAGTCTCTCGCTCCATTCTCCCCTCACTCGTGAATAAGACCCCAAGATACTTAAACTCCTCCACTTGGGGCAGGAGCCTGTCCCCAACCCTGAGAGGACAATCCACCTTTTTCTGGCTGAAGACCATCATCCCAGCCGCTTCACACTTAGCAGCAAACTGTCCCAGTAAGAACTGTAGGTCATTGCTGGATGAAGCCAACAGGACAACATCATCTGCAGACAACAGAGATGAGATCCTGTGGTCACCAAGCATGACACCCTCCATTCCCTGGCTGCGCCTAGACATCCTGTCCGTAAAAATTATGAACAGGATCGGTGACAAAGGGCAGCCCTGGCGGAGTCCAACTCTCACTGGGAATGAGTCCAATCGAGTGTTGGCAATATGAACCAAACTCTCACAACAGTCGTACAGAGACCAAATAACTCGTAACAACAAGCCCGATACCCCATACTCCCGAAGCACCCCCCACAAAAAAACATGAGGGACGCGGTCGAATGCCTTCTCCAAGTCCACAGAACACATGTAAACTGGTTGGGCAAACTCCCATGAACCCTCAAGGATTCTCGAGAGGGTAAAGAGCTGGTCCGATGTGCCACGGCCAGGACAAAAACCACATTGCTCCTCCTCAATCTGAGGTTCGACCAATGGCCAGACTCTCCTCTCCAGTACCTTGGCATAGACCTTCCCAGGGAGGCTGAGTAGTGTGATCCCTCTCAAGTTGGAGCACACCCTCCGGTCCCCTTTTTTTTGAAGAGAGGAACCACCACCCCGGTTTGCCATGCCAAAGGCACTGCCCCCGACCTCCACGCAATGTTGCAGAAGCATGTCAACCATGACAGACAACCATGACATAGTATCAAATATACAAGAAAAAAAAAATCACAATTTTCTTGAAGAAAACTTGTAAATTTATAAGAAAAAAAGATGCAAATCAGTTTAAATTTACAAGTTAAAAGTAGTAATTTTAACAAAAAGTCACAAATTTAGAAAAGAAAATAGACAAATTTTAAAGAAAAACTTCACAAATTGGAGACGCTAAAGTTGTTATTACTCAGTTGACACACCCTAACCCTTATTTGAGAAATGTCTTTGATGGCTTTGGTTTAACTTATATTTGAGTAATTAATTTGATAAGGTAACATTTTTAGTTAAGTACAATTTCTGGCTGCTCCACTCACCTGTGATTATAAACTTCAACCTCTCCTCATTTAACTGAACCAACACCATAACTGTTTGGCTCTTTGATGGTTGCTCTGATCCTGTTTATTTCATTTCAGGATGTGTGTGGTCTGCTCAAACATGCCACCTGTCTGGTGCCACTGAGTCAAGAACATTTAGTGATCAAACTCTGCCAGCTCATCCATCATCTGCTTAATCAGCTCAAGGTAAAGTTAATTAAATGGAGTCTTTACATACTGTTCATATTATTTACCTTCACAGGATCTTCAAAGTCAGTTTTTACCCATCCCCCCCAAAAAACTATCAGTACAACCAAAAATTGCTCAGAATTTCTGTTTTCATAGAAAGGTAGCCAGCAACATCCAATACCAAAGCTTTGAACCACAATACAATATATGGATAGTCAGTCTGAGGTGAACAAAGTAGTGATCAATCCTTAGTTGAGCCCTCTGGAGGTGTCATGAGCCTATCAATGAAACACTGATGAAGGAGGGTGCCCACCTGAAGACCCCAGTGAAGTAAGTAGCCCTTCTTCCATGGGAGAACTAGGATAAAGCAATGGAACACCAAATAAGAAGGATGCCCACCTGAAGATATATGCAAACATCACTATCCCCACTCAAAATTAGGACAGTGCCAACTTATCAGGGATTGAAACATCAAGTCCTATAAACTCACCCAACTATTTTGGACTGTACAGAAATTGTATTTTTTTTTTTTAGGTTTTTACACTTTCTCTTCTCCTTTTTGCTGCTCCCTTTAGGGGTCGCCACTGTGGATCATCTGTCTCCATCTCACCCTATCCCTTGCGTCTTCCTCTGCAACACCAACCCTCTCCATGTCCTCCTTCACTTCATCCATGAATCTTCTCTGTGGCCACCTTCTTTTCCTCCTGCCTCACAGCTCCATCTTGAACATCCTTTGTCCAGTATATCCACTATCCGTCCTCTGCACATGTCCAAACCATCTCAGCCTTGCCTCTCTTTGTCTCAAACGCTCAACCTGAGCTGTCCCTCGGATATACTCATTTCCAATCTTGTCCCTCCTAGTCACGCCTAGTGAGAATCTTAGCATCTTCAACTCTGCCACCTCCAGCTCTGCCTCCTGTCTTTTTCTCAGTGCTGCTGTCTCCAAACCACATTATAGTAGGTCTCACTACAGTCTTGTAAATCTTCCTTTCACTCTAGCTGCGACAGTGCATCCGGAAAGTTTTCACAGCGCTTCACTTTTTCCACATTTTGTTATGTTACAGCCTTATTCCAAAATGGATTAAATTAATTTTTTCCTCAAAATTCTGCTCATAACACCCCATCATGACAACATGAAAAAAGTCTGAGATTTTTTCAAATTTGTTAAAAATAAAAAAACTAAGAAATCGCATGTACATAAGTATTCACAGCCTTTACTCAATACTTTGTTGATGCACCTTTGGCAGCAGTTACAGCCTCAAGTCTTTTTGAATATGATGACACAAGCTTGGCACACCTACAGTATCTTTGGGCAGTTCCGCCCATTTCTCTTTGCAGCACCTCTCAAGCTCCATCAGGTTGGATGGGAAGTGTCGGTGCACAGCCATTTTCAGCTCTCTCCAGAGATGTTCAATTGGATTCAAGTCTGGGCTCTGGCTGGGCCACCCAAGGACATTCACAGAGTTGTCCTGAAGCCACTCCTTTGATATCTTGGTTGTGTGCTTAGGGTCGTTGTCCTGCTGAAAGATGAACCGTCACCCCAGTATGAGGTCAAGAGCGCTCCTGAACAGGTTTTCATCCAGGATGTCTCTGTACATTGCTGCATTCATCTTTCCCTCTATCCTGACTAGCCTCCCAGTTCCTGCCGCTGAAAAACATCCCCACAGCATGATGCTGCCACCACCATGCTTCACTGTAGGGGTGGTATTGGCCTGGTGATGAGCGGTGCCTGGTTTCCTCCAAACATGACGCCTGGCATTCACGCCAAAGAGTTCAATCTTTGTCTCATCAGACCAGAGAATTTCATTTCTCATGGTCTGAGAGTCCTTCAGGTGCCTTCTGGCAAACTCCAGGCAGGCTGCCATGTGCCTTTTACTAAGGAGTGGCTTCTATCTGGCCACTCTACCATACAGACCTGATTGGTGGATTGCTGCAGAGATGGTTGTCCTTCTGGAAGGTTCTCCTCTCTCCACAGAGGAACACTGGAGCTCTGACAGAGCTATATAAGTGAACGCCATTTACCATTCTTAGTCACCTCCCTGACTAAGGTCCTTCTTCTCCGATCGCTCAGTTTAGACGGCTGGCCAGCTCTAGGAAGAGTCCTGTGGCCTCATGTACAAAGGGTACTTACGCACAACAACATGGCATAGTCCTTTTCCACAGAAAATTTCAGATGTATCAAGAATGAAATGACTGTGGAGCTGGCAAAGCGATCGGGAATTTCCCAGTTGACCCAGAGCCAAGCTATCCCAGCTGTGTGGAATGGCATTATCCAGCTGTCACCCAGGTACATCATATTCCCATACAATGCAGTTGAGCAGGCCAGCATCAAAGCGCAATTTGCAGCGAGAGCCAGTTTTCCTAATGTAATCAGAGCTATGGACTGCACACACATTGCTATAAAATCACCATCACAAGATGTATATGTGTATGTTAACAGGAAGCATTTCCATTTGATCAATATACAAACTAGAAAAGCACTCGGAGAGCGCAGACCTCCGCCAAGCGCCACAATTCCCCCCATACAGTATTTGTGTGTACGTTTTCAGATTCCTTGAGCATGTAAACATATGACTAGCAATTGGATTCACAATGATTATTTGTTTATTTGACAGGGACAGTGCAATAAACACACAATTAATCAATGACAATCAATCTGATAGTGATAGGATTAGTGGTTCAGTAGTAAAAGCATTGCCTCCTTGGCGGAGGTAATAAACTAAAGTGTTGCTGTTGTGTCCATCTCCTCCACTGACGGATGCAAATTGGGTAGACAGGTTGCCGTGGGTTTTATATTATATTGTAACGTGCTGCTCGACATGGCGACGTCCCACCGGGAGGTTCGAACTCACGCCTCCCGCTCCGGAGTCCCGCACTCTACCTGTGTCGCCAATAGGGTCAACCCACTTGGCAAGCCAAGTAGGGTGCTCATATTGAGTTCGCTACAATATTATTTTTTGGGGGGTTGCGCTCCGCGGCAAACGAGAATTTAGAAGCTTCGCCGGCAGAGAGCTCGTTTTTGCGCAGCGCCTATGGCTGGCCGGTGAATTTCTGCCAAATGCGCAGCGCCTATGGCTGGCCGGTGAATTTCTGCCAAATGCGCAGCTCCTATGGCTGGCCGGGGAATTTCTGCCAAATGCGCAGCTCCTATGGCTGGCCGGGGAATTTCTGCCAAAGAATCCGTCGGCGGACAGCTGCCCGTGTGAGGTTTTGCAGTTGCGCGCAAACACAGGCACGCTGGCGGGCCCAGGCCAGCAGTGTTTTCCGCGTCCTTTTGTGCCTAAAACGTTGAAGAACGCAGAGTTTGTGTTGCAGACACGACGACCAGCGCCCTCCATTGCGCCTGCGCACATGTTGAAAATGGCTGTATGTCACAGTGTTGAATGAAAAATGCTTTAAAAAATTCCTGTATCCAGACGGTGAACCAGATCACCCCCAAAATTTAATCAGTTCTTCCTTGTACCATTTCCAACAACGCCTGAAAGTTTCATGGAAATCCGTCCAAGATTTTTTGAGTTATCTTGCTAACCAACAGACAGACAGACAGACAGACAGACAGACAAACAAACACACAGACAAACCCCGGCAAAAACATAACCTCCTCCTGGCCTTTTCGGCCTGGCGGAGGTAATTATACGTGATGCACAAATGTGACTAACCAACATTGTTGCAAGGTGGCCTTGTTCAGCGCATGATTCATTGTAATGAACAGCATTGTTGGGAACAAACTACAAGTTGCCACTGTGTGGATGGGTGGCTTCTTGGTGAGTAAATTCATGTAATTGTCCTAATTACAGTATAACCTACCTCATGTGCAACACACCTGTGCACCCCAAATATCACCCTGTTTTCAAGGCTTCATTACAAGTCAGTGGTTGGAGTTAAGTGACTTCCTTTTTTTGCCGATTAAACTACAGTTTCACAGCATTCTACCAAGCTCCCAATTGCCTGTGTGTACAGTAGTTATGTCAATAAACACATGCCTGAAGTTTGAAATGCAACAGTGTCACCCTTTCCCCGGCGCACTTAATTCATTTACAGTAGTAGTGTGTGTAATCCATGTAAGTTGTATATAACTATAAAGGATGAGAGTTGCATATTGGACATAAAATATGTACTTGTTGAGTCTGATATGATCTGCTTTCAACTGACATGTGACTGTGGCTACCCACTAAATAGGTTCATATTGTCTTTTTTTTCATTATTGTTTTCTTTTATTCAACAAGCTGGTCCACCCGGCTGGTCACAAATCACAGCAATCAACTGACGCTTCTGAGGACGACTGCAGACATCAGTCAAAACATGTCGAGGTTAAATAAACATCTCCTTCTCATCCCTATCTGAATAGAGGAAAACGGTAATCTTAAGGTGCGTTCACACCAAAGGTGAACGGGCGAATTTTTTGCGCGGCACGATTACATTATAACTCAATGTAAACACATGAACAGACATGAATTCCCCTTCTGAGTGAGATGCAGACAGGCAAAGTTACCTTTATAACTTCTGCAGCTGTGTTCAACCTGTGGTGGAAAATCCCAAAATAACGTCATGCTTGGGTTTACATTATCTGACAGGGGCTCACCTGAAAATGTTGTCTCAGCCTCCAAAACTTTACAAGATGATGGGTGTTTATGTTGCTAGCTTGCTAGCACGTCCGTGGCAGGAATCTGTGGGTAAATAACTCAGACATCCCAAGTCAGCTGAAGAACTCCTGGTCCTCCTTTTTCCAGGTGAGTCTCATTTTCAAACTAGTTTACTCTGCAATGGCGATACTTTTACTCCGGTGACGGCAGAATCTCAAAGCTAGCAGCAAGCTAGCTAGCTAGCTTCGGATACGAATGCGCAATTTTGCGTGTGCTCGCGTCTTTCCATTGACTTTGTATGGATTTGCGCCGCCCGTTCGCATTTGGTGTGAACGCACCTTTATAAGGCTGTGAGCAGGCTATTGAATTACCTGTATCCAGCAGTAATGCCAGAGGACAGTGTGGCAAACAAAATGTTTTTACGCACCTCTACCTCATTCAGGAGCACCTCTAACTCACAGTCTATGAAATTCCATTAAATCTATTATTTTTGATTGTGGATACAGGAGATTCAAACGTGCAGGGCTTGTATACGTACATCTATTTGTATATCTATTTGCGTGTAATTGCATATTCAAATGGAGGCATGTCAAGGGAGGAGTCCGGTATTTCCTCACGTGCATTCGATTTCAAGTAGATTGGGATGTACAAAGGAAATGTGCTTGGATTCCTGCGTATGCAGTTTCATCCATCTGGATTTTTTTTTTTTTTTTTTTTGGCTGATGGCATTTTCTTGATTTAAACGTATGTCATCTCTCAGTAGGAAATCCACACACAAGTCTTTGTACATGAAGCCTCTGGTGGTTCCAAACTTCTTCCATTTATGGATGATGGAGGCCACTGTGCTCATTCAGACCTTCAAAGCAGCAGAAATTTTCCTGTACCCTTCCCCAGATTTGTGCCTCGAGACAATCCTGTCTTGGAGGTCTACAGACAATTCCTTTGATTTCATGCTTGGTTTGTGCTCTGACATGCACTGCCAGCTGTTAAACTTTATATAGACAGGTGTGTGCCTTTCCAAATCATATCCAATCAACTGAATTTACCACAGGTGGACTCCAATTAAGCTGTAGAAACATCTCAAGGATGATCAGTGGAAACGGGATGCACCTGAGCTCAATTTTGAGCTTCATAGCAAAGGCTGTGAATACTTATGTACATGTGATTTCTTACTTTTTTATTTTTAATAAATTTGCAAAAATCTCAAAAAAGTTTTTTCATCTTGTCATTATGGGGTATTGTGTGTAAAATTTTAATTTAATCCATTTTGGAATAAGGCTGTAACATAACAAAATGTGGAAAAAAAATGAAGCAACGTGAATACTTTCCGGATGCACTGTACACTTGTTATCCTCGTATCCGTCCTGTCATAAATCACCCAACACTCGCCTCCACCCTGCCTGCACTCTGTTCTTCACCTCTCTTGTCTATTTTCCATTGCACTGAATGGTTGACCCTCTGTATTTAAACGTATCTACCTTCAATACCTCTGCTTTTTGTATCTTCACAGTTATACCCGTCTCCCTCTCATTCACACACATATGTCTTACTTCTATAATATTGCTTCAGTAATATTAAATCCTGCTCATATAACCAAGTATGTAAAAATATTAGCCATAATGATTTGAATATTTTAATTAAAACTGAAAATAAGAGAACATTGTTGGAATTGTGAGGTTTATAATATAACTAGTCATAACTTACACACATCAACCATTTCCTCCCTGCTATCATCATGAATCTTCAACTAATATCTAATTCTAGCCATAAATTTTAATTCAACAGCCACTATTTTGCTAAATAAACAAAAAAGTTTTTCCATTCAGAACAGTGGCGGTGAGGCTAATATGTGTGCTGGAACATGAAGCTGTAATTTTGGTTTTGCTTTGTTTTGTTTTTTGCTCAAAAGGGAGCACACTAAAAATGGCAACAACAGCGCCAGGCTTTGAGGTATCATAACACAGATGCTGTTTCAAAAATCTGTTTTCAAAAACCTTTTAATGATTTACATCACTGAAATTTGTCACCTTTTGCAGTTGGACTGATTGAGATCTTATTTTAAAGATATACTGCAATATCTGCTGCAATTGATATTCATTATTACTGATTGAATTCTTGTTTCCTTGATTCTGTGACATGAAGCCATAGTACAGTTTTTCAGTCCCGTTCAATTCTGTTTTCTTTGTATAGCACCAAATCATGGCAAAAAGACATCTCAAGGTGCCAATGAATCAATCAATCAATCCTATAACACAAACAAACACAGAGAAGTCCCAACAGTCCAGTGATACCCTATGAGTAAGCACTTGGGTGACAAGGGGAAAAACTTCATTATAGGAAGAAACATCCAAAAGAACCAGGCATAATGTTCATCATATTTTAAAAACATAACTCCAGAATAACTTCTTGGATGACTGGAGGGGAATTGATAGATGGGTCTTAGTGAAGTTATGGGTCTGCAAATTGAAAAAAATAAATTTTAAATTAAATAAATACATATATTGATAAATAAATAAATGTCCAGAGGATGTTATCATTCTTTTGTTGTTGTTTTATTTTTTAGGTGATAATGGATGAACAGACACTTGATGTATTGGTGAACTACACTGCCAAAGCCCTGAAAGTCTGCAGTACATGGACACACTCGGACATCCTCCTGGCACTGTCCACAGTAATCTACGGGAATGGACCACACTGTCACCAGGTAGGCGTTCATAGTTATATCCACACTGCACATCACATGTTGTGAAAGGCTGTATCTAAAGGCTCCGTGACACAGACCTGCATTGGTTAACACTTCTGAACACCTGCAAAGCACAGAAAGGTGAAAATGCACTTTGGGTTTACATTCATGATGCCCGTGGGATTGTACTTCACATGGAAATGCTACTAGATATACAGTGAACCATGTCAGGATTGAAAAAGTGCACAGCCCTGCCTCACTTGGGTTTACTCGCCTTTATGTCTGTGATCACCTTCAGATACCTGCAGGCTCATAATATGAGCTACAGTATCTAATGGTATTCAACATGCACAACACCTGCATATAACTTGGGTCTGCCTGTGCTATACTTCCTGTACTTGCATTTATGCATCACATCCTCTGTCCACCTGCATCCACCTCCATCCTAGTTGAACTGAGGTATTTAACTGTTCTGTAATGGTAAAATATTTGAATCCTTGCTCTCATTTGTAGCACCTGAGTGATTTACTGGGTGAAGCTGGACTCCTCCTACACTATAGCTGTCCGACTCAGCTAAATATGGAGCTGCGCCGTGTTGCTCTTAACTGTATGGCCAACATCTGTCTCAGGTGGGTAGTAAAATTAAAAGATTTAGCCAGTAGCCACATGCTTGACTTATGCCTAGAAGATGATTTATTATTTTTTTTTGAACAAGGGGGATGGTCTGTATTAAGTTCAAATTTGCAAGAATATAAGTGCAACAATATGATAGGTGATGCTCATTTACAATTTAAAAAGTCAGTTTTACCATAAAGCAAACCCCAAATTCACAGGAAAAAAGGTTTATAAATTCATGGGAGGAAAAATAAATAGGGAAAAACACTTTTCCAAGAAAAAGTCATAAATTTACAAGAATCCACCTTATTCCTAGCCCCCATGATGCCTTGTGTGAATTATGGGCGCAACTTTCAATTCAATTCAACTTTATTTATATAGTGCCATTTCACAACAACAGTCATCTCATAGCACTTTCAACTGTAGGGGAAACCCCCGCACCCGAGCAATCAGGCGATCCCCTATGAGCAAGCACTTGGTGACGGTGGAGAGGAAAAACTCCCTTTTAACAGGAAGAAACCTCCAGCAGAACCAGGCTCAGGGAGGAGCAGTCATCTGCTGCGACTGGCTGGGGGAGTGAGGGGATAGAGAAGACGAAAAGAACTTAAACTTCCGGTACTAGTTTAGAACGTATGGTTGTCACTGAAATGGGACACTTTTCCTTGTTAAAAAAAGCAATGACTTCAGCATCAGAAATGTGGGAACACAACCTTTTGCACCTCAAAAACAGTAACATAATCATACCACTTC